>CM068580.1:81403531-82627281 GCA_035048485.1 Pteria penguin | reverse complement strand
TTTGTTTTGTATCAATACATAATAAATATCCCTTCTCCTACTTACCGACAGATTTTGCTCTCCCCCTACTACTTTGTTCTTGGATTCTGCCATGTTATTTCCATTCATTCGGGGGTTAACCCCCTCTATCCTCTATATACTATCCATGAGTTTTACCAAATACAAAAAATCCAACATTGCTTATTATTCATCACACATTCTGTATAATGTCCCATCCACACATCTACATATTGTTTATATCACATTGTTCGTCGACTTCTTGTGTTTATCTACCTTGGATTTAAAGCCAACGCTCATGGTCTCACCTGAATAGACTTGTCTCGGGATCGCATACGATTGAGATCGATCTGGGATTACTGCGCGGACATTTAAAATCTCAGTTGTCATAAAAACCAATCACTTTGTAGAAGATCGATATTAATAAGCTTTGCTATCGCGCCCAGTGTACCGTCCTCATTTCATGCTAGCTCTATATTGCATACTGATAACGTCTTGAGTGAATTAATTATGATGCTAGAGCCAGTGACCATGGACTCACGATTTATGGTGATTGGCTTACAATTAAAGATAATATCTTTCCTTTATAGTTTTGCTTTTTGTCTGTATATCTTAGATTGATTGATTGATTATTGTTTACGTCACTCCACGATTATTTCACGTGTATGGTGACGATATCTGCCTGATGCATTGCATACAAATCTCTACCTTTGCAACGGACCCACCCGAGGCAGTGAGGGACCTTTTACGTGCCACGCCTACCGTTACACGGGACCTCGGTTTTTACTGTCTCGTCCGAAAGACAGAATACCGATGTGCCCAGGGCGGGAATCGAACCCGGGACCTTTCGGTCACAAGCCGAGCACCTTATCTACTAGGCCACACCGGCTTTGTATATCTTAGAAATTTTTCGCTTTTTATCATGTGTACATAAGACATCATTGTTTTATGTACAGACGGAGTTTGAATTGAGTTCGAGTTGTTGCTTACTAATCTCGATTGATTTTCATCCTATGGCATTACAACTGAATACTAGCTGACTGGCTTTCTAAGAAGCCGGCGAGTACTCGTGTACTTAACGTGTTTGACATGTCACTTGATTTGTTTCTTTTATTTGATTCTTGTTTAATCAAGATTACTGAACTCGAAGTCGATTCAGTTACATGACCCCATATTCGACATATTTGTTGGAGATAACTCTCGGGATTTATTTTCGTTTTATACGAAAAATCCAATATTTGAAATCTCATTTCTTCCGTATGCGGTCATTTTCAAGAAAAGGGGGGTAAATATTCGAGCGTAAGATTCCTTGACGAATTTCAACAGTTCTGTGACTATTATAGCTCTTGTGCTCAAACTATAATTCAGCAAAGTTGCATTACGATCTATGTTTATCTCCCAGGTCATGTTTAGGATGTCTAGGTTATTATCTCCATATAGATCTTAGTGTGATGTCACGCCGACTTCGATATGTTGAAAAGTGCAGAAATTTTTACGTCTACAGAAAAACTGACAAACAACTTTATTAGAAGTATATTTCCGCGGCTATTTTTTCGTGGAAAAAAGATTTAAAGTGTATTCTATTTTTTTTTTTATTACATATGACGATAATTTCATATAAAAGTAGATATCTAAACTAAAATTATTGATGGTAAACTCATCGACCATTGCTGTGATAGTAAAAAATTACAAAGACGTTGTTTATTGAAGTTCAGTCTTACATGTTTAATTTCTATGGTTCGCTAAAGTGGATTTACAATTTGATACGTTGTACCTGTTTTGCTACATTTATTTATATTCTATTGCCTTTTCATTGAATTAAATCATTTTTCAAATGTACACTTCCCAGTCTACATACCAAAATGTTCGATGGTATATTCTTTTCAAGAAGACCATGTAGTAGAAATGATGTACGAAGTTCAAGAAATTTAGTAGCAATGAATATGTATAAAGAACGACAACTCTGTCAATAATAATACTTGTCCATTCTCAGGGAAATTACAGCATTTAAAAATCAAAGAACTGATGGGTCAGATGGACGAGACCATACATATATCTCAGACTGTATTCCTTCCTTGATAGAATATGAACCGGTATAGATATGTAGATACATATAGACAAGAGACAATACTCCTTCATGTAAGTTTGCAGTACAATGATAATGATATTTATAATACAACATTACTTATCTTCTCCTATATAACAATGTAAATCGCTATCACACATTCTACTAGAACCTGGTATCCCTTTGAGCATAGTTCACTTGGCATGCAAAAGATTCACTTTGGGACAGCGTTAAAACCACTGCCAGTCATGTAGAACACTATAGTCGAACAAACCCCTCTGACAAAGAATTCGATGCACCCAGTGCGGGTCACGCTCTGAAAGATTTGTGTCTTCATCGCTCCCTATCATACCCATGATACAAGTCTGAGGATACTTCTCCAAGGGTTGATAAATCTTATTATGTGACCCACAATATGTTGTTGAGTTTTGGTACTGTGTAATGGCATAGAAAGAGAAGCTACGTGGGAATCAAACCATCTTTTATTTATTTTCTAAAACATTGACAAAGCTGCTCCTTGTAAAAGTTTTTGCTTTAACACTCGTTGTGCGGAACAAACTGTAATTTTATCAACTTCCAAAACGACCTGTTGGTGTTTGAGCGGAATAATCCCGTTGCTCCGACACTTTTAACTTCGACCTAGAATAGCTCCGACAATTTTTACTCCGACATTTTTAACTCCGACGCTTTTAACTCCGACAATTTTTAATCCGACGTTTTTTACTCCGACACTTTTAACTCCAATGCTTTTTACTCCGACAATTTTAACACCGACAACAATGAAACGATATTGTAATATAGTACTACTGTAAAGTTTCTACTATTTTGCAACGTTACAGGTAAAAGTGGTGGATTCAGCGCCCCCTTTGCCGAGGGGAGGGGGATTCAAGGCAGCATACAAAGCAGAAATAAACATATTTGAAATGTAACATAGAAACATCATAATATTAAAAAGGAAAAGTGAGAGTATAATATTTTTATAAAGCTATAGACACTGACGGTTTGTCTGACTATTTGTTACTAGAGAGAGATTTAGTGCTTTATGTTTTCTCCTTTCTTCATACTGTTATTTCTAACAGACAGACCGACAAACACAGACAGACAAACATAGACAACAGAGTTCTTATAGAGAACAATGACTATATAATTACTAAACAAAAGTAGCAATAAGCATAACATTACATAATTATAAGCAAAATACTTTCCTTTTGAAGAAAATTCTAAATATGGATTCGGACAAGAGCTAGCAATTTATGCACGTATATGTCTGTACAACATTATCATGTGCCAGTCTACTGAATCATAGTGTACCTGTCTGTACCACATCGCATATACCAGTCTGTACCACTTTGTCATACATGTACCATATTGTTGTTTACCTTAATATGTAAGTCTACACTATATTATCATCTACTTTTCTACGCAATGGTTACGTCTACACCACATTGTCTTACATCAGTGTAAACCTGTCTAGAATCATTCAGCTAACTCCATGTAACATTTAGAAATTCTGTTTTGAGAAGGACATCTTTACATCTTCATGATTATAAAAATTACATTTACGTCTCATCTATGATGATAATTTTTTTTTCTAAATACAATTTCTTTATATAATGTTACTAAGCATATATATCATCCACTATCGAATGATAAAGGTTTTTATATTCATAATATGAACATAGGCAAAGCCTATACGAGAGCGCAGCTATTTGAATAACATATTCAGTTGGATTTTGTTTACTAAAAGTTAAAATTTACTAGTTAATAGGGCCAGGGGACCAGGTTTATAAAACGTAAAATATAGTTTGGGTAAAAAATAAAGAGTAATATGATATATAGAAAACATGCATGTACTATGATGTAGAACTAAACATCATGCAGTTAATTCATTGATAAAAATCCCCAAAACCCTCTTGGCGATATTGACCAAAATTGTAGACTGATGACAAATACATTGACAAATTTTCAATATCTAAATTTATAAGTTAAAATAATTATTATATGTGAGTTATGACATTAAGTACTTTCATATGTTGTTATTATTATACTGTTAATTAAATCTCTACACAAGTAGACCTGCCCCATTTTTTATGTTATAACATAGATATGTATCATAGTCTAGAACTCCTGTCTTAGGATTAGGAGATTGTTGGTTCGAGTCTAGCTTTTGTCATGACTGTCAGATTTTTGTTATGAAGTGCAGCTTTCAACTTTGAGTACACTTCGTATTGGAGGAAGAACACTGTAAAAATCTAGGTCTTGTGTCACTGTAAGTGTGGTTTGAAAAAAAATCTTAACTGTTTCTAAATTTTATTTAAAAAATGTCAGATGCCATCACCATATATGTGCAATAAATTAGTGGTTTGCCTTAAAAGAATTAATAGATAAATGATTTTATAGTCTTTTTCGCCAAGAGAGTTTCTGCCCTTAAACTCAAATTCAATGTACAATTAACAAAGGTAATGTAGTCCGGGCGTCATCAGTTGGGAGACTAATTTAATAAAGTAAATAAATTAATAAATAACTGGACAGAAAATAAAACAGCAGAAAAAATATAGAGAGTAAGGAAGAAAAGAAGTGAAAAAATGGATTCGTTAGTTTGTATTTTACATCATTTTTCTCAGTTTCAGCTGCAGCACATGCCAAGTACTTAACTGTTACCACTGTATACACTCATACCCTGAAAAAAGCAAGAAGGAATCTTCTGTAGTACTTTCATTCATATTACATACATACATACATAGGAAAAGATAGTAGATATATCTTTCCAATGAATAAAATTTAAATGGACTTGCTTCCCTTTTCTGCCAATGCATTCTTCAGAATTTCATGACTATATAACTAAATATTTGTGCGTAAATCAATTATATTGTGTACATTGTGTAAGCCCTAGAAATAATTATTTAGGAATTATCCTTATTGTTTTTAAAGAAGGATACTTCTTGAATTCTTGCAATTGTTACATGTATGTAAGTAATGTTAAAACTAAATGCAGCAACTGTCAGTATGTTTCAGGAGAGAAAATAGAGACAGCTTTCTAAAAATATTCTATGTAATTGGTATAGATATGAGCCAAAAGTTTCAGGATCACCTTCAAAATTGTGGAAAAGGGAAGTAATAACAATCAAATTACATACATTGGAAAGTTATTAATGGCTTGTTAAATTTTATTAAGTTGCAATACAGTTTTAGTTTAATTGTCTAAAGTTTGGTTGTTGGTAATTTGATTGCAGTTTTACATTGCTCTCAACAGTTTTTAAAATATTAAGGTTGAAGGTTAACATACATGTACATATAACAATAAGGAGCAATGCAGGGAATCAAACCCAATTAATACTGTCGATATAACAAAGTATATATGCTTTTAAATATATAATTAACCACTACGTAAATATTGGTCCTTTCTCTTGTAAACTTAATCTGATTCTTAAAAATTTTCTAACATTAATGTTATAAGGTCAATTTTGGCAAAATAGAACTTATTTTCGTCAATAAAAAAAACATTGAATATGTTACAAAACTCTAATAGAATGTTCCATTATTCTTACCTGTACAATCATTCATTCAATAAGCTCAATCTTCAAGTCATGGTCTACATCTGATGGCATTTTTTTCTTCTGTCAGTCTTGAAACTTATACTTACTTGTGCTATAGACGTAGGGTTTAATTACATGTATGAACAATTGAACATATATGTATTGCATAACGGAAGAGATTCAAGAAGCAAAATGTAACATAATAATGGTTTTGTAACCTGAAAAGTAATAAAGAATGGTAATTAACAAGAAAGTGGATACATAAAAAGGTGATAATTTACTTTGTCTTTTGAAGGCAACCTTTTGTATTGTAAAACATAATTAATTGAGATTAATGTGGCAACAGGGATAATTAGGTTTCACAAGTTCACTTGTGAAACCTATTGTTTTTCTGATTTTTCTTTTTTTTTTATTAGGTTTCACAAGTTCACTTGTGAAACCTATTGTTTTTCTGATTTTTCTTTTTTTTTTATTATTATTATTAGGTTTCACAAGTTCCACTTGTGAAACCTATTGTTTTTCTGATTTTTCTTTTTTTTTTATTAGGTTTCACAAGTTTCACTTGTGAAACCTATTGTTTTTCTGATTTTTCTTTTTTTTTTATTAGGTTTCACAAGTTTCACTTGTGAAACCTATTGTTTTTCTGATTTTTCTTTTTTTTTTATTATTATTATTATTATTATTATTTTTATTTTTCTTCCTTTTTTGCAGTGGACAGAGGTTTTCTCCAATATGGTTTAAGATAGAACATTCAAATTTTCAGGATCGTCTCTTTACACATTTCCGCCGAGGTATTTTTTTTAATTTTTTCCTACTTTTACTTTGTAAGGTCACAGCGCCACCTACAATTTTTTTATTTAGGTACCTGTATCTTCGCTATTTATTGTCCGATTGGAATGAAATTTTCAGCATTCGATTCAGAAAAGGAGATGCAAGATTTTATGTCACTGCGTCAATTTCGTAGCTCTACCCCGAAAAAGTTGACCTTGACCCGATTGTTTTCATTTCAAAAAAAATATTTCAATCTTAGATTTTAGACAGTAGGATGAAAGATTTTAATGGTCTGATTTGGAATATGAAAAATTTTTGAAATCGGACCATAAATAAAGTCACAATGAGCGTGGGAAAATTCGCTATGACGTCATCAAAGCTAATTAAATATTCATACGTTAATATCTCTCTTATTAAATGAGATATCGGCATGAAATTTTATATCTAAACATGTTTCCACATTGTTAATCTACCTCTAGAATGAAAATGGCATGCTGCCAATATTTTTGAAATTATTGAAAATTTTCGAATCAAATCTTTGGCAAGGTCTAGCGACTTTATTTGCAGTCGGATTTTGATCGGGTTTCTTCCATTCGATAGAGCGTTCAAATACCTACCAGTAAAGTGTTCTCAGATTTTCGCTAACTCTTACGGTTCCCGAGTTATTTGCGTTTGAACACGACAACCCCCTTTAAAGTGATGTTTGTCACGTGACTTAAGCTCATTAATTATTCATGAAATGGTTTCCCCTATAGCTCGCTTATTGAGGAAGCTAAAGGTGTGAAATTTTGTAGCATGATAGGGAATAAGAATATCTACCAACTGACAAAAGGAATTTGGCAAGGTGCCAAATTCCTGAAAATGACGTCATACTTTTCTAAATGACGTCATAACTCCCTTATTTTTCATCGTATCGAATCGGGGATTGTTGCAATCGATTCTGCGTGAAAAAGTAGTTAAAGGGAAAAGGTTTGGTCTCAGATTTTCGATATCTCTTACCGTTTTCGAGATATTTGCGGTCAAAGTTCACGGTTTCACCATTCCTGAAAACACACTTTTCAACTTCAGGAAGCTGTGTTTCGCTTCTTGAGGAAGTTAGAGGTGTGAAATTTGGTAGCATGATAGAGATTGAGAATATCTTACGACTGACAAGAGGAATTTGGCATGGAGCCAAATTCCTGAAAATGACGTCATACTTTGTAAATGACGTCATATCTCCCTGACTTATCATCGGATCGAATCGGGGATGGTTGGAATCGATTCTGCGTGAAAATTTAACATCAACATAGTACCAACAGAATTTCGATATCTCTTACCGTTTTCGAGATATTTGCTGTCAAAATTCATGGTTTCACCATTCCTGAAAATACACTTTTCAACTTCAGGAAGCTGTGTTTCGCTTATTTATAAAGCTAGTGGTGTGAAATTTGGTAGCATGATACAGAATAAAAATATTTACCGACTGACAAGTGGGATTTGGCATATTGCGAAATTCCTGAACATGACGTAATACTATTTAAATGACGTCATAGCTCCCTTACTTTTCATCCGATCGAATTGGGAATGGTTGGAATCGATTCTTCGTGAAAAATAAAATGTATATATTTACCTAAAGTTTTTTTTCCATATCCCTTACCGTTTTTAAGATATTTGCGGTCAGATTTAACGGTTTCACAGTCCTTTCCGCATACCTTGGGGCCCCACAAAGGGATGTGGTCCCAAAATATTTCTTCCTCTTATTCCCCGGAGAAAAATCTTTCATGCTGAATTCTTCATTTTCAATCCCAGAACAACAAAAAGCCAAGACATTTGGTCTTAACTTTTTCATCTGAGTCTTGTGAAACCTTCTTGTTGGCTCGCCAACAAGGTCAGCTCTAGTTATTAGGTTTCACAAGTTCACTTGTGAAACCTATTGTTTTTCTGATTTTTCTTTTTTTTTTATTATTATTATTATTATTATTATTTTTATTTTTCTTCCGTTTTTGCAGTGGACAGAGGTTTTCTCCAATACGGTTTAAGATAGAACATTCAAATTTTCAGGATCGTCTCTTTACACATTTCCGCCGAGGTATTTTTTTTATTTTTTCCTACTTTCACTTTGTAAGGTCACAGCGCCACCTACAATTTTTTTATTTAGGTACCTGTATCTTCGCTATTTATTGTCCGATTGGAATGAAATTTTCAGCATTCGATTCAGAAAAGGAGATGCAAGATTTTATGTCACTGCGTCAATTGCGTAGCTCTACCCCGAAAAAGTTGACCTTGACCCGATTGTTTTGAGTTCAAGAAAAATATTTCAATCTTAGATTTTAGAAAGTAGGATGAAAGATTTCAATGGTCTGATTTGGAATGTGAAAAATTTTTGAAATCGGACCATAAATAAAGTCACAATGAGCGTGGGAAAATTCGCTATGACGTCATCAAAGCTAATTAAATATTCATACGTTAATATCTCTCTTACTAAATGAGATATCGGCATGAAATTTTATATCTAAACATGTTTCCACATTCTTAATCTACCTCTAGAATGAAAATGGCATGCTGCCAATATTTTTGAAATTATTGAAAATTTTCGAATCAAATCTTTGGCAAGGTCTAGCGACTTTATTTGCAGTCGGATTTTGATCGGGTTTCTTCCATTCGATAGAGCGTTCAAATACCTACCAGTAGAGTGTTCTCAGATTTTCGCTAACTCTTACGGTTTTTGAGTTATTTGCGTTTGAACACGACAACCCCCTTTAAAGTGATGTTTGTGACGTCATCAACACTCATTAATTATTCATGAAATGTTTTCGCCTATAGCTCGCTTATTGAGGAAGATAGAGGTGTGTAATTTGGTAGCATGATAGAGATTGAGAATATCTACCGACTGACAAGAGGAATTTGGCATATATCCAAATTCCTGAAAATGACGTCATACTTTGTAAATGACGTCATATCTCCCTTATTTTGCATCGGATCGAGGCGGGGACGGTTGGAATCGATTCTGCGTGAAAAAGTAAAATGGTAAATGCTCGAAACAGAATTTCGATATCTCTTACCGTTTTCGAGATATTTGCGGTCAAAGTTCACAGTTTCACCATTCCTGAAAACACACTTTTCAACTTCAGGAAGCTGTGTTTCGCTTATTGAGGAAGTTAGAGGTGTGAAATTTGGTAGCATGATATAGATTGAGAATATCTACCGACTGACAAGAGGAATTTGGCATCGAGCCAAATTCCTGAAAATGACGTCATACTTTGTAAATGACGTCATATCTCCCTTATTTATCATCGGATCGAGTCGGGGATGGTTGGAATCGATTCTGCGTGAAAATTTAACATCATAATTAGTACAACAGAATTTCGATATCTCTTACCGTTTTCGAGATATTTGCCGTCAAAATTCATGGTTTCACCATTCCTGAAAATACACTTTTAACTTCAGGAAGCTGTGTTTCGCTTCTTTATAAAGCTAGTGGTGTGAAATTTGGTAGCATGATACAGAATAAAAATATTTACCGACTAAAAAAAAATGTATATATTCACCTAAAGTTTTTTTTCCATATCTCTTACCGTTTTAAGATTTCTGCCGTCAGATTTAACGGTTTCACAGTCCTTTCCGCATACCTTGGGGCCCCACAAAGGGATGTGGTCCCAAAATATTTCTTCCTCTTATTCCCTGGAGAAAAATCTTTCATACTGAATTCTTCATTTTCAATCCAAGAACAACAAAAAGCCAAGACATTTGGTCTTAACTTTTTCATCTGAGTCTTGTGAAACCTTCTTGTTGGCTCGCCAACAAGGTCAGCTCTAGTTATTATTATTATTATTATTTTTATTTTTCTTCCGTTTTTGCAGTGGACAGAGGTTTTCTCCAATACGATTTAAGATAGAACATTCAAATTTTCAGGATCGTCTCTTTACACATTTCCGCCGAGGTATTTTTTTTATTTTTTCCTACTTTCACTTTGTAAGGTCACAGCGCCACCTACAACTTTTTTATTTAGGTACCTGTATCTTCGCTATTTATTGTCCGATTGGAATGAAATTTTCAGCATTCGATTCAGAAAAGGAGATGCAAGATTTTATGTCACTGCGTCAATTTCGTAGCTCTACCCCGAAAAAGTTGACCTTGACCCGATTGTTTTCATTTCAAAAAAAATATTTCAATCTTAGATTTTAGACAGTAGGATTAAAGATTTCAATGGTCTGATTTGGAATATGAAAAATTTTTGAAATCGGACCATAAATAAAGTCACAATGAGCGTGGGAAAATTCGCTATGACGTCATCAAAGCTAATTAAATATTCATACGTTAATATCTCTCTTACTAAATGAGATATCGGCATGAAATTTTATATCTAAACATGTTTCCACATTCTTAATCTACCTCTAGAATGAAAATGGCATGCTGCCAATATTTTTGAAATTATTGAAAATTTTCGAATCAAATCTTTGGCAAGGTCTAGCGACTTTATTTGCAGTCGGATTTTGATCGGGTTTCTTCCATTCGATAGAGCGTTCAAATACCTACCAGAGTATTGTTCTCAGATTTTCGCTAACTCTTACGATTCTCGAGTTATTTGCGTTTGAACACGACAACCCCCTTTAAAGTGATGTTTGTGACGTCATCAACACTCATTAATTATTCATGAAATGTTTTCGCCTATAGCTCGCTTATTGAGGAAGATAGAGGTGTGAAATTTGGTAGCATGATAGAGATTGAGAATATCTACGGACTGACAAGAGGAATTTGGCATATAGCCAAATTCCTGAAAATGACGTCATACTTTGTAAATGACGTCATATCTCCCTTATTTTTCATCGGATCGAGGCGGGGACGGTTGGAATCGATTCTGCGTGAAAAAGTAAAATGGTAAATACTCGAAACAGAATTTCGATATCTCTTACCGTTTTCGAGATATTTGCGGTCAAAGTTCACGGTTTCACCATTCCTGAAAACAGACTTTTCAACTTCAGGAAGCTGTGTTTCGCTTCTTGAGGAAGTTAGGGGTGTGAAATGTGGTAGCATGATAGAGATTGAGAATATCTACCGACTGACAAGAGGAATTTGGCATGGAGCCAAATTCCTGAAAATGACGTCATACTTTGTAAATGACGTCATATCTCCCTTATTTATTATCGGATCGAGTCGGGGATGGTTGGAATCGATTCTGCGTGAAAATTTAACATCCTAATTGGAACAACAGAATTTCGATATCTCTTACCGTTTTCGAGATATTTGCCGTCAAAATTCATGGTTTCACCATTCCTGAAAATACACTTTTCAACTTCAGGAAGCTGTGTTTCGCTTATTTATAAAGCTAGTGGTGTGAAATTTGGTAGCATGATACAGAATAAAAATATTTACCGACTGACAAGTGGGATTTGGCATATTGCGAAATTCCTGAACATGACGTAATACTATTTAAATGACGTCATAACTCCCTTACTTTTCATTCGATCGAATCGGGAATGGTTGGAATCGATTCTTCGTGAAAAATAAAATGTATATATTTACCTAAAGTTTTTTTTTCCATATCCCTTACCGTTTTTAAGATATTTGCGGTCAGATTTAATGGTTTCACAGTCCTTTCCGCATACCTTGGGGCCCCACAAAGGGATGTGGTCCCAAAATATTTCTTCCTCTTATTCCCCGGAGAAAAATCTTTCATGCTGAATTCTTCATTTTCAATCCCAGAACAACAAAAAGCCAAGACATTTGGTCTTAACTTTTTCAACTGAGTCTTGTGAAACCTTCTTGTTGGCTCGCCAACAAGGTCAGCTCTAGTTATTATTATTATTATTATTTTTATTTTTCTTCCGTTTTTGCAGTGGACAGAGGTTTTCTCTAAAACGATTTAAGATAGAACATTCAAATTTTCAGGATCGTCTCTTTACACATTTCCGCCGAGGTATTTTTTTTTATTTTTTCCTACTTTCACTTTGTAAGGTCACAGCGCCACCTACAATTTTTTTATTTAGGTACCTGTATCTTCGCTATTTTTTGTCCGATTGGAATGAAATTTTCAGCATTCGATTCAGAAAAGGAGATGCAAGATTTTTTGTCACTGCGTCAATTTCGTAGCTCTACCCCGAAAAAGTTGACCTTGACCCGATTGTTTTGAGTTCAAGAAAAATATTTCAATCTTAGATTTTAGACAGTAGGATGAAAGATTTCAATGGTCTGATTTGGAATGTGAAAAATTTTTGAAATCGGACCATAAATAAAGTCACAATGAGCGTGGGAAAATTCGCTATGACGTCATCAAAGCTAATTAAATATTCATACGTTAATATCTCTCTTACTAAATGAGATATCGGCATGAAATTTTATATCTAAACATGTTTCCACATTCTTAATCTACCTCTAGAATGAAAATGGCATGCTGCCAATATTTTTGAAATTATTGAAAATTTTCGAATCAAATCTTTGGCAAGGTCTAGCGACTTTATTTGCAGTCGGATTTTAATCGGGTTTCTTCCATTCGATAGAGCGCTCAAATACCTACCAGCAGAGTGTTCTCAGATTTTCGCTAACTCTTACGGTTTTTGAGTTATTTGCGTTTGAACACGACAACCCCCTTTAAAGTGATGTTTGTGACGTCATCAACACTCATTAATTATTCATGAAATGTTTTCGCCTATAGCTCACTTATTGAGGAAGATAGAGGTGTGTAATTTGGTAACATGATAGAGATTGAGAATATCTACCGACTGACAGGAGGAATTTGGCATATAGCCAAATTCCTGAAAATGACGTCATACTTTGTAAATGACGTCATATCTCCCTTATTTTTCATCGGATCGAGGCGGGGACGGTTGGAATCGATTCTGCGTGAAAAAGTAAAATGGTTAACACTCGAAACAGAATTTCGATATCTCTCACCGTTTTCGAGATATTTGCGGTCAAAGTTCACGGTTTCACCATTCCTGAAAACACACTTTTCAAATTCAGGAAGCTGTGTTTCGCTTCTTGAGGAAGTTAGGGGTGTGAAATTTGGTAGCATGATAGAGATTGAGAATATCTACCGACTGACAAGAGGAATTTGGCATGGAGCCAAATTCCTGAAAATGACGTCATACTTTGTAAATGACGTCATATCTCCCTTATTTATCATCGGATCGAGTCGGGGATGGTTGGAATCGATTCTGCGTGAAAATTTAACATCCTAGTTAGTATAACAGAATTTCGATATCTCTTACCGTTTTCGAGATATTTGCCGTCAAAATTCATGGTTTCACCATTCCTGAAAATACACTTTTCAACTTCAGGAAGCTGTGTTTCGCTTATTTATAAAGCTAGTGGTGTGAAATTTGGTAGCATGATACAGAATAAAAATATTTACCGACTGACAAGTGGGATTTGGCATGGTGCGAAATTCCTGAACATGACGTAATACTATTTAAATGACGTCATAGCTCCCTTACTTTTCATCCGATCGAATCGGGAATGGTTGGAATCGATTCTTCGTGAAAAATAAAATGGATAATGTATTCACCTAAAGTTTTTTTTTCCATATCCCTTACCGTTTTTAAGATATTTGCGGTCAGATTTAACGGTTTCACAGTCCTTTCCGCATACCTTGGGGCCCCACAAAGGGATGTGGTCCCAAAATATTTCTTCCTCTTATTCCCCAGAGAAAAATCTTTCATGCTGAATCCTTCATTTTCAATCCAAGAACAACAAAAAGCCAAGACATTTGGTCTTAACGTTTTCATCTGAGTCTTGTGAAACCTTCTTGTTGGCTCGCCAACAAGGTCAGCTCTAGTTATTTTTATTTTTCTTCCGTTTTTGCAGTGGACAGAGGTTTTCTCCAATACGGTTTAAGATAGAACATTCAAATTTTCAGGATCGTCTCTTTACACATTTCCGCCGAGGTGTTTTTTTTATTTTTTCCTACTTTCACTTTGTAAGGTCACAGCGCCACCTACAATTTTTTTATTTAGGTACCTGTATCTTCGCTATTTATTGTCCGATTGGAATGAAATTTTCAGCATTCGATTCAGAAAAGGAGATGCAAGATTTTATGTCACTGCGTCAATTGCGTAGCTCTACCCCGAAAAAGTTGACCTTGACCCGATTGTTTTGAGTTCAAGAAAAATATTTTAATCTTAGATTTTAGACAGTAGGATGGAAGATTTCAATGGTCTGATTTGGAATGTGAAAAATTTTTGAAATCGGACCATAAATAAAGTCACAATGAGCGTGGGAAAATTCGCTATGACGTCATCAAAGCTAATTAAATATTCATACGTTAATATCTCTCTTACTAAATGAGATATCGGCATGAAATTTTATATCTAAACATGTTTCCACATTCTTAATCTACCTCTAGAATGAAAATGGCATGCTGCCAATATTTTTGAAATTATTGAAAATTTTCGAATCAAATCTTTGGCGAGGTCTAGCGACTTTATTTGCAGTCGGATTTTGATCGGGTTTCTTCCATTCGATAGAGCGTTCAAATACCTACCAGAGTATTGTTCTCAGATTTTCGCTAACTCTTACGGTTTTTGAGTTATTTGCGTTTGAACACGACAACCCCCTTTAAAGTGATGTTTGTGACGTCATCAACACTCATTAATTATTCATGAAATGTTTTCGCCTATAGCTCGCTTATTGAGGAAGATAGAGGTGTGTAATTTGGTAGCATGATAGAGATTGAGAATATCTACCGACTGACAAGAGGAATTTGGCATATAGCCAAATTCCTGAAAATGACGTCATACTTTGTAAATGACGTCATATCTCCCTTATTTTTCATCGGATCGAGGCGGGGACGGTTGGAATCGATTCTGCGTGAAAAAGTAAAATGGTAAATACTCGAAACAGAATTTCGATATCTCTTACCGTTTTCGAGATATTTGCGGTCAAAGTTCACGGTTTCACCATTCCTGAAAACACACTTTTCAACTTCAGGAAGCTGTGTTTCGCTTCTTGAGGAAGTTAGGGGTGTGAAATTTGGTAGCATGATAGAAATTGAGAACATCTACCGACTGACAAGAGGAATTTGGCATGGAGCCAAATTCCTGAAAATGACGTCATACTTTGTAAATGACGTCATTTCTCCCTTATTTATCATCGGATCGAGTCGGGGATGGTTGGAATCGATTCTGCGTGAAAATTTAACGTCCTAGTTAGTACAACAGAATTTCGATATCTCTTACCGTTTTCGAGATATTTGCGGTCAAAGTTCACGGTTTCACCATTCCGGAAAACACACTTTTTAAATTCAGGAAGCTGTGTTTCCCTTATTGAGGAAGTTAGGGGTGTGAAATTTGGTAGCATGATAGAGATTGAGAATATCTACCGACTGACAAGAGGAATTTGGCATGGAGCCAAATTCCTGAAAATGACGTCATACTTTGTAAATGACGTCATTTCTCCCTTATTTATCATCGGATCGAATCGGGGATGGTTGGAATCGATTCTGCGTGAAAATTTATTATTCCAGACAGTACCAACAGAATTTCGATATCTCTTACCGTTTTCGAGATATTTGCCGTCAAAATTCATGGTTTCACCATTCCTGAAAATACACTTTTCAACTTCAGGAAGCTGTGTTTCGCTTATTTATAAAGCTAGTGGTGTGAAATTTGGTAGCATGATACAGAATAAAAATTTTTACCGACTGACAAGTGGGATTTGGCATGGTGCGAAATTCCTGAACATGACGTAATACTATTTAAATGACGTCATAGCTCCCTTACTTTTCATCCGATCGAATCGGGAATGGTTGGAATCGATTCTTCGTGAAAAATAAAATGGATAATGTATTCACCTAAAGTTTTTTTTCCATATCCCTAACCGTTTTTAAGATATTTGCGGTCAGATTTAACGGTTTCACAGTCCTTTCCGCATACCTTGGGGCCCCACAAAGGGATGTGGTCCCAAAATATTTCTTCCGCTTATTCCCCGGTGAAAAATCTTTCATGCTGAATTCTTCATTTTCAATCCAAGAACAACAAAAAGCCAAGACATTTCGTCTTAACTTTTTCATCTGAGTCTTGTGAAACCTTCTTGTTGGCTCGCCAACAAGGTCAGCTCTAGTTATTATTATTATTATTATTATTAGGTTTCACAAGTTCCACTTGTGAAACCTATTGTTTTTCTGATTTTTCTTTTTTTTTAGGTTTCACAAGTTCACTTGTGAAACCTATTGTTTTTCTGATTTTTCTTTTTTTTTTATGAGGTTTCACAACTTCACTTGTGAAACCTATTGTTTTTCTGATTTTTCTTTTTTTTTTATTAGGTTTCACAAGTTCCACTTGTGAAACCTATTGCTTTTCTGATTTTTCTTTTTTTATTATTATTATTATTATTATTATTTTTATTTTTCTTCCGTTTTTGCAGTGGACAGAGGTTTTCTCCAATACGGTTTAAGATAGAACATTCAAATTTTCAGGATCGTCTCTTTACACATTTCCGCCGAGGTATTTTTTTTAATTTTTTCCTACTTTTACTTTGTAAGGTCACAGCGCCACCTACAATTTTTTTATTTAGGTACCTGTATCTTCGCTATTTTTTGTCCGATTGGAATGAAATTTTCAGCATTCGATTCAGAAAAGGAGATGCAAGATTTTATGTCACTGCGTCAATTTCGTAGCTTTACCCCGAAAAAGTTGACCTTGACCCGATTGTTTTCATTTCAGAAAAAATATTTCAATCTTAGATTTTAGAAAGTAGAATGAAAGATTTCAATGGTCTGATTTGGAATGTGAAAAATTTTTGAAATCGGACCATAAATAAAGTCACAATGAGCGTGGGAAAATTCGCTATGACGTCATCAAAGCTAATTAAATATTCATACGTTAATAGCTCTCTTACTAAATGAGATATCGGCATGAAATTTTATATCTAAACATGTTTCCACATTCTTAATCTACCTCTGGACTGAAAATGGCATGCTGCCAATATTTTTGAAATTATTGAAAATTTTCGAATCAAATCTTTGGCAAGGTCTAGCGACTTTATTTGCAGATCGGATTTTGATCGGGTTTCTTCCATTCGATAGAGCGTTCAAATACCTACCAGTAGAGTGTTCTCAGATTTTCGCTAACTCTTACGGTTTTTGAGTTATTTGCGTTTGAACACGACAACCCCCTTTAAAGTGATGTTTGTGACGTCATCAACACTCATTAATTATTCATGAAATGTTTTCGCCTATAGCTCGATTATTGAGGAAGACAGAGGTGTGAAATTTGGTAGCATGATAGAGATTGAGAATATCTACCGACTGACAAGAGGAATTTGGCATGGAGCCAAATTCCTGAAAATGACGTCATACTTTGTAAATGACGTCATATCTCCCTTATTTTGCATCGGATCGAGGCGGGGACGGTTGGAATCGATTCTGCGTGAAAAAGTAAAAAGGTAAATACTTGAAACAGAATTTCGATATCTCTTACCGTTTTCGAGATATTTGCGGTCAAAGTTCACGGTTTCACCATTCCTGAAAACACACTTTTCAAATTCAGGAAACTGTGTTTCCCTTATTGAGGAAGTTAGAGGTGTGAAATTTGGTAGCATGATAGAGATTGAGAATATCTACCGACTGACAAGAGGAATTTGGCATGGAGCCAAATTCCTGAAAATGACGTCATACTTTGTAAATGACGTCATATCTCCCTTATTTATCATCGGATCGAATCGGGGATGGTTGGAATCGATTCTGCGTGAAAATTTAACATCCTAATTGGTACAACAGAATTTCGATATCTCTTACCGTTTTTGAGATATTTGCCGTCAAAATTCATGGTTTCACCATTCCTGAAAATACACTTTTCAACTTCAGGAAGCTGTGTTTCGCTTATTTATAAAGCTAGTGGTGTGAAATTTGGTAGCATGATACAGAATAAAAATATTTACCGACTGACGAGTGGGATTTGGCATATTGCGAAATTCCTGAACATGACGTAATACTATTTAAATGACGTCATAGCTCCCTTACTTTTCATCCGATCGAATCGGGAATGGTTGGAATCGATTCTTCGTGAAAAATAGAATGTATATATTTACCTAAAGTTTTTTTTTTCCATATCCCTTACCGTTTTTAAGATATTTGCGGTCAGATTTAACGCTTTCACAGTCCTTTCCGCATACCTTGGGGCCACACAAAGGGATGTGGTCCCAAAATATTTCTTCCTCTTATTCCCCGGAGAAAAATCTTTCATGCTGAATTCTTCATTTTCAATCCCAGAACAACAAAAAGCCAAGACATTTGGTCTTAACTTTTTCAACTGAGTCTTGTGAAACCTTCTTGTTGGCTCGCCAACAAGGTCAGCTCTAGTTATTATTATTATTATTTTTATTTTTCTTCCGTTTTTGCAGTGGACAGAGGTTTTCTCCAATACGGTTTAAGATAGAACATTCAAATTTTCAGGATCGTCTCTTTACACATTTCCGCCGAGGTATTTTTTTTATTTTTTTCTACTTTCACTATGTAAGGTCACAGCGCCACCTACAATTTTTTTATTTAGGTACCTGTATCTTCGCTATTTATTGTCCGATTGGAATGAAATTTTCAGCATTCGATTCAGAAAAGGAGATGCAAGATTTTATGTCACTGCGTCAATTTCGTAGCTCTACCCCGAAAAAGTTGACCTTGACCCGATTGTTTTCATTTCAAAAAAAATATTTCAATCTTAGATTTTAGACAGTAGGATGAAAGATTTCAATGGTCTGATTTGGAATATGAAAAATTTTTGAAATCGGACCATAAATAAAGTCACAATGAGCGTGGGAAAATTCGCTATGACGTCATCAAAGCTAATTAAATATTCATACGTTAATATCTCTCTTACTAAATGAGATATCGGCATCAAATTTTGTATCTAAACATGTCTCCACATTCTTAATCTACCTCTAGAATGAAAATGGCATGCTGCCAATATTTTTGAAATTATTGAAAATTTTCGAATCAAATCTTTGGCGAGGTCTAGCGACTTTATTTGCAGTCGGATTTTGATCGGGTTTCTTCCATTCGATAGAGCGTTCAAATACCTACCAGAGTATTGTTCTCAGATTTTCGCTAACTCTTACGGTTCTCGAGTTATTTGCGTTTGAACACGACAACCCCCTTTAAAGTGATGTTTGTGACGTCATCAACACTCATTAATTATTCATGAAATGTTTTCGCCTATAGCTCGCTTATTGAGGAAGATAAAGGTGTTTAATTTGGTAACATGATAGAGATTGAGAATATCTACCGACTGACAAGAGGAATTTGGCATATAGCCAAATTCCTGAAAATGACGTCATACTTTGTAAATGACGTCATATCTCCCTTATTTTTCATCGGATCGAGGCGGGGACGGTTGGAATCGATTCTGCGTGAAAAAGTAAAATGGCAAGTACTCGAAACAGAATTTCGATATCTCTTACCGTTTTCGAGATATTTGCGGTCAAAGTTCACGGTTTCACCATTCCTGAAAACAGACTTTTCAACTTCAGGAAGCTGTGTTTCGCTTCTTGAGGAAGTTAGGGGTGTGAAATTTGGTAGCATGATAGAAATTGAGAATATCTACCGACTGACAAGAGGAATTTGGCATGGAGCCAAATTCCTGAAAATGACGTCATACTTTGTAAATGACGTCATATCTCCCTTATTTATCATCGGATCGAGTCGGGGATGGTTGGAATCGATTCTGCGTGAAAATTTAACATCCTAGTTAGTACAACAGAATTTCGATATCTCTTACCGTTTTCGAGATATTTGCGGTCAAAGTTCACGGTTTCACCATTCCTGAAAACAGACTTTTCAACTTCAGGAAGCTGTGTTTCGCTTCTTGAGGAAGTTAGGGGTGTGAAATTTGGTAGCATGATAGAAATTGAGAATATCTACCGACTGACAAGAGGAATTTGGCATGGAGCCAAATTCCTGAAAATGACGTCATACTTTGTAAATGACGTCATATCTCCCTTATTTATCATCGGATCGAGTCGGGGATGGTTGGAATCGATTCTGCGTGAAAATTTAACATCCTAGTTAGTACAACAGAATTTCGATATCTCTTACCGTTTTCGAGATATTTGCGGTCAAAGTTCACGGTTTCACCATTCCTGAAAACAGACTTTTCAACTTCAGGAAGCTGTGTTTCGCTTCTTGAGGAAGTTAGGGGTGTGAAATTTGGTAGCATGATAGAAATTGAGAATATCTACCGACTGACAAGAGGAATTTGGCATGGAGCCAAATTCCTGAAAATGACGTCATACTTTGTAAATGACGTCATATCTCCCTTATTTATCATCGGATCGAGTCGGGGATGGTTGGAATCGATTCTGCGTGAAAATTTAACATCCTAGTTAGTACAACAGAATTTCGATATCTCTTACCGTTTTCGAGATATTTGCCGTCAAAATTCATGGTTTCACCATTCCTGAAAATACACTTTTCAACTTCAGGAAGCTGTGTTTCGCTTATTTATAAAGCTAGTGGTGTGAAATTTGGTAGCATGATACAGAATAAAAATATTTACAGACTGACAAGTGGGATTTGGCATGGTGCGAAATTCCTGAACATGACGTAATACTATTTAAATGACGTCATAGCTCCCTTACTTTTCATCCGATCGAATCGGGAATGGTTGGAATCGATTCTTCGTGAAAAATAAAATGGATAATGTATTCACCTAAAGTTTTTTTTTTCCATATCCCTTACCGTTTTTAAGATATTTGCGGTCAGATTTAACGGTTTCACAGTCCTTTCCGCATACCTTGGGGCCCCACAAAGGGATGTGGTCCCAAAATATTTCTTCCTCTTATTCCCCAGAGAAAAATCTTTCATGCTGAATCCTTCATTTTCAATCCAAGAACAACAAAAAGCCAAGACATTTGGTCTTAACTTTTTCATCTGAGTCTTGTGAAACCTTCTTGTTGGCTCGCCAACAAGGTCAGCTCTAGTTATTATTAGGTTTCACAAGTTCACTTGTGAAACCTATTGTTTTTCTGATTTTTCTTTTTTTTTTAGGTTTCACAAGTTCACTTGTGAAACCTATTGTTTTTCTGATTTTTCTTTTTTTTTAGGTTTCACAAGTTTCACTTGTGAAACCTATTGTTTTTCTGATTTTTCTTTTTTTATTATTATTATTATTATTATTATTATTATTATTATTTTTATTTTTCTTCCGTTTTTGCAGTGGACAGAGGTTTTCTCGAATACGGTTTAAGATAGAACATTCAAATTTTCAGGATGGTCTCTTTACACATTTCCGCCGAGGTATTTTTTTTATTTTTTCCTACTTTCACTTTGTAAGGTCACAGCGCCACCTACAATTTTTTTATTTAAGTACCTGTATCTTCGCTATTTATTGTCCGATTGGAATGAAATTTTCAGCATTCGATTCAGAAAAGGAGATGCAAGATTTTATGTCACTGCGTCAATTTCGTAGCTCTACCCCGAAAAAGTTGACCTTGACCCGATTGTTTTCAGTTCAAGAAAAATATTTCAATCTTAGATTTTAGAAAGTAGGATGAAAGATTTCAATGGTCTGATTTGGAATGTGAAAAATTTTTGAAATCGGACCATAAATAAAGTCACAATGAGCGTGGGAAAATTCGCTATGACGTCCTCAAAGCTAATTAAATATTCATACGTTAATATTTCTCTTACTAAATGAGATATCGGCATGAGATTTTATATCTAAACATGTTTCCACATTCTTAATCTACCTCTAGAATGAAAATGGCATGCTGCCAATATTTTTGAAATTATTGAAAATTTTCGAATCAAATCTTTGGCAAGGTCTAGCGACTTTATTTGCAGTCGGATTTTGATCGGGTTTCTTCCATTCGATAGAGCGTTAAAATACCTACCAGTAAAGTGTTCTCAGATTTTCGCTAACTCTTACGGTTTTTTAGTTATTTGCGTTTGAACACGACAACCCCCTTTAAAGTGATGTTTGTGACGTCATCAACACTCATTAATTATTCATGAAATGTTTTCGCCTATAGCTCGCTTATTGAGGAAGTTAGAGGTGTGTAATTTGGTAGCATGATAGAGATTGAGAATATCTACCGACTGACAAGAGGAATTTGGCATGGAGCCAAATTCCTGAAAATGACGTCATACTTTGTAAATGACGTCATATCTCCCTTATTTTTCATCGGATCGAGGCGGGGACGGTTGGAATCGATTCTGCGTGAAAAAGTAAAATGGTAAATACTCGAAACAGAATTTCGATATCTCTTACCGTTTTCGAGATATTTGCGGTCAAAGTTCACGGTTTCACCATTCCTGAAAACACACTTTTCAACTTCAGGAAGCTGTGTTTCGCTTCTTGAGGAAGTCAGGGGTTCGAAATTTGGTAGCATGATAGAGATTGAGAATATCTACCGACTGACAAGAGGAATTTGGCATGGAGCCAAATTCCTGAAAATGACGTCATACTTTGTAAATGACGTCATATCTCCCTTATTTATCATCGGATCGAATCGGGGACGGTTGGAATCGATTCTGCGTGAAAAAGTAAAATTGTAATTACTCGAAACAGAATTTCGATATCTCTTACCGTTTTCGAGATATTTGCGGTCAAAGTTCACGGTTTCACCATTCCTGAAAACACACTTTTCAACTTCAGGAAGCTGTGTTTCGCTTCTTGAGGAAGTCAGGGGTTCGAAATTTGGTAGCATGATAGAGATTGAGAATATCTACCGACTGACAGGAGGAATTTGGCATGGAGCCAAATTCCTGAAAATGACGTCATACTTTGTAAATGACGTCATATCTCCCTTATTTATCATCGGATCGAATCGGGGATGGTTGGAATCGATTCTGCGTGAAAATTTAACATCCTAATTCATCCAACAGAATTTCGATATCTCTTACCGTTTTCGAGATATTTGCCGTCAAAATTCATGGTTTCACCATTCCTGAAAATACACTTTTCAACTTCAGGAAGCTGTGTTTCGCTTATTTATAAAGCTAGTGGTGTGAAATTTGGGAGCATGATACAGAATAAAAATATTTACCGACTGACAAGTGGGATTTGGCATGGTGCGAAATTCCTGAACATGACGTAATACTATTTAAATGACGTCATAGCTCCCTTACTTTTCATCCGATCGAATCGGGAATGGTTGGAATCGATTCTTCGTGAAAAATAAAATGGATAATGTATTCACCTAAAGTTTTTTTTTCCATATCCCTTACCGTTTTTAAGATATTTGCGGTCAGATTTAACGGTTTCACAGTCCTTTCCGCATACCTTGGGGCCCCACAAAGGGATGTGGTCCCAAAATATTTCTTCCTCTTATTCCCCGGAGAAAAATCTTTCATGCTGAATTCTTCATTTTTAATCCATGAACAACAAAAAGCCAAGACATTTGGTCTTAACTTTTTCATCTGAGTCTTGTGAAACCTTCTTGTTGGCTCGCCAACAAGGTCAGCTCTAGTTTATTATTAGGTTTCACAAGTTTCACTTGTGAAACCTTTTATTATTCTACTGTCTTTTCTTATTTATTAGGTTTCACAAGTTTCACTTGTGAAACCTTTTATTATTCTACTGTCTTTTCTTATTAGGTTTCACAAGTTTCACTTGTGAAACCTATTGTTTTTCTGATTTTTCTTTTTTTTTTATTATTATTATTAGGTTTCACAAGTTCCACTTGTGAAACCTATTGTTTTTCTGATTTTTCTTTTTTTTTTATTATTAGGTTTCACAAGTTCCACTTGTGAAACCTATTGTTTTTCTGATTTTTCTTTTTTTTTTATTATTATTATTATTATTATTATTATTTTTATTTTTCTTCCGTTTTTGCAGTGGACAGAGGTTTTCTCCAATACGGTTTAAGATAGAACATTCAAATTTTCAGGATCGTCTCTTTACACATTTCCGCCGAGGTATTTTTTTTATTTTTTCCTACTTTCACTTTGTAAGGTCACAGCGCCACCTACAATTTTTTTATTTAGGTACCTGTATCTTCGCTATTTATTGTCCGATTGGAATGAAATTTGCAGCATTCGATTCAGAAAAGGAGATGCAAGATTTTATGTCACTGCGTCAATTTCGTAGCTCTACCCCGAAAAAGTTGACCTTGACCCGATTGTTTTGAGTTCAAAAAAAATATTTCAATCTTAGATTTTAGAAAGTAGGATGAAAGATTTCAATGGTCTGATTTGGAATGTGAAAAATTTTTGAAATCGGACCATAAATAAAGTCACAATGAGCGTGGGAAAATTCGCTATGACGTCATCAAAGCTAATTAAATATTCATACGTTAATATCTCTCTTACTAAATGAGATATGGGCATGAAATTTTATATCTAAACATGTTTCCACATTCTTAATCTACCTCTAGAATGAAAATGGCATGCTGCCAATATTTTTGAAATTATTGAAAATTTTCGAATCAAATCTTTGGCAAGGTCTAGCGACTTTATTTGCAGTCGGATTTTGATCGGGTTTCTTCTATTCGATAGAGCGTTCAAATACCTACCAGTATAGTGTTCTCAGATTTTCGCTAACTCTTACGGTTTTTGAGTTATTTGCGTTTGAACACGACAACCCCCTTTAAAGTGATGTTTGTGACGTCATCAACACTCATTAATTATTCATGAAATGTTTTCGCCTATAGCTCGCTTATTGAGAAAGATAGAGGTGTGTAATTTGATAGCATGATAAAGATTGAGAATATCTACCGACTGACAAGAGGAATTTGGCATATAGCCAAATTCCTGAAAATGACGTCATACTTTGTAAATGACGTCATATCTCCCTTATTTTTCATCGGATCGAGGCGGGGACGGTTGGAATCGATTCTGCGTGAAAAAGTAAAATGGTAAATACTGGAAGCAGAATTTCGATATCTCTTACCGTTTTCGAGATATTTGCGGTCAAAGTTCACGGTTTCACCATTCCTGAAAACACACTTTTCAAATTCAGGAAGCTGTGTTTCGCTTATTGAGGAAGTTAGAGGTGTGAAATTTGGTAGCATGATAGATATTGAGAATATGTACCGACTGACAAGAGGAATTTGGCATGGAGTCAAATTCCTGAAAATGACGTCATACTTTGTAAATGACGTCATATCTCCCTTATTTTTCCTGGGATCGAATCGGGGATGGTTGGAATCGATTCTGCGTGAAAATTTAACATCCTATTTAATACAACAGAATTTCGATATCTCTTACCGTTTTCGAGATATTTGCGGTCAAAGTTCACGGTTTCACCATTCCTGAAAACACACTTTTCAAATTCAGGAAGCTGTGTTTCGCTTATTGAGGAAGTTAGAGGTGTGAAATTTGGTAGCATGATAGATATTGAGAATATGTACCGACTGACAAGAGGAATTTGGCATGGAGTCAAATTCCTGAAAATGACGTCATACTTTGTAAATGACGTCATATCTCCCTTATTTTTCCTGGGATCGAATCGGGGATGGTTGGAATCGATTCTGCGTGAAAATTTAACATCCTATTTAATACAACAGAATTTCGATATCTCTTACCGTTTTCGAGATATTTGCGGTCAAAGTTCACGGTTTCACCATTCCTGAAAACACACTTTTCAAATTCAGGAAGCTGTGTTTCGCTTATTGAGGAAGTTAGAGGTGTGAAATTTGGTAGCATGATAGATATTGAGAATATCTACCGACTGACAAGAGGAATTTGGCATGGAGCCAAATTCCTGAAAATGACGTCATACTTTGTAAATGACGTCATATCTCCCTTATCTTTCATGGGATCGAATCGGGGATGGTTGGAATCGATTCTGCGTGAAAATTTAACATCCTATTTAATACAACAGAATTTCGATATCTCTTACCGTTTTCGAGATATTTGCGGTCAAAATTCATGGTTTCACCATTCCTGAAAATACACTTTTCAACTTCAGGAAGCTGTGTTTCGCTTATTTATAAAGCTAGTGGTGTGAAATTTGGTAGCATGATACAGAATAAAAATATTTACCGACTGACAAGTGGGATTTGGCATGGTGCGAAATTCCTGAACATGACGTAATACTATTTAAATGACGTCATAGCTCCCTTACTTCATCCGATCGAATCGGGAATGGTTGGAATCGATTCTTCGCGAAAAATAAAATGTATATATTCACCTAAAGTTTTTTTTCCATATCCCTTACCGTTTTTAAGATATTTGCGGTCAGATTTAATGGTTTCACAGTCCTTTCCGCATACCTTGGGGCCACACAAAGGGATGTGGTCCCAAAATATTTCTTCCCCTTATTCCCCGGAGAAAATTCTTTCATGCTGAATTCTTCATTTTCAATCCAAGAACAACAAAAAGCCAAGACATTTGGTCTTAACATTTTCATCTGAGTCTTGTGAAACCTTCTTGTTGGCTCGCCAACAAGGTCAGCTCTAGTTATTATTATTATTATTTTTATTTTTCTTCCGTTTTTGCAGTGGACAGAGGTTTTCTCCAATACGGTTTAAGATAGAACATTCAAATTTTCAGGATCGTCTCTTTACACATTTCCGCCGAGGTATTTTTTTTATTTTTTCCTACTTTCACTTTGTAAGGTCACAGCGCCACCTACAATTTTTTTATTTAGGTACCTGTATCTTCGCTATTTATTGTCCGATTGGAATGAAATTTTCAGCATTCGATTCAGAAAAGGAGATGCAAGATTTTATGTCACTGCGTCAATTGCGTAGCTCTACCCCGAAAAAGTTGACCTTGACCCGATTGTTTTGAGTTTTAAAAAAATATTTCAATCTTAGATTTTAGACAGTAGGATGAAAGATTTCAATGGTCTGATTTGGAATGTGAAAAATTTTTGAAATCGGAGAATAAATAAAGTCACAATGAGCGTGGGAAAATTCGCTATGACGTCATCAAAGCTAATTAAATATTCATACGTTAATATCTCTCTTACTAAATGAGATATCGGCATGAAATTTTATATCTAAACATGTTTCCACATTCTTAATCTACCTCTAGAATGAAAATGGCATGCTGCCAATATTTTTGAAATTATTGAAAATTTTCGAATCAAATCTTTGGCAAGGTCTAGCGACTTTATTTGCAGTCGGATTTTGATCGGGTTTCTTCCATTCGATAGAGCGTTCAAATACCTACCAGTATAGTGTTCTCAGATTTTCGCTTACTCTTACGGTTTTTGAGTTATTTGCGTTTGAACACGACAACCCCCTTTAAAGTGATGTTTGTGACGTCATCAACACTCATTAATTATTCATGAAATGTTTTCGCCTATAGCTCGCTTATTGAGGAAGATAAAGGTGTGTAATTTGGTAGCATGATAGAGATTGAGAATATCTACCGACTGACAAGAGGAATTTGGCATATAGCCAAATTCCTGCAAATGACGTCATACTTTGTAAATGACGTCATATCTCCCTTATTTTTCATCGGATCGAGGCGGGGACGGTTGGAATCGATTCTGCGTGAAAAAGTAAAATGGTAAATACTCGAAACAGAATTTCGATATCTCTTACCGTTTTCGAGATATTTGCGGTCAAAGTTCACGGTTTCACCATTCCTGAAAACACACTTTTCAACTTCAGGAAGCTGTGTTTCGCTTCTTGAGGAAGTTAAGGGTGTGAAATTTGGTAGCATGATAGAGATTGAGAATATCTACCGACTGACAAGAGGAATTTGGCATGGAGCCAAATTCCTGAAAATGACGTCATACTTTGTAAATGACGTCATATCTCCCTTATTTATCATCGGATCGAGTCGGGGATGGTTGGAATCGATTCTGCGTGAAAATTTAACATCCCAGTTAGTACAACAGAATTTCGATATCTCTTACCGTTTTCGAGATATTTGCGGTCAAAGTTCACGGTTTCACCATTCCTGAAAACACACTTTTCAACTTCAGGAAGCTGTGTTTCGCTTCTTGAGGAAGTTAAGGGTGTGAAATTTGGTAGCATGATAGAGATTGAGAATATCTACCGACTGACAAGAGGAATTTGGCATGGAGCCAAATTCCTGAAAATGACGTCATACTTTGTAAATGACGTCATATCTCCCTTATTTATCATCGGATCGAGTCGGGGATGGTTGGAATCGATTCTGCGTGAAAATTTAACATCCCAGTTAGTACAACAGAATTTCGATATCTCTTACCGTTTTCGAGATATTTGCCGTCAAAATTCATGGTTTCACCATTCCTGAAAATACACTTTTCAACTTCAGGAAGCTGTGTTTCGCTTATTTATAAAGCTAGTGGTGTGAAATTTGGTAGTATGATACAGAATAAAAATATTTACCGACTGACAAGTGGGATCTGGCATGGTGCGAAATTCCTCAACATGACGTAATAATATTTAAATGACGTCATAGCTCCCTTACTTTTCATCCGATCGAATCGGGAATGGTTGGAATCGATTCTTCGTGAAAAATAAAATGTATATATTTACCTAAAGTTTTTTTTTCCATATCCCTTACCGTTTTTAAGATATTTGCGGTCAGATTTAACGGTTTCACAGTCCTTTCCGCATACCTTGGGGCCCCACAAAGGGATGTGGTCCCAAAATATTTCTTCCTCTTATTCCCCGGAGAAAAATCTTTCATGCTGAATTCTTCATTTTTAATCCCAGAACAACAAAAAGCCAAGACATTTGGTCTTAACTTTTTCAACTGAGTCTTGTGAAACCTTCTTGTTGGCTCGCCAACAAGGTCAGCTCTAGTTATTATTATTATTTTTATTTTTCTTCCGTTTTTGCAGTGGACAGAGGTTTTCTCCAATACGGTTTAAGATAGAACATTCAAATTTTCAGGATCGTCTCTTTACACATTTCCGCCGAGGTATTTTTTTTATTTTTTCCTACTTTCACTTTGTAAGGTCACAGCGCCACCTACAATTTTTTTATTTAGGTACCTGTATCTTCGCTATTTATTGTCCGATTGGAATGAAATTTTCAGCATTCGATTCAGAAAAGGAGATGCAAGATTTTATGTCACTGCGTCAATTTCGTAGCTCTACCCCGAAAAAGTTGACCTTGACCCGATTGTTTTGAGTTCAAGAAAAATATTTCAATCTTAGATTTCAGAATGTAGGATGAAAGATTTCAATGGTCTGATTTGGAATGTGAAAATTTTTTGAAATCGGACCATAAATAAAGTCACAATGAGCGTGGGAAAATTCGCTATGACGTCATCAAAGCTAATTAAATATTCATACGTTAATATCTCTCTTACTAAATGAGATATCGGCATGAAATTTTATATCTAAACATGTTTCCACATTCTTAATCTACCTCTCGAATAAAAATGGCATGCTGCCAATATTTTTGAAATTATTGAAAATTTTCGAATCAAATCTTTGGCAAGGTCTAGCGACTTTATTTGCAGTCGGATTTTGATCGGGTTTCTTCCATTCGATAGAGCGTTCAAATACCTACCAGAAGAGTGTTCTCACATTTTCGCTAACTCTTACGGTTTTTGAGTTATTTGCGTTTGAACACGACAACCCCCTTTAAAGTGATGTTTGTGACGTCATCAACACTCATTAATTATTCATGAAATGTTTTCGCCTATAGTTCGCTTTTTGAGGAAGATAGAGGTGTGAAATTTGGTAGCATGATAGAGATTGATAATATCTACCGACTGACAAGAGGAATTTGGCATGGAGCCAAATTCCTGAAAATGACGTCATACTTTGTAAATGACGTCATATCTCCCTTATTTTTCATCGGATCGAGGCGGGGACGGTTGGAATCGATTCTGCGTGAAAAAGTAAAATGGTAAATATTCGAAACAGAATTTCGATATCTCTTACCGTTTTCGAGATATTTGCGGTCAAAGTTCACGGTTTCACCATTCCTGAAAACACACTTTTCAAATTCAGGAAGCTGTGTTTCCCTTATTGAGGAAGTTAGAGGTGTGAAATTTGGTAGCATGATAGAGATTGAGAATATCTACCGACTGACAAGAGGAATTTGGCATGGATCCAAATTCCTGAAAATGACGTCATACTTTGTAAATGACGTCATATCTCCCTTATTTATCATCAGATCGAATCGGGGATGGTTGGAATCGATTCTGCGTGAAAATTTAACATCAACGTAGTACCAACAGAATTTCGATATCTCTTACCGTTTTCGAGATATTTGCTGTCAAATTTCATGGTTTCACCATTCCTGAAAATACACTTTTCAACTTCAGGAAGCTGTGTTTCGCTTATTTATAAAGCTAGTGGTGTGAAATTTGGTAGCATGATACAGAATAAAAATATTTACCGACTGACAAGTGGGATTTGGCATGGTGCGGAATTCCTGAACATGACGTAATACTATTTAAATGACGTCATAGCTCCCTTACTTTTCATCCGATCGAATCGGGAATGGTTGGAATCGATTCTTCGTGAAAAATAACAATGTATATATTCACCTAAAGGTTTTTTTTTCCCATATACCATACCGTTTTTAAGATATTTGCGGTCAGATTTAACGGTTTCACAGTCCTTTCCGCATACCTTGGTGCCCCACAAAGGGATGTGGTCCCAAAATATTTCTTCCTCTTATTCCCCGGAGAAAAATCTTTCATGCTGAATTCTTCATTTTCAATCCAAGAACAACAAAAAGCCAAGGCATTTCGTCTTAACTTTTTCATCTGAGTCTTGTGAAACCTTCTTGTTGGCTCGCCAACAAGGTCAGCTCTAGTTTATTATTATTATTATTTTTATTTTTCTTCCGTTTTTGCAGTGGACAGAGGTTTTCTCCAATACGGTTTAAGATAGAACATTCAAATTTTCAGGATCGTCTCTTTACACATTTCCGCCGAGGTATTTTTTTTATTTTTTCCTACTTTCACTTTGTAAGGTCACAGCGCCACCTACAATTTTTTTATTTAGGTACCTGTATCTTCGCTATTTATTGTCCGATTGGAATGAAATTTTCAGCATTCGATTCAGAAAAGGAGATGCAAGATTTTATGTCAGTGCGTCAATTTCGTAGCTCTATCCCGAAAAAGTTGACCTTGACCCGATTGTTTTGAGTTCAAGAAAAATATTTCAATCTTAGATTTTAGAAAGTAGGATGAAAGATTTCAATGGTCTGATTTGGAATGTGAAAAATTTTTGAAATCGGACCATAAATAAAGTCACAATGAGCGTGGGAAAATTCGCTATGACGTCATCAAAGCTAATTAAATATTCATACGTTAATATCTCTCTTACTAAATGAGATATCGGCATGAAATTTTATATCTAAACATGTTTCCACATTCTTAATCTACCTCTAGAATGAAAATGGCATGCTGCCAATATTTTTGAAATTATTGAAAATTTTCGAATCAAATCTTTGGCAAGGTCTAGCGACTTTATTTGCAGTCGGATTTTGATCGGGTTTCTTCCATTCGTTAGAGCGTTCAAATACCTACCAGAGTATAGTGTTCTCAGATTTTCGCTAACTCTTACGGTTTTTGAGTTATTTGCGTTTGAACACGACAACCCCCTTTAAAGTGATGTTTGTGACGTCATCAACACTCATTAATTATTCATGAAATGTTTTCGCCTATAGCTCGCTTATTGAGGAAGATAGAGGTGTGTAATTTGATAGCATGATAGAGATTGAGAATATCTACCGACTAACAAGAGGAATTTGGCATGGAGCCAAATTCCTGAAAATGACGTCATACTTTGTAAATGACGTCATATCTCCCTTATTTTTCATCGGATCGAGGCGGGGACGGTTGGAATCGATTCTGCGTGAAAAAGTAAAATGGTAGGTACTCGAAATAGAATTTCGATATCTCTTACCGTTTTCGAGATATTTGCGGTCAAAGTTCACGGTTTCACCATTCCTGAAAACACACTTTTCAACTTCAGGAAGCTGTGTTTCGCTTCTTGAGGAAGTTAGGGGTGTGAAATTTGGTAGCATGATAGAGATTGAGAATATCTACCGACTTACAAGAGGAATTTGGCATGGAGCCAAATTCCTGAAAATGACGTCATACTTTGTAAATGACGTCATATCTCCCTTATTTATCATCGGATCGAGTCGGGGATGGTTGGAATCGATTCTGCGTGAAAATTTAACATCCTAGTTATACAACAGAATTTCGATATCTCTTACCGTTTTCGAGATATTTGCCGTCAAATTTCATGGTTTCACCATTCCTGAAAATACACTTTTCAACTTCAGGAAGCTGTGTTTCGCTTATTTATAAAGCTAGTGGTGTGAAATATGGTAGCATGATACAGAATAAAAATATTTACCGACTGACGAGTGGGATCTGTCATGGTGCGAAATTCCTGAACATGACGTAATACTATTTAAATGACGTCATGGCTCCCTTACTTTTCATCCGATCGAATCGGGAATGGTTGGAATCGATTCTTCGTGAAAAATAAAATGTATATATTCACCTAAAGTTTTTTCCCATATCCCTTACCGTTTTTAAGATATTTACGGTCAGATTTAACGGTTTCACAGTCCTTTCCGCATACCTTGGGGCCCCACAAAGGGATGTGGTCCCAAAATATTTCTTCCTCTTATTCCCCGGAGAAAAATCTTTCATGCTGAATTCTTCATTTTCAATCCAGGAACAACAAAAAGCCAAGACATTTGGTCTTAACTTTTTCATCTGAGTCTTGTGAAACCTTCTTGTTGGCTCGCCAACAAGGTCAGCTCTAGTTATTATTATTAGGTTTCACAAGTTCACTTGTGAAACCTATTGTTTTTCTGATTTTTCTTTTTTTTTTATTATTATTATTATTATTATTATTATTTTTATTTTTCTTCCGTTTTTGCAGTGGACAGAGGTTTTCTCCAATACGGTTTAAGATAGAACATTCAAATTTTCAGGATCGTCTCTTTACACATTTCCGCCGAGGTATTTTTTTTATTTTTTCCTACTTTCACTTTGTAAGGTCACAGCGCCACCTACAATTTTTTTATTTAGGTACCTGTATCTTCGCTATTTATTGTCCGATTGTAATGAAATTTTCAGCATTCAATTCAGAAAAGGAGATGCAAGATTTTATGTCACTGCGTCAATTTCGTAGCTCTATCCTGAAAAAGTTGACCTTGACCCGATTGTTTTCATTTCAAAAAAAATATTTCAATCTTAGATTTTAGAAAGTAGGATGAAAGATTTCAATGGTCTGATTTGGAATGTGAAAAATTTTTGAAATCGGACCATAAATAAAGTCACAATGAGCGTGGGAAAATTCGCTATGACGTCATCAAAGCTAATTAAATATTCATACGTTAATATCTCTCTTACTAAATGAGATATCGGCATGAATTTTTATATCTAAACATGTTTCCACATTCTTAATCTACCTCTAGAATGAAAATGGCATGCTGCCAATATTTTTGAAATTATTGAAAATTTTCGAATCAAATCTTTGGCGAGGTCTAGCGACTTTATTTGCAGTCGGATTTTGATCGGGTTTCTTCCATTCGATAGAGCGTTCAAATACCTACCAGTAGAGTGTTCTCAGATTTTCGCTAACTCTTACGGTTATCAAGTTATTTGCGTTTGAACACGACAACCCCCTTTAAAGTGATGTTTGTGACGTCATCAACACTCATTAATTATTCATGAAATGTTTTCGCCTATAGCTCGCTTATTGAGGAAGATAGAGGTGTGAAATTTGGTAGCATGATAGAGATTGAGAATATCTACCGACTGACAAGAGGAATTTGGCATGGAGCCAAATTCCTGAAAATGACGTCATACTTTGTAAATGACGTCATATCTCCCTTATTTTTCATCGGATCGAGTCGGGGATGGTTGGAATCGATTCTGCGTGAAAAAGTAAAATGGTAAATATCAGCAACAGAATTTCGATATCTCTTACCGTTTTCGAGATATTTGCGGTCAAAGTTCACGGTTTCACCATTCCTGAAAACACACTTTTCAAATTCTGGAAGCTGTGTTTCGCTTATTGAGGAAGTTAGAGGTGTGAAATTTGGTAGCATGATAGAGATTGAGAATATCTACCGACTGACAAGAGGAATTTGGCATGGAGCCAAATTCCTGAAAATGACGTCATACTTTGTAAATGACGTCATATCTCCCTTATTTATCATCGGATCGAATCGGAGATGGTTGGAATCGATTCTGCGTGAAAAAGTAAAATGGGAGTAAAAAGGAACAGAATTTCGATATCTCGTTCCGTTTTCGAGATATTTGCGGTCAAAGTTCACGGTTTTACCATTCCTGAAAACACACTTTTCAACTTCAGGAAGCTGTGTTTCCCTTATTTAAAAGCTAGAGGTGTGAAAATTAATAGGATGATAGATAATGAGAATATTTACCGACTGACAAGAGGGATTTGGCATGGTGCCAAATTCCTGAAAATGACGTCATACTTTGTAAATGAAGTGATATCTCCCTTATTTTCCATCGGATCGAATTGGGGATGGTTGGAATCGATTCTGCGTGAAAATTTAACATACTAGTCAGTTCCAACAGAATTTCGATATCTCTTACCGTTTTCGAGATATTTGCGGTCAAAATTCTGGGTTTCACCATTCCTGAAAATACACTTTTCAACTTCAGGAAGCTGTGTTTCGCTTATCTATAAAGCTAGAGGTGTGAAATTTAATAGTGTGATAGAGAATGAGAATATCTACCGACTGACTAGAGGGATTTGGCATGGTGCCAAATTCATGAAAATGACGTCGTACTTTGTAAATGACGTCATAATTCCCTTATTTATCATAGGATCGAATCGGGAATGGTTGAAATCGATTCTGCCTGAAAAATAAAATGTAAATTTTACCATATGATTTTCCATATCTCTTACCGCTTTCCAGTTATTTGCGGTCACATTTAACGAATTCACGATCCTTTCCGCATACCTTGGGGCCGCACAAAGGGGTGTGGTCCTAAAATATTCCTTCCTCTTATTCCGCGGAGGGAAATCTTTCATGCTGAATTCTTCATTTTCAATCCAAGAACAATAAAAAACTAAGACATTTGGGCTTAAATTAGCCTTTGCCATCAGAATTTCAATATCTCTTACCGTTTTCGATATATGTTCGAACACGACATCCCCCCTTTTCTTTGAATTGTATTTTTACAAAGGTAAATTTATGATCGATCTAGAAATCTTATTTATCAATGCAAGATAGCGACATTCAATAATTGTTTTGTGTATAGTATTGATTTTTATATACAAACAAAACCCTCTAAACTAAAATTGCCTTTGGGACTGTAATTTTCAAATATCCACATACTTTTTCTGACTACATTTCTGGCCTGTTTGAATTTGGACTTGGAAATCTTACTCCAAGAAATAAAGATAAACAATCGTTTCTTTTGTTATTATCTTTTATGCTTTATTCTTAATTATCAGTCCGGGAACAAGAGAAACTCATGATATTTGGTCTTAATTTTTTCCCCTGTGCTTTGTAAATCCTCGTTATTGGCTAGCCAGGAAGGTAAGATCAGTTTCAGATTTTTATGATGTTGAACAGTAGAATATTCAATATGTCCCGAAAAGGATATAGTGAAGGTTTCACGAAGGAGTATCTGGAATTTTTGGAGAAGACAATATTTATTTCTAATTGAAGTACGCCTGAAGCCGGTGTGGCTTTGTGGATATGGTGTACGGCTTGTGGCGGCTGCGCCAAGAGGTCGTGGGTTCGACTTCTGCCGGGGCATAGTGGTGTTTTGTGTTTTGGATATCATGCGCCAGTAAGGACCGGGGTCAGTGTCATGGGAGGCGTGGCACATAAAATATCCCTCACTACTTTGGGTTGGTCCGTTGCACATTTTTAAATTTGTACATGTATACCCCGCATCAGGCAGATGTCGTCACCTTATACATGAACTATCCGTGGTGTGGCGTTAAACAAAAATGAAACAAACAAAATGAGATCCGATTTTTTTCAAGTCCGCATCCGCACCAGTGTACTAGTTTTGGTGGGAATACCGGAACCCATGAGGTGTTGCTTTCCGCGTCTGCGCATAACTGATTCACGTTTTATACAAGTGGAACGATATTGTGGTGTTGTAAATTTGATTAACTGCAGCGATTAAAAGTGTAGAGTGTAAAGATACAAGTGAGTATTAGCTATCTAGACTATTAAAGCTATCACAGGACATGTGCATCCGTGAATGACTTGATCTGAGATGTTATAATTTTGAAAGTAGAACTAGGAGGGGGACAGGACCCAGTAGTTACGACTGCAACGGAAGAGCTATTTTGTCCCGTCTCTTCCGGGACAAAATAACTCTTCCGTTGCAGTCGTAACTAAGGACCCAGTTGCTCAAAACCTCGGCTAAAGTTATCCAGTAGTTAACTTTAACCTATGGCTAAATGTCTTAACCCATGGTTAGTTATCCACTAGATATTTGTTGCTCAAACCAAAAGTATCCACCGGATAACTAACCAGCGGGCAAGTTAATTGTCCGCTGGTTAGCATCCCACAATTCTTAGCATTTAGCCTTTGAAGTAGAATTAGATAAACAACATTGTGGCTACTGATACAAAGAAAAGAAGTTCCGACTTTACACAATATGACATAGTGTATTTGATAGAAAACATAAAAAAAAATATGGATGTTACAAGATCTAAACAAATGAAACAAGTCACAAATGTCAAGAATGCATTGGTTTCTTTTTCCACGTACGTCGAAATCGTGCCGTTCTCCTCATTTGCATACATCATTACATGGCATCACGATCAACCACCGATCCTTTTTGGGACTATATTATTAGTATAGACTTACAAATCATAGGGAATAAGAAATCAACGTTACACACAGAGCCTGTCCCAAACTATTTCTGCCTTCTGCCGTTCAGGGCATCGGAACTTGATTTTATTGATTCAAGATTCCAATAATTGAATAAGCTATGCTGTAATGATTTATTCAGACAGTCACGGTTATAAAATTGCTTGAAAATGAGATTTTTAGCAACTTCATCTTCGCAAACCATGGATACGTTTCGCTTCTCTTCTCCCCGGCTTCAAAGATGAGCAATTTCGGAAGTCTTGTTTACCTTTTTCTAATGTGGCCTTCACCTTTCCAGGCATACTGTCAGCATCTTCGGATCACTGGAATGTTCTGTTACAGATGTGGACTTTTAAAAAAGATATGAAGGTTCCCATTGTGTTTTACTATGTTGGTAACGGCTTTCCTCCAAATCCAAACAATAATTTCGTAACGCATTTATAGCATAGCCTAACATATGTACATACGTGCACTTTAAAAAGTAAGCGCCTTTTCTACTACAGTACTGCCAGAAATTTAGGTCAAACTTATAATACGTCACACATGCAATGAGCATGATTGGGGCTCCTATGGGGTATAGGAAGGGGTAGCTATGATATTTTTAGATCAAACCTGAAGAGAAATGGAGGATATGAGATGATGGGGAAGAAAACTACATGCAGTAGGCAAATGAAATACCAGTGATGTTCCTTCAAGAACAGAATTATACAGCACATCATATAAAAGATATACATACAATCAATCCAGAAATTGTACATTAAATAGAGAGCATTAAGTCAAACTGATCAAAATAGTTTATTCATGTTTCTAAGCAGCGTTTTCTTGAAAATCATTGCACAAAACGACGAAATGTATGCGTTGTTTTGAATCATTTTGGGTCCCCGTGCCCCGCCTACATACTCTAGGCACTTCGCGCCTTAGTGAAGTCTTCGATTTCATTTTGTGAGTTGCGCCCATATAACTATGAAACCTGGATCCGCCCCCGACAAAGGATCTTTACAAGGATGAATCTTCTGACATCCAGCATAACCGCGGCATTGAATTAGTGCAATAAGTGTGCTACGTTACCCAGATCTAGGCGAATCTAGATATATTTACAGGGGGAAAGGGGGGAGAGGGGTTTGGTTTGGTTTTTGATTTACGTCACATCACGAATATTTCACGTATATGGTGACGGCATCTGCCTGATGTGGGGCATACAAATTTTGACCTTTGCAACGGACCCACCTGAAGCAGTGAGGGATCTTTAACGTGCCATGTCTACTACGACACGGGACATCGGTTTATACTGTCTCATCCGAAAGACAGGACACTGGCATGACCAGAGCTGGATTCGAACCACCGACCCCTAGATCTGAAGTCGAATGCCATACCAATGGGAAACTTGTTGTACATTCCTTACATGAGCTTTGTGTAGCATAGTGTTACTTGCGACCTGAATGTGATTGTTTGGTGATAAATTTAAATCTCTCCCAAAAGATTGTTAATGTGGTAGAAGTTTCAAGCCAGCAAGAATAAGGGATATACATTACAAGTATGTGTAAAGTGAAGAATTTTCTACGATTTCAGTCACGTAACAAATTGTACCGAATATAGGTGGGATGGTGGCGGCAGTAGTTTTCATAAGGCCTGGGATGTATATTGGTGGGGAATAGAACTATAAGAGGGAATGTTACTAATGATATGAATGTAGAGTTTGGCTAATATAAGGGAAGTTCACCATTGTGTGAAGTAATTTCTCGGGACCATGCAGGAAAGTACAATTGTGATTCACAATCTGCGCTGCGCCACAGCAGTCTATGGAAGGGATTTGAACCTCTCCCACACAAATAAACAACTGATAGAGACAATGTGTGGGAAGGGCGAAATTTTGAAGCTTAATATAACCCGTTGTATGTGTTCCAGTTTGTATGACTCTGTGCACCGTCGGAAGCAGGGCTGTAGCAGGATAAAAATTAATCCGTAGGGGAAGTATGTAATAAGTACTTTATGTGTAGGTATGTCTTGCTCTTAAAGTAAGGCTCATATGTACTATGTGATCTAGAGGAATGTGTGAAAAAGTATTGTTATTTGTGGTTTAAAAATAAAATTTCTGACTTTCCTCTACAACTTTAGGACAGAAACAAGGGACTTTATACATATTTCATTTATTTGCCCCTCATGTAATAATTCGATACTGTTATTTGTTTTACATGGGTGCAAGTTTTTCGGCATATGCCAGATTTTCCAGTTGTTGCAAATCCAAACAATCATTAATCGAAATCGCGTAAATCCGTTGAGTTTTTGTAAGGGAGGGGGGGGTTAGACTATCTCATGATCTCAGTCCAGTATTTACTGATATTCACGCTAGAGATTGATCTACTTTAACATCTGGAGTCAGTATCCAAAACGTTTGATGGTTAAGTTATGGTCATTCCTAAAGTCTTCCAGTTTTCGCCCGAATGCAAGAGAAACGAGACAAATGACAGTGCTAATTGGTGCATTTTACGCTGTTGTCCAATGATAATGCGGCTTCTAAATGCGACTGGTAATGACGCTGCTAACAAAAATGAAAGTCAAAAACGAGTAACGTGTAAATAAATAATGAAGTTTTTAATTACCAGTTGGATACAATACGAAAGATTTAGAGAAGTCAGTTGATTCAAGTAGTGTTATGTTTTTCTTCAATGATATAGAGGGTCCATATATCATGAATATCTTTTAATCAGTCAAAGTAGTTGATATTACTGGAAAATGGCATATTCAGCACTTCCAAATTCCTAAAAATCAAGGAGCTTCCATGGGCCTCTGGACCCCTGGACCCCTGGTCAGGGCTTTGCCCTAGACCCAGCGGGGAGGGGGGGTTGGAGCCTGGAAACCCCCAGGCCCCCAGCTATCTTTCCTGGTTCTTCAAATATTCTAAGTTGCACCCATGGATTTAAATAAGTCATAATCCGACCAAAGAATGCTGAAATTAAATTATTGCATCAATATCTTAATTTTCAGATCCTTTATGAAAATGTCCACATTGTGATATGGCAAGGAAAGGTTCCAAGGAATCTGAAGGTTGTGGATTCGTGATCAAGGCCTAATTTGACATTAAGCGCCAATATAGAAACTGATCGCGCAATCTTCGAAATATATATAATAATATAAATAATATAATAATAATATCTGTAGATATAAATTTCAGTCTAAAAATGAACAAATAAAATATTTCATAGAATCCTAAATATAGACTGGCAATGCGTATCACGAACATATCTAGACAGGTGACCACTAATTCATAACGAGGCTGACTTAGGTTCAAGTGACGTGTTAACGGTTATTTTTATCTCACTGGATTTCGCTTTGTTTCATTCAGAGACATTTACAGTGTATATATGTCTCTGTTTCATTCATTTAACTTAGAATCAACAAATATCGACAAAATTAATTACATCCTCAAGGCTAAACATCACGAGCCTTTCATAAATTACATCAGGTACTGTATACCTATGCTGTGTATGCTACGAATTCTAAAAATAACTACACGCAGTGTGTACAGCTTCTTATCTGCCCTTACCGTCTGTGCTATAAATAACACTTGCTGGACAGGGAATGGCGGTGGTCACTTGTCTATTCGAGCAGCGATAGCAAGGTAGCTTTTTAAAAAGTTTAAGTTGTAATCGGAATAGCATTAAATGATCAAGATGTTGGTCACAAAGCCAAACAGCTTCATGTTAAAGGCAATTACTTGCTTGTTTTTGCGCAGTTGTGAATTTTCCCGCAAAATTTCTGAAGTCACGTCTCATTTTTTCCTTATTAGGGAAGTAGCATGTGTATATATCACATGGTCTTTCACATATCTGGAAAAGTTCCCACGACGGCGTAAAAATTGGCAGCCGAGAAAGTTTTCAAATTGCCTACAAAATTTAATGTGGATGTAAAGGGTGATAGCATGGATTAAGACAGAATTTTATATTGAATGCGTGAAAAATAAATTACGTAGAACTTACACGTGAAGATTTTATTCCAAATCAACCGATAAAGTGCGATTGTGATGCACAATCGGCTTGCGTCATTACGGCGAACGGCATGGAGTTGTAGCCCTTACACGTGCACATAAAATAAAAGACCGAATAAGTAGTGTTTTTGGACGATATATAGAAGCAATTGGCCCTACTGTCAGTGTTAGTAGCGTAGACAAAAGCAGAAACCTAGACCATATCTTAAAACAAATTAAGCATAAGGTTTCCATATTTTACAGGCAATGGTAACAACTCGTCCATTTCTTTGTAAAAAAAATGGCAATGGTGTTCGATTGATTTCACGTGTACATTCTTTGTGAAAAGACAATGTCCGCGAAACTTTGTTAAACTCCATAGGACATTCGGTCCTATTGGAAGACATATTTCATAGGACCGAAATCATTTCTGTCTGATTGAAAAAGAAAACTGAAGAAATTTTCAATAGGGTATTTTAACATCGCCTTTTTGTCGGCGTTCGTCGATGTCACTTTTCTTTTGTTTAGTGGTTTTCCAGGGATTGCCCCCTCCACATATTTTAGTTTCGCTAGAAAAGACATTCATGAACACTGATAAACGCCCTGACCTCTAAACCATATAAACAATACAATGTCACAGGAACGCTCAAAATATAAGCGTTGTTATTAAATAGTATAAGCGCTTATAAGACTCCGTCTCTCCGCGGTATACATAGTGCCGGAACCGACATCGGACAAACCGGTCCGGCTAGAAAACGCGCAAATCGGACTGATCGCACTTTTGTCCGTTCGGTCCGACGGTCCGATGAATTTCGCGGACACTGAAAAGATATTTGACATATTTCTGCAAGAATGATGTAAAGAACAATAAAATGTTATGAGGATATATTATATGATATACTGCAGTATGGCTGTTGGTCCTTGAGCTTTTATTTCTACTCTATTCAAAAAATTATCGGAATTCAACAAAAAAAGATGAACACAACTGGTAATTTCTGCTACTTTTGACAGCTTTAAATCAAATTTAGCTCTTCAAGCCTTTAATTTCTTTATTTAAGATTAAATTTCAAGTGTTACCAATGGATGTCTGTTGATCCAATTCAAGCAAGAAGAAAAAGCAGACACAACTAATACATAAAACATATTTCTTCCATATTTTTACATTTAAGTCTTCCCAAAGCACTAATTGATCAATTTCATGACTATTTTGTATATCATAGTCATTACTAAAGTAGCTTGAAATCGGCTTTCCTCTGGAAATCTCGCATGTCACGTGATGAGACTTTCCGACCCTATATATGATCTGGTGGAAAATGCTTCTTTCCCATCCTCTTCACAGTTGCCACAAATCGTCAGCTCAGTTTTATATTTTTCTCGAAGCTCATGTTTCACCACTTCCCCCATCTTCAGATACACCATTAAACGGATCTTGATCTAGCACATCCTGGTCCTCACAAGTTGGAGAAAAAACAAATGTCTTTACTTTAAAACCCTGTGTTATTTCCCCCACAGTAATCCCTGTCCCATACGGTTATACGCATTTCGTACACTAATTACATTGTCTTCTGGTTTATTCGTCCACAAGACCGATCGTATCCAGAGGATCCCTCCCCAGATGATTCGTCCACAATGAATTAAATAGAAATATGGATAACCAAGTTAATTACTCTTCAAACAACCAATTATATCATTAACTCTCGCCATCCACAACAACTATGTGCAGTAAATATGTTATTTTAACAATTAATTGAAAGTGTCTTGAACTTAAAGAAATTAATGCAAAGTACATTCTTTGAATTGCGTGATTTGTTATTGTAACTTTGTTGATATACATGTATATAGATCTGGCTTGCTGCTTCTTCATGATATTGAAATGTTTTAATTTTAGTTGTTGTTTGTTTGTTTTTTGGGGGTTTCCGGGAAAGGAAATCACCAGGTCGCCCCAATTTTACACGGTTGGTCGGGTAACAGTAAACAAGCATACTTTTTTTTTAGGCCTTATGTTAAACCCTGAGTTTTACTCAAGGTATCATGGCTGAAATCCTAGCCATTACATAGACAGGGACATCACATTGACTTTTTCAATCATGTAATCTGTTGCAATGATGCAAAGATGGTGTTGCCTAGTGGATGAGGTGTTCGGTTGTGACCGAGAGTTCGCAGATTCGACTCCCCTTGGGGGCACACCGGTCTTCTGTCTTCCGGATGAGGCAGTATGAACTGAGGTCCCATGTCATGGCGTGGCAGGTAAAAGATCTGCACTGCTTGGGGTGGGTGCGTTGCAAAAGTCAAAATTTGGATGCCACGCATTAGGCTGATGCTGTCATCATATACATGAAATGTTTGTGGGTTGATGTTAAACAGAAAACAATGCAATGATACACTCACTTTGGTGCCTGGTTTTTCTGAGTCCTACAAATGATGTAGTTATGCAGGTATAAAATTCTCTGTCATGCATCAAGCAGAAGGCTGTCACTGTATACATCTGTTTTCTTTGATTTTGAAGGAAGTGATTGCAAAGAAGAGAAATACAAAGATAACACACTGGAAATGATTAGATTTTTGGTCATTTGACTTTTGTACACTCATCTTATACCACAGTAGAACCAGAGATTAAGGAGATAGAAACTAACATCAACAGTGTAATGGAAGATTCTGATGATGTTAAAGTAGATACAGGTTTGTACTTGCTTACTTCATTCATCATTTGTTTAATTATATTTATGCACACATTTGGGACCTACTTCCAACTACACTTACGTCTGCTATAAGAACCCAGTTCCAATGCCAAATAGTAGTAATGGGAGATTTCAACATTTTCATTATCGATTATTGGAAGTAATTGGAAGGGTATAATCGATTAAATACTTTATGGGCATTTTGTCAGGCTGCCATGCAATGGAGTAAGACTTCCTCACATTCCTCTTTTACTAAATCCACAGAACCTGTTGTCTGCGCGTTTATTCCGTATGTGTCATGGTAGCAACCCTGGTCCCCACATGTTAATATGTAGTGACCCAGAGTAATGTTTGGTAGCCCATGAAATACTTCCCTTTCCTGAATTTCTTTCAAACTTTAAAATTGCTTACTACTTCATTTATTCAAATGTGATTGATATATTACCATCTTCTCTAGGCTACGTTTATTGTAGGAGTGTTTCGGAGTCAAAAATCCTTCCCTCTGAGAAGATGACTTACTACACCATGCTCTATTCACTCATTGTCTCCATCAATTAAATAAATCTGCTCAGTCACATCACCTCAAGTCATGTTTTCGTTCTTGCGTATGGATGACACCTTCTGTTTTTATATGGCTCTAGGGGCTTCTTCTTCCCCTCGATAAACTCGATGCATTGCATCCTAGTGGGGTGTAAATTTGCAATGCCTGTCTAGATCTAATTGAGTGCTGTGATAGCAGGCAAGAGTAGGCAAACCCTGTTTATGAAAGGTTTGGATAACTATACGACTAAAAGTATAATTCAGCCAAAAGTTAAATGGTTGTTGGAAAATAGGTCCCGTGCATACAAACGCTCAAACATTGAGATCGTAGAAGATGTTGATGTGTATTGATGTAATGCTGTATGGAGAACGACTCTGGGAAATTTTTGATTTCCACACTATATATGATTACAAAATTATGGGGGCCCGGGAGAAAAAAAGGTCGCCTCGGGCGGTTGCTAATTTTAGTCCCTGTGAAAAAAGATGAGAGATACAGAAGGAAGGTGCAAGATGTTCTTTTGTAATTTGTATTCATATTCAGATTATCCCCTGTCAGCTAAGCTCCCACTACTTTTGTGATGGTCTATATATCTGCAGATAAGTACAGTATGTTTGGAATGTGTTCATCAGTGAAATAAATTAAAAGACAATTCAGTTTACAGTTAAATACTGTTAATTCAACCCTAAAAGGCTTTATTGACATATGCATATTTGTTCTGACAAGTCAAATTGGGATATTGAGTAAGGGCTGTGACATTGTGATATCTTCCTATATTTGATAGCCCATTTCTGGATTTCTGAAACATTCTGACTTGTGACTTGGTTTGCCTAGGATGTGAACATCCTTCCCTCTTGATCTTTGTACCCCAAAAAACAATATTATTCGCGTTTAAATTGCAATGCATAAAGGATATCACCATTTTTAACACTAAAGATGGCAGCGTTATCATAAGACTTAGAGGGAGATCAGCACCTCAAGGGATTTGTTTGTCAAGACCAAGCTCCTAAGGGCCTAATGCATAAGAGGATTTTGTTGTGTCATCTTTTGTAACTGTTGGTGAAGTTCTATACACTTTTAAAGCAATAAGTGTTACGTTCACCTGCAGATGGATCACCACCAGCAGAATTGAGGATATAGTGAGTGATGCAACAGAAATGGTTGCCAAGTAAGAAGCCCAAGTAGACCTTTATCTCTCACCTGAATATCTAGAATACAGTGCAACCATTGTACAATGACAAACTGCAATAATATGTTTGAAGTTTGAATTCAGAATGAACTCCAAAACAGCAACATTTCTTAAGATGATTCTGATTAGTGCTTCAAGTTTGTCCTAAAATCCTAAAAATGCTTATTTCGTTTTACACTTTGCTAATATCTATGAAGTTAAAAGCAGTGCAATGGAAGGTATGGGAAAATCGTAACATTTCTTAGATTTCAGACAAAATTCCTTATTTGTAGCTCACCTCAATGAAGTTGACATTAGCTTTCACTATACCCTCGTCATCCGTGTCCACGTCCAATTAACCTATCTAGTGTAACACAGTTCGAGCTATACTACAAGGGCTACAGATACCACACTTGCATCAGTAATTCATCCTGAGATGGTGATTTGTATGCATGCTCTAGATGCTGCACTTGAAATACTTCTTATGCTTGAGTGGTTTGGTTAACCCTTTTAGCTCACCTGAACCCAAAGGCTCAAATAACCTATTATGATTATTCACTGTCCGTTGTTTGCCTGTCCATCTTTAGCTTTCCTACATTTCCTACTTCTCCACATTGGCTACACAGAATTTCACCAAACTTCAAAGGAAGGAAGTAGTCGAAGTCATCTACCAAGTTTGTGTTTTCCGTGCAAATCTGTCAACCAGCATGGCTGCCATTGTCTCTGAATGGATGACACATTTTCGACCTCTTCTCCAAAACGGCTGCACAGATTTTCACAAAAACTCATAGGAAGTAAGTACTGAAGGTACTCTACCATGTCTGTGTTTTTTTCTTGCCCATCCGTAATCCATGGTAGTTGCCATTGGTTCTGATTGCTTGACACATTTCCCACTTCTTCTCAGAACCTGGGCACTTCACAGAATTTTACCATACCTCATAGGGAGTATTTACTCATGGTCCTCTACAAAGTTTGTGTTTTACATATGGATCCGTGATCCCAGACAGTCGCCATTGGCTCTGATTGGTTGACACATTTTTGAATTCTCCTCCAGTACAGCTGTGATTTTTTTTTATCGATCCATGATCCAAGATGGTCGCTATTGGCTCCGTGTGGTTGACACATTTTCAACTTCTTCTCCAGGATGACTGATTACAATTCAACAAATCACATAGGAAGTAGGTACTGCAGATCCTCCACCACATTAGCGTTTTTTCTTGCCGATCCATGATCCAAGATGGCCTCCATTGGGTCTGTGTGGTTGACACATTTTCAACTTCTCCAGAACGGCTGCTCAGAATTTCAACAAACTTCATAGGATTTTAGTACCCTTAGTCCTCTATAAGGCATGTGTTTTTTGTGCCAATCCGTGATCCAAAATGGCTGTTATTGGCTCTTATTGCTCTTATTATCCAGAACAGATCTATAGAATTTCACCATACCTCAAGTAAGAACTCAAGGTCCTCTACCATGTTTGTGTTTTTCATACCTATCCATGATCCAAAATGGCCGTTATTGGCATTATTGCTTGACACATTTTCGACTTCTTCCCCACCACGGCCTCACAGAATTTCACCAAACATTATAGGAATTAAGTACATGAGGTCCTTTTTCCCACTTTGTGTTTTTCTCATCAATCTGAGATCCAAGATGGCCACAACTGGTTGCTCGACACATTTTCGACATGTTTTTCAGAATGGCTGCACAGAATTTCACTATACCATATAGCAAGTAATTACTTAAGGTCCTCTACCAAGTTTTTGTTTTCCTAACCATTCTGTGATCCAAGATGGTCGCCACTGGCTCTGATTGGTTGACACATTTTCAACTTCCTCTCCGGAACGGCTGCACAGAATTTCGCCAAACCTTATAGGAAATAAATACTCAATGTCCTCTACCATATTTGTGGTTTTTGTGATGATCTGTCATCCAAGATGGACCCCATTGGCTCTTATTGGTTGACACATTTTCGAATTCCTTTCCAGGATGGCTGCATAGAATTACACCATACTCTATAGGAAGTAAGTACCCAAGGTCCTCTACCCACTTTGTGTTGTTCATATCAATTGGTGATCCCAGACGGTCGTCATTGGCTCTGATTGGTTGACACATTTTCGACTTCTTCTCCAAAATGGCTGCACTGAATTTCATCAAACCCCATAGGAAGTAAGTACTCAAGGTCCTCTACAAAGATAGTGTTTTGGTCTCAATCTGATTGATTGATTTTTGGTCTGAATTGCATAGCAATTCCAGACCCTAGTCGTTACAATAATCTGTGGAGAATGTGTGGAACGCAGAAAATACCTCCTCTTGTATAAATAGTGCGTCGGTATTTAGAAAAAGCATGATTAGATTTACTTTCAGTACTTATAATTCATATTGTACGAGTCAATACAAGATAAGTTTGATCAAATGAAAAATAGATGTGCCGTTATTCCATCGATTTAGACGAGTTATATTCATGCGCTGGAGGACATGCAGTCTTTCCGAATACTCGACGGAAAGTCCCGAAAAAGTACGATTGACATTATAGTGTAGCTGTGCCGTAATTTAAGAAGTACACTACTAGTCCGTACTAGTATCCGTTGTATAATAATTAATAAAACTATCGCTTCTTTTTATAGCAGTGGAATTCGAAGTACTCTACAATCTTCTCATCACAACGATAAACAAACGTCTCGGTAGTTGTTGATATGTAATGCTACTAAAAATAGCCAGTTATATATAGATCTCCACCTGTAAACATGGTTTTCCCCAAATGTACATGTACAGCGGGAGACTAACCAGATTGTTAATTTCACACTACTGTCGATATCAAAAGCGATGAGAGAATGAGATAACTATATAGTATGAGACGGAGACGTACAGGGGTGTACATGGGCGGAGCCGTTGTTTATATGAAAACGAGCACCTGTGCGCAGACCGTGTTTTTTGTCAATACTGATCCTAAACACTACACGCTTGGTGTGTGATCTCTTGGTGGATCACGACTTTATTACCTTTGATGTACTTGACCATGCAATTCCGACCTTGAGGACTTTCAAGTTCTTTCATTGTTTAAAGTCACACCACGAATATTTCACGTATATGGTCACGGCATCTGCCTGATGCAATGCTTAGAAATTTAGACCTGTGCAACGGACCCACCCGAAGCAGTGAGGGATCTTTTACGTGCCACGCCTACCGTGACACGGGTCCTTGGTTTTTACTGTCTCATCCGAAAGACAGAACACCGGTGTGCCCCGGTCGGGACATGAACCTGCGACCTCTCTGTCACAAGCCGAGTACATTATCCACTAGGCCACACCAGCTTTGGTCTCAATCTGTGACCCAAGACAGCAACCATTGGCTCTGATTGGTTGACACCTTTCTCAATTCCTCTGCTGCACAGAATTTCACCAAAGTGTGTAGGAAGGAAGTACACATGGTCCTCTACTAAGCCGATCCATAATCCTAGATGGCTGACATGGGCCCTGATTGCTTAACACAATTTCGACAACTCCAACATGAGTGCCCCTATATCACCAATCCTTATAGAAAACAATTTCTTGTGAGATGAGCTATCATTTCCTTGTAAATAAGCCATTTGTGTTCAGGTGTGTAATAAGGCCCATTTGGACCTCTTGCTTCTTCTGCATGGCTGAGTAACTGGGAACTCGGATGAGTGATATAGGCCTAGGTGGGCCTCTTGCTTTATGTCATGTTTCATCTAAACAAGACTTCATTTCTTATTGCAATACCCAACATGTGAAATGGACCCATTTTAGGGATGTTCATGATATGGACTTTTCATTTCCTTTAGCCACTCAATATCTCATTAATCAAGATTTTCCTATTCCAGTTGCAGACATTCTATGTAAGAAGCAACAGGGCAGTCAGGGCCCAATGGTATCTGAGACACATGTAGACGATGGCATGGATCTGTCTGGCTCTATGGGGTTGCCTCTTCTTCCTGAAGAAAAACCCCTGGCCTCTTGGAGGTTGGCCTCTCCTGGTGAGAAAATGCCTCTGAATGCCCGAGAATCAGTATCTCGCTCGGGAAGTCGTCTGAGTGTCAGAAGCTTTGGCATGTCAGCGAACCCTGAAACCCCAGCGTGGGTTTGTACTCCTGGAGTACCTTCGCCAGTAGAGCCCGGCGATGCAGGTCAGACGCAAACTGGGGATGTGACACACTCCATGGGGATGGAGTGGAGTCCCAGTATAATCACACATAACGTAGATACAACCAAATACTTTGAGCAAAATCGAAGAGAAAACTTTGAGCAAAAACATGCACATGATTTTGAGAAAAGGTATGAACAAATCAATGAACATGAATTCTTGCAACATAATGCACAAGAGACATCAGAGACTGGGACAATTACTGATGATTATAGAACACCCTCTCCTAACAAATCCTATATAAGGAATGTAGTAATGACTAAAGTAAAAGCGTCTTTGCCAAAACCAATGAAACGGTGTGACAACCTGATAAAGACCTTGACAGGTACTGAATATGTGCACCATATTGATATTGCTGTTGACAATGATGAAGAACATGTTAATCATGTGGTTCAGGGAACATTTCATCAAGGTAATCCAATACTGTTTGGTAGAAATGCAGGTAATCAATGTGTTGCAAATTCTCTGTCAGCAGCTTTGTATCAGACAATTGTGCCCATACACATGTGGACTTCAAGTCATATGGACAGGGTTCTAATGACAGGTGATGAATTGTATACATACTTACAATCAAGCTCTACGATACATAACAACTATCTGCTTGTACATGAACTTCCAGCACAGTTAGAAGTATTCAATACATTCTATGATATCAAAATTTGTGAATCGATGGCATCCATAGTAACAAATGATATCAACAGTGCAGATCTAATAGCATTTAATGCTGTGCCATTAGACCAAGCAATACAAATGTCACTTCTAGAGCATGATGTAGCATTTGCTTGTTTTTGTGAGAATACAATATTGATAGGGAAGACAAAAGGCAATGGTTTCTTCATTTTTGACCCACATTCCAGGTCAAGCAAAGGTATGATGACATGTGAAGGAAAAAGTACACTTATTTTAACAGAAACAATCAGCGAAGTGTATAATCATTTGATGAAGTTGGCTATGTCTATGAATTTGTCATGTGCTACACCTTGTGAAATAACAAGCTTAGAGGTTAGACCTACGCAGAATGTTCTCATACATGACATCAACTATGGGAGTTCAGAAGCTGAAATATTTCCAAACTTACATGAAATCAAGAATGTATTTGGAGATGATTCTAGTAATCAGATGTTATTGTATGAACAGGAATTCAAAACGGACCATCAACATGACGATGTCATTGTAGTTTCAGCAACCAACCAGCAGTGTGATTTTTCACCTATATCTACCACTTTGAAAAAGTCTTATGTAAGAAGTATGACTTGATTTTTCACAGTATTCATGCTGGTGTTGATTTGGTAAAAATCAAAGATATAGGTTTTCCCTCATGTACTTACAAAATTGTTGGTGATGGAAACTGTTTTTTCAGAGCTTTGTCTTACAGTTTGAGCAACACAGAGAGCAATCATTTGAAGATGAGAAATCTCATCTGTGAACATGCTTGGCAAAACTCTGAGACATTCAAAAGTATTATGAGGAATGAAAATGAAAATGTTGAGTGCTACCTTGAGAAAATGTACAAAAATCAAACGTGGGCAACAGAATTTGAAATAATAGTTGCTTCACACATGTTACAGACTAATATTTATACATTCAGTGAAGGCAAATGGTTATGCTATTCTCCATCTCTTGTTGATCCCAACTTCATTTCACACCAGGGAGCAGTATACCTTGATCACTCAAGAGGTAACCATTATGATGTTGTCCTTAATACAAGAACAAATACTTCTCACATGGAGGTATTGAAAAAAAATTCTGCTCAAAAAGGTCTTGATAAACTTAAGAAAATGAAGATGGAGACAAAGATTAGAAAGGAAAGAAAAAATATAAAGAGAGCATTGGAAAAAGTGAATGCTGGCAAAATTAAAGAAAAACATCCCAAACATGCAGAGAGTTATATTGATTCAAACTCATTATGTAAAAACACAGACACATACACCCAAAACAGGTCTATTCCTGAAATGAAAAAACTATTCTTGGAGATTGAAGAAGTTGGCTTTATTAGTGCACCACAAGCAAAGGAAAAATTGACAAGAAAGAGCCAGCAATCTGTTCGCGAAAAAGAAAGATATGCAGCATCTTCTTTGCTGCAAGATAAAAAGAAAAAAATGTCACGCTCAACATATATGATTTCAAAGCAGGCAAAGTTGGATATGATGAATCACAAATATGCCAATGATCCTCATTACCAAACAAAAGCAAAGGCAGCAAGTAAGGAGAGATATGCTTCAAATACTGATTATCAAAAGGAGATATCAATGTCATGTAAGCAACAGTACAAAACTGACTTAACATTCCAGAGCAGTGCCAAAACAAGAAGTAAGGAAAAATACAAAACTGACTTAACATTCCAGAGCAGTGCCAAAACAAGAAGTAAGGAAAAATACAAAACTGACTTAACATTCCAGGGCAGTGCCAAAACAAGAAGTAAGGAAAAATACAAAACTGACTTAACATTCCAGAGCAGTGCCAAAACAAGAAGTAGGGAAAAGTACAAATCTGACTTAACATTCCAGAGCAGTGCCAAAACAAAAAGTAAGGAAAAGTACAAATCTGTCCTAATATTCCAGAGCAGTGCCAAAGCAAGAAGTAAGGAAAAATACAAATCTGACTTAACATTTCAGAGGAGTGTTAAAACAAGAAGTAAGGAAAAATACAAAACTGACTTAACATTTCAGAGGAGTGTCAAAACAAGGAGTATAACAAAATATAAAAATGACATGGAATTCAAGGCAGCTGTGAAAGCTGCAAGTAAGATGAAATACAAAACTAATGAAAATTTTCAGGAAACTCTTAAAAAGACCATTAAAGAGAAATACAAAACAGACGAAGACTTTCAGGACAAAGTGAAAACAAAAGCCAAGAGGTTTATAAAAGACAGATACAGGAATGACAATGATTTTCATGAGAAAGTAAAAAGAAAGAGTAGAGAAATGGGTATATATAAGTACAAGAGCAATCATGCATTCAGGGAAGGAATGGTTATGAAAGGAAGAGCACAGTATAAAAGTCACATCCAAAGAAAAAAGAACCAGGGATTAAATGCCTTTGAAATAACTTCAAACTTTCGGACGGAAGCGGCTAAAGGACCAGTATATGTTTGTTCATGTTGCTTTAGACTTCTCTTTGTGAATCAAGTCCAACAATGTTCATTAGAAGCATACAAACAGAAAGGAGAGAAGATCAAGTCCATGGCTGACTACTGCATATCCAGACAGAACACTAAGAACATGAATGGAAATGAAAGGAATGAATTCTTATGGATATGTAAAACATGTCACAGAAAATTGATGACAGGTACCATACCTGCAGAATGTTTTAGGAATGGTTTGTCGTTAGAAGATGTTCCAGAGTGTTTGGCAGTGTTGAACAAATTGGAACAACATTTAGTGGCATTACATATCCCTTTTATGAAAATTGTAGCTTTACCAAAAGGTGGTCAGAATGCTATATCTGGACCTGTTGTATGTGTGCCTACTAACATGGACAAGGCCTTATCTCTTCCACGACAAATGGACTCAGATTTAATTATTCGAGTGAAATTGAAAAGAAAACTATGCTACAAAGGTCATTATGATTATCAGTTTGTCAATACGGAACATATTCACTCTGCAATTAATTTCCTTATTAATGAAAATATATGGTATTCAAATGTAAAAAACAATAACAATGACAATAGCTCGGCCACAGAAGATGGAATTATGAATGCAGACAAACGAGAAACAGAAAACAGATATAGTAGAAATGTCAAAAACACTAAGAAGGAAATGAATGTGGAAAGGAAATCATCAGTCCCGATTGAAAGATCACACGTTTCATCCAATGAAGTGGACAGTAACGAAACGGATCAAACTATTAAAAAGGAAGACATTGTAAACATTCCAGATGATGAACGTGAAGGCGTTCAATATGATACCTGCCTTCAACCATGCGACATTGGCCAAGAGGTGTTAGATCATTATTTTGATGATGTATTCCACCTGGCACCGGCAGAAGGAAATAACCCAATAATGATTTTACAATCAAAAGGAAATGAAGGCAAATCATTCCCCACTCAATTTCCACATGGACACAATACATTTGATGAAGCTCGAAGTATCCCTATTTCATTATCAAGGTATTACAATAATAGGTTGATGCATGTAGATTCAAGATTTGCTAGGGATACAAATTACATATTTTACTGTCAATACATCTCGGAATTGAAGCAAGTTATAGAGAAGACACAAATTTCTCTCAGAAAGTCAAAGACTAAAGGCAAGGATGGAAGGAAAATAACAACAGAGACATTGCAGAATACATCAGAATTGAAGAAGCTTCTGCAAAATGACGAAGCATTAAGGTTCATGCAGCCTATCAGAGGTACCCCATCATACTGGCAAAATACTCAAAAAGACTTATTTGCAATGTTAAGACAAATAGGTATTCCAACATGGTTCTGTTCTTTTTCTGCTGCTGAATTTCGATGGCCTGATATTATTAATGTAATTCTGAAACAACAAGGTGATGAAAGGTTATTTGATGATTTGGACTGGCTTGAGAAAAGCAATATTTTGAAAACCAACCCTGTGACAGTTGCAAGAATGTTTGATCATAGATTCCACCTTTTCCTACAGTCTGTCATACTGTCAGCATCCCAACCTATTGGTAAAGTAAAAGATTATTTCTACAGAGTTGAATTTCAGCAGAGAGGATCACCCCATATTCATTGCCTGTTCTGGGTGGAAAATGCTCCTAAATTTGAAGATGGAGTTGAACATGTTTGTGAATTCATTGACAAGTATGTGACTTGTAGATTACCAAATGAAAATGAAGACACTGAATTACGGGAAATTGTAGAAAATGTACAACAGCATAGTAAAAAACATTCAAAGTCCTGTAAGAAGGGAAACAAGACATGTAGATTCAATTTCCCAAGACCACCATCAGAGAAAACTTTCATAGTCAATCCTGATGAGGAAAACTCTATGCAAAACTGTAATGCCGAAAACAAGAATGAAATTGATCACGAGAAGCAAGTAAATGAATTGAAGAAGAAAAATGCAAAGGAATTGTTACAAGAAATTTGGGATGAACTGCAGAATGGAAACGAAATGTCAACTAGACAATTGTTTGATAAACTTGGCATCGATCAAGAGCAATATGAAGAAGCGAATAGGGTACTTTCCACAAAGAAATGTATCACTTTGGAACGTGAACCAAATGAGGCTTGGATAAATCAATATAATCCAATATTATTGAGATGCTGGAATGCTAATATGGATATACAATATGTTTTGGACGCATACAGTTGCATCGTCTACATTGTGTCATATATTTCGAAGGCAGAACGTGAAATGGGCCTTTTACTAAAACAGACACAAATGGAGGCAGAAGAGGGAAATCTTAGTGCTAAGGAGACCATGAAAGCTGTTGGATCTGCTTACCTGAATCATAGGGAAGTTGGTGTTCAAGAAGCTGTTTATCGAGTATGCGGGCTGCACATGAAGGAATGCACCAGAAAGATAGTGTTCATACCGGTTGGAGAAAATCCTACTAGACTTAGCAAACCATTATCACAACTTAAAGAATGCAGTTCATCAGAAGATTCAGATAGTAATGAGGCGTGGATGCTTAACATTGTAGACAGATATCTTGCAAGACCTACAACAGCAGATTTCCAACTCATGTGTTTGGCAACCTTTTCCTCGCTATTTAGAGTATTATGCAAAAGCCAGGTGAAAAATAATGAAAATGTGTTTGAACTTCAAAACAATAAAGGATTTATCCAGAGACGTACTCGTTCTGATAATGCCATTATCAGGTTTTACAGAGCTAATGCTGAAAAATCACCAGAAGTTTTCTATAGATGCATTTTGCAACTTTTCCTGCCTTACTGGGTTGAAAGCCAACTTAAACCACCTGCTTTCGATCTGTATCAAACATTTTATGAGACAGGTCATGTCCGGTTTGAGGGTAATTGCAGTCTTCATCGAGTGAAGGAAGTTGTAGATGGAAATAGATCAAAATTTGTGACGAATGAAGCTGAGATAACAGCAGCCGAGGAGCGTTTTGATGCATTTGGAGAATTGGAAGATGCATGGGGAAACCTATGTCCAGAATCAGAGGTACAAAGACAAGAATGTTTGGATGAGAGAAACTCTTCTAATAGTGATGATTTAGGAATTGAACAAACTGCAGATTTGAACACAGATAGTAAAGATGGGATCCCTTTTTATGTTGTTGAACAAAGTCATCAAACTAGATCAGAGATATTTGAAGTTCTTAGGTCATTGAATGATAAGCAAAGGGATGTTTTCTACTTCGTGCGAAATTGGTGCATAGAAAAAAAATTGAAGAGAACACCAAAGCAATTTCATCTTTTTGTAACTGGAGGAGCTGGAACTGGGAAGAGCCATCTGATAAAGTCTATTAAATATGAAGCTTCACGTATCTTGTCAAAGGATGTTACCGAACCAGATAAGCAAACTGTTCTGTTAACAGCATTCACTGGAACAGCAGCATTTAACATATCAGGATGTACAGTGCATCATGCTTTCAAACTACAGAAACGACTGCCCATTCCATATGAACCACTTGGAGAGCAAAGTTTAAGTACGCTGCGTTATTACCTTGATAGTATTCAAATTCTTGTCATCGATGAGGTCTCTATGATATTCAAGCGTCTGCTGTATTACATTCATGAGCGTCTTGTTCAAATTAAGCAGTGTAAGCAACCTTTTGGTGGAGTTTCCATATTAGCTGTTGGCGACTTTTATCAGCTGCCACCAGTACGGCAAGGAAAAACTGAAAGACTTTACAATACTAGTGGCTTGTATCCAGTGGACTATTGGCAAGAAATGTTTTCTCTTGTTCATTTAGACGAAATCATGCGTCAAAGAGAAGATCGTGATTTTGCAGTTATGTTGAATACTTTACGGACAAGAACAGGTGAACAATCTATACCACAGGATATTATGAGAATGTTAAAATCTTGTCAAAGAGAAGCTTCAGATGATATACTACATGTTTTTGCAACAAATGCTGAGGTCAATGCACACAACTTAATGATGATAAAAAAATACGCCTCAGAAATTCTTGATGTTCAAGCTAGAGACTTTAAGAAAGATCGAACCTCTGGAAAGCTTACTGAAATGAACAATATTAGATCACAGACACAACGGGAGGACAATGACCGACTGCCATCCTGCTTACTTCTTGCTATCGGTGCCAGAGTTATGCTTACTCGCAATGTAGATGTATCTGACGGTTTAGCAAATGGTGTTACTGGTACAGTAGTTGAGTTTGTTAAAGGAGAAGTGAACAAGGAATGTGGAAAGCAATCATATTTGAAATCTGTAGGTGTCCATTTTGACAATGAGAGAGTCGGACAACACAAAGCTATTAAAGCAAACCAAAAAAGGATAGTTTACATTGACAGAGTTGAAGATGAAGCAACGAAAACCGGAGTAGTCAGACATCAGTTTCCACTTAAACTAGCTTGGGCATGTACTGCACATAAAGTGCAAGGTCAAACATGTAAGGAGATAGCCGTGAAATTAGACAAAATGTTTGCAGCTGGTCAAGCTTATGTAGCTTTAAGTCGTGCCACATCAAAATCAGGATTGCACATAGAATTTGAATGTGATGATGTACTGAACTCCAAAATTTATGCTGACAAGGAAGTGGAGGATGGCCTTAAGAGAATGAAATTATTTCAAGGAATTCATGAATATGAAAGACCTCCAGAAATAAAATTAAACACAGACATCACATTAATTCTCCTAAATATTCAAAACCTCTCGGTAAACCTACAACAATTGAAATCTGACACAAGATTCAGGAATGTAGATGCTATATGCCTCACAGAGACATGGATCAACCATAATACAGATACCAGGTATTTACAGTTAGATCAGTTTAGCTTCAGCCATAGAATGAGGGAGGAGAGTTACAACAACCAAAACAAACGTAGCCAGGATATGAAAAGATCAAATGGTGGCGGTGTTGGGATATACATCAACCACGTCTCCCAAATGATGGTGGAATCTGTATCAGTAGAAAACATTGAGGCAATGCTGATATATATCAATGATAGGAATCTAGTTATTATTACGGTATATAGACCACCATCATGGCCAGCAGAGCAATTCGTGAATTCCCTCCAATTGGTAATAAACAAACTTATAATGAAGGGATGGACTGTTATAGTTATGGGTGACTTCAATGAAGATATTTCGACATGTCCTTCAACACCAGGATATATTGCTAGAACAATGAAGGAAATGGGATTTTCCCAGAAGGTACAGACAAGAACTACAGATCAAGGAACTACAATTGATCATGTTTATGTGTCACAATCAGTAGAGGCAACATGCATTGTACTGCCAGTATTCTACAGTTATCATGAGGCAGTCTATGTACGACTAGCACAAGCATAAGCTTACATTATACAGTAGTTCTTGGACGCAGTCTCTACATGTAATGTTAACATGCACTCATCGAGATGTCATTTATTACTCTATCTAATGGCATATAAGTTCAGATATTAGCCAAAAGATAATTTTTGTAGTTTATATTCATATAAAAGATGAAGAGTTATAATTTGAATGAATTACTTCACTGGCTATCACAGGAAGTCAGATAACTGTTATTCACCTCGTGGACGGAAAAAAATGCATCTTCCTCAAAGGAATATAAGTGGACAAAGTGTATTCAAACTTACATGTAGAATTAATTGATTGTTGCCCTGATATAACTAAAGAAATATTATATTCATTCCAAACACTATCCAAACCCTTCGTAATGAACGCAGATTCGCAGTACATGTTCCTCCAATAGATAATAGCGTGTCCCCTATTGATCGTGAGGCCAGAGGCCAAAATGATAGGACTCTGTTGATTGAAAATTGTTACTAGATCATAATGGAATGTGCATTGCACTTATCATCATGAAACTTGCTAGGAATGTTCACCATGAATCATGGATGACCCCTATAGATTTTGGGTTCAAAAGGTCAAATGTCAAGGTCATGAAACTTAATGCCCAAAATGGTTTCCAATTTATAACAAAGTGGGCATTGCACCTAACAACATGAAACTTTCCTGAAATGTTCCCCATGAATCAGGGATGACCCATAATCATTTTGGTGTCAACAATCAAGGTCACAGCATATTGATGATTGAGAATTCCATCTGGATCATTATGAACCTATTCCCATGGAACTTGCCTGTTTCACCCTATGAGCTCCTTTGGTTGAATCATGCAGCAAAACTTGTGACATTGTAGTTCAATTCAGGTCATGTTGTCAATTTTGTCACATATACTATGCACAAAGTGATCCCTGAATGTGAAATTACTTCAAAACTACCATAACCCAAAATAGGGTTTAACTACTGCTTTCATAAGAACACATTATGGACCATACTCAATTCATGTAAGTGTGCGTAATTATTTACTCTAATGTGCAAGTTTCATTCTCATTTCTGCTGCAAGTTCCTTGTTAAAGGCCTGACCATTGGAACCCTTTTGTGTACAACAGATATCTGGTTTCAGTTGATTTCGCAGGGGTATGTTTTACATTACATTCATTTCCTGTCTATATAAGACATACCCACTACAGTGTACTTTCTTATATGTGGTTGCAATGCAAATTAGCAAAATAGACTGTACTACTCTTAATGCATTTCAATATTTCCTTTCCAGCTCCTTCTCATTGCTATTGTTATCAGCTCTCCAAAAACTAATGTAATTTTTGAAGTTACATGGATTCATTATGTTCCAGGAATTCATATGGATACATTTCAGCAAGCTAATTTGATATATATCTTTGAAATATGCAAATTCCTGCACTATTTCCAATGTGTCCTACAATGTTTCTTTAGGCCGCATGAGCCAATGGCTCAAATGAGCTATTGTCTAGTATGCCATCTGTCCATAGCCTCATGTTCACATTTTCCTTGTCGTCTCTTCACCACCTATACAGATTTTGATGATACTTGGTAGGGAGGATGTACTGAACGTCCCTTACAACTGTTATTGTTTTTGGGCCAGACTCATCAAGGGCTGTATCCATTGCGGAATGACGAAAGTATGTGAGGGTACCTTCCTTTAATAAAATGCAAAGCTGCTACATAGATTGTCAAGCTCGATTCATCAGCGTCACTTAGAAGGGTGCCAAAAGAAGTGTTGTTCGTTTTAATTCCAATTCGATGATGTCACATTCCTTTTCCTCTTGACATCTTCTTGGACATTGCCATTCCTGTGCATTTCAGGCAATTTTTAACATATCCTTCATGGATATTGATTATAATGCACTCTCATTGTCTAATTGACAATGAAATAATTGAAAATGTAAGGAATATGAATTCTGTAATTCATTATATAATTAATTTTAATGTTTTATGACTAAGAAGTGCGGACGGGCTACAGTACTTGTGTGTTAAATGGAGTTTTGATGAGTGTCTACTTCAGAAGTACTGGAATAATTTTAATGAATCATTGCATGAATGAAGTGCTCAATATGCCCAACATATTCTTCTGTTTTACGGCCAGATTCATCAAGAGGTGGAACCAGGGCGTGGTGACAAAGGCCCTAGAGGGTACCCTCCTATTGTAGACTTCATCTGCAGACCGGCTGCATTGATTGGCATACTGGAAAAAACATCAGAGTCATCTTGATGGGAATCTTAAGAAGTTTTATTGCTTTTTGATTCATCTTGAAATGAAAATTTTGACACGTCTTCAATCTCCTACCTAGCTCCGTCATTTTCAGGTATCTTTAACTCGCCCGAGCCAAAGGCTCAAGTGAGCTATAGTACTAGCATTTCATTGGACATCTGCCCATTGGATCTGCAAACTTTTACATTTCAAACATCTTTTTCAGAACCACTGATGGGAATTAAATGAATCATGATAGGAATGAAGTACTCAATGTCCTCTACATGTGTTGTTGTTTTACGGCCAAATCTGCTAAGGGGTTGATCCAGGACAGGGTGCTTGATATGTACCAGAAGATACCATCGGCTGCTACTGCCTACGGAGACGGACACAATGATCTTGAATAGATGAATGTCAATAAGGTGGCTCGTGTTTTTGCTTCAATTTACACATAACCCTTTATGAAGAAAATGGAAAGAGGTTTGTTCTATAAATAAGCATACAAAGTAGATAACACTTATTATACAGTTTAGGCTACACATGTTTCTAAGAATTCTTTGGTCTTGAATTCACATACCACTGGTTGCAATACACCATTCCACTTTCCTCAAAAATCAAGCACTTCGGCACAAATCTAACTATGATGACGTCATGCAAGTTTGGCCAAGACTGGCATTCGATTATGAAGACTTGGGTATGTCACTTTAAAGTCAGCTAGCCAGCGCTTGCCATGCTGAAATGCGAATCGGTGTATTATTTTCATTTTACAAATCATACTTTCGATCAACACCTATCCCTCCCCTGCTTGGAGCAATATAACGATTTATTCCATTTCAAATTTACACAAGTTCTTGGATGTTTCACATCACTTAACATGTGAAGTTCAGCCACTTCATAAGAATAGAATTTGAAAAGTAATTCTTACTTGTCCTTCTCACACATTTTAGGTTAGTTCTTGTATTTCCTGATTTTACTCTTCTTACGATGCTTAAAAATTATGTGCATTACTCGCTTTTCATGATACAAATGTAATGGAAAATAATTTGATTGCTCTAATTGTATTTAAAATTTCTTGCATTCTTCAGTCCTCATGATATCAGTTTTTGACCTTTTCAAGGCCCTCAGATAAGTGATATAATCCCTCATGGGCTTCTTGCTTCCTCTTCCCTTCGCCTACATATGGCAGTCAGGTTTCCTTCAAAACAACTCAAAGTGCAGCATTCAACTTCACAAGCTCTTCATTTCCCATCCCTCGCTTTCGTAGTTGCCAAGCCCAAACAGATTGCCAGGCTTTCATATTTCCTATCCATTTCTTTTGCCTTCCTTCCCCCCCCCCCCCCCCCCAGTCCCCAGTTCTCCCTCTCCCTTACTAACCAGATGTCTGCTTTACACTGGAGCAAATGAAATATTCATACTTCAATTGGTTTATGTGTGGCACCCTAATTGACCATCCCATTGATTGTCCTTAGTCTGTATCAATCAAATGTTATTTGGATGTCCATCCTTCTTCAATCCCTCCAAAGGTTGCATCACCCTGGCTAAAAAATACCTGAGGCGATACCCCCCTATGAAAATCTTTGTCCTGAATTGCTGCATGGATGATCAAGGTTATGGCAATTGTGTGCTCTAAAAGGATGTATGTTTCAAAATTGATCATGTCTTTGGAAACGGGTACATAACTTTTGACGCTTTCTTATATCTTCTTGGTCTTCTTGGTTTGCAGTGAAAAACATTGAAAATTCCATATTCAAACTTATAGATTTCATAATTTGGCCTCCTTCAATCATCTTTATCATAATTTTTGTTACTATGAAGAAATTATGCCTATATTTTATTTGTCCATTCTTTACACATTTTAAAAAACTTGTTCCCTCTCCTTCTCTGAAGGTATATGTCACAGAGACTAAATCATGTCTCATCCATGTGCAATTTTGGACCACTACGGACCCCTGGGGCCCCACAAAAGTGTGTAGTCCCCAAATCTTCCCTCTTCTTCTCTGATGGTATATGTCTGAAAGATCTAACTGAATTTATGTTGTATCGTTATAAAGCCGTAGTAGTAGTAGTACATTTCATCCACAATTTCTTGAATAAAGAACGTATCAACATACGTATCGTATCGTTGTTCAAGTATCGTAAATCGCATCGTATTGTGATCAGCTAGTTGTAACGTTGCATTAAGTATGTATATAGCATAACACTGTCAGCAAGTTATATATATATATATATATATATATATACATATAACAAGACACCCCATAATTTCACTGGAATTCGATCCCAATCTGGGCTTCGTACCCGCGACCAACTATACCGATTCAACTACCCGCTATGCATGCAACGCTCTAACCGATTGAACTATCTGGGCTCTACAAGGACCTTGAGCCTTGAAAACTAATCAATAGCTAATTGTGTGCATGACAACACGGCCGCGGACAGTGAGAGGGTTTTACCAGACATAGACCCCCAAATAGATACAGTGAAACATCTGTGAGTACAATAGACCTTTAATTTCCAGTAAAGGTATAAGGCACAAATATACTACATATGACAAAGCACCCTATAATTTCACTGAAATTCGTTCCCGAACTGAGATGCGAACCCTCGGCCTACGGTACAGAAGTACCTAGCCGCCATGCATCCTTCAGTCAAACCCATTGAGCTATCGGAATTCCACAAGGAAGGGGCTTTGACATCATTAGCTTGTCGTATGCATGACCACACAGCCGCGGACAGTGAGAGAGATATACCAGGCGTAAACTCAGGCGGATCGTCGTATATATATTTAAATATTCATATCACCTACAATGGAAGACGTCATCTCGTCCTGATTGCGTATCTAAGACATTCTTTTGTCGATTTTTGCATCGTCCAGCTCTCTTGTTTCTAAATTTCCACATCTTTTTCATAACATGCTTTCGGATTAATTCTTCAAACCATACTTTTTTAAATAACGACAACACGACATTAGCTCTTACAGTCTGGGGGTTTACTGCGTTTTCACTAAGATTAGCACCTATACTTCTAAAAAATACTCCTTTATGACATTGGTATACTCTAACTGACACCATTTCAATATGAACTCGTCCATATGGAGACATTTGCTTACATGTTTGTTACTTAATTGAAAATTCATCACATTTGCATACATACATTGTACATTTCACATTGACCTGCTTTCTATAAATTTTCGAGTTATTAATCTCATATTCATGTCTTCAACAGCATTTTAATTCCATTGCTTTATGTTGCGCTACCCCTATCATGGATCATTCCATTCTCAGTTCTCATTCTCCTTACCCATATGTAATACACATGACGCAGCGTCACAATCAGCAAGATGTCAACGTTTAAGAACTACAAACAACAACAGCGGAAATCGTTGGTATGTATTTTTATAGTATTTGATTTGTATTCATCACTCCTTATTGTTAATATGATGTTTTCTGCATTTGACGTTTTAATTGAACTCTTGTATCATACAATAGCTAACCGCACAGATTGCGTGATATCAATGAAAAAGTTACAACAGAGTATAACATGAATTGCAGGTATATAGTTCTTATAGTGGTACGCTGATGCGGATCCATAGGATTTGAGGGGTCGGGGAAATCCCACAAAATATGCACAATTTCCAGGAAATGTTAGATAACATAAGCCCAAACCCTTGTTAAAAACCTCACCAGATGAGCTTGTGGATCGCCTCTAGTACGCACTCGGGTAATAAGTATCGTTGGATGAAAATATTATAAGATGTGCATCAAATACGCCACCCATCCCTTTTTAGCAAAATTTTCAAGATAAAAGTCGTGCATGCATATTAGGCCTTTCTGAAGATATTGCGATTTCCATTTCACATTCGAGTGGCTGTAAAATTAAGCTTTGTGTTGGCTCAGTATTTGTGACACATTTTACAGGGATGGAAATTAACGCACGCCCATTCGCCCGAGACGAGGAAAAATTGTGTTGGGCGAGTAAATTTAGTAATCCGTTCGCCGTTTGGCGTGATGAGTTTTCCGCTAGCTTTTTTCAATAAATATAAAACTGTGAAGTCCCTTTCCGTAATATGTCAATAGTTTGTACCCTCTAGGCTGTATTGATTAGCCAATCAAAATACGTGTTTTATAAGCTATCGGTTATCACGTGATTTTTTTAACCAATCGCGCTGTTTGTTTGTTAATGTGAAATGCCTGCGAAACACGTGGCGTTTCATTGAGGGAGTGAAGTAGCCGGAGAAACGGCCCAGCGAAGAAAATAAACGTAATTATCAGGCGCAGTATGAAAAAACGAAACGAGCAAGGACATTTCAAGACGTATGGAAAATTGACAGGCCTTGGCTGTCGGACGCAGATTCGACAATGAAACGTATATACTGCATAGACGCAGGACTTGCGAATTCATTTAAAAGTGGATGTCGTAGTATGAAGTTAGACAGTGTTATGTAACATTAAGTTCCGATTCTCATAAAAGGGCTCAGGGTATTTATGAACATGTCTATCTCTGAGATGTCTTATGATTTCGTCTATGAAAGACTGATAGGAAATGAAAGAAAAATTTATCACAGACTGTTAAACTATCATTTTTTGTGTGATTTAACTGAATAAAACTAAAAGAGTTGAAAATTTTGAATTTTTATTTGAAACATCCTGGGCTAATAAATTTTGGGCTGGGCCCCTAAAATTTGCAGGCTTTGAGCCCAATTGGCCCCTTGATATTGACAGTTAATTTCCATCCCTGATTTTTGGTATGCCACCCATCTTTCTTGTAGATGATATACACTATGTGTTGTCATGATTCGCGGCGATCGCCGCTGGTCAGTGTGTGAGTGGTTGCTTATGGGCAATCCCGATGTTGGACTTTGTTTTGCTTAAAATCGCTTCAATCAACTTTGAAATGAATGACATTCCATTCAGTAGATCTAAATCCTTGTGGTTCATCAGCAGATAATTACCTACGGCATACAGGCTAGTAACATTAGGCTGTATATCAAACAGTCAGTTGTCTTTATTTGCATACATTGAGACAAGTCCAGATATTTTAGTAGATGTTTTGATATAATTTCTTTACATAGGATGTCATTTACAGTTTGTAAACTGGCTCAACCAATCTAATCGTATATATTTCCCCTTTCCCCATCGCACAGTGAGCAGTGTACATGTATAAAGAAATCTTTCTCGGTGTGTTGCTGTCCAGCACATTCCATTGTCTAACTGTACAATGGGTCATTCCATTGTTTTACTGACCAGTGGTACATTCCATAGTATTTATCCAATCAAAACAGATCTCATTAACATATCATCTGACCTACTTCTCAGAGATTGTGCTCAGAGTGAGTTTCTTTGTTTTGCACAATAATTTGATCACCTCAACCACAACAAACAGTGGCGGAAGAAAAACCCTATTGCCGGGGAGAGACGCCCGATTACTTAGTTGCTATCATTCCCTACGCCCGCAGGGCCGAGCTGGAGGGAGTATGGGGGTATCCTCCTGTCATAGATGGGGATTTGAAGGGCCTCCGTCCAGAACATTTCGATGACATTGTGGAAAATGGTGATATCTAAGACATTTTAGAAATAATATACCACATTTTATGACAGATACGACATTTTGCTACATTAAAAGAGAATGGATGATGCTACATCCAGAATGTAGATCTTAACGTGTTTCTTTCTTCCTGGGTCAAATCTCTTTTTAAAACATTATGCCTGTAATATCGATTAAGTTTTAACAAGCGACCAAATTTGGGGAATTCCTTTCTCATGCGTACAGGTGGATTTAAACATAGTTTTATTGGTTATTTGGGGGGGGGGGGCAAATCGTTCCGCACAACTGTCGTGTCGATATGCTTTTGTATGAGGGTGACGTACAACTGTCACATCGACATGATTTCGTATGAGGGTGACAATCTTGTCATTAGCCTTTGGGATTTAAACGTTTTAATCTCTTCTTCATGATTAAAAATACTGAGAAGATTTTACAGCTGGTGTAGGGTAGAGGCTGTCTAACCAGATGGGCCCATTACATGAACGAACATAAATTAAGGATACTGAAAAAAATTTGAGAAGTACACATAAATGTGCCACCATTTTTGACAAGTGCTTACAAAATGCGACTCCACGTTGACATATATCTGATTCGTGCTTCGAGTGCCAGCTCCCTTTGTGCCCCTTTCATTTCTCTTCTTACTATTTCCTCAGTACCCTTATCGTTTCCTTTTTTCTCACGTTCCTAGCCCACCTTAGCTGAAGGCTCCAATGAGCTGTTGATATCAATCACTATCCCTCGTCTGACATTAGCTTCTCTACATTTTCCACTTCCTCTCCAGACAACTGCACAGAATTACACCAAACCTCATGGTAAGAAAGTACTCAAGGTCCTGTACAAAATTTTAGTTTTTTTGTGCCCATCCCTGATCCAAGATGGCTGCCTTTGGCTATGATTGGTTGATACATTTTCGACTTCTTCCCTATAATTCCTGCATAGCCTGTCCCACATCCAAGATGGCCACCATACGCCCTGATGGCTCGACACAATTCCCACTTCTTCCACAACCACTACACAGCATTTAGCCAAATCTTTTAGAAAGTAAGTACACAAGGTCCTTTACCTATCTGTGTTATTTGAGCTCATCTGAAATTCAAGATGGCCACCATAGGCCCTGATTGATTGGCAAACTTTCGACTTCTTCCCCAGAACTGCTGAACCGAATTTCACCAACCTCATAGGAAGTAGGTACACAAGGTCCGGTACCAAGATTGTGTTTCCCTCCTGCTTCTCGGTAGATATATATGTCCCAGGGACCTAACTAAGGTCCCATCATGTTGGGTAGGAGGTCCATTTGTGTGTGTTCTTCGTTGTTGATAAGAGAAGATCTGTAGAGCTCCATTTCCCACAGGGACTTCAGGATCCTGTTTAACTTCATAAAAATTATAAATCTTGTTGTCTCATTTCACCAAATTCATTTGTCTCAGAATCTTCGTTGTGGTGCCAATATGTTCACCTTTGGACGTACATGTGTTTGTATTATTATAGTGATGATCCTCTTTACAGGGGTCTGGAAAGGGTTGTGGCCATTTTCTCCTACATAACCCTCTGTACATCTTGATGCGTTTTGCACTTCCTTCAATACTTGTTGCCTCAGAGACTTTGTAATGGTATCAATATGCTTGTCCTTGCTCGAGTTCAAGATGAGCGTGTACCATTATGGTGATTATCCTTTCTACAGCAACATAAAAAGGGGCATGGCCTTTTTGTCTTGCATAACTATGTAAATCTTGTAATATCATTTAATAGTGTTTTTTCTAAAGCAACAAAGCATGGCGCTGCGCCATGCCCCTTTTATAGGACGCCATGCCCTTTTTCTGTGCGCCATGCCCCTTTTTCAGCAAAAGTAAACATTGAATTTTGAAAAGGACACTATCGTTCTAAATTACATAATTTCACATCCAGTGAATACCCCAGAAGCTTCCTTATTCCCCCTGTACACGGCTATAACAGACAATAGCGCGTTATTTCGTTGATTGGGGCAGCATGTGAAGCTTGTGTAATCATTTGTATTAACCGCGGGAGATCACGCTTCGCTGATCACACCTAGCACCACGGCAATTGATAGGAAAATTAACACTCCGACTGGACACATGCTAGATGTGAATATATAATGAAATTCAAACAGTAAACGATTTGATTACCTTACAATATAGTTATACAAGTACGTGACAACTAGTAAAGTTTATTGTTTATACGGGATGTACACACGTGTTTGAAAATGAAAGTGAAAGTTGATCGGAGAAAATGCGAGTTGTCAAGTAATGTACATTTGTTTAACAAATTGGCTAACGTTTCAGTGGGGTTAAAACATATAAATGCATTGATGATACTTAATAAGAATTGCAGGGGTCATATTAGACATTTTGCACAAGCAATAACTTCAGTAAAACGTAATTAGCGGTCAGGTGAAAGGGATAAGAAAGGCAGGTCAGGTGTAATGCCTGTAAATAAGAGCAACAAATCATGGGTCGATATCAGTTTGCCACGAGTGAAAAAAAAATTAAAAACTTTCCTTAAGAAGAAATCATTCAGCAATGATCATTTAACTGATTGTTGCAAAGAAATTATAAATATATTAAAGACACTTATTATTAAATTTATTCCCTCAGTTAATGACTTAGCAGTATGTCATTGGGTGTCATACTTATATTGAGGTTAATGGAAGTGTAATGACATGTATGATGGATGCATCACCATGCAAATTATCAGCTTTTCATGCAGTTACTCTTAATAACACCGCCCCCAGCCCACCCCAAAGTCAAATGTTTTCCATGATAGTACTTCAGAAATAACATTTTATCTACATTGTGAATTTATGAAAAATATAAATGGATATAAACTATACATATCTGATAATTCTATTTGCTTTCTTCTATACATCAACCAGGATGATAGCAAATGGTGTGTTGTAAAATGCCTTCATCATAATAAAACACCGCGTTAACAAGTGCCCTTTTCCCCCAAAAAAATTGTGTGCCCTTTTTCAATCATAGCTTTAACACTCATTTACTCAAAGGACACTTGTCTCACAATTTAAGTAATGAAGTCAGTATATACACTCCTGGGATTAGATGTGCTTGCACCATTTCATTAATGATTTTCATTCCCGGAGGTCTAGAAAGGATCATGACCAATTTTCCATATATAACCCTATGCTGTTGTACATTTCCATAATTTCGTATAATTAATGCATCCCCTCCAAGACCGTTTCATACACTTGTCTGCTTAATTATAATCATTTATTATTGAATGACATGTACTTCTCACACCTCTTCATTTCCAAGTGCTAGGATACAGAATGAACACAACAGCCCTCTTAAAAAAAGTTCATATTCAGAATATCTGGGAACCCTAAATGGGCAAAGCCATTGAGACCATTTGAGGCTGGGATCTCCGGCATTTTAGAAAATGGATGTGGTGACTTTGAATATATCACTGTTTTAGAATTATTAGCTATAATCTAACTGCTTCTCATTTGTTCACTATAATCTAACCTTCTTTTGTAGAGTATGGTGGCTCCACTAACCATATGGGTACTAGAACCTGTGTCAATCAGGACATACCAAGATGGCAACAGCTACGGTATATGTTCTGTCTTAACAGATTCTTCCAACTTCAAATCTATTGGAAAGATGTTCGTTGCTAAAGAGCATTTAGACATGGTCAAACGTCCTGGAGCTCTCATGATTATCAATTGTATGATCCTGGATGGTGGAGCAATCAAGGTCACTTCTGCCTCAAAGGTATTTATAAACACATTCTCATAATTATTCTTATATGAAAGCAATCAACTTGGCTTCTTCCTGTACCAAATTCATGTACTATGCTTTCACAGAGATCTCGTTAACGCGCCTAGACGCGACCCAGACTCGTCAAAATCGGCTGGGACGCGTGATTTTCAAAATGGACAAGTCCCCTGGACCCGTCCTCATTCCCCCCGTATGCGGCTATAAATTTATTGATGTCAGCGCGTGTTATTCCGTTGATTGATCTGCAGCTTACGTAATCATTTGTATTAACCGCGGGAGATCACCCTTCACTGATCACACGTTGGCAGTTGATCGTAACTGTATGATGATAGATATACGTACCCCGACCGGACACTTCCCAAATGCGAATACACAATGAAATTATGAATTCAATAAGTTGAAAAATTTAAAAGCATATCATAGAATTGTTTTGTAAAGTTTATCGTCTATACCGGCAGTACGCACGTGTTTGAAAATGAAAGCGAAAGTTGATCAGGATGTGCGTGATGTAGAAGTATGACAGGCTATATATCAACAAATGTTTCTTTAATCAACCAGCAAATTCTCTTATTGGATTCAAACGTGATTAATGTATTAATGACGCTTAATAAAGACTTCCTTGGGTCATATTGATTTAAACATTCTAAAAAATTGTAATTGATATTACACATAGGCGGATCTAAAAAAATTGAAGGGTGGGGGTGATGAAGTTTCCAATGACTAATTAATGATTTGAAGTATCCGATCAATGGGATGGGGTTGTAGCCCTAAAATATGGTAAAAAATACCATTTTGGTACACAATATTCTGACCAAGGGGGGAGGATGTTGCAATCCCCATAACCCTCCCCCCCTTTCTAGATCCAGCAATAATTACATGTACATGTATGTTGATTGATTGATTAGATTTAAATTACATCGCTTTCAACAATTTTTAAAAATTATATCGCGACATGGAAGCAGGAGGTTACCAATCTCTTATACCATAGTGGTGCAACCCTAGAATCGATCCCGGGTCTTCTGCATCCCAAGCTAAGCGCTTAACCACTACACCATGTGTGCCCCTACATATAAGTGAAGACAACACTGAATATGAATGCATCACTGTACAATTCATGTTTTAGAACTAGTGTTGGTTTTATATTATAAGCAGAAATCAATTTGGTTTGGGATTCACTAAATGTAGTTTGGGACTCGCCAAAATTTGGTGGGACTCGCCATTTTTAAATTCAGAATTCAGAATCCTAGTGAGAATCCTGCTTTCAGATTTTTATTGACATCATTATACAAAAATGTTTACCACAACAGGGATTGATTCCTCATACATGTAAATTTCAGTCTGTTATAAAGACCAATTCCCAATTCCAAATAATATCATCCCTTCCCTAAATCCCATTATCGTTAACAAAACAAATTGAATGTGTAATGTACAACTGCAGGGATGAGAACAAGATAAATGAAGGTGTTATCTGAACCCTAAGGATAATGTTAATTAACTATTAAGAATTTACAATGTGTAATTTATAGTCTTCTCAACTTCTTCCTTTCAACACAAATGGAATGAACCCATTCACATTCCCAAAATATACGCAACCCTCTACAGCCATTTGAACATAAAAGAATGTCCCTGTCGTCATTCTAGTAGAAGCGGGGTGCATTGCGGATTTGTTTTCCCTACTGTTAACGGAATGTATATGTGTATGTTGTTTCTTTCATGCCAGCTCCATCAAACAGCTGTTCCAGGGCATACATGTGGTAACATAGACCCTATAAATACCCTCATTTAACAAACTTCCACAAATCAACTACATAGATCTAGAACAATCATATGTCAAGATTACAAGACCTTACATAGTAAAAATGACATCCAGACTGCTTCCACTACATCTGCAGTTACAAAATTTTACACACACACTCCTACATTGCTTACAATTATTTCTCAATTACTTTAACATGGATTTAAACATTAAAAGTTTGTGTGTGTGCACTTTCTGAATGTTAACAATTAGGTTTCAACATCCTCTTCCTCAGGGCTGATTGATGACACTTGACAAGATAGAGGTACACAACTTCTCCCTCTACTGGTCAAGAACTGTCAAGCTTTTGTGATTCCGTACCATCTCAGCTTCTGCTAGTCAGTAAGCAATTCTAATTCTGCTTCTCATCACATATACATTACATTGGTCCCCGTTTCCTGCCCAGAGAGCCTCATTGTGCGTGTACCATTTTGGTGACGATTCTCCTTCCAAGGGCAGGGAATGGGGCATTCTCCTATATAATCCTATGAAAAACTTATTATCTTCTCTAAGGCTACATGTCCCAAATACTTTGTTGTGGTGTCAATATCATTATGGTGGCCCTTGGGCCTAGATGCGCATGAACCATGATGGTGATGATTTTCACTCGGTACGGCCCCGAAAGGAACCTGGCAATTTGCCCGATGTAAATCATGTTATCTTATCTTCCCAAGACAACTTATCTCAATGACCTTTCCATGCTGTCAATATCTTGGCCATTGAGACTAGATGCACATGTACCATGTTGGTGATAACCCTTCTTCCAGGGGCCCAGAAAGGGGCATGGCCAATTACTCCTATAAAATCCTATGAAAATCATGCAATCTTATTTTCTCCAAGGCAATTTCTCCCCGAGACTTTGTTACAATGTCAATATGCTGGCACTTGGGCCTACATGTGCATTTACCATATTGCTGATAACCTTCCTTTTAGGGGCCCTGATCGAGGAATGGCCAGTTATTCCTATATAATCCTATATAGATCTTGTTATCATATTTATCTGGCTAATTGCCATGGAGAATTGAAGTGTGGTTATGGTGTCAATATGTTGGGCCTTAAGCCAGTAAGTACATATAACATTCTGTAGTTCATCCTGCTTGCAGGGGACAGGCTATCTTTCCAATATCTCTTATATACCTCTATGAGACTCCTGTTATTTTACTATGGTCATGGCTATTTGTCTTAAACACTTCGTTATGGTGTCCATTTCTCACCTTTTACTCTAGATGTGATGGTAACATTCAATGGTGGTCCTCTTCCATTAGCTTAGGAAGAGGTGTAGCTAGTATTCCCTATATCACCCTATGTAAATTTCCTTATCTCATTTTCACCAAGGGCATTTGTTACACAGTCTTCGCTATGGTGTCCATATGTTCGCTATGAACATGGGTCTACATATACTATTATGGTGATGTTCAATTACTCCTATATAGGTAACTCTTTTTCGCATATGTTTGCTTGGCATAATTGTTCTTCAAGACTGTTCCAGAGACTTGCCTTGTCTGATAAATAGAGTACTCCTGTGGAACTCCAGCCTCGACAGAGACTACAGATTTCTTTCATGCCAAATTCTTCAAGGGATGGGCTTTAATGTAAGACAACAGATTCCATGGTGTACCCTTCTTTGGCAAACTTTTGCAAAACATCTGCATACTGTCTCTGCTCAAGAAATCAAAATATATTACATGTTCTTATTCTCCATTGTGAAGCCTGTCTTCATAGACTTTCTCATTTTTGACAAATATTTAGCTCATTTCCTTGCTTATCAAACATTCAAGGTGCATCGATGAATGATATAAGCTAATAGGGTAATTTGTTGTGTGATTTGCTGTAACAAACATTGTACTTAATGTGAAAACTATTTATTTTGTAGATTATGCAGGCTTCCTTGCCCGCTGATGCTGGGCGACAGGCAATAATAGACAAATTCATAAAACCAGAGGTAGTAAGCATAGCTTCCATCTTCATCATGGAGTCTGGCACTCGTACATCTGTACGAGGTGTTGTTCAGAAGGTAAGAATTTTTAGCACTGTTGCTCTAGACCACACATGCTCATGTGATACCCCTTTGTGCATCAATATGTTTGCCAGTCTGTCCATAAGGAATTCTTTTTATTGCATCTCCACAGAGACTTATCATCACAGACACTTCCTGTTGGTCCCATGTCTTTGCCCATGGGATAAGTTGGGGGGTGGTTCTAGGGCTTGCATTCCTGGATTTTGTGATTGATCACCTATAAGTCAGTTCTACATTTTCAAATACAACAGCCTGTACTTCTTGACCGCATCCCATACCAGGACATTAATAGCCATAAATACTCCAGCTAACTTCCGAGTACAATATGCACTTATGTCCTTGGAAAAGTCCACCGCCCTATATATCACACACAATTCATGTTACGTTCGTTATGAAACAAGAAAAATTGAAGAATACGAATTAGAATTATAAGCATTTGTTCAGATAGACACAATATTCAATGTCATGAGGCTTAAAGATTATAGCACCATTCATATCTGATAAAATTAACAATATGGACCATAAATGCATGTTTCAGGTAATGAACCCTCATCAGTGATCCTAAATCAAAATGAAGTAAATACCAATATAATTTAATTGATAATCTAATAGAAATCTAAAGAGTGGAGAGAAAAGTGGGCTGGTGCAAATGACCCATGAGTTAGAAATTAAATGCAGTACCTTATATCGCAGCAATTATATGGATAATGAGGAATTTCATTGACCATGGCGTGTACTTGTTGTACTTTAAATATTCTATACCTGCTGTGATCAAATGACTTCTATTGCTACAGATAAGATACAACCTCCAGAGATGAGAATGCATAAATCTACCACAATATTGTTGCATTCATGCACACATAATGTCCAAGCCTTATTTAAATTTGCGCTTCAATAAACTGTGATCCAACTTCTAACATTTGTTTAACATCCAGCGACACTGGCTTCTAGTGATCTGTGGCTATTGTCATTACTTGAATGACACGCTGAAATAACATCAGTATACATCACTGACGTGATGGCATACAGACAATCGTCATAATTAACACCTCAGTCACTCACAGATACATACTTGGATTTCAATAAATACATTTACTAACTACACGTCAACGGGACATGTGAATGGGCACCATCAATGTTCCTTGCTATGTGCACTGCCCATTAAACAACGGAAATTCTGCCTTTAGGTTAAGGTTGCAATTTTTCCTTTCGACTTATATTGCACCTATACGTTGGTAGTGCATTTTGACCATGATATTTCTCCCCAAAGATCCGACTTAGACCGGGTAGGCTTGTATATACAATAGTTATGCACGTGCCATTTCAATGATGATCCTCTTTTCAAGAGCCAAGAACAGGACATTGCCAATTTTCTTATTTCAAACATGTTGTCACATTTCTTCAAAAACTCACAGAGACATACTGATGGTTTCCATTTGTAGTCTCTGGTTACCAGTGTTGCATGTGTCGTTTTGGTGATGTTCCTCCATCCAGGGATCAATAACAGAGTGTGGCTAATTATAGCTCACCTGAGCAAACTTAATTATTATTCCTAAAGTCATTGCTCTTGTGTCAGTATATACACCTTTGGATCTAGAAGAGCTTGTTTTATTTCAGTGATGATCCCCACTTCAGGAGCCTTGAGTGGGCCATTGCTAATTTTTATATATAACCTATGCAAACCATGTTTTCTTCTCTTTTCCCAGGTTATATGTCTCTTTGACATCATTATGATGACAATATGTTGGTCCTTGGGTCTAGATGCCGATGGGTATCCCTATAAGTGTTGATGAATCATACCTATATCTATCAAGGGGAGGATCCAGGGCAGGGCAAAACAACATTAAATTTCTGACCTTTTCCCAGACTTATACAGATCCAGGCACTCAGGTAGCCAATGGAGACCCTAATAGGCCTCTTCCTTCTTTATACCTTGTTACTGCATCTCCAGAAAGACTACATGTCCCAGATACTTTGTTCTGAAGTCAATATGTTGAATCTGGGTTCTAGATGTGAGTACCATTCCGGGGGTTCTAATAATGCCATTATGGGCATGACCTATTTCCTTATGTACATCTTCTTTATAAACCCTGTGACCACATCTTCTCTGAAAGCCTCTGTGACAACTACTCTGTGACTATGGCACCATTATTTTAAAAAAATGTCATTAAAAGTTTTAAAAACACGATTCATATGAGGGGTGAAAAGTATCATGACCCTGGCAATGGTAATACCTAACATTCATATAACAGATGGCACCAAGAATGTAAAGAAATTAGATACTTCAAAATTATTAAAAACTTTTCAATTGATGAACACCATCTACATGAGGGTTAAAGAATGAAGTAACCTTGTCAAAGATTATCCCGCCTTAACATATGACTCCCAGATTTCCCCAAAAATATTATGTAATTATAATTCAAATCTGCAAGTTCTGAATACAAAACTTCCTTTTCCACCTCACATAATCTAGACATTCTTAAGAGATTCCATGAATACCTGTTCTTTTCACAATCTTCCCCAAACTTGCTTTGAACTATTTAATGAACCATCACTTACATGAAATGAAGTACTCCAGGTCCCCTGCCAAGGTTGCTTATTCAAGATAGATCCCTCCAGATGTGGATCCAGATTTGAGTCAAATACAATGTAAATGATAACATCATTTGCTTTGAATGAAAACCCTTTGACACATGTGTAATTTAGAAGCTGAAGTGAGCAATTGTGTTCACTCTTAGTCCAGCGTCCACTCGTGACCTTCCCACACCTCCATCTTCTTGCATATTTTCATCATCTTATATCACACATGTTCAAAAACATTGTGATAAACCCTCTCTTTTAATACCAGAACATTTCACCTCATTATCACATTACCTTTAAAGTTTGACTTCTCTTAGCAATCGACTTCACTTACAGGGATTGAAATGAACATTTCCTTCTCACTACTCTGTTGGGAGTACATGGAGAAGATATCTAATGTCCTATAACATATTTCATACTTTGGAAATGATCACATAAAATAAAGAGTAGCGCATTACCTTCCATACATTTTCAATCATATTTAAAAACATATATTTTAAACACACAAGCACATACAAGGTCGCAATCGTTAAAAGTACTCATTCTCAATAACCCCCACAAGAATATATCGAAATATAGAAATTTGCTGATAACAATATATGAATCCTCCTTCACATATTGTAGAAGTATTTCACTCATTACTTATTTGTGATTTTCCTTTGTATACTTGCATCAACGTTCATAACATTTACAAGCCTACTGTGCAAGCAGAAGTACAAAATTGAATAATCACATAATAACAAACAAACGCTACTTTCAAACACTAACATTGGTACCATATTACAATATCAGTTAATGATTCTCAAACATGTCTTGCTATTCTCCACTACAGGTTACAGATGTCATTAAAACAGCAACATCTGAGAGGAAGCAAATTACAATAACAGATGGCTCTGCCACTATAGAATTGAAATTGTGGGGTGACAAAACGCAGAATGAAACAGAGCAAGGAGGGCGCTATGCCATTTATGCAGTTGAAGTGACAGGATTTCAGGGAGTTATATCCCTGAATTCAACCGTTAGTACTGTTATTGAGGTAATCATATGATGGCTTTTGTTAAAGAGAAATAAGTCTGATTGACTTATGCTTGTAGGGCCAATGATTTCACGTTTCAAATATAGCTGAATGCCACTACCCATTTACACAAATTCCTTTTCCTTGCATCTCCATGTAATTTACACTTAACTATATTTTCTTAATTTCCCCAAAACAAATAGCCTATCAAATATATGGCAAACATCTTTCAACCTCCTGCACACAAAATGTCACATAAATACACAGTAATTGACAGCCATTAACAGGCAAAAACTGAATATGAGCGGTTCTGAGCAAAGTGGCCGGCCTGAAAAGCAGCACCAATTATAAAAACCTACACAAAGTCATCGGACAAGAACCGTCAGACTGCCAAACCAAAAGTCTGAACAAAAACAAAAAACATACACAGTTCGATGTATGGCATGAACACAATCACAACAAACCACAAAATGGGAACCATAGCCCACAAAACATGTATTGTAAAACTTTTCGACCGTGGCTCACATATGAGGAAAGTCACATGACATGTCCCATTATATTTGGGTCTGACAATATCTTGTTTAGTCTATGACAATATCTACAATTCAGTCAGACAAATGTCTGAGTAAACTCCGCGATATGATATGCGACAACACTGCATTTGTAAGTAGCACAATATACATCAACATGACAGCTATGGGCATCAATTTGTTATAGACACTTCCATTGGACTGCATGTATAAGCAGACACCCAACCATTTACATCATTGATCAATAAAGATGTAGTCATCCTGACAATTGCAATTGCAAGTCTGGTTTCAATTGTCCCGAATCAAGGGATTATATCTATGAGCAATTTGCAGATCTTTGGGTATCAAACACAGTAATAGCCACACATATACCATCAAAAGAACCCAAAATTCTGTTTGTAAGTAACAATATTTACAATATGTATACACCTTCACATGCCTACCAGCATCACCAAAGGAGACTATAGTTTTGCACTCCGTCCTTTTGTACATCCGTCAATCTGTTTTTCAGTAACACACAAGTTTTCAAGATTTCCTTTCTAAACACTTCCAAATACTCATCCAATTCTTGGTGTCTGTGTCCAACAACATAATTTGCAGATCAGGTTTGAATTTCATTATTGTCCACTGAGATTTGATGGAGTTACAACCCTCAGAATCTGAAAATTTTCTTTGAAATGGCAATATTCCGAACTCCTTTTCTAAATGCTTGTAGGGTTTCACCTATTTCTTGGACTGTGTGTATACCTCCCTGAGTTACAGATCAAGTTCACATTTCTTCACAATCCACTGATTTTTTATGGAATTACAACCATTGGAATTCTTCTGCTTCTTTAAAATGGCAGTTTACCAGACTGCTCATCCAACGTTCTAAACAAGGTTTGATATTCATCCCAGTTCTTGTGTGTGAGTATACCACCATGCGTTACAGATTAACTTCCAGTTTTGATAGGGATTTCATAACAGTTTTACAGCCCTTAGAATTAAAACATTCATCTAAAATGTGCATGTGTGTGTGTTTAGGGGGTCTTGGTTTCAATTTGCCAATAGGGGACTTAGTACTGCCTTAGCAATCATTTCAAAATGCTTGATTTGTGTACAGTAACATGGATATTTCATACAGCGATACAGTAGTATCTTGCTTACATTACATATCTTTTCCATATTGAGACTCTTTTTCATACATGGTCCTAACCCTTCCAACAATACAATTCATGGAATTTATACACCATTGATGAAATTGGTATATTGCAGTAATCACAGCTTATTAGATGTGTTAGTGACTTATGGCATATAGATAAATATAATCATGTAGGACGGCTGTCCTAAACCATACAATTTCTTTGTGAATCACTGCTAGATTGTTCTTGCATACCTGTCTATATGAACTTCATTATTTTCAATACATAGACCACTTGTAGGCCTACAAAGTATTACACTGTACCTTTGAAAATCTATATGTCTTAGAGTTGTAATCTAACAATAACCTTTCTACTTGAATCATTCAATTTGAAATTTATTTTACTCAGATTTATATGGTATAAATGATAATCCCTCTAATTCCCGTTATTTCATTACATATCATTACACATCTCCATGTCTTGGATTTAGCCATTGTGTTATGTAACGTGATGACGCGTGACAGTCATTATACATCTACAGAATCTGTCTTCCCCAATCAATTAATAACAAATGAAATAAACATCATCAACTGTCCTAACAGATGGAAGCATTCCTTGTGACCAATGATACAATCACGTACTCGTGTCTCTGCCACACTAATAGCCTGTTAAAGGTCTTCTGAATACCCTCCATGAGCTATGCCAAATCCAACAATATGCTTCTTTCATATACCCTTGATGGATACAGTCCTGTTTAATGTGTTAGCATTCATTTATATACTCCAAATTTAATTCAATCAGAAATATTCATTTCCTTTTCTTCCTTCCTCCTTATAGGCCATACATGATGTTGAACAATTTGAAGGAACAATAGTTGCAGCCTCCTTTACTGAGTAAGTTATAACATGATTCCTTGATGTCATAACATTCACATCCATCTCATTTCAGCAATGTATGCTACTGTCGTTCTCTCCATGTCCTCTTTTGTGTGGCTGACACACATTGTATACATTACATTAGCATATCAATACAAGGAAGTTGCTACATCAACCTCCAAAAATCACCAACAGCAAAATTTATAACACAACTCATTTCCAATAATTTTCATTAGCTTACTGAACATAAAATCATTAGGATTGTTGTACTAATTAATTGTAGAATCCTTAAATATAAATTACAGATGTGTTAACTATGTAACACGACTACATTTCTCAGCAGCCTCCTCTTTCAATTTCCCTTTACATACTGTCATGAATATATTGCATTGTATGGGATTGTCTTGTTATCATGAAGTACATGCTTATATCCTCATATCATCAAATATTACTACTTATAGCTTGCTTCGTTTGTTTACACGTACCAGTCATCTGCATCTTAAAATTTCCTTAATTGAGAGACATTATGGCAACCCTTCCTTCCTCTTCAGAAGAGTTATAATTGGTGTCAATCTGTTTATAACATGAATGGAAGGTCAATATTGTATGCCTAGAATTCATCCTTCTTATTCTTGTCATATCATTCCAGGGATGATTCATCCATTTTCATTAATGGAGAGTTGCTGAATATTGCCATCGAGCTCCTGGATTCTCTTTACCCAAATAGGGTATTTAAACAAATACAAGTGACAGGTACAAAGGTCATGAACGACATACGCACAATGTAAGTATCACAACCACATGCTGATTATCACATAGATACACGTGAAGTAATTATTGCTGTATGAAACATAGAAACTTATGCCAGTCTGGATTTGAACAGTATTTCACAGAATTATTACCCACGTCCCAAGATTTCCTGGAACATCATTTCACATGCAGATTATGTAACTTGTTATCTGGGGTCTTTATGTCACCTCTCTGTATATGGCTTTTAATAATCCAACAAAATTGTTCTCCAAGTTCAAGGTGTGTATCATAACTAAGAACATATCAGAAGGTCAATGACACAAACTATTTCATGGTTAGGTCCTTGTATCAGCCATAAAACCTTTTGCCAGCACATAATTGAATAATATTTCACAGAATTCTTGCTGTGGACCAAAACCTGTGTCATGATCATGGACCAAAGTCTTATCTTCAAAGTCAAGGTCATACTTATGTATACTTCATCAGCTTCCTGCCTGTATGGATTTCATTAACATTTCATGTATTTGCCACTGTAAATGCATTAGACTGTGATAACGTTCAGCCTTCATGTATCCTAAACCATTGTTCAAACTACCTTCTTACTACCTGCAAGGATGTAATATATCACATTTGATACCTTGGTGCCCTCAGTGTCATGACCTTGAACCAAGGTCTTTGTCATGGCCATGATTCAAGGCCATATTGGCTAAACTCGGCTCACAGTGTATTTTATGGTAATTCGTTGCCGGAGCCATATCTTCATTCTGCTTACATGGGCATGAATAATACTTCATAGATTTGTTAACCATGTTCCAAGATCGTGTCATCCCCATGGATCTAGTGAAGGTCACAGACAATTCATCGGTATATTATTGCCAGGGCTGAAACTTCACCCCTCTGCATTCATTTGAATAATAATTTGCACAATTCCTGCCAAGTTCCAAGTGTGTGAGATTACTTTGGAGCATCACAATAACTGCAAGATCAAGGTCACAGTGCATGTGAGGGATACTCCATGTCAGGAAATTAATTTCTTTCCATTTTTAGCACGTGACATGAGCAAATACCATACCCACAGTGTCCTTGTTGTCATTCTTAGACAAAACATCCACCTGAACTACTATCTTCTGAAATGCTAGTAGTAGGAAATACAAGTTTCCCGTACACATTCCTGATTGGAATGGCATTCCTCTGGAACCATTCCTTTTGACATAATGACCATGACCTTGAACGTTGACTTACTTTTCATAAAGAGTAACCAGGGCTTTATCGTTTCATTTGTTACTGTAAGCGCACATACAGATTCCTCATGGTAAGGGCTTTTATTTGATACTATGCCTTTTGATCTAGTAACCATACCGTTAACATTGACCCACTTATCAAAACATGAACTTTGATCTAATATACATTTTAACATACCTTAAGAACATGCAACTGATGTATTCTAGATGTCGTACCACATCTTTTGATAATATGTATTTCTCCTTATCGTTATCTCAATGTGACGGAAGTCTGTAAAACTTATACCATACCCTCCTCATATTTGTCTATGTTGTCCTCATACAAAACCATACCTTGAGCTTTTTCCCACAAATTGTAAAGGGAAGGATATCATTATCCACAAGGGACCCATAGGCATCATGTGATCTCTTACCAAGTTGTGTACAAAATCTGGGTTGAAGTACACATGTATTGTAAACCCTGGTATACGGTATAACCTTCATTACCAGCATGGCGTTGAAGGATGTTCTACTAGAATATTGCTGTGAATGCATGAATGTGCCACAACTTTACACCAATGCTATATTTATTCATTATAGTTCCCTCTGTTTCATGAAATTGATAGGGGCTTCAGGTCCACAATGTCTGGATATGGACAACTCCCTAAACATCTAGCCTACCCTATCCTCATTCCAAATGAGCAATGTATATATTCTGTAACATTAAATGCTTTTAATTTTGCAAAAGAGATCTGTAGGAATGAAATTGATCTATTTTGAATGATTATATGTTTCAGCACCAAATGTGATGAAGACAGAGATGAATATTAAGAGGCTTGTGGAGCATTCCAGAAAAGTTTATTATCATTAGTTAGATATTGTTCACATTTACTGTTGATTAATAGTGTGTAATATTGGAATCCTCCACATTTGCAGAAGTTGGAAATTTTGGTAGAACAAACACATGCTATCATGTATATCATCATTACTAGTCAATGTAGAATTACTTACAAAAATCAGTTGTTTTATTATATTAGAAGTTTGTCTTTGTGACTATAGTCTTAAGAAGTATGGTGAATTCTTTACACCATAATCAGCCCCATTCACTTTTTGATCTAATTTGAACCCCTTTAGACATATTATCGAGCAGTGAGGACAGCTCGAATCCCCATTTCCAGTTAAATTCATATCGATGTCTATGTTTTCTTTCTCTTCCATTATTAAAATGCTGTTCCCCTTATCAGAGATTACTTCCTCAGTATTTTTGCTCAATAAGTAAGAAAAGGCTACAGTGTTTGCCATACTTCAATAATTGGCAGTAAAGTTCAATGTTCACTTTAGATACAGCTTAATAAGCTATCAAGTATATTCCCATTACTAGCCAATGTAGAATTATTTACATGTTTCACTATATGAGAAGCTTGCCTGTGACATTAGTCTTAAAACATGTGATGAACACTTTTTCACTTTGTTCTGTCCAGTACCCTTCTGATCTAATTTGAGCCCGTTTAGACATGTTATCAAGCAATGATGACAGTTTGGATTCTGAATTTCGTCTTAAATTCATATCAATGCCTATGTATTCTTTTCTTCCATTTTTGAAATCCCTTTTCCCAACGTTCAATTTTCACTTTAGATCAAGCTTAGTAGGCTTTGGGTTATCCCCAGCAAACATGACCTTCACAGTTTCAAACATCCAACATTTACTGTAAATAAATATTCTGTTCTATAGGAAACCTCCTCATTTGTAGAAGTACCAGTACATATATTTTGGTAGAACGAACACATGCTATCAAGTTATATTATCTATAGTACTTCATGAAGAACTACATTCATGTTTTAATTGTTTTATTACATTAGAAGTTTGTTTTTGTGACTTTATTTTTAAAAAGTATGACAATTTCCGTTCACCTTGTTCTGTCCAGTTCGCTCTTGATTTAAGTTGAGCCCCTTCAAACTTATTATCGAGCATTGATGCCAGCTCAGATTCCCAAATTCTAACATTCATATCGATATCTATGTATTCTTTTTCTTCCATTTCTGAAATCCTATTTCCTACTTCACAGCTTAATTACTTGGTATTCTTGTAAAGACAGGAAGAAAAGGCAATAGTGTTTGCCATCCTTCAATGATTGACAATAAATTCAATTACTACTTTTAATACAGCTTAATAATCTTCAGCATATCCCCAGAAAACTTGAACTTGACAGCTTTAAACAGAAATTCTGAAATACTTCTTATTGCATTTTGTTACTGCACTGATATAAAAATTTCAAAACACACTTAATTCTGCTTAAGCTTAGTACTTTCCTTATAATATGTATGATGCAAGCATTTCAATAAATGATGTCATCTTTCAATGTTTTAAGTTGTGTTCTCACCAGTACTTTGCATCAGAATAGGTAACAAATTTAACAAATACCTATTTCCTAATCAATACTTCTGTATTAAAATGGAGCACATCGCTTACTATACATGTCACATCATATATATTTCAGCCGAGGTATTTCTTTTCTTACTTTCACTTTGTAAGGACACAGCGCCACCTACAATTTTTTTTTTATGTAGGTACATGTATCTTCACCATTTTTGCCCGATTGGAATGAAATGTACAGCATTCATTATAGAAAAGAGATGCAAGATTTTCTGTCACTCCCTCAATTTCGTAGCACTACACCGAAATACTTTACCTTGACCCGATTGCTTTCAGATCAAAAAAAGTATCTCGATTTCAGATTTTATAATGTAGAGTGAAAGATTTCAACACCCTGATTAGCAATGTGAAAAATTTTTGAAATCGGACCATAAATTAAGTCGCAATGAGCGTGGGAAAATTCGCTTTGACGTCATCAAAGCTAATTAATTATTCATACGCTAATATCCCTCTTACTAAATGAGATATCAGCATGAAATTTTATATCTAAACATGTTTCCACATTCTTAATCTACCTCTAGAATGAAAATGGCATGCTGTCAATATTTTTGAAATTATTAAGTCTAGCGACTTTATTTGCGATCAGATTTTGATTGGGTTTCTTTCATTCGATAGAGCGTTCAAATACCTACCAGAAGAGTGTTCTTAGATTTTCGCTAACTCTTACGGTTTTCGAGTTATTTGCATTTGAACACGACAGGGCCCCCCCCCCCCCCAATTAAAGTGATGTTTGTGACGTCATCAACACTCATTAATTATTCATGAAATGTTTTCGCCTATAGCTCGCTTATTGAGGAAGATAGAGGTGTAAAATTTGGTAGCATGATAAAGATTGAGAATATCTACCGACTGACAAGAGGAATTCGGCATGTTGCCAAATTCCTGAAAATGACGTCATACCTTGTAAATGACGTCAAATCTCCCTTATTTTAGTACCAACAGAATTTCGATATCTCTTACCGTTTTCGAGATATTTGCCGTCAAAATTCACAGTTCCACCATTCCTGAAAATACACATTTCAACATCAGGAAGCTGTGTTTCGCTTATTTATAAAGCTAGTGGTGTGAAATTTGGTAGCATGATACAGAATAAAAATATTTACCGACTGACAAGTGGGATTTGGCATGGTGCGAAATTCCAGAACATGACGTAATACTATTTAAATGACGTCATAGCTCCCTTACTTTTCATCCGATCGAATCGGGAATGGTTGGAATCGATTCTTCGTGAAAAATAAAATGTATATATTCACCTAAAGTTTTTTCCCATATTCCTTACCGTTTCTAAGATATTTGCGGTCAGATTTAACGGTTTCACAGTCCTTTCCGCATACCTTGGGGCCCCACAAAGGGATCTGGTCCCAAAATATTTCTTCCTCTTATTCCCCGGAGAAAAATCTTTCATCCTGATTTCTTCATTTTCAATCCAAGTACAACAAAAAGCCAAGACATTTGGTCTTAACTTTTTCATCTGAGTCTTGTGAAACCTTCTTGTTGGCTCGCCAACAAGGTCAGCTCTAGTTATTATTTTTATTTTTCTTCCGTTTTTGCAGTGGACAGAGGTTTTCTCCAATACGGTTTAAGATAGAACATTCAAATTTTTAGGATCGTCTCTTTACACATTTCCGCCGAGGTATTTTTTTTATTTTTTCCTACTTTCACTTTGTAAGGTCACAGCGCCACCTACAATTTTTTTATTTAGGTACCTGTATCTTCGCTATTTTTTGTCCGATTGGAATGAAATTTTCAGCATTCGATTCAGAAAAGGAGATGCAAGATTTTATGTCACTGCGTCAATTTCGTAGCTCTACCCCGAAAAAGTTGACCTTGACCCGATTGTTTTCATTTCAAAAAAAATATTTCAATCTTAGATTTTAGACAGTAGGATGAAAGATTTCAATGGTCTGATTTGGAATATGAAAAATTTTTGAAATCGGACCATAAATAAAGTCACAATGAGCGTGGGAAAATTCGCTATGACGTCATCAAAGCTAATTAAATATTCATACGTTAATATCTCTCTTACTAAATGAGATATCGGCATGAAATTTTATATCTAAACATGTTTCCACATTGTTAATCTACCTCTAGAATGAAAATGGCATGCTGCCAATATTTTTGAAATTATTGAAAATTTTCGAATCAAATCTTTGGCAAGGTCTAGCGACTTTATTTGCAGTCGGATTTTGATCGGGTTTCTTCCATTCGATAGAGCGTTCAAATACCTACCAGAGTATTGTTCTCAGATTTTCGCTAACTCTTACGGTTCTCGAGTTATTTGCGTTTGAACACGACAACCCCCTTTAAAGTGATGTTTGTGACGTCATCAACACTCATTAATTATTCATGAAATGTTTTCGCCTATAGCTCGCTTATTGAGGAAAATAGAGGTGTGAAATTTGATAGCATAATAGAGATTGAGAATATCTACCGACTAACAAGAGGAATTTGGCATGGAGCCAAATTCCTGAAAATGACGTCATACTTTGTAAATGACGTCATATCTCCCTTATTTTTCATCGGATCGAGGCGGGGACGGTTGGAATCGATTCTGCGTGAAAAAGTAAAATGGTAAATACTCGAAACAGAATTTCGATATCTCTTACCGTTTTCGAGATATTTGCGGTCAAAGTTCACGGTTTCACCATTCCTGAAAACAGACTTTTCAACTTCAGGAAGCTGTGTTTCGCTTCTTGAGGAAGTTAGGGGTGTGAAATTTGGTAGCATGATAGAGATTGAGAATATCTACCGACTGACAAGAGGAATTTGGCATGGAGCCAAATTCCTGAAAATGACGTCATACTTTGTAAATGACGTCATATCTCCCTTATTTATCATCGGATCGAGTCGGGGATGGTTGGAATCGATTCTGCGTGAAAATTTAAAATCCTATCTAGTACAACAGAATTTCGATATCTCTTACCGTTTTCGAGATATTTGCCGTCAAAATTCATGGTTTCACCATTCCTGAAAATACACTTTTCAACTTCAGGAAGCTGTGTTTCGCTTATTTATAAAGCTAGTGGTGTGAAATTTGGTAGCATGATACAGAATAAAAATATTTACCGACTGACAAGTGGGATTTGGCATGGTGCGAAATTCCTGAACATGACGTAATACTATTTAAATGACGTCATAGCTCCCTTACTTTTCATCCGATCGAATCGGGAATGGTTGGAATCGATTCTTCGTGAAAAATAAAATGTATATATTCACCTAAAGTTTTTTTTTCCATATCCCTTACCGTTTTTAAGATAGTTGCGGTCAGATTTAACGGTTTCACAGTCCTTTCCGCATACCTTGGGGCCCCACAAAGGGATGTGGTCCCAAAATATTTCTTCCTCTTATTCCCCGGAGAAAAATCTTTCATGCTGAATTCTTCATTTTCAATCCAAGAACAACAAAAAGCCAAGACATTTGGTCTTAACTTTTTCATCTGAGTCTTGTGAAACCTTCTTGTTGGCTCGCCAACAAGGTCAGCTCTAGTTATTATTAGGTTTCACAAGTTCACTTGTGAAACCTATTGTTTTTCTGTTTTTTCTTTTTTTTTTATTATTATTATTATTTTTATTTTTCTTCCGTTTTTGCAGTGGACAGAGGTTTTCTCCAATACGGTTTAAGATAGAACATTCAAATTTTTAGGATCGTCTCTTTACACATTTCCGCCGAGGTATTTTTTTTATTTTTTCCTACTTTCACTTTGTAAGGTCACAGCGCCACCTACAATTTTTTTATTTAGGTACCTGTATCTTCGCTATTTTTTGTCCGATTGGAATGAAATTTTCAGCATTCGATTCAGAAAAGGAGATGCAAGATTTTATGTCACTGCGTCAATTTCGTAGCTCTACCCCGAAAAAGTTGACCTTGACCCGATTGTTTTCATTTCAAAAAAAATATTTCAATCTTAGATTTTAGACAGTAGGATGAAAGATTTCAATGGTCTGATTTGGAATATGAAAAATTTTTGAAATCGGACCATAAATAAAGTCACAATGAGCGTGGGAAAATTCGCTATGACGTCATCAAAGCTAATTAAATATTCATACGTTAATATCTCTCTTACTAAATGAGATATCGGCATGAAATTTTATATCTAAACATGTTTCCACATTGTTAATCTACCTCTAGAATGAAAATGGCATGCTGCCAATATTTTTGAAATTATTGAAAATTTTCGAATCAAATCTTTGGCAAGGTCTAGCGACTTTATTTGCAGTCGGATTTTGATCGGGTTTCTTCCATTCGATAGAGCGTTCAAATACCTACCAGAGTATTGTTCTCAGATTTTCGCTAACTCTTACGGTTCTCGAGTTATTTGCGTTTGAACACGACAACCCCCTTTAAAGTGATGTTTGTGACGTCATCAACACTCATTAATTATTCATGAAATGTTTTCGCCTATAGCTCGCTTATTGAGGAAAATAGAGGTGTGAAATTTGATAGCATAATAGAGATTGAGAATATCTACCGACTAACAAGAGGAATTTGGCATGGAGCCAAATTCCTGAAAATGACGTCATACTTTGTAAATGACGTCATATCTCCCTTATTTTTCATCGGATCGAGGCGGGGACGGTTGGAATCGATTCTGCGTGAAAAAGTAAAATGGTAAATACTCGAAACAGAATTTCGATATCTCTTACCGTTTTCGAGATATTTGCGGTCAAAGTTCACGGTTTCACCATTCCTGAAAACAGACTTTTCAACTTCAGGAAGCTGTGTTTCACTTCTTGAGGAAGTTAGGGGTGTAAAATTTGGTAGCATGATAGAGATTGAAAATATCTACCGACTGACAAGAGGAATTTGGCATAAAGCCAAATTCCTGAAAATGACGTCATACTTTGTAAATGACGTCATATCTCCCTTATTTTTCATCGGATCGAGGCGGGGACGGTTGGAATCGATTCTGCGTGAAAAAGTAAAATGGTAAATACTCGAAACAGAATTTCGATATCTCTTACCGTTTTCGAGATATTTGCGGTCAAAGTTCACGGTTTCACCATTCCTGAAAACACACTTTTCAAATTCAGGAAGCTGTGTTTCCCTTATTGAGGAAGTTAGAGGTGTGAAATTTGGTAGCATGATAGAGATTGAGAATATCTACCGACTGACAAGAGGAATTTGGCATGGATGCAAATTCCTGAAAATGACGTCATACTTTGTAAATGACGTCATATCTCCCTTATTTATCATCAGATCGAATCGGGGATGGTTGGAATCGATTCTGCGTGAAAATTTAACATCAACGTAGTACCAACAGAATTTCGATATCTCTTACCGTTTTCGAGATATTTGCTGTCAAATTTCATGGTTTCACCATTCCTGAAAATACACTTTTCAACTTCAGGAAGCTGTGTTTCGCTTATTTATAAAGCTAGTGGTGTGAAATTTGGTAGCATGATACAGAATAAAAATATTTACCGACTGACAAGTGGGATTTGGCATGGTGCGGAATTCCTGAACATGACGTAATACTATTTAAATGACGTCATAGCTCCCTTACTTTTCATCCGATCGAATCGGGAATGGTTGGAATCGATTCTTCGTGAAAAATAACAATGTATATATTCACCTAAAGGTTTTTTTTTCCCATATCCCATACCGTTTTTAAGATATTTGCGGTCAGATTTAACGGTTTCACAGTCCTTTCCGCATACCTTGGTGCCCCACAAAGGGATGTGGTCCCAAAATATTTCTTCCTCTTATTCCCCGGAGAAAAATCTTTCATGCTGAATTCTTCATTTTCAATCCAAGAACAACAAAAAGCCAAGACATTTCGTCTTAACTTTTTCATCTGAGTCTTGTGAAACCTTCTTGTTGGCTCGCCAACAAGGTCAGCTCTAGTTATAAATGTTCTTGTACATATACTGTTAACTTTTATATACACAAGACTAATAGATCACACACGACTAACATTATAATAAAGTAAGATTAAGTAGAATTAGTCAGTTGAGTAGGAGAAAATCACAAGTTTTGTGGAAAGTGATTCAGGAAGAATTAATAAAATATTGACAAAAAGGCAGCATTATAAAACAACATGCAGTAATTACAAATTACAACAGGTACTTGTAATGTAGAGGGTCAGAGACTGGTATGTCCCACACCCACTTATAATAAAAGGGAACATTATAGGTGACAGTTACAACAGGTACTTCTAGTGTAGAGGGTTAGAGACTGGTATGTCTCACACCCACTTACAATAAAAGGGAACATTATAGGTGTCAGTAACAACAGGTACTTCTAGTGTAGAGGGTTAGAGACTGGTATGTCCCACACCCATCTATAATAAAAGGGAACATTATAGGTGACAGTTATGACTTACAACAGGTACTTATAGTGTAAAGGCTTAGAGACTGGTATGTCCCACACCCACTTATAATAAAAGGGAACATTATAGGTGACAGTTACAACAGGTACTTCTAGTGTAGAGGGTTAGAGACTGGTATATGTCCCACACCCACTTATAATAAATAGGAACATTATAGGTCACAGTTTTGACTTGCAACAGGTACTTCTAGTGTAGAGGGTTAGAGACTGGTATGTCCTACACCCACTTATAATAAAAGGGAACATTATAGGTGACAGTTTTGACTTGCAACAGGTACTTCTAGTGTAGAGGGTTAGAGACTGGTATGTCCCACACCCACTTATAATAAATAGGAACATTATATGTGACAGTTTTGACTTGCAACAGGTACTTCTAGTGTAGAGGGTTAGAGACTGGTATGTCCCACACCCACTTATAATAAATAGGAACATTATAGGTGACAGTTTTGACTTGCAACAGGTACTTCTAGTGTAGAGGGTTAGAGACTGGTATGTCCCACACCCACTTATAATAAAAGGGAACATTATAGGTGACAGTTACAACAGGTACTTCTAGTGTAGAGGGTTAGAGACTGGTATGTCCCACACCCACTTATAATAAAAGGGAACATTATAGGTGACAGTTTTGACTTGCAACAGATACTTCTAGTGTAGAGGGTTAGAGACTGGTATGTCCCACACCCACTTACAATAAAAGGGAACATTATAGGTGACAGTTACAACAGGTACTTCTAGTGTAGAGGGTTAGAGACTGGTATGTCCCACACCCATCTATAATAAAAGGGAACATTATAGGTGACAGTTACAACAGGTACTTCTAGTGTAGAGGGTCAGAGACTGGTATGTCCCACACCCATCTATAATAAAAGGGAACATTATAGGTGACAGTTACAACAGGTACTTCTAGTGTAGAGAGTTAGAGACTGGTATGTCCCACACCCACTTATAATAAAAGGGAACATTATAGGTGACAGTTACAACAGGTACTTCTAGTGTAGAGGGTTAGAGACTGGTATGTCCCACACCCACTTATAATAAATAGGAACATTATAGGTGACAGTTATGACTTACAACAGGTACTTGTAATGTAGAGGGTCAGAGACTGGTATGTCCCACACCCACTTATAATAAATAGGAACATTATAGGTGACAGTTTTGACTTACAACAGGTACTTCTAGTGTAGAGGGTTAGACACTGGTATGTCCCACACCCACTTATAATAAATAGGAACATTATAGGTGACAGTTACAACAGGTACTTCTAGTGTAAAGGGTTAGAGACTGGTATGTCCCACACCCATCTATAATAAAAGGGAACATTATAGGTGACAGTTACAACAGGTACTTCTAGTGTAAAGGCTTAGAGACTGGTATGTCCCACACCCACTTATAATAAAAGGGAACATTATAGGTGACAGTTTTGACTTGCAACATCACTGACATGAGACCTGCACCACACATCTTGCAACTCTTTGATATTTGTATCAGTATTCAAGATACTATATGAATGGTCACTATTAGTGATAGAGTTACTTGGCAAGTTATTAATAGTAGTATTGCTGTTTACTGACACAGTGGTAGTAGGTTCGTATGAGGCTACAACTTCAGCATAGGTTCTTGATTGATACAATTCTTGTTTCTTCGCCATGTTGTCTTATTGACAGTTATAATACTAATTCAATTACTTACACGCTTAAACAACACTGTATGATGATAAGTAAGCAGCTTATTATATCTAGGAATAATATACTTCTCGAGTGGTTAGATAGACGTAGTCCGTAGCAGACGAATCCGTAGCAGACGACGTTAACTCGGAAGCTCTTCTGAAAAACAGTTTCAGAAGACGATAAAATCCGAGACAAGATACCACGTGACTATCATGTGATGTATAATTGTTCTTTCATTGTATGTATTTCCGATCCAAACCGGAAATTGCCGAGGTTAATTCCTGTTGAAATTTTATGTGGAAATATCGATTGTTTAAAATTGTTTTTGAATAAATATAATAAATGATGAATTGCACTTTACTTATTTTTGTTCTTCAAGTAAATTATATAATAAGTTATTGGCGGATTTAATGACGGGTATGGTATGCGATATATATCTTCTACTTCCTACGCAGACGCACATACAACAGGAAGTAGCCGGAAGTAGCAGATTTATTGAGACAAAATATGAGTTCCTAGTATATGAGTAGTTCTATATGGAAAACAGTATAAGGGATCTTTTGAGACATTTCTATCTATAAGTTCGCTTCGCGCGAACGGCCGCTTCGCGGCCGTTCGAGAGCTGCGCTCTCTAATATGAACATAGGCAAAGCCTATACGAGAGCGCAGCTATTTGAATAACATATTCGGTTGGATTTTGTTTACTAAAAGTTAAAATTTACTAGTTAATAGGGCCAGGGGACCAGGTTTATAAAACGTAAAATATAGTTTGGGTAAAAAATAAAGAGTAATATGATATATAGAAAACATGCATGTACTATGATGTAGAACTAAACATCATGCAGTTAATTCATTGATAAAAATCCCCAAAACCCTCTTGGCGATATTGACCAAAATTGTAGACTGATGACAAATACATTGACAAATTTTCAATATCTAAATTTATAAGTTAAAATAATTATTATATGTGAGTTATGACATTAGGTACTTTCATATGTTGTTATTATTATACTGTTAATTAAATCTCTACACAAGTAGACCTGCCCCATTTTTTATGTTATAACATAGATATGTATCATAGTCTAGAACTCCTGTCTTAGGATTAGGAGATTGTTGGTTCGAGTCTAGCTTTTGTCATGACTGTCAGATTTTTGTTATGAAGTGCAGCTTTCAACTTTGAGTACACTTCGTATTGGAGGAAGAACACTGTAAAAATCTAGGTCTTGTGTCACTGTAAGTGTAATTTGAAAAAAAATCTTAACTGTTTCTAAATTTTATTTAAAAAAAGTCAGATGCCATCACCATATATGTGCAATAAATTAGTGGTTTGCCTTAAAAGAATTAATAGATAAATGATTTTATAGTCTTTTTCGCCAAGAGAGTTTCTGCCCTTAAACTCAAATTCAATGTACAATTAACAAAGGTAATGTAGTCCGGGCGTCATCAGTTGGGAGACTAATTTAATAAAGTAAATAAATTAATAAATAACTGGACAGAAAATAAAACAGCAGAAAAAATATAGAGAGTAAGGAAGAAAAGAAGTGAAAAAATGGATTCGTTAGTTTGTATTTTACATCATTTTTCTCAGTTTCAGCTGCAGCACATGCCAAGTACTTAACTGTTACCACTGTATACACTCTGCCCCTGAAAAAAGCAAGAAGGAATCTTCTGTAGTACTTTCATTCATATTACATACATACATACATAGGAAAAGATAGTAGATATATCTTTCCAATGAATAAAATTTAAATGGACTTGCTTCCCTTTTCTGCCAATGCATTCTTCAGAATTTCATGACTATATAACTAAATATTTGTGCATAAATCAATTATATTGTGTACATTGTGTAAGCCCTAGAAATAATTATTTAGGAATTATCCTTATTGTTTTTAAAGAAGGATACTTCTTGAATTCTTGCAATTGTTACATGTATGTAAGTAATGTTAAAACTAAATGCAGCAACTGTCAGTATGTTTCAGGAGAGAAAATAGAGACAGCTTTCTAAAAATATTCTATGTAATTGGTATAGATATGAGCCAAAAGTTTCAGGATCACCTTCAAAATTGTGGAAAAGGGAAGTAATAACAATCAAATTACATACATTGGAAAGTTATTAATGGCTTGTTAAATTTTATTAAGTTGCAATACAGTTTTAGTTTAATTGTCTAAAGTTTGGTTGTTGGTAATTTGATTGCAGTTTTACATTGCTCTCAACAGTTTTTAAAATATTAAGGTTGAAGGTTAACATACATGTACATATAACAATAAGGAGCAATGCAGGGAATCAAACCCAATTAATACTGTCGATATAACAAAGTATATATGCTTTTAAATATATAATTAACCACTACGTAAATATTGGTCCTTTCTCTTGTAAACTTAAGCTGATTCTTAAAAATTTTCTAACATTATTGTTATAAGGTCAATTTTGGCAAAATAGAACTTATTTTCGTCAATAAAAAAAAACATTGAATATGTTACAAAACTCTAATAGAATGTTCCATTATTCTTACCTGTACAATCATTCATTCAATAAGCTCAATCTTCAAGTCATGGTCTACATCTGATGGCATTTTTTTCTTCTGTCAGTCTTGAAACTTATACTTACTTGTGCTATAGACGTAGGGTTTAATTACATGTATGAACAATTGAACATATATGTATTGCATAACGGAAGAGATTCAAGAAGCAAAATGTAACATAATAATGGTTTTGTAACCTGAAAAGTAATAAAGAATGGTAATTAACAAGAAAGTGGATACATAAAAAGGTGATAATTTACTTTGTCTTTTGAAGGCAACCTTTTGTATTGTAAAACATAATTAATTGAGATTAATGTGGCAACAGGGATAATTATAAATGTTCTTGTACATATACTGTTAACTTTTATATACACAAGACTAATAGATCACACACGACTAACATTATAATAAAGTAAGATTAAGTAGAATTAGTCAGTTGAGTAGGAGAAAATCACAAGTTTTGTGGAAAGTGATTCAGGAAGAATTAATAAAATATTGACAAAAAGGCAGCATTATAAAACAACATGCAGTAATTACAAATTACAACAGGTACTTGTAATGTAGAGGGTCAGAGACTGGTATGTCCCACACCCACTTATAATAAAAGGGAACATTATAGGTGACAGTTACAACAGGTACTTCTAGTGTAGAGGGTTAGAGACTGGTATGTCCCACACCCACTTACAATAAAAGGGAACATTATAGGTGTCAGTAACAACAGGTACTTCTAGTGTAGAGGGTTAGAGACTGGTATGTCCCACACCCATCTATAATAAAAGGGAACATTATAGGTGACAGTTATGACTTACAACAGGTACTTATAGTGTAAAGGCTTAGAGACTGGTATGTCCCACACCCACTTATAATAAAAGGGAACATTATAGGTGACAGTTACAACAGGTACTTCTAGTGTAGAGGGTTAGAGACTGGTATATGTCCCACACCCACTTATAATAAATAGGAACATTATAGGTCACAGTTTTGACTTGCAACAGGTACTTCTAGTGTAGAGGGTTAGAGACTGGTATGTCCTACACCCACTTATAATAAAAGGGAACATTATAGGTGACAGTTTTGACTTGCAACAGGTACTTCTAGTGTAGAGGGTTAGAGACTGGTATGTCCCACACCCACTTATAATAAATAGGAACATTATAGGTGACAGTTTTGACTTGCAACAGGTACTTCTAGTGTAGAGGGTTAGAGACTGGTATGTCCCACACCCACTTATAATAAATAGGAACATTATAGGTGACAGTTTTGACTTGCAACAGGTACTTCTAGTGTAGAGGGTTAGAGACTGGTATGTCCCACACCCACTTATAATAAAAGGGAACATTATAGGTGACAGTTACAACAGGTACTTCTAGTGTAGAGGGTTAGAGACTGGTATGTCCCACACCCACTTATAATAAAAGGGAACATTATAGGTGACAGTTTTGACTTGCAACAGATACTTCTAGTGTAGAGGGTTAGAGACTGGTATGTCCCACACCCACTTACAATAAAAGGGAACATTATAGGTGACAGTTACAACAGGTACTTCTAGTGTAGAGGGTTAGAGACTGGTATGTCCCACACCCATCTATAGTAAAAGGGAACATTATAGGTGACAGTTACAACAGGTACTTCTAGTGTAGAGGGTCAGAGACTGGTATGTCCCACACCCATCTATAATAAAAGGGAACATTATAGGTGACAGTTACAACAGGTACTTCTAGTGTAGAGGGTTAGAGACTGGTATGTCCCACACCCACTTATAATAAAAGGGAACATTATAGGTGACAGTTACAACAGGTACTTCTAGTGTAGAGGGTTAGAGACTGGTATGTCCCACACCCACTTATAATAAATAGGAACATTATAGGTGACAGTTATGACTTACAACAGGTACTTGTAATGTAGAGGGTCAGAGACTGGTATGTCCCACACCCACTTATAATAAATAGGAACATTATAGGTGACAGTTTTGACTTACAACAGGTACTTCTAGTGTAGAGGGTTAGACACTGGTATGTCCCACACCCACTTATAATAAATAGGAACATTATAGGTGACAGTTACAACAGGTACTTCTAGTGTAAAGGGTTAGAGACTGGTATGTCCCACACCCATCTATAATAAAAGGGAACATTATAGGTGACAGTTACAACAGGTACTTCTAGTGTAAAGGCTTAGAGACTGGTATGTCCCACACCCACTTATAATAAAAGGGAACATTATAGGTGACAGTTTTGACTTGCAACATCACTGACATGAGACCTGCACCACACATCTTGCAACTCTTTGATATTTGTATCAGTATTCAAGATACTATATGAATGGTCACTATTAGTGATAGAGTTACTTGGCAAGTTATTAATAGTAGTATTGCTGTTTACTGACACAGTGGTAGTAGGTTCGTATGAGGCTACAACTTCAGCATAGGTTCTTGATTGATACAATTCTTGTTTCTTCGCCATGTTGTCTTATTGACAGTTATAATACTAATTCAATTACTTACACGCTTAAACAACACTGTATGATGATAAGTAAGCAGCTTATTATATCTAGGAATAATATACTTCTCGAGTGGTTAGATAGACGTAGTCCGTAGCAGACGAATCCGTAGCAGACGACGTTAACTCGGAAGCTCTTCTGAAAAACAGTTTCAGAAGACGATAAAATCCGAGACAAGATACCACGTGACTATCATGTGATGTATAATTGTTCTTTCATTGTATGTATTTCCGATCCAAACCGGAAATTGCCGAGGTTAATTCCTGTTGAAATTTTATGTGGAAATATCGATTGTTTAAAATTGTTTTTGAATAAATATAATAAATGATGAATTGCACTTTACTTATTTTTGTTCTTCAAGTAAATTATATAATAAGTTATTGGCGGATTTAATGACGGGTATGGTATGCGATATATATCTTCTACTTCCTACGCAGACGCACATACAACAGGAAGTAGCCGGAAGTAGCAGATTTATTGAGACAAAATATGAGTTCCTAGTATATGAGTAGTTCTATATGGAAAACAGTATAAGGGATCTTTTGAGACATTTCTATCTATAAGTTCGCTTCGCGCGAACGGCCGCTTCGCGGCCGTTCGAGAGCTGCGCTCTCTATTACATTTTTTGTTCCATTTCGATCAAATAATAAGAAAGGAATTAATTGCATTAATACATAGATCTAGATTTCTTTTTTATACCTGTCTTGTATATCATAAAATAACATGAAAATGATAACATAAAAAGGAGACTGATACAATAAGTTACAAGAACCGTCCTTTTTTTCTTTCTTTCTTTGCCTATTTTTACTGGACTAAACGTTCTATCATGCCAATGCGTTTTTATGAAATGCTAAGGCATTCAAACATCGAGATATTTGTCGAATTGCGTGACGTCACAATATATTTTCATTGTTCGTCCGAGGTATGACCGAGGTGTAAAGTAGTGCGACGTCATCTGATTTAACAATTTGTTTAACGCAAACATATCCTTCTAGATCCGCAACTATGGCCACCTGATCGAAATAAGCAGGTTTCGATGTGTTGCAATAAATCTGAATACATTGTGTGTCTTTTGTCATATATCTATTCCAAATAATTTGTAGGAAAATATATATCATTAACATATCATAAAGATAACTAAAACTTTTCAAATTATCTATACCATTTTATATAGGTTGTGCGTAACTTACATTGCGTAGCTCTGCTTTTTAACGTGACGTCATAATGACGTACTGTTTCCTTCATAACAACACCAGACGCTTGTCTGAATTGCACGGGAATTTATGTGTTGTGGCAAATGAAGTAATATGCATATCTTGCGGAGGTTAAGGAGTGAATATTCTATAAGAAGAATCATAGACAGATTCGAACAAAATGATTTTGCTGATGTTGCAGAACAGATAAGTATGCGTTCAGATTTATTGAAGCTATATCAGAATCGCTTTTACGACAAGCTGGCATCTATAGAAGAAGGAAAAATATATAAACAGGTATTGCAGACCTTGTTATTTCAAAAGTTCTTGTATTATATATGTATTATTCTTTGCATATAAGAAACACCTCATCAGTTTAAATATTTCAGCACATTTTGATGAATTGTGAATTTATGCTTTCTTTGCAGGTAGCTTCAATTCTCAAGATAGACGAAATTCTGTCATACCACAGATACACTATTTCCATCCTTTCGGAATCTTTGAGGAGTTGGTCATGTATTAGGAACAGCAAAGTGAAGAAGGCCATGCGAAAGCAACTAGGTGAATAAAATAAAAAGTTTCGTTTAATTTGACTATTTTATCGAAATTTTGTATCGACTGATATTTCAATTAACATTTGGACTAGCTTAGAGGAGTCTATGACTTTGTTTTATTGATGGTCAAGACTGTCGAAGATATTTCTAAGAGAGAGAGAGACCAACCAAAGTGGGTCTATATCGCATACTCGAATACCCTGTTATTTAATGTGAAAATGTTGCTCCCTGTGCCGTGTGTGGGTTTGTACTTGATGCAGATCGTACAACCGTACCGACAACCAGAGAAGATCAGGCCTACAATTGATACAGATTCCTGCGACTGCATTGACAATCAGAAAATACCAGTGCTACTTTTGATACAGATTCCTACGACCGTACCGACAACCAGAATATATCAAGCCTATACGTGATACAGATTCCTGCGACAGTACCGACAACCAGAATATATCAAGCCTATACGTGATACAGATTCATGCGACCATACAAACAACCAGAATATATCAAGCCTATACGTGATACAGATTCCCGCGACCGTACCGCAACCAGGATATACCAGGGCTATACTTGATACAGATTCCTGCGACCGTACCGACAACCAGAATAAACCAGGCCTATACTAGATGGAGATTCCTGCGACTGCATAGACAACCAGATACAGATTCCTGCGACTGCATAGACAACCAGATACAGATTCCTGCGACTGCATAGATAATCAGAATATACCAGGGCTGCACTTCATACGGATTCCTGCGACCGAACTGGCAACCAGAATATATCAGGTCTTTACGTGGCACAGATTCTTGCGAACCTAGCGACAACCAGAATATACCAGGACTAAACTTGATACAGATTCCAGCGACCGTGCCGACAACCAGAATATACTAGGCCTATACGTGATACAGATTCCTGCGACGTACCCAGGCCTATAATTGATACAGATTCCTGCGACCGTACCGACAACCAGAATATACCAGGCCTACACTTGATACAGATTTAAAATATCATAGGTCAAAGAACAGTAATTAACGAGTCGTGTGATCGACTGATCTGCCGTAGGGAGAGGGACTACTGTTTCAATGTATCAAGGGCACTGATTGGCTGAAATAATTTGTTCAATCTATAACTTTGATTGATTCTGCTGTAAAATCATGAACTTTAATCTAATGTAAAATTAATGTAAAGATTTAAGGACCTAAAAAGTGTTGTTTACATTTGAAATTTGGCAAGTGTTACAGTTATGGGGTGACCCTCCTCCAACAAGATTTTCTTGAAATTAAGGTAGATGGACATAGTAAACTGTAAAAATTCTGATAGAGAAGGGTCTGTGATTGTGATATATTGCTTATATAGAGGCAAGTTCTAGAAAGTTGCGTAAATTTTGCTGCAAGATAAGTAATTTAACATGGAACCCATATGGGAAAAGAAATTATGATTTGACCTCATACGGAACAACAAAATACATGTATGCCACACTAACGTCCAATACAGATTCCTGTGGTCTCTTACCTACAGCTAGAATATCCCGTATGTCACGAGGTTCAAAACTAGCCACCGTTTGTTAATTAGTCGAACTCTCCAAATTCTGGGAAACTTACCAGAGAGAATGAACTACAGCTAACGTATTAGTAATTATTAAATATCGTAAAATCCTGATAAATGGAATTCTGGCTTAACGTGAAATTTAGAAAATTAGGAATGTATACAACTTACTATAACCTGAAATTGAAAATTAGGAAATCACAATTCTGTAAAATCAGGTACGAATTATAATTGTGTAATGTTTGGTTTTAGAACTTATTTTGCTTTTCAGTTATCATTTTATACTATTTTAGATGCTGCACTTAAAGGAACGTCCATAATATCGTCCCATGTGTGTAACTTTGAAAAGAAGAACGACAGAATGACTTTAAAGCTGTTCTTCAAGCTTGCGGCTAAGGGATACACATTTAAAGAAATTGACGGTACTCCTACTAGATATAGTGTCTGACGATTAATGAAGATTAATAGAAATCATAAACTAACTGTATAATGTCTTCATTATAAATGGTCAAACATATATTCTGTTAACAATTCGGAACTTACCATTTCTCTTACTACAGCATATGAGGTGAAAGACACTAGACTACCTACGTTCTTGGACGAGTCCAAATTGACGACGGATGAATTGAGCAGATTTAGGGTAAGACTATCACACTTTATAATATGTCGTAACTCCATGTTATCATCTACAACATGTCTTTATTCCATGTGGTATCATAAACAACATACCTTTACTCCATATGTTAATATATCCACTGCGTCTTTACTCCATATGTTATCATAAACACCACGTTTTTACTCTATATGTTATCATATACATCGCGTCTTTATCCATGTTATCATATACACCGCGTCTTTATCCATGTTATCATATACACCGCGTCTTTATCCATGTTATCACATACATCGCGTCTTATATGTTATCATATACATCGCGTCTTTATATGTTATCACATACATCGCGTCTTTATATGTTATCATATACATCGCGTCTTTATATGTTATCACATACATCGCGTCTTTATATGTTATCACATACATCGCGTCTTTATCCAAGTTATCATATACCACGCGGCTTTACCCCATATGTTATCATATACACCGCGGCTTTACCCCATATATTATCATATACATCGCGTCTTTATATGTTATCATATACACCGCGTCTTTATATGTTATCACATACATCGCGTTTTTATCCAAGTTATCATATACCACGCGGCTTTACCCCATATGTTATCATATACACTGCGGCTTTATCCATGTTATCAAATACACCGCGGCTTTACCCCATATTTTATCATATACATCGCGTCTTTATATGTTATCACATACATCGCGTCTTTATATGTTCTCTCATACATCGCGACTTTATCCATGTTATCATATACCCCGCGGCTTTACCCCATATGTTATCATATACACCGCGGCTTTACCCCATATGTTATCATATACCCCGCGGCTTTACCCCATATGTTATCATATACACCGCCGCTTTACCCCATATGTTATCATATACATCGCGTCTTTATATGTTATCACATACATCGCGTCTTTATCCATGTTATCAAATACACTGCGGCTTTATCTATGTTTTCATATACCCCGCGGCTTTACCCCAAATGTTATCATATACATCGCGTCTTTAAATGTTATCATATACATCGCGTCTTTATATGTTATCATATACACCGTGTCTTTAAATGTTATCATAAACATCGTGTTAAACTTCATGTCATAAGCTACAGTCACATACGACCAGTGTAATATAGTAGTTTTCCCCTAGCCATTTTCACTTCGGAAAAATGGCTATATAGGGGTCTTTCCCCCGGGGGAAATTTGTTTAAATATTCATCCCCCCTCTTATAGCTATAATCCCCCGGGGAAAACTACTATACAGGGAATTTCCCCCCAATGTGAAATTCCCGATTTTCTTTTCACACATAAGTAAATTCAGCTTGTTACTTTGTTAATAATAAATAGAGAGATTTCTATTTCAAATAGAGATATCTCAACTTTTCAGAGGGAGATATATTGTTTGAATTTAGAGATATCTCATTTTCTTAAATAGAAATATCTTCAGTTTTAATCTCTTTTCCAAATACAAACGTATATATTTAGAACAGAGATATATCTACTAGAATTTCATTCGAGATATCTTTACTTTATCCGAGAAATCTCTATATATACAAACGGAATAAAGAAAAAACAAGTTCGAAATTCGGGGGCATTTAATTTTTGACCTGTTTGTGACTCTAACCTTGTGGCAAAACATTGACTACATCGTTTGTACCAAAAGGTACAAGGCCTGAAACTCCACACATAGATTCCTTGTGATGAGACCTTTCATTTGGGACCATGATTTTTGAACCAGTGACATTGACATTGGAGCTCGACCTAGTTTTCAAAAACTTAAACTTTGGCTATAATTTGTACCAAAAAGGGTAGGGGTTTGGAATTCACATATAGATTCTTTGTGATAAGAATTTTCATTTGGGACCATGACTTTTGACCTAATGACCTTGACCTTGAGTATGACCTACTTTTCAAAAACTTTAATCTTGGCTCTATCTTCTACACAAAAGAGTGTAGAGGTTTGAAACTTCGCATATAGATACTTTAAGGTGAGACTTTTCATACTTTGCGTAAGGGACAAGGAAATCACATTCTTGTGTTCATGATTTACAACATCTGCGACTAGACAAGCCTTGTAGTAGATTGCAAATCGAGGGCACCTGGATGGAATTCCCTTCTATTATTCTCGTGTTTATTATGTACTCTATAAATGATGAGCGATATTGTGATATATATATAATGCATTAATTTATTTAGATATTAAATGTGCATTAATTTATTTAGGAACTGAATGTGCAAGGAATTCTTGCAAGCTCAATTCTTATTTTTATCAATGGAACATTTTAATTGATAAATTCCTATTTTACTTATGATGTATTACGAAAATTTACCTGGGATCGAATCTTGAGTCACAGCCTGACGTCATGATTGACATCTAGATACGCAAGTAAACGACAATTTTTACAATGAAATAATAGAAGAAAATAGCATATTATGGTAAATATATCAAAAGAAAGACTTGTAAATAAATAAATAAATAAAAAAAAAAATAATAATAAACACACACACACGCAACCCCCCCCCCCCCCCTTAACAGTATATAGAAACCCCTTAACCATAACACCGTCGGTTTGATCCACAGAATATTACTATAGTACATTTGTATTTCAAATGATATGTGATTGATACAAAACGAACGTATATAATTTCCAAACCGTTACGTAAGGGGAAAAACTACTATGGGGGAAAGACTACTATATAGCAGTTTTCCGCCATGGGAGAAAAACTACTTTATATCCATTTTCCGGGGGAAAACTACTATGGGGAAAAACTACTATATAACACCGGCACGATTCTACGCATTTCGGCATTAAATGGAGCAAATATCTAACATATATAAACATTAAGCAAACGATCGGCAATAATAACTTACCCTCAATCTGTCATCAGAAGGCTGTACACACGTTTGCTATACCTGTGTCAAATTTCCCGGTTTGTTTATATGTAGTCTGAATCATCCACACGTTTTGCGTAATACATCTCCGTAGCAGAATCAAACATGTGGATGATTCAGACTACGTATAAACAAAACCGGCAAATTTGACACAGGTAGAGAGAAAAAAATGTGTATACAGTCTTCAGACGATAGTTCTGGGGTAAGTTATTATTGCCGATCGTTTGCTTAATGTTTATATATGTTAGATATTTGCTCCATTTGTTGCCGAAATGCGTAGAATCGTGCCTGCCATTCCGTTTATCAAAAGTGGAAGTTTACGCAACGTAAAGAATGGGGCTATTTCACTGTACGTATCCGTTTTGAGTTTTACATATTGCAGCTTGCTTTTATGAGTAAAGGCAGGAGAGATTCCGATGGCATCAGGGGGTATGACTTTGGTTTTATCCTAGGCCATAATGCAATTTTTCAGTAATTTTTTACAAATCCTGTTATAAATATTTTGAAATCCACATTTGAATTCAATGAAGAAGTATACATACATTACATATATTTCATTATTTTCTCATTTAAGATAATAATCATGGTAAAACAAAAGATTAAGAAATAAGGTTTTACTTAGAAATTGAAGATAAATCCCGAGGAGTATACCTGATAACAAATCACGAATCTGGATTATCTAAGCATTTGTGAAAATTCCCCATTGTGGTCCTATCATTCGTATAGGGCCACTTCTTGCGGCTACCCATTGGTGTGGTTGTATGGGCGTGTCCAGGACCTCCTCCATGCACTTTTCCACAATGGCATCACACACTTGCCTCACAATGCCCGAGATGGTGTTGTGGGATACCAGGAAGTCCTAGGCGATGGAGTGATAGGAGTCACCATTTGCCAGGAAGCGTAGGGTGAGTGCCAGCCTCGAACCAGACCCGATGGGTTCTCTCCGGTGGGTGAATTTCTTCTGGAGTCGTGGCTGCAACCTCAGAAGGAGTTCATCATAGAAGTGGGGGCCACATGGACGTAGTTCTTAAACGCTGGGTATCTTCTAGTCTCAGCTCTGGCATATGACTGTCGTACTGGCCCAGGATGGGTTTCCTTAAGATCCAAGGCTGTTTCCACCACCTTCTCTGCTGTCTTCTGTCCTCTTGTCTCTGCAAGACGTGCATCAGGACATTGCTAACAACATCTGTCACCTGTCTGTTGAGCTCCAGCCGCTCCTGCATCAGTTCTACTTCTTTTTGTTCATGTTGATGATGAATGAATGTAGAGTAGCGGTGCCCCTCCTATTTATATGATTTTTGGACACTCCTCAAATGACCCTCTTCGACTCCTATCTACCTTTATCGACCCGTATTAATTACTTATCAACCCTGTTTGACCCGTCTCGAACCGTATAGAAATCCGCTTTAAATCCTTAACTAAAACCTTTTCGATCCCTATCGACCCGTGCTGACCCGCTTCGACCAGTATCGACCCGGATGTAAACGAATGCTAGACGTTTCGGTACAAGGATGTTTCGGTACATAAGAAAGACGTGACGTTACAAGTAAAGACGTTTCGGTAGATCTAAGGTCACACATATCGCTCATGGCACATTTCCGTAACATTTTGCTAGTGCTGATCTTTTTACTTTCTTCTTGATAGATTGTCATAAGATCCAAGGTCACACATATCGCTCATGGCACATTTCCGTAACATTTTGCTAGTTCTGATCTTTTTACTTTCTTCTTGATAGATTGTAATAATATCCATTTTAATTTGTTTCTGTGCCGATATTTAGGTACCTGTATAGAAACGACCAAAATCATGTACCGAAACGTCTTTGTACCTTGTACCGAAACTTTGTCAAAATCCGTTGCATGAAGGCAATGCGGTATACAACAAGGGTCGATGCGGTTTTACGCTGAGGGTTAAAGCGGGTCGATACGGGTCAATGCGGTATACAACAAGGGTCGATGCGGTTTTACGCTGCGGGTTAAAGCGGGTCGATACGGGTCAATGCATTTCGAACCTGGTCAATACGGATATCAATACGGAATTGAAATCCGTGCAAAGTTCTGAACAAAAAACATGACCAAAACATTTTCTCCGTCGTATCGTAGCCCCCGGAATCCATCAGGAATTGACACAAGTTACGATGCGGGTCTATACGGGTGGGACCGGGTCGATACGGTTTTAATTCCGTATGGACCCGGTTCGAAATCCGGCCGTGTGTAACTGTATTAATGCCCTCTTTGTCTCACAGATATAGAGGATGAATATCACTTTGTGTTAATTTGTCCCCACTATAATGATATCAGAACAAAATTTTTGAAAAAATACTATTATTTCAGACCCTCTGTCTTTAAATTGGTTCAACTATTTTGTACTCAGAATGCAAAAGAACTGTGTAATCTGGGTAAATATATAAGACATGCCTTTATTGTTCGAAACATTCATATTTGATTTATATACATGCCAATTCAAAATATGTTTATCTGTTTATCTTTATACTTATATCATATGCATATTTATTTTCTCTACTGAGTACAAATATTAATATTTTATATATTCATTTATATGTTATCTATGTTGTATATCTATGAGCAGTATTGCTTATGATAAAATAAACTAATAATATTCACCGTCTTTATTCTATATGTTATCATATGTTCGCATAAAATTTCGTTAGAATATTTTAAAATTTCAGATTAAGATCTATCTTTCTTTCTATCTATCTATCTATCTATCTATCTATCTATCTATCTATCTATCTATCTATCTATCTATCTATCTATCTATCTATCTATCTATCTATATATAATTTTGTTTGTTTAGAGATTGGAAAGTATTATTGAACAAAGACAAAATCAGAAGTTACCACAGATGCCAGAACAACAAGTGTTGGCACTTCAGATACCGCCACCACAGATTCTAGAAAATGTGTCGCCACCTGGTCCAAGACGAGACACTTATTATTTCTCTCTGATGTAATTATTGACCACATTATTATTGAGTCCTTTGTTATGAAAGAAAATCGAGCAATGATGCGGACAATTTGCATTTTGGTAATATGCAGTTGCATATGTATGTTTGGTATATGTTTAATCTGTTCTTCCCCTTTATTTTTGTTTTATTTCCTTCCTTTTTATTGTTTCTTTCCCTGGTCTCTCTATCATTTTGCCTTTTCGTATAGTTTTTTTTCATTTTCTGTTTCTTTTACTAGATCTTGTTATTGACGATTTTTCTTTGATGAAATAAAGCATAGATCATGTTCTTTGAATTCTTATAAAACTGTACGTCTAGAATTGTACAAAATTGGTTTACCCTTAATGAAATCTTCAGAATTGCAGAATGTTAGATCATGTAACATGCTAGCAGTAACGAACACAATCTGATTAAAACCATATCTTTATTCCGCTTCTTTATTTGTCCCATTGCGGATAAAGATCTGGCGAAACCTCATAAGGGGTCATGTTTTGGTGAACTCTGATGACGTTTCAGTCACCGAAACCGTTATTTCCCAAAGCCAATCAATGACTCGGCTAGGTACGTGATAGTGACGCAATATGTAACAAACACTGTTCAAAATCTACCTTGTGGGTCACGTACGCTGTGGAAGTTAATTTCATTCCTAGGGATTTGTAGCCGATCCACTGATTGGCTAAAAATCAGAGTTCACCAGAACATGACCTCTTACAGAGTTTCGCCATATCTTTATCCGCAATGGGACAAATAAAGAAATAAATAAAAATAAAGATAAAGGGCGTAAATATTTCGCGGTACTTAGTCAATAACCTTTTTATTATACGTCCTCCTTTCGTAAACAAGATTTTTGGGGGGTTCTGAATAAATAAATTAAACACTGATGACCCATTAGACGACGCCATTTTTGTTTACTAGCAACAGTCATAAGTAGTTCTGGTACTTCCGGTATATTTTGAAACCGGTCCGGGCGTGTACTGTAGGATATTGCACCTTTTGGTTTGTGTTAAATGTACGGAAAACGAAAGTAGGACATATAATAAGATGTAATACGAAGGAGTCGTAAGAGGAAGTGTATATTATTTAATATGTAACATGTAATGATATGAAGTCGTAAGAGGAAGTGTATCTTTAAGAAATAATGACGTCCTAGTCGTTATCAAATGTCCAGTAACAGCCCCGAGTCGCATTAACCAATCGAATTGTCACCGAGCCGCGCAGTGATAATTTGATTGGTTAATGCGACGAACTGTATGGCATGAACTGTAGAAACAAGTATGAAATTAAGTACTTTAGTATTAATATTTTATTTCAACAACAATAAATTTAGGTCATATACGCTTTATCCATTGCGCATGCACTTTATGTGTATATAGAAAGTAGATGCAGACGACAGTTTTGTGTATTGAAAGTGGATGTTACGTAAAAATCAATTATTTGATTTTCAGTAAACCTAAATAGCATGACCTAAATCGGTTTTTTGGAAATTGATTTTATTCACATTGTCAAAATCAATAACACCGATGGGTTGGGGCGGGGCTTTTAAACTCTTGACTGCTTAGTAGGCGTGGTGATTCTGACCGTGAATAAATCGGAGAATAAAGTATGGTGAAACTCTATGGGATATATAGGGGGAAATTCTCAAGTCATGTTAGAACATGTAATATGTAATATGTAGTAATATAAAGAAGTCGTAAGGGGAGGTGTATATGATTTAATATGTAGAATATTAGTAATATGTATTAATATAAAGAAGTCGTAAGAGGAAAATTATATTATTTAATATGTAATATACAAAATCATTTAAACATTGACATTACTGAATGTATCATTCCTTGTATACAATGCAGTTGTACTCTTATCAAGGCAACACTAATGTAGATAAAGCAAAGAGGGATTTACGTCAGAGACATACACCATTCCCATCCTATATTTAGTTTATATTTTAGGGCGTGTTCTCCAACAGGACTATAATCTGAATTTGAACTTTGTAGTTGATAACGATACGTTTCTGTTTATTTTTTATTTTGTGTACTTGAGATTTGAGACCTGAGATTTTACTCGGAACCCTGAAAAAAGAGAAAGATTTTCTGAGCCCAAAGTGTCATGTACCAGATCAGATGTTTTCGTCGCTTCCTGTTTGAACCTCATGTACTTACAGTTTTTACTGCTATATTATTTTGACCTTGGGCTTATGTTCTTAACAAAATGTCACGTCCACTAAATAAAAGTGTTTAGTAGATGTGCTAAACCGCTGAACTTCATTCATACATACAGTCCTATACAGAATCACTGAGGATATGGAATCTATGAACTTAACACTATTTCTTAGTCTCGAATGTCTGGTTTCTTGGGCCTGAAATGAACATAACGAGTGAGCATCGAGACTATACAAGGCATTTGTTTGAATTTATTGTTGAACTCCTCGTCAGTACAAGATTCGAACTCATAAGCCACGATCCTGTTGACCTGAGTTAGCATGTGGACCAGTTCCATCTTTGTGCCATAGTTCTCTATGACGATACATAGCGCCTGTATGAACCAAGTGCCCTCCTGGTGATTTCTCCACGAGTAACGACCTAAATTACAAGTAGTAAATAAAAGATATATATGATCTGTTAAAATAGTTTTAATAATACAGTTTAATAGACCTGTCATACAGTACAGTTAACTCGGCCCCAAACGAAAGGGAGTCCTCCAATTTCAGATGACTTCTATATTTCTCCTGTGTTTGGTTTTAAGCAATGGCAATATTTAATCTATCCAGATTCACTCCATAAGTACCTGTATATACTGTCCGTGCAATTTTCATGTTTATACAATTGTCAAATAAATCTACATTTGACTTATCTGGCAGCTTGCTTAAATCAATGCTACTCTAGAATATAAATTAGAATATTTCTGATTTACTATATTACCCCTTGTATTCTAATACCATTGCCAGGAGTGATACAGTAGTGATATTCTAAATTCTATTTTCAAGTATATATTACAAATGTTGTATATTTAGGATGCAGCAAAATATGTTTGTGGCTTTCTGGCCTATTCAAATGCTTAAGAAAGGAGGATATACACAGTTAATTGATTGATTAATTGATTGATTTTTGTTTAACGTCACACCACGAATATTTCACATACATGGTAACGGCATCTGCCTGATGCAGGGCATACAACCTTTGTAACGGACCCACCCGAAGCAGTGAGGGATCTTTAACGTGTCATGCATACCACGACAAAGGGCCTCGGTTTTTACGGTCTCATCCGAAAGACAGGACAGCGGCATGACCAGAGCAGGACTCGAACCCCGGTCTTCCGATAAGGAGGCGAGCGCGATACCACTAGCCCACGCAGGCTTTATACACTGTTAAAAGACAGAATTAAAAATAATCTCAAGAATTTAAATAAAGATGTAATATACTTGTAGAGACAAAAAAGGAGAAACTATACTCAAGGACTTTAAAAACGCCTATCTAATATCATTATAGTTTAATCAACAACTAGGGTAAATAATTGCATCAAACTGGATTTATTTCGAAAATTTGAATTATATTTGACAATATAATTGGTACTATCACACGTTTCTTTTAAAAAATGATTTGATTCAGTTATGTATACCACGTCCAAAATTTCATGCGTTTTGCCCCCCCCCCCCCCCCCCCCCCCCCCCCCTTTGCTTTTACGCATGCACGCAATCTGGACTGCATGGATTGACATAAAGTTTGACTTTTTCTCATAGGAATATTATTCCACTTTTCTTGAAGAGCACGTGCCAACTCATTCACAGATCTTGGTTGACGGTGACGTTTACGTAAGCGTCTACCTAACTCATCCCACATGTGCTCTATAGGATTGAGGTCGGGTGAACGTGCTGGGAAATCCATTACATTAATTCCCTGGATGTTTAGAAAGTTTAAGGTGACTCTAACCGTGTGCGGACGTGCGTTGTCTTGTTGAAACGTCAACGGATTGTTGACACTTTGATGACGTTGAATTAATGGAAGGAGCTCAGGCTGTAAAACGTCATCGATGTAGCGCCTCGCGGTAAGAGTGTTCCTCAAAATAACTATTGATGACTTGAAATGTTGATTGATGGCTTCCCAAACTATGACGCCACCACCGCCAAATTTGTCACGCTCAATTATGCAGTTTGCAGCAAAACGTTCATTGCGTCTGCTATAAATGCGCTGTCTTCCGTCAGCCATGGACAAATTGAATCTTGATCTGTCGCTGAACACTACGTCATGCCAATTACGTCGATTAGCAAGCATGTTCCGGGACCAGCTCAGACGATTTCTTCGGTGGCGAGGAGTTAATATCAAGCCTTTCAATGGGCAAACCTTGCTCTTTCAATCGTCGGCATACTGTCCTGGGGTGGATTTGCCTACCGTGACGACCTATCACATCTCTTGATGTGCTTACGGCTGTCGCAAACCTGTCACGTAGATGACGTTGCCTCGTGAAAACGTCTTGACGTCTTGTCGTTACGCGTGGCTGACCACTTCAAGGACGATCTCTAACACTTCCTGTGGTCCAATACTTCCGTACAAGTCTCGTGGTTGTAGACAAATGGACGTTGAAGCGTCCTGCGATGATACCTTGATTCACGCCGGCATCTACAAGGCCAATAACAGCATACCTCTGTTGCTGAGACAGTCTCGGCGTTTCACGCGTTAGTTTTAATGAAGCAAAGTTTGAAATCAGGATAGATAAAGGCACTAGGTACCAGAATATGTTATCTTTGTAGAAAATGACTCAATGTAGAGCACGTGGTCGAGTACTTTTTGAAAAGCGCACGGGTGAGCAGTATTGCGTTATGGTTGAGTGATTTGTCTCGCCGATAGCATGAAAGTTACCGCAATCACACAATATCAAGCAGATATTCAAATCGATTTATTTTCAAAACATTTATGTTTTTACATGAAGAAAAAACACATAGGCGGTTTTAAAGTCTCCGAGTATATATATGTTGATAATCGAGATAAAAAAATTCTTGTTTTGTAAACTTGACATTAACCGTGTTCAGTCAGTGTACTCTACAGCTGGTTGTGCGCTATGTTTCATGCTTTTTTAGTTCTGGAGAGTTTGGTATGAAAGAGAGGGGTTCGGCTAACCGACAGCCTGGATTTATACGTTAGATGACATTCTGAGTTATTTTACATGTGACCTGTTGCGAAGTTTTGAATTCTAAACTTGAATACAACGTGAACAAATAACTTTCAGACAGAAAATAACCGAGAATTTATCATTAAATATTGAACACATATTATTCTTTCAGAGTTGTTTTGGTTCGCCGGGACGATTGTCCGGAAAGCTAATGTCATAGCCATAGTTTTGGCGTCGGCGGCGTAGACAAAAATTTAACCTTGGCCATACTTTCAACACTATACATAAGGCTTTTATATTTCACACGTACATTCTTTGTGTCAAGACCTTGTCATTGTTACCATCATTTTCTATCCCGTAACCTTAACTTTGACGTTTGACCTACTTTCCAAAAACTTTAATCTTGTCCATAATTCGTCAAATACTGGACTTCACCTTGAATTAAAAGATTGCGAATACATGCATTCCCTATGACAATATCCCGTCAGTAAGTTATGCCTTCTCTGGCATTTACATCGAGAACAAAGATGATAACTCTGAATAGAAAATGTAATATGCAAAATATTTCACAACTGATTCATAACCACTCGTCTTACCTGGAACCATAGAATAGAAAAATAAGAAATCAGCTTCCACGGGAATCTTTCTCATCGGTGATAAGCCTTGATCCGATTCCTCGGAAAATCCACTTTTATCGGATATACTATCGTCTACCGACACATCTAAACGGGTACATCTGCATGCCTATGGAAAGAAAGGCAATTCGGTAAATATCTATATCCGTATGGAAAGTAAGGCAATTGAGTAGATGGAAAATGGATACATGCCTATGGAAAGAAAGGCAATTGAGTAAATATTAAAACGTGTACATTTACATGCGTGTGGAAAGAAAGGCAATTGAGTAAATATTAAAACGTGTACATGTACATGTCTATAGAAAGAAAGGCAATTGAGTAAATAATAAAACGAGTACATCTACTTGCCTATGGAAAGAAAGGCAATTGGGTAAATAGTAAAACGGATACCTTTACATGCTTATAGAAAGAAAGGCAGATAAGTAAATAGTAAAACGAGTAAATCTACATGCCTGCGGAAAGAAAGGCAGTTGGATTTGTAGTAAAATGTAAAGTAACTAGTGATACATTGTATGTGGTATTTCTGACTCTCTTCCACGGGCGACAATCATGGACCCATGAAAGCCAGGCGAGACCAGATGTCCAGGGGTAGGCATCTCCTGTGGTTAGCCAAATTCACCTTAAATATCCAGGGCACACAAAACAGCACAAAACACTACTCACACGATATGAATGTAGTCCATCACTGTAACACACACACAGCGTCAACACAAAGACCTATTGTTATTAAATAACCCTCCACTGGGGTGTTAGTACAGCAGCTATTATATGTACTTGTATTTTATTATGTGTTATTAATTAATACACCGATCCATTTTATACACCAGTCTTTGACGGGACGTATTATGGGATGGCGTTGTTCGTCTGTCCGTCTGTCCGACCTTGTAGGCAGGATACAGATCAAACCGTTGGGGCTAAGACTGTCAAATTTGGCACTTTTAGACAAGACAAAGATGCCTACTGTTTTTCAAGGTCAAAGGTCAAGGTCGTAGTACTACTTGGTAGGAAACCCTTGTAGGCAGGATACAGATCAAACCGTTAGGGTTACTGGTAGGACTGTCAGATATAGAATACTTATTCCTCATGCCAAGACAGGGACGCATATTGATTTTAAGGTCAAAGGTGAAGGTCGTAGTACTACTTGAAACTGTTGGGACTGTCAAAGTTGATACCTTTACTCATGCTAATACAAAGACGCCTACTTCTTTTCTAGGTAAAAATTCAAAGGTCAAGGTCGTAGTAATACTTGGTAAGAAACCCTTGTAGGCAGGATACAGATCAAACCGTTGGGGTTAGGACTGTCAAACTTAGTACACTTACTCCTCATGCCAAGACAAGGGCGTCTTTTGTTTTGAAGGTCAGAGGTCTCAGGTCAAGGTCGTAGCGCTACTTGGTAGGAACGACCTTGTAAGCAGGATTCAGACAAAACCGTTAGGGCTAAACTGTCAAATTTAGTATCTTTATTTCTTATGCCAAGACAAAGACGACTATTGTTTTTCAAGGTCAGAGGTCAAAGGTCAAGATCGTAGTATTTCTTGGTAGGAAACCCTTGTTACACATTGCATGGATCTGAATATTTCACAGAATTGTTGCCCAGGACCTCAACGGTCAGATGTGCAAGGTCAAAGTCACAATGCTTATGATGTGAATTCTTTGTTCGAGCCGTAACTCTTTACTCCTAACATGAATTAGGGGCAGGCTTGGTGTAGTGGTTAAGCGCTTGGCTTGCGGCGCCGACGATCCGGGTTCGATTCCCGGGTTGCGCCACTATGTTTAAGAGGTTGGTAACATCCTGCTTCCATGTCGCGATATAACTGAAATATTGTTGAAAGCGACGTAAAACACCAATCAACCAACCAACCTAACATGAATTTGAATAATATTTTACAGAATTGTTGTCCAGGACCCATGGGTATGTCTTGACCTTGAACTAAGGTTATATCTTCCAGGTCAAAGTCACACTACTTATGATGGCAAAATATTTGTCTTGGCCATAATTTTCAACCCCATGCATGGATTTAAGTAATATTTCACTGAATTGTTGCCGAGGACCCAAGGGTGTGTCGTGACTTTGAACCAAGGTCATATCTGCAAGGATAAGGTCACAGTGCATAGTAAATTCGTAACTTTCACGCAATGCACCGACTTGAATAATATTTCACAGAATTGTTGGCAAAGGGGGAATGTTTGAATACTTTCAGATTACATCCTTTCAAATTAAGCGACGGGCGTATTATGCCACGCTAGGCGTTGCACTTGTTAACAATAAAGTGACTTTCAGAAGAATTTCAGTTGTTTTGCCTGTGACGTCATAATCAAATATCCGATTTGTTTTACCTAAAATGAAATCAAGACAATGAAATTTCCTGTAAAAGGCGTTTCATCGGAGGAGAATGGTTCAGTGTATTTAGATGTACAGACCTTCTTCACCTTTTACTCCATTGTTTCAATACTATCAAATTTAAAGAATCGATTAGAAGTTCTCCGAATGAGAATGCTAAATAGATGAATTACAAAAGAGGTTCGCCGTTATTTGCTGCTGTCCTATAACTTTTTCCAACAAAATGACCTCAAGAACGATAAAACATTACTATGACGTCATAACCTATCGCTCCAATAACACTTAAGAATTCCTCATAATAAAGGTTTCGGCGGCGAGGCTTACTTTCGACAACTTGCCCTTTATCAAGTAGAACAGAAAATAACAAAACGGTGAAGTGAGGAAACATGACTTTGTCAATTGGCTTTGCATTAAAGGTCAGATCACAATTATATTAGTATAAAAATTGAAATTTGGGTCATGGTACATACTCAGACCCTTAGCAAGTGTTATGCTGTTGCATAACATAAGAAAGCATAACCCCTGGTAAGGATGTGAGCATGTACCATCAGCCAAATTTCAATTATTATACCACAAAGGAAAAGTTGAGTACAGTTACTATAATACTCTTCTCTGATCTTGTCTTATATTGAAAATTAAAAGTGTAGATAGACCAAAAGGATACATTTCCTACAATCGATTTGCATCTTCTCAGGATGTGCCATTCTTAATTTTATGGTAAGTGATTGCTGATTGTAAAATTTACCTTTAATTCATAATATTTTTTATTGACAAAGTTATACCATAATCTATGCACTATGTACAAGAACTGCACGAAAAATTAATTAATGCAGTGTTAGAATGACTCCACCATACTTCATTTTTTGAACTCTGACCTACAGCTTGTTAGAGGGAGTTCATGGAAACTCAGTTGAGCATTGCAGATCCATTAGGGCCTTTTGTTTCAAATCCCAGACACATGTATGAATAATCTATATTCAACGTAATGAAGCATAATCGTAGCACAAAACTTGATTCCGACTCAAAGACAAGAAAGAATTCAATCAGCATTTCCATCGATAAAATATTTCTCTCAATAATGGATGTTTTCCCATGTGATTCTTACATCTCTGTGATTTCCGAATTTCTATCTCTTTCGGAAGCCTTTGGAGATCGTCCCAATCATAGAGAATCGGGTTTCAGAACGAATGGTCGACTGTAAGAGACGTACACACTCCGTCAAACTAATCCGGTTTAAGAGCTGTTAGATGCCATGGTGACACTGTAAATGGACATCTAGGGAAATGTCGGGATTAAAAGTAATTGTTACTGCATCACATATTCCGACAATTTTACAACGAATCAGGGATTTTTTGCCGTTGAAAATGGGCAAATAAAAATAATTCATCATACTCCATCTCTGTAACTGTGAGATCGAAGTGATCTTATGTAGCGAATCAAACGAGAGTGAAATGATTGTTCTCAGCGTCAGCGTCAAATCTGGCCATCGAAAATTTCTACTGTTTCAGAATAAACTAGTAAGATAATAGGAAACGATCGAATTGTTCCGGATCCGGTATCTACATTAGAGAATCGTGATATGGGCTACCTTCAGAAATCGTTCAAATGATGACATTTTGGGTAGTTCTCTTACGATACATTCCGACTGATAAAGAAACACAACGAGAATGAGGTTGTGTTAAATACAATTTATAGTACAACCAAGATATAGTGGCACATTTTGGGATTCACAAAAACTAAATAATGTATTACTTTATAGTGGGGAAGTACACATTTAAAGGTTCGGCTGGCTTCCAGTTGGAATGCGTAAGACTCCGTGATTTACAAACATGTGTCACGTGATCTTTGTCTGACTATAATATACCGGCGGATTACACATGAGCACCCCTATCATCAAACTGTGGGAGTTTAGTTGTCATTTTAGCTTATATGAATCGAAGGCTCAAGTAAGCTATTGTAACAGCGCTTTGTCCGTTGTCCGTCTAAACTTTCCACATTTTCAACTTCTTCAAAACTGCTTTGAGGATCTAGATGAAATCTAATAAACATAAATTACTAAAAAAAAAATTCCACCAAGTTTGCTCATATCGGCCTGATCCTTTCAGGGTGAACCAAGGGCAGGGGTAAATAGAGCTTAAAAGGTACCCCTTTGAAAATCTTCTACTCAAGAAGCGCTGAATATGTACAAGTTTGTTCATTTTTGTTGAAATCCGATAATTACTTTTTGACACATTTTGACGTCTTTTTCGACTTTGTCCGTTTTGCACATTTTAAGTAGCTTCTTTATTTCGGTTATTGTACATTGCTTACAATACATTCATTTTGTGCATGATATCAAAATTTAGAACTGGAATGGCAAAATTCATCATAGATTTTCCCCATATTTTTTCAAGATAAAAAAATTAATGTATGTATGTAATGGGGATGTATATTGTATAAAGCTCTTCTTCGTCATAACTTGACATTTCTTGCTGTATGCTGTTTACCAAATATGAAGTCATTGTGGCTTGCGGTTCATAAGAAAGAGTTTGAAAGATTTGGCAAACTCTCTATTCAAGGTCAATGACAATCGCTTGAACAAAATAGCATCTCCTTTTCCTTGATGGATAAATATACAAAATTTCATTCAAATCCATACAGCGGTTTAAAAGAAATAGAATATTTAATAAAATATAACGGACGACGGACAAAAGCGCCAATACACAAGTTCAATTGAGCCTTTGGCTCAGATAAGCGAAGTAGGAGACATAAAGTTAGGAGGAATTTTATAATAAAATTGTAAAATACATGAATATGTGTTCAATATACACGTGTTTCGGGCATATAACCCTCAGGGGTATTGAGCCTTGAATATTAGTAAACATCAGAATTGCATAGGACATTATGAAACACAGCATGATGTTTGTAAAATGCAGATAGAATGGTGGAAGGTATCTTATGATGAATTTTGTAACTATAAATCTTGTGGCCTTTGCTGCTCAGCCTATAAATATCCCTGGGTACCTAGGGCCCACGACCAAGATGATTTGAACTGTATTATCACACAGTTGTGAGGAATAGACATGTATTAAATCACATATGGAACCATCATCATAAGATATCTGAGTGAAATTTTCCGACAAACCAAACAAGAAAGTCACCTCAGAAAAGCTTACTCAGCAACCAAACAACGCATTAAACGCATGGACAAAATACTGTGAACACTATGATTTATGAAATCCTATATACCTAAATGCACGATGGTAAAGCACTGTAAGTATGGTCACCAGCTCTGAATCCATGATTAATGAACATTAATAGACCGTCATTCAGAATCTATGAGGTTTTAACTCTGTAGAAGTAATATTGGCTATTTCCATGTAAATGACAGTGGGAGAATCAAGTACGTTATTGATGAAAAGGAATATAAATACACGCGATAACCGCTTCATACCTGTACTAGTGCTAAATATGTCTTGTACCGTTAACACGCGAGAATGACAATCGGTGTCCGGCGCCATAAACTGAGAATATACTTAAGTCAAAAACTCATATTCTTCTGTTCATTAATGAAGAAATAACTGGGATTTGGGTTTTATTTAGTTTTTTCTACTGATAAATAGAATTAAACCACTCTGCATTAAAATTTATTTGAAAGTCTGATAATGGAATAAAGTAGAATGAAATTTTTGACTTAAGTATATTCTCAGTTTATGGCGCCGGACCCTGGAGGTCTTTACGAATGACATTTATTAAGAAAAAGTCTCTTGAAAGATTTATCCTTTCGAGTATTTTTATACGAACGACACCCAAATAACTATGATCAATACTGCAGACTTACAGAACCATAATTGGTGCAATAATTCAAGTAATATTCCTCTAATGACATTCGTCTGTTAGAATTCAAATCCAATAAAACGCAAAGATTGTTATGTAAATGTGAGATATAACCACCAAACCGTTTGTTGGTGCGTAAGATATTTGTTTTTCCATGAGACATAATAAAGAGGTTGTCCTTACGAAGTCCTAGATCAATCGTTAAGTATAGGATTACGACGTGCAATAAGATTATTCTCTCCAATGTTTCTGGTATATGCTTGACATGTGCAGATATAGACGATGGTTTCTAACGGAAAAACGATTTTGTATAATCGATTTCTTTAATTCTTCATCTCTGTCATTTGTAAAAGAGGGTACATCGGTGCTATAGAAAATCAAAGTTACAGAGTAGAACATTATAAAGAAAATAGTGATTTCTGAATGAGGTGAATTCTGAAGACTAAAATTGTAACGTTACGTGAATACCCGACCACATTAAGAAGGCCAGTGTCTGAACGCTTGATAAGAAAGTTTACCGACCAATAGAAACAAACCTGTATGGATGAAAAGATAGGAAAAGGCTATAAAATATCGGGGTCTAGGAAATAATTATCCAAATAAAAGATAAGATCGTATTCAAGTTTCTTCTCAAGACATAAACATACAGACGATTTCAAAATTCTCAATATATCATAAATATAGAACATATATACCTTTAATTTTGTGCACCATATGCGCATTTCGACAAGTTATGTCTCTTCAGTGATGCTCGTGGCCGAATGATTGGAATTCTCAAAATATATAAAAATATGAAGAGCAGTGTTGAAGCCAAAATGACCGAAAAGTGAACCAAAGAATCTATCTAAGGACAGAGCTATGCATCAGGGAGATACTCCTTAGTTTTGGAGCGATTTACTTAATTTGATGACTGAAAATTACTTCACAAAGAACCACAGTCGCACATCAGAACAGAAATAAAATGCCAATTGAATAATAACTGATTACTGAAACATATCATTCTTGTTTAATGGCTTTCTGCTCAGAAACAAAAGAAAAAAGATAATTAGAAAATTCCAAAGTTACTAAAGGTTCGTTTGTCTGTATAGAAACTAAATTGCTTACACACCACGCCATATTGGATACTTTGAGTTTTCCTCGTTGGTACGTCAATTACATTTCAAAGAAATAAATGGTCTCTGTAGTCAGTGGTAATTGAGCAAACAATAATTGAATTAAAGTCAAAGATGATTGTGCATTTTCTCAATGATGTAATTTTCAAACAAGTCCCACTTCAATGTACTCGAGTATTTATATAATTTCAATTAAGAACACGTCAGTACAACCAATGAACTAACGAAAATCACATTTCAAACTTCGTATATATATATATATATATATATATATATATATATATATATATATATATATATATATATATATATATATATATATATATATATATAATTATATATATATATATATATATATATATATATATATATATATATATATATATATATATATATATTATATATATATATATATATATATATATATATATATATATATATATATATATATATATATATATATATATATATATAAATATCTGTGTGTGTATATGTATAAATAATAAATTTTGTATTTTCCATTTTCCGCTAATTTCAATGCTGTAGTGAATATACATGGAACAGCGAATGGTTAGCAGTCAGAAATGTTCTAAGAAATCTAATTTGATTGGGTGTTTTATGCCTCAGCTTTGTTATTCCACTAGATGGCAGCACCTGTGCATGACAGTAATTATGTCAATGCAACGTATATACCGAAGAGCTGAGAATTCTCTGCCAACATGATAATAACATTGAAGGACAACGGAAAATCCTTTCCGTCAGCCGGAATTGAGAGCGGGCGTCACGTACAAAATCGAGCGTGATGCCAGTGAACCTCCCTTCCCCAGTTACTATGGATCTAGCCATTTCAGAACGACTGTCGATTTACTGGCATTTTACAATCCATTTAACTTTTCACCTTTCTGCTTCTTTTTACAACTTTCGATGTTTTCATGTAATTGGGTATCAGCTCTGAAAAAAATGGTTACGGTAAAAGTTTCTGAATATTGATCCCAGGGTAAAGGTGAGAAGGTCCAATAGTAAAATCTCTTTAGGAGGAAGAACCAAAGTCAATATTTCCTGTTTATACAATAGAGGAGCCATAACCATTACAAAACTTAAGCTGGTGGTACACCATCCAAAGCCGATGACACCGAAAGTACGACATTAGCTTTCTTGTAAATCTGTTCCAGATAATTCAAAAATACTTTTCCCTTTTTTTTTCAGATAATGAAGTAGCATACGCACGGTACAAGGGGAGATGGTGCTTGCCAACTAGATCATTGCAGCTACAGTGAAATTTGTTAAATGTTGACTTTAAACGCAACTGTTGATTAAAGTACATTTTAAAAAGTGTAAAACCGAATGAAATTTGCTAACACCTTTATAAATTTGAGCTTACTTGAAGAAAGAATAATTTGGGTTTGCCAACTAAAGTTGGGCATCTGTCTCCCTTGAAGGGCAGAATGAGAACATCTAGTGATAACATGCCATCTGTTGCATAGATTCGTCCCTCCACACCATGACTTAGGATAGCGCAGCCAAAACAATCACAATCAGAATGATCGAATTCTGAAGCTGAAATATAATCATACAATACAGGCAAACTTCTCCAATTCTTTTCTTTTGATTCATGGAATACTTAGAAATTATAATCTTATGTAAATCTCCTTTTTCCCCCCTTGTTATCAAATTTCTAATGTTTTAAATGTTAATAAACAAACCCTAGTTGTTATTTAACAAACACTTTTATTATAATGTGATCCTTAACTAGAACAAGTGCTTCCAGTCTGATTAACAACAGTTCCATTTTACTAGCATAGAGATCTGGCAAAGACCAGTACTGAGTTTAATGTCTATGAACTTTCACACTGACCATTAAGAAGGTAACTAGCACGATCACCATGGTACAAATAAACACTTACAAACATCTCAGTGGTCTCTTATGTCGGTGTTTAACATTAATATAATGTAGAACCCACCCTCCCCCAATTGTAATATACCGTTCAGTACATCCGTCGACTTTATTTGAAGTAAATCGTTTTTATATTAGGCAGATTTTCGCCCCTTTCTTTTATGTGGAAATGCCAATAAAACAAAACATTCTTATCCACAAATTTTTGGCCCCTTGGCCTTTATCAAGTGGAATTAAATTTATGTGAAATCCATTACTGCCAGTAATATGGCCCAGCGCAAAGAAACCGCTTAATACTTTGTTATTACTTGATATTAACTTCCCTCTGTAGGACTCGTTTTATTATTTGGATTCATTCACTCCAATAAGACAATTCGTAGAACATGAACTTTATTCGGTCATTACCAGATTTCTATGCCAAATATGTGCGAATGACAAGTATTTTTTATAATACGGTGGTTAAGTAGTATTTGAATTTCTGAAATCCACATTTTAAAAAGAGTAGAAATTATAATACATATATAGATCTTTTTTTAAATTTCTCAGATTTTTTTTTTTTTTTGGAAAAGTGACAGGTTTTTTTTTCATTAATACCAATGAGCAAAGTGAACAACGAAGAAGTAACGACTATATCTCGTTGTCGTAAAATTAAACACTTATATAAAAATAAAATGCCAAGATACAAATACAGTTGTCTGTTGGTGGAAGACAGAAATGGTGAAAGGGGAAATCACCGAACCATGGTAGAACTAGAGAGTAAGATCAGATACACTGTGCGTGTACTTATTTTAGCGGGGTTTATATTTTAGCGCAATTAGCGCTGTCCAAAGTGCGCTAATTCATGACTACGGTAATATAAAGTACATGAGATGATAGAATTAAATGGGCACTTCAGTTTCAACTCTATAGATATGTCTATCAAATAACTATCAGGAACAAATTCATCATTTATTTTTATAAAACATAAAGAGGACACAAGTAACGATTGATTAAATATGTTAGCATTACCGGACACTTTCGATATGATTATCACGAAACCAACGCAAGAATTGTAAAAACGTGGTTTGAAGTTTAACTATGCACATCGCTTCTGCAATATCGTCTATTACGTAATTATAGGCAAAGAGCGGTCAACGATACAAGTAATTTATCTCATATCAACTTATGAAAACAATGGCTTCGTCCGTAAAACGTAAGAATGGCATTTTGATTTCTATATGTCTTTCTTTAAAAAAAAATTATTACATCATTATAACAAGAAACAATTTGGTGCCAGCACCAAAGTGTGGGCCGGAATGGGATGATGATAAAACTGCAAAGAATTAAAAAAACCCCAACAAAATAACGTTTTAAAATTTCCAGTATCACTTCCTTTTCAGCTATAATAGTTTATAAAATTGGTTCATTTAGCCAATTAAGTACATAAAGCAATAGCAAGTTTATTAGACGTATGGATTAGCCTGCATTTAGTATGGAAATGTACTTTTAAAATTATTAGGCATATCATCTACCATTTGTTTTAAGCCGATGGGCTCAGTAGATGAGGTGACCAAAAGGTCCCGGGTTCGACTCCCGCCGTGTGCACAACGGTGAAACCGAGGTCCCGTGTCACGGTAGGCGTGGCACGTAAAAGATCCCCCATTTCTTCGGGAGGGTCCGTTACGTGAAATAATCGTGGAGTGACGTGAAACAATAATTAATCGATCTACAATTTTTTGTTAACAACAAAACTTAACCAATCTGTGAGCAACTGGCTGTTTGCTGGGGTAACAAATCTTTACTGGTTAAACTTGTGGTAATGGTGTGGCCTTGCTGGTAATCTAACTATTCTCAAGTTTTAATTTACAAACAATAATTAAGGTTTTAAAATCGTCTTGCCATAATAAACAATTGTAAAATATAATTGGTTATGTTAGTCCTTCTTAGCGTAGCATTCTGTATTCAGAAACTTCAGTAGGACTTACACCACACTATCATTCAATCGTAACAACTCGTCCATTTCTGTACACAAATAAGATCTTTTTTTTTTTTTTTTGTCAAAAATGGCGATGATTTTCCGATTGGCTATGATTAACCGAAAGTCACTTAGGCAACCGAATATTGATTTTGCTTATGAAGACAGCGCGTTAAATATTCAAAAATTGTAAGGTAACACCCATCCCCAGAAAATATTCCAACAAATTTTATACTTAAATCTGCGAAAGTCTCGAAGATACTACGCTTACATAAATCTATCAAACTGGGTCAGCGAGGTGACACATGCTCTCTCCGCAGTGAAAATAATCCTAATTTTATCATTGGTGTAAAATCCTGGGGGCGGGGCCTTGCTGTACCGCAGAAACGCATGCAATTTTCCCAAACTTACATCAAAGGATGGGCCGGCTAGTGCCGGCCCACAACTAGGTGTTTTGCTTTCAATGGTAAGGTAGGTTATTGGATAAACATGAATGAAATGAGGTTGTATTTGATTCACTGCATATACTGTGAGTAAGGTAATTGACCCGACGCTTGTCATCCAAGTCAATCAACGGTTTAACAACTCCAGGTACATGTACTCGTTAATTATGTCCAATGGCAAACGTGTCATACCTGCTGTCATTCCATAGTCGCACGTGTGACATATATTTCAATTCCTCGTAAGTAAGATACTTAAACGCACTATTTTTTTTTAACCCAAAACTTGTTTTGAATGCGCTGATTTAATGGATAAATTGCGCTAATCGAACATGACAAATGCGCTAATTCATGACTACGCTAAAATACTGCCGACCCCTCTTTCGAACATTTTGCGCTAAAAATTGATTGCGTTAATATATGTACACGTACAGTAATGAAGCACTTAGCATCCATTCTTGCCCGCTTACATTAAACAGATTGTCAGATACCAAATAAATTGTATCTCACCGTCATTCATAAGTTTTGTTAGTTTTGTTGAAGTCACATCATCATAGCGACGGACTTGAAAGCCAAGGTCCTGAAAGCGTTCTTCCAATCTCTCTGCGTCTGCGTCCGTGCCATCACGTGCCATCAGACCTGTGGACGGATGGAACCTCTTGTTGTTAATGATGATGAACAATCCTCTACGTTGATAGTTGAAGTTATATTCATTCGGTTCAGAAGGAGCCCCGGGACGAACGGATCTTCGATCTGCACTAATGGATAAAAAACATAGTATGTCTTTAACTGTGTTTATAGTGAGTAGTAATGATTTTAAAGGGTTGTAAAACAAATTCAATGCATTGTCATTATATTTGTTCTTTTGTTACAAATTTCGTGTTGTAGAAATGAAAAACTAGAACGGGCCTATCGCTGAACGGGGTGAAGAGGACTTTTAAGAGCCACCGCAGCAGAAATATGTTGGTACGACACGAATGCCCTCGTTATCTTTAAATACAGAATATTTTGAAATTGACATAAATAGGGAAATTCTAATGAACAGTTTAGTGGTTGCAATGACAAGGTGTGGCCATATGCAATGCACTTTTTCTGGGTTCAAAGACCCATAACTCCTGCAAAAATTTTCTGAGCAAAGTTGCCTCCCTTCATGCACATCTTCATATGCTGCCCTACCTACCTGTGAAGTTTGGTGAAATTTTGATGAACGGTTTAGGAGAAGTTGCGATGACAATGTTCAGGCATATGCAATGTACATTTTCTAAATTCAAAGTCCCATAACTCCTGAAAAACAATTCTGAGCAGAGTTGCCTCCCTTCATGCACATCGTCATATGCTGCCCTACCTACCTGTGAAGTTTGGTATAATTCTGATGAACGGTTTAGGAAGAGTTGCGATGACAATGTTCAGGTATATGCAATGTACATTTTCTAAATTCAAAGTCCCATAACTCCTGAAAAACAATTCTGAGCAGAGTTGCCTCCTTTCATGCACATCTTCATATGCTGCTCTACCTACCTGTGAAGTTTGGTGAAATTCTGATGAACGGTTTAGGAGGAGATGCGATGACAATGTTTTTGAATGACGGAATGATGGAATGACAGGGTGCAACACTATATGCCCCCGGCCAAATATGGCGAGGGCAAAGATGTTAATCGAAACTGCAACACGGAGAAAATTTGAATTGAGAATTATGGTATTGATAAATACCAAAAAGAAATGCAAGGAGATGTCTTATATCTGTAGATCTGGAAGTATTCATCTGGATCGGAGTTAAAATCGACAGTAGTGTATTGCATTACTGAATATCACATAAATCTTTCAAAATTTATCATTTGCAGTTAAACAATAATTGGAACATCTTAAACGATTCAAAACTCAAAACCCAAAACTTTAAAAAGATAAATAAACATGAAAACACGTAAAAAGATGAAAAGAAGAAGTAGCAAAGGAAGAAAGACCTTAAACGATAATAAATAGATAAAACAAAAGAAACAACACCCCCTCCCCCAACGCTTATAGGTAAAAATAATACCCCTTACTGTAAGTTCTGATTGTAACTGTCAACCAGTATTTCTCATGACTATATTAAGTAAGAATCACACTGAAAAAGACAGCACAGGTAAACATGACACATCTTCAGTAAAAAATTAAGAAGTGCCGAAGGGTAAACCATATCTCATAGTCCATGGAATAAAGGGGACAATATCGTGTTTAGCGTCATATTCAGACAAATGCCAACCCCAATAAAATCAAGGTGAGACCAGGTGCCCGGGAGGAGTAAGCGTTCCCTGGTTGCATGCAACACCCGTCACAAAAGTCCTGCAACAACCTTTCATATTGAGGAGGTAAATACATAAATATACACGCATTAACATAGGAGACAGGAACACGAAGTCAAATTTCCCATTCAAGGCAAGAAATGCTGCCTGCATGAAATTCCGGTGTCGGAAACGTAGGTGAACAAATATCTGTATATACATGTATACACGTATTATGTCAAATCAAGTATAGTCAAAAAGTTAAGATGTTAACATTCTTGAAAGAGGAATCTGAAACTGCAGAAGATCCCTATAACGACCATAGAACTTCCTCAGTGACAATTTCAAACGTTCCTCAATATATGCTTGTGAGAGTAGTTTTGTGGCAAGAAGCCTCGCTCACAGGACGAAATTTTCGTATTTAAAGCATGCCCTGGCATAGCGTATAAGTTGTGAAATGAAGACGCCATATGCGGGAGAGGAAGGTATGTTGCTACTCAGAAAAGGGAAGTTGGTAATAATGAAATTGAAATCGTCACGTTTGTCATAGAGAGAGCTTAGTAATGAACCATCGTCATTAACTGATAGCAGTATATCGAGGTATGAAGCAGAAGATGCTCTTTGTAGTATCTTTTATCTCGAGTTCCTTTGGATATATGATGTTGAGGTGATCCTCAAATACAGGGTTGTTAATCGACAAAACATCATCGATGTATCTGTATGTAAAGTTGAACCGAGATGCTAATTGTTTATTGCCTTTAGAGAGCAGAGACTGTATGAATTCTGCCTCGTAAAAGTACAAAAATATGTCGGCCAGAAGAGGCGCACAATATTTACAATAAATGAACAATGCTATCGATATAATACTATTCCAGGGTATTAACAGCTTTATAGACTGGACACCTGTACAGTCTGCATTTGAGGATTGGTAGAGTGGAAAACGCCAAATTTTCACTCAAATAGGGTAAACGATTATACATATACATGTTGTCAGATATTAACTTGTCCAGTATCTTAAATATAATTTGAAATATAGCATGTGGTGTCAGTGCCTAAATTAAACAATTTTCAACTCAAAGTGTATTGTAAAGTGACATAAGGAAATTGTCATATCAATCATGGAAAGCCACGAAGAGAAATAAAGCATGTCTGGTTCACAAGCTGTTATAGACCGTATGATATTTAGGTAAAACATATCATAAAGTCAATTGTTGATATATATAGTGCAGTTTCGTGTGATTATATATTGAATCTTCACCTATTAAAAAGGTATCATAATAGTGGAAAGACCGCCACTCATATACATGTATATCATCATCTCATTATAACTTATCTTGTAAATATACTTATCTCAAGGTACCATTTCCCTATGCATCACCATCTCTTTATAACCTATCTTGTACATGTATCTCAAGGTACCATTTCTCCATACATTACCATCTCATTATAACCTATCTTTTACATACACATATCTCAATATACCATTTCCCCATACATCACCATCTCATTATAACCTATTTTGTACATACAATCTTCTCAAGGTACCATTTCTCCATACATCACCATCTCATTATAATTGATCTTGTACATACATCCCAAGGTACCATTTCCCTACACATACATCGTCACGGCAGAATAACTATTTTGCGCCATTTAGTAGAGGTTGATATCCTCCTGTATAAAGATGGATCTGATTAATTGTTGAAAGCGAATTAAACCCCGAGCAGTATACCAATTAGAGTTACACTTCCTCTTACATTATTCCCATCTCAGGACAGCACTTCTTTACCTTTAAATTACCATCTTAATCTTGACCCTTTCTACAAGATATCACTTCCTATTATCCTTATATCACATACTTGTGTATGGAGTGTCGTTGTGTATTATCTTTTTACAAGTCTGATTGGCTCAAAATTCAGATTTTCTATGCACATGTATTAACCACCAAAAGAAGAATTTGATTTAGGGAGAAGATTGATTGATTTACCATTCTAGACTAATCGTAGCTCTGCATATGCCCAGAACGATCTATAAAACCCTTTTGTTTAACGATAGTACTGTAACAGGGAAAATGGAAATTGACCATTTAGAAAGTGAACTTTTGGCCTATCCAATCTCATAAGTTGAATTGTAATTTAGTTAATTAGCACTTATACTATCCCTGCCTGTAGATGAGTCGCTGTCGTGCTTTTCATACAGTTGACGTCTCCACTCCTAACATATCATTAATTTTGTCTTGTGTAATAACTAGTATAGCGAGTAATAACGAGTATAGCATATTACTCGTGATTCTTTGAAATATGACATAAAACCGCCACGAGCTTTAACTGCATTTTGACTCCAGCATGTTTTACTTACTGTATGTTATGAACAATATAATGATGTGATGCATTGTTTCCTGTTTTCTTGTAGTCTGAAGGTTAGTATCGCCAAAGTCATATTCTAAGCTCCAAGTCTGACATTAAACAATCACAATTCAAAACTTTGAATTTAAGTAATTAAACATAAAAGTACTGTTTCGTTTACAGCAACATGTCTATTATTTCCAATCTTATACATTTAAAGCTCATAATCTAGGATTCTGGACAGCGTTTGCTACTTTCATACATTTGTTTCGCAGTCTTGCTGGTGAGGGATATACACCAAAAATAACATACAATTAATTTAAATATGTTTCACTGTATGACATAAAACGGTGAGCTCTTCTGTACAGTCACAAGAGGTTTAGCTTAATGATATTTTACAACAATCACAGTTTAATCATATATACCCGACTTTAACTTGACAGAATTGTGTATCAAGGCTTTTATTTCGTAGATTATTATTCCGATTCTAAGAATAAATACAATGAGGTCGATTTAAAATAAAAGAAATTAGGATCACTTAATGTCAAAAGCTATGCAGTTTTAGAAATAAAATATTCCGGTATATTGTTGGCATTCTCATGGAACTAATTTACGCTTCTGTTGCTTATTGAATTCTTTTTCATTCCATGTAGCACAACTCATATACAAGTTTCCTGGCCAAGGAAATAAGTAAATCTTATTGACGTTTAATCTAGATGATTTTTTACACATTGAAAATAACATTGGTACTTATGAATATTGTTTACATGCTAAAGCATCGAGCAGATGTCAAACAGAAATATTTGTTGTACAAGAAATTACTGGAAATACAAGAAATCAATGAATCCCCCCCTCCCCAACAGAAGAAGAAGGAGAGGTAGTATTAGGCATGGAAGTGTTCGCATTCCCATTTAACCGGCCACATCCGTCGCGATACTATGATACTATTCGAGCTAGTTTAACTCATAGTCATGTTAAAATAAATTCTAAAAACATTGCTTAAATCACAGTAAAAGTGCAATTTAAAAAGGAAGTCAGCATGTAAGACAACGATATCTCATAACTGCCAACAAGACTTTTACAGTGAACGTAAATGTTGGAGAATGTTAACTTTTAAAAGGTTTCGTGGTTCGTGTCTGTGTGATATAAGCCACTCAGCTTATATACGTTCTATCTTGACAAAATTGAAATTAAAGACACTACAGAATCCAGTCCTATTGAAACTTTTACTTAGCATTGACTCAAGCGGCGTGCAAATGTGATTACACTATTTTCCTACCGTTAACTTCCTAAATTTATGTAGCATTCCTTTATCGGCTGCACATGGTTTCTATGCCTCTCATATCACCGAAGATGCAAGTAACTGTACAGCATATAACAACACTAAACATAGAAGTACTACTACCAAAAGGATGTGAGAAATCACGCCTCGTGTTCAAAACTTTAACTGTGGCTAAGATGACCTGGTTCTGTAACACTGGCTTTGCTTGTACAAAATGTTGCCTTAATTAAATGAGAGTAGTAAATGTTAAGACGTTAATATTGAATATGGCAAATGAATACCGTCTAAGATTGTGATAATGACAGGTGCACGGCATATATGACAGGTCGACAGAGTATGCTCACTCCTGCGGCATCTGTCATTAATTCGTACGCAAAGAATGGCAATACAAATACTCAAAACATGTGAACATACATGTATTCTTAAAGTTAAAGAGTGGTTTATAGCGGGGTTCACGTGTATTAATTTAGCGCACCATTTGCACATTTTCACAACTTCAGCCTCTTCAGTGAAACTCAAGGCCGAAACTGAAAATCCAAAGTGTAAATATTTGAAAAGCAAAACAATTAAAGTTGTATACCATATAATTCGGTATAATTTCAAAATTAGATCATGTAAAACAAAAATTGTATTTTTTTGTAAGGCTGAAGTTTTTAACTTTGCGTTAATAACAGTTTTTGTTGCTTCAAACCCTTGGAGATAACAAAATAAAAGAAAATATTTCGTAAATAAAGCGGGTATTTTATAAATACAATATACCTGACTCCGCGCATGCGCAGTTTAATCAAAACAAATAAGATGAAGGGAGACTCCAAAATAAAACAATTTTAGTAAATACTAAATTTACCAGACTTGAATGAAGACTTTTTAAGTTACTCGTCAATTTTATTTACCTCGCCCTCCATGATGCGGCTTCCGAATTAGATCACGTGATAACTGGAATATCCTTTCTCATTGAAAATAGATAAGTTGGTTGCAAGCTTTCTGGTTATAAACATCGCGTTTTAGACAGCCATATCTCAATTAATACGACATACTTGATCACAACATTTGCAAGGGCCCTTTTTTAAAACATGTTTATGCTTGTATAAATGTATAGTCAAAACAATTTAGAATAATTTTACCTATAATATGCACTGTACTAGCAAAGATAGGGTGTACAGCTTTAATAGTTTGAATTAAACGTAAGACCCAAAAGAACCAATCAAAGGACAGAGCCAGTCGGGCTGGAGATAACTCTTTATTTTGATATAGTTTCCATTTTTTTCGGTGAAATTGAAGTATGTATTTTGAGTCATCAAAGCAAACTGGGTTTGTAATTACCTATCCTGGACGAAGCTGATCTTCGAAGTTTACGCAATTTTGATTGATATAAACTCAATTTGATTATTTTATTTTCATATAATAAAGTCTTTCCTCGTATTCCGTCTCTTCCACCCAAGCAGCGATTTTTCAAAATTAAATTTATTAATAAAGGCTTCGATCTACTTAACATTTCTAATATTTTCCGTGATCATAGAGTCACATCTAAAATCCCCCAATATTTTGAGAATTTAGAACCTCCACTTATTTGTTACCAGTACAAAAAGCCCATAAGAAATCTTATTTTAAATTATAATAAAGTTACATCTAACCCTGATGTTTTAGACTCTATTCCTTCGTCGTGTTCTTGTAAAAATTCTAAATATGTTTATAAACCGGCAGGTCATGTTATTACTGGTGACCTAAACTGTATTTCGGACAAGAAATTGCGCACCCTTTTTGGAAAAGGACCTAAATATAGGTTACCGTCCAGGATAGATTTCAATAAATGCCGTGGCGTTATAGAAGATGTTTTAACTACATATTGTAAACGTTGGTGTAAAAAAGAACAGGTAAAGGTTCATACTCTTAATGATTGGAAATACGAGATTTTAAGAATTGTCGATATCCGTATTAAGAACTTTACGGAAAATCCGCATTTATTTCAACAGCCTAATACATTGACGGCAAATTCTATTAAAAAGAAGATAGCTGACTTACATGCTAAATATGTCTTTGTTCCTGCTGATAAAGCAGGTAATAACATAATAGTTGTTTGAAAACTATATTATATTGAAGTACTTAAAAACGAATTAAACTCCACTCATACATATGTGGAAAGCCCAACCTCAAAAGACAGCACCTTGCACGATCACCTCATGACCATGTCCGACTGCAAAATTAAAACTGATAAATCTGATCTACCGACCATATATTGGCTCCCAAAACTACATAAAAGTCCATATAAATCACGTTTCATATCTAATTCTAGCCACTGCTCTACTACGGTACTATCGAAGCATATTACGTCTGCTCTAACTGCTATAAAAGATTATATTATCAAATATTGTGATGTCGCATTTCATAATAGTAACATCAATTACTTTTGGTCGATTAAAAATTCTCATGAAGTTATAGACAAACTTCTTTCCCTAAATTTTAAAGCGACATAAATTTCTACATTTGATTTTTCTACAGTTTATACATCTCTGACTCATGATTTGATTAAAAGCAAGTTGCTGTCTCTTATACAATGGTGTTTTCACAGAGAATTTAAAACGTACATATGTACTTCCAATAACTCCGGATTCTTTTCCAACAAACAATATACTTCATATAAATACTGGACTTGCAAGGAATTATGTAAAGCACTAGATTTTCTCATGAATAATATTTTTGTGCAATTTGATGGCAAGATATATCAACAAATAGTTGGGATTACTATGGGTACTAACTGCGCGCCTCTGATAGCAGATTTATTTCTTTACTGTTATGAGAGGGATTTTATGGTTTCTATTCAAAAATCAAAACGTTTTGACCTCATTGACAAATTTAATAATACTTGCAGATATCTGGATGACATTTTGGTTATCGACAACCCTGAATTCGAACAATTTATATCAGAAATATATCCACCAGAGCTCACATTGAATAAAGCTAATACTTGAGATAAATCTACACCTTTCTTAGATTTAAACATTAAAATTATCAACCACCTAATATATACTAATATTTATGATAAACGTGAGGATTTTGGATTTCCTATTGTAAATTTCCCTTACTTGGATGGCGATGTCCCTCGATTCCCATCATATGGTATCTATATATCTCAATTAGTTCCATTCGTCAGAGGCTGCACCGATGTTTTGGACTTTCATAAACGAAATTTACAAATTTCTACTAAACTCTTAACTCAGGGTTACAGATATCACGAGCTAAGAAAAACATTCGGCAAATTCTTCAGATCTTATTCAGAACTTCTATCTAAATTTGGAAATATTTCTTTTCAACACTATGTATCCAATGGAATTTCCCATCCTAATTTTTACGGTGATCTCGTATATAAACTAAGGAAAGTAAAAGGCTCCGATAACGTTATTTTATCATGTAATAAAAAAGTCAAATGTCTTCTAAATAGACAATATGATATTGAGATCATCAAAAAGACTATAGGTCTTGTATTTGGCCCCTCTACAGCCTTATGAAGACTTTTACCTGAACGTTGCACACTGACTAACAGGGCGGTGGGGACTATATGACGGGCCTTGTTTAAACCTCTTTCAGAGGAGACATGGTCCTGAACCTCGTCCCCTCTGACTGTTAGTCGGGACTCCTACAGATCTAGGGTCTTAGCTCGCTTTCAGACTGGCAGAGCACGGTTTATCATGTTGATGTCGCATATATTTTTATACCATTATGTGTTTTACAATACCTTACGTGTTTATATTTTTATGACCTCTCAATATGCGATACCTCTTGACCCTTGTTCTTTACATGGAGGATTATTTATAAATTTTTAAATGTACGTCCTTTGATTGTTCTGCTGTTACGGTAAGTGGGAAGGTGGGCCCGTAAACTGGTTAACCACACCATTTGTTTGGTCGATACTAAGTCGGTATCGTAATTGCACTACAATCAAATATTTTTGTAATGTGTTATATGTTCTAGTATATTATTTATATTCATGTATTGTATAGCTCCATGGTGACTTCTGCCACATAACTGAGCCAGTAACTCCTCTTTTTTCTTTACCCTCAGTACTATCAGGATCCGTGGCCATAAACTGAGAAAAGTCAATTATTTCATTTCAATTTATTCCATTATCAAGCGTTCAAATAAATTGTCATGCAGAATGGTTTAATTCTATTTATGGGAAGAATAAAACTGAATAAAATCCAAATCCCAGTTATTAATTCATTGTTAAACAGAGGAATTGGAAATTATGACTTAAGTATTTTCTCAGTTTATGGTCACGGACCCAGGCCATCAGCAGTGGTATCGACCCAGTGCTAATAAGGTCAAGGCTCAAGGCTCAAGGCTCAAGGTCAAAATAGTGTTGAAGACCAAACTAATTATCAGTTGTAAAATGTAAAAGCCATGAACAAATTTAAGAACGGACCAATGCATGAAGGATATACTTAATATTAGAATAATTTACAATTTTTATGATTAGAAGCACACATTTCAGGTACAGAAACACTGAAAACTGGGTTGGTGATTACCTTCGAGGACTATCGACCAGTAATAGTAATAAGTATCAGAACAGATATGTGTGTATACATATAGTGTACTACATAGAGCTATATTCATAGCTTTCATAATGTAAAATATGAAAGTAACTGATGTCACATGACTATGGCACTAACAACAATGTACCACAGTGGAGATTCACGGACCCCTGAAATTCAGAGGTGAGATAAGGTGTCTGGGATGAGTGAGCTTCTCCTGTTTGGCTAGCCACACCGCCGTGAATACCCTTAAATACAGATGAAACAAGTATATTTCAGCACTGTATATATGTATGAATGTGAAGAACCACTGTGTAGAAAGTACCACTGCCACACAACATCAGGAAAAAGGGTATAATAACACTTACTGTTCGCGCCACTCATTCTAGAAACTGGAATATCTGGATTTTCAGTTAATCATCTTCAGAATAATTTCAAAAAGACAAAACCATTTGAGAGACCTTGTTTAGTCGTAACTTTTGCTTATGCTATATGTTTGTATAAAGAAATCTTCATATTTTATAGTAAAGATAGGGCGATTTCCATATTAAATTTTGACGTGACGTCGCCAAGTTTCCCATAGACTCAATGTTAAACATCGGCGACGTCACGTCAAAATTAACATAGAAAACGCCCTATCTAAAATGACTTTTTCCCTATAAAATACAAATGCTTCATCGTAGAAACATATAACATACACCAAAAGTTACGACTAAACAAGATCTGTCGATTGATATTAATTTTGTAAAATCCTGATATATTTTTAACTTTCGACAGTAATGGTCATTTGGACACCTCTCTGTATGACAAACGTGACGATTTTAACTTCCAAATAACTAACTTTCCGTTTCTTTGCAGCAATATCCCGTCCTCACCTGCCTATGGAGTTTTTATATCTCAACTTATAAGGTACGCAAGAGCCTGTTCTCTATACGACTGTTTTATTTCAAGGGCCAAACGACTGGCCACTAAGTTGCTCATGCAGGGATATGTTAAAGAACGTCTGAAATCGTCACTGAGGAAGTTCTGCGGTCGCTATGGGGATCTTGTACGAAAATATGATGTGCCTCTTTCTAGAATGATTGATAACATTCTGGAATGCGACTAAATGACCTGTTCAGTGAACACCAAATATGACTTTGTATACCAGTTTTGTACGTTCGTATGTACAATTAGGAAACCATAACTCTTGATTTTGACATGTTTCTTAAGAACTGCTGTGACGGGTGATGCATGCAAACAGGAGACGCTTACTCTCCCCGGACACCTGGTCTCACCTCGGAATTTTTCAGTATTTCGGAGTTCACAACAGTTTCTTTTTGAAACTTACACGATTTTGTATCTGTCCTTGGACTTTGAGAATAATTAACGGTTTGGTACTTCTTCGATATTGATTAAAGATAAATAAGTGAAAATCCAGATTTTTCGGTTTACAAAGTGAGTGGCGCGGACAATAAGTCAAACCCTTTACGATGAACATTTTACGAGCTCCACACTGTAAAGGGAGTAAGTGTGACGTTAATGTAAAATACTAAAGTAACTGGTGTCACATGACCATGGCACTAACAACAATGTACCACAGTGGACATTCACGGACCCCGAAATTCAGAGGTGAGATCAGGAGGAGTGAGCGTCTCCTGTTTGGCTAGCCAAGCCACACCCGCCGTGAATTACTGTTTATACAATTCATTCCAATTTGATAATTAATGAGTAAAATCAACATTATTCTGCATCTCAATAGTATCCTGTCAGAGGTGAGACCTGGGGCTAGTTGTTCGAAACCTTAACCACTGCTTAAGCTAATCAGTGGTAAAAGTTTGAGAGACAATCTTGATTTATAAGATTTCTGTATAAAAATCTAAATTACTTTGCAAAGTTTGTTTGGTATGCTAATCAGTACACAGACTATGACTTTAAGACTTCTCATTTCAAAGATATAGTCAGATGAAATTTAATCATTGGTTTGCTTTAGCGGTGGTCAAGGTTTAAAAAAACTGGCTCCAAGTGGGCAACAGGAGTATCTCCTATTTGGCTAGAAATACCCAAAACTTTAGACAGCTAAAATATGTCAACAACACACTCGAAATAACAGTGGAAAAACAATGTATAGAAAAGCCACCCATCAAGAATACAGGGATGTCATAACAACTATTACATCAAATAAACTTATAGACATTCAAAACGGCCGATAAGTGTATTGTGTGCACTGCTTTTTTTTACTTAAAATGCAAGGTAACTGAATAAGAGGATGAGTTATGTTTAGATTTGTTCTGAGGGCACAGTGAAGAGAACATTAAGGGCATAAACAATTATTGAGTACATTTGGATTATGATAGAAATTGTAGTAAGTGTATTATCCATCGGTATTGCAGAGGAATAATGTTGTAAATAGGAATGTTAATGACAAGAAATGAATTACAATAGTAATATTTACATAATATAAATTAGTAAATGCATAGATTTATAATACAAAATCTTCAATGTTTCAAACGACAATAAACCTATTTTACAGAGTTGCTGTTATTATTTATGTGACACTTTCAGTCCTTTGACCGTGATGAAAATGAAAATGTCAAGAAATCCCAACTATGTTGGCATATCCATTAACGAAACTAAGAAACGTTTGAATCGTTAACGAAGACTGACGACGCGAGCGTGTATACAAACACCTTGCTTTGTATAGATCATTCTAGGCAATATCCCAATCTAATGACAACGATCAAGGGGTGATCAAGACGAAGTATTGCGACTTTATTGCTAAAGCAAATACTGTATTCCTCTTTTTATGTGAATATATACAAAAACATTTACATGATTTTTCTGGGTGAATAAAAACGTTTGTGTCATAATGAAGCTGTTTGGCCGGAATATTTGCAATCAGAGCATAAGAATAATGGTTATGGCAATTTTTCTAGCATCGACGAATTAATTTAGTTTCAGTCAATACCAATGTCTATAGTCTTCGTACATCGCAATAATCGGAATAAAACGATAATTATTGTAAATAATGGTATGGTCAACATTAAATACAATGCAAAAACGCATGGGGCACGACTATACACGAGAAAACGAAATCTGAATAGAGCACGACTATACACTAGGAAACGAAATCTGCATAGGGCACGACTATACACGACGAAACGAAATCTGCACAGGCGCAGACATGCCTACAATATGAAAACATGGAGAGAATATGAACAAAGCGTGGGCGGCCAAAAACATTCTACGATAAAGGAGAGGAGATTAAAACTGTATGATCCGAATATTTCCGATAAATACATAAATTTAAAAAGAAAATCCGATTATGTCTATTTTCCAGCATCGTAAAAGTTATTAGGCTTCTTACAAAACGGGGTCAATGTTGAATACACGAAGAAAGTAAATACCCATGTTCGTAATCGTGTGTACAAAAGGTAAACTGAACAACTTTGAGGGAATATCAAAACTAAATCGGGATAGTCAAAGGAATTAGGGGAAAACAGAAAATGAGTAAGAGTCAAGGTGTGTATACAAAGCAGCATTTACATTTGGAGTTGTAAAACCCTTTAGAATGAAAATTTGACAGCAATTTCGTACATGTGCCCTCCTCGTCAGCTTGGTCAGCTTGTAAGTACATGTATGACCAACATTTGAATTCGTCGTATTGCAGTACTTTGCACCTAAGAAGAATATATTCCAACAATATTACTATGCCTTTTGTCCTAAATGTGTATCTTATAGATCAAGTTTTAAAATCTAAGGATGTGTCTGTGAATTATTAGTAAGACAACGTGCAGACAGTGTAGTTTTCGGAACTGCTTTCTTAATAAATATTCAAATCTTCCGACCATAAGCAATTGTTTTGAAATAACGCTATTTGAAGGACATTGTCTTTTTGGGAAAGAGTTTGTAATTTCGCATTACCTCTGTGTAGACCTAATCCACCATGTGTAACCCAGACCATGAATTCTGTTTTCACTGTAAGCCTGTTTTAGGGTTGACACTTACAAGGTAATACAGGAGTTACACCCTGATTTAAGTTCTGAATTTATCAGTTTTTATAGCTCCGACTCTGTTTTGCTCTTACGTTGAAACCTTCTAATGTATCTGGAGATCTAAGATATTCGAGTGTGTTACAGGAGTCCTGATAAGAAATTATCAATAATTCTCAATCATCACGTGAAAATCTGGTTCATATCATCCAAGATAATACTTCTTTGTCTCTAATCGGCACGGTAATTGACAGTATCCTATAAATATATAATAAATACATAGACCGACATTCACTGTAACTATATTTACGGGATGTATTTATAAGGATGGGCAGAAAACATAATACAGTGGAAGTCCTAAAAGCGTGAAACATGCTTAACGTATCGTGAGGGTTTGGTTCTGTGTGTACTTACGGATAAATTTTATATACATCATGCTTTAACCTTTCAACCAATAAACTGATATACCGTTACATAATACATAAATTGATATACATTTACATAATACATAGATTATATTTTTATATTATCGTACTTTAGTTCGGTTCTGTGGGTGGTTACTGTTTTCTATTGTTTTAATGCATTTCTTTATTCATTTCATCTTATATAATACTTTTATTGAGGTTGGGGGTCGGGCCAAATGTATATTGAGGTGCAGTGTTATAATGTTTCTGTTCGCATTATTCTTTATATAGACATGGGACACGATATAGTACAACATAAATCTGATTTGTACGTCGTGTATCACATATGTAGTCAAAATTTCCTTTGGGAGAAGAGTAACATTGTGAGACATTGCGCTCACAATTCCTGGAGGGGAATTAAATGACTGCGTGACGGACAATGTCCTGTCAAATACAAGGCAGAATTGCGGGATAAGGCTTCATCACAAATCAGAGTGTTTTAACGAGGAAATATATTGTCCGAGAAAGTTCTCCGCCATTAATAAGAAGCTCTGATACGTTTCCCTTACTAATCTTGCCTCATATGGAACTCGGAGAATCTTAGATGCAGATCAGCATGTCAGTGTATGTGTACTTCTTGGTCGACAAACTATCATTGATCACTTCCAAAAAACCTCGATTTAAACATTGCGGACATAACTAGGCAGCAGGGAAAGCTACATCATTCTTAATAATTTATCTTATCTGTGATTCCATTTTACTTTATCTGGTAATTTTAGTCTTACTCCTCACAATTCTGTGATGTTGTGTAGATCTACTATCACTATTGTTTTGTATTGACTGGATACATTGGTTTGTATTGTTATGTACTGTCCAGATACATTGGTTTGTATCGTTGTGTATTGTCCGGATGCATTGATTTGTATTGTTGTGTATTGTCCGGGTACATTGGTTTGTACTGTTGTGTATTGTCCGGATACATTGGTTTGTATTGTTGTGTACTGTCCGGATACATTAGTTTGTATTGTTGTGTATTGTCCAGACACATTGGTTTGTATTGTTGTGTATTGTCCGGGAACATTGGTTTGTATTGTTGTGTATTGTCCGGATACATTGGTTTGCATTGTTGTGTACTGTCCGGATACATTGGTTTGTATTGTTGTATATTGTCCGGATACATTGGTTTGTATTGTTGTGTACTGTCCAGATACATTGGTTTGTATCGTTGTGTATTGTCCGGATGCATTGATTTGTATTGTTGTGTATTGTCCGGGTACATTAGTTTGTACTGTTGTGTATTGTACGGATACATTGGTTTGTATTGTTGTGTACCGTCCGGATACATTAGTTCGTATTGTTGTGTATTGTCCAGACACATTGGTTTGTATTGTTGTGTATTGTCCGGGAACATTGGTTTGTATTGTTGTGTATTGTCCGGATACATTGGTTTGCATTGTTGTGTACTGTACGGATACATTGGTTTGTATTGTTGTGTATTGTCCGGATACATTGGTTTGTATTGTTGTGTATTGTCTGGATACATTGGTTTGTATTTTTGTGTACTGTCCGGATACATTGGTTTGTATTGTTGTGTATTGTCCATATACATTGGTTTGTATTGTTGTGTATTGTCTGGATACATTGGTTTGAATTGTTGTGTACTATCCGGATACATTGGTTTGTATTGTTGTGTATTGTCTGGATACATTGGTTTGTATTGTTGTGCATTGTCCGGATACATTGGTTTGTATTGTTGTGTATTGTCCGGATACATTGGTTTGTATTGTTGTGTACTGTCCGGATACATTGGTTTGTATTGTTGTGTATTGTCCGTATACATTGGTTTGTATTGGTGTGTACAGTCCGGATGCATTGGTTTGTATTGCTGTGTACTGTCCAGATACATTGGTTAGTATTGTTGTGTACTGTCCGGATACATTGGTTTGTATTGTTGTGTACTGTCCGGATACATTGGTTTGTATTGTTGTGTACTGTCCAGATACATTGGTTTGAATTGTTGTGTACTGTCCGGACACATTGATTTGTATTGTTGTGTACTGTCCGGATACATTGGTTTGTATTGTTGTGTATTGTCCGTATACATTGGTTTGTATTGTTGTGTACTGTCCGGATACATTGGTTTGTATTGTTGTGTATTGTCCGAATACATTGGTTTGTATTGTTGTGTACTGTCCGGATACATTGGTTTGTATTGTTGTGTACTGTCCGGATACATTGGTTTGTATTGTTGTGTATTGTCCAGATACATTGGTTTGTATTGTTGTGTACTGTCCAGATACATTGGTTTGTATTGTCTGGATACATTGGTTTGTATTGTTGTGTATTGTCCGGATACATTGGTTTGTATTGTTGTGTATTGTCCGTATACATTGGTTTGTATTGTAGTGTACTGTCCGGATACATTGGTTTGTATTGTTGTGTATTGTCCGGATACATTGGTTTGTATTGTTGTGTATTTGTATTGTTGTGTACTGTCCGGATACATTGGTTTGTATTGTTGTGTACTGTCCGGATACATTGGTTTGTATTGTTGTGTACTGTCCATATGCATTGGTTTGTATTGTTGTATATTGTCCGGATACATTGGTTTGTATTGTTGTGTATTGTCCGGATACATTGGTTTGTATTGTCCGGATACATTGGTTTATATTGCTATAATGCTATACCCCCTCGGATTTGGCGATGAATTGGGTTGGTTTATTTTTACTAGACGACTACTTCCGTAAATTGAGGAGACTTTTATACAGTATAACCCCGTCCAATAAGCACGACAACTTGAATATACCTTTTTTAGAATTTTTGTTCATGTTGTCTTTGCAAAACATTTAACAACAGATCTAATAAATCAATGACAATTACAGAAGTTATTTCAGATACCTTTATATTAAATAGCCACTGCATTTGTTGAAAAATGTAATAACCGCTTTTCGAATGGAAAACAAATTCTTTAGAATTAATTAAAACCCAACTCTTCTGTGTAGAAAGAACAATTCTAATTGAATTGGTGACACTCCCTTCATTCTTTTTTTATTTTTACTCTTACCCAATCCTCGTAAAGGACTTCTTTCTAGATTTGATATTTTACTGCTTGAGCCCCGTCAGGGCATGATAAGGGTTTTTTTTTTTCAAAATCGATTACCCCTCTATCCAATCAAAATGATTTCCTATCAATGTCTATCTCCTTGTAATGTCATCAACTATAGTGTCCTTGACCTACTCTGGTATAATACAACGTAATATCCAGCCATGCTGACCCTGTGCCTTTTACAGTACTAATAGAACTTCTAATGCAAACACTGTCCCGGGAGGATATCTCCGTAACGAAGGGATAAAAGCTTATTTTCTGTGTGACTTGGCTGATGCTTGGTATAGCGGAATAATTTGTTAATGAGTACGGTCACTTGAACAAATGTTTGGACCGTGTCTCAATCAACCTAACACAATTAGAAATCCAAATAAAAGCTCTGACTAAGCTTCGACATACGAACAGCGTTCAAATTACCGTCTGTTCTTGACGGAATACAGTTTTTCGCTTCTCTCGTCATCCTTTTTATTTAAGTGTTATGAATCAGTGATTTTTTTCCTGAAAACAATGTACATGTAAACTGGGTGTTTCTGAGGTCAAGATAAAATATTTCAGTGTACAATATATTCACCTGTTTCAAATAAAATGTTTCATTTTACAACACACATTGTCTTTTGTTAAATCAGATTATTTTCTTGGGGGTGGTGTTTTGCCCACTTTAAAAGTTTCACAATAGGATTATTCACAAAGTGTATAATGCAAACATCCACTTTATTGTCTTATATATGTAAAAGTTATTTTGTTTTTAATCTTTTGTGCGATTACCGTCTCTGAAATAAGAAACTAAAACCAAATATACTAAACTAAACAAATAAAAGGAAGAACGAAGGAAGGAAAACAAAGGGTTGCGAGGATTATTATTGTTGCAGCAGCTTACAGCAGACCTACAAGTTATATCACTATGATTTACATTTCATTACAGCAAAAACAGCAACGTGAACTACGTTGAAGACTAAACCCAATGGTATAAATAAGGATAGCATATATACCATCTTTGATTATATGTGGCAGATAGGCATTTCGACGAACGTCTTGAATGATGCTGAGGGCCGAAATAATGGAAATGTAAATAATTGGTACAGTAATCTTATCACCAAAATGAATTATTATGGAGAGCCAATGACCATATAGGGACAGAGCTAAATAAGACGGAGCTATTCCATAGCTTTCAAAGAATGTTTAATGTCTAGAATTTCTCTTGTAAAGAAAATAATAAAGCAATATAAAAATCTTTGATAATTTATCAGTCATCAAATTAAAAGAAATTAATCAGAGATATAAATATTCCCTTCTTTGTTGTAACTTTTCTCATTCTCCTCCACTAAACCTGGTCCAGGATATTATATTGTCCAGAATTTTCCCTGTGTCAGATCGGTGCTTTAGATAATTGCCTTATTTCTTTGGCCGACAACCAATTGATCACTATGGCTTGTTTTATATGGAACAAGTAATTTCGTTACTCTTTTGATACTAGACACAGGATTCCTGATATTTTTTTTCATAAAAACTGAATTTATGATTTTATCAGTAAATATTCTATAAAAAATGGCCACAAATCTAGTTCTTTACATAAGGATAATCACAATTGTGTTCAGATGCAATATTAGTTACACATATTACAAGGGTTATCATTATTATTATTATTATTGTTGCTATTATTATTATTATTATTATTATTATTATTATTATTATTATTATTATTATTATTATTATTATTGTTATTATTACCTTTTTTCAAAATCTTTATTTTGAAATATCTTTGTAGATAAAAACAGACGAACATATAGAGGCAGACGACACAGAGAGGTAGAGACTGTCAAACGCACAGACGATACATACAGACAGACACGTACACCCAGACGACACATACAGACGGACACATACGGACGACACATAGAGACGGACGCCACAATTTGTGTGGTTATGCTTTGGAGAGGATAGGAAAATCATGGGATGTATTCACACATTAAAGCCCTTACAAGTGCTACCAATGTTACAGAATAGAGTGCATGTGTCTGCATTTCAGATAATGGAAACCGGCCTTGTGGAGAAGGCCATCGTGTCGTTTGATAAGCATTATGTATTATGTCAATTTTGTTTTATCCCATTTTCATGAAACTAAGAATAAAGCTTCAGCTGCGGGTCGATGTGATAAGATGCTAATAATTACAAATAAGATGATATAATACTATACTGATGTAATTATGAAGGGATATGTAAAACAAGGAGTACAAGATAGACGAATATGTAAATAAAACACATTATGTATGTATCAATCGGATCACCTCGCCCACTGCCGTCTCACACTTGAAAATAAAATTTGGAGGTAAGTAATAGACATATTTCCGAACCTTTTTAAATCATACAATCACAAAATGTCAGATGTTGCTTGTGTCCAGTGTTGTGAAATTAAATCTATTCTTTTCAATGCTACCCAAAACTCACATGATATATATTCACATCGATTTAATAATGAACACCGTCACACCGCATTTTCTAATGATTTACTGTTTTACAAGGGTTTATTTGATGCCTCGTTACTCATCTTCTTCCGCTAACTGCTCAAATTGAGAATCATCATTAAGCTTACCTCTGAGTTTTATTTTCAAGTGTGCGCCAGAAATGGGCGAAGTGTTCCAACTGAGGAATGTATCATGAGTATAAAAATGTAAACGGTTTAAATTGGTCTGCTATTTTAGTAATTCTAAAATATGCAAACGACTTAACTGAAAATTACATAGTTGACAATTTAATCCGAGGAAACGATTTAATATGTCAATTCGTTGAAAAAAAAAGACTAGCAATGACATCCAAAATATAAAGGCTAGCGATATTCAATAGAAATAATGATTCGGACTTGAAAGGTTGTGAAATAAAGAAACAAAAAGACAGTAAATCGCAGGTCTTAATGGCCTAGTGGTTCATTGTTGTTCTTCCAATAAGAAATCGGAAAGACTTAATTCCATTCCAAACATTAATTCACATTAAATTAACAGTATCGTCTAATGAGTACTAATAGCAATGTCATCAAAACAGATATGAAAAAGTTTTGAAAAAAGGTGGTAATGACTTCACAACAAAGCTGAATGAATAATTTTTTTTTATTATCAGTTCTAAACTTTTCATTCTGAATCATTAAAAGTGAGCATATAACTACGCTAATGCAGTCACTAAAAAAATAAAATAAATAAAAGAATCCGACATTTATATGGAATGACAGTATGTAAACATGGATGCTCTAACATGTAGGGTTATACAGTTGTGACATAACTATTTTAATGATCGATTCTTCATTATGTCACTTCACAATTATTTCAAGCATATCTTGACGGCATCTGCCTGATGTATTGCATACAAATTCATACCTTTGCAACGGACCCACCTGAAGCAATGAGAGATTTTTACGTAATACAGCCATCGTTACACGGGACATCGGTTTTCACTCTTTCGTCCGTAGTAAAGGACACCGGCGTGCCCATGAAGGTAGTTGAACCCGGAATCTCTCGGTCATGAGCCGAGCACCTCATCCACTGAGCTACAGCGGCTCACTATTCAATGAACAATTAAAGACTACAGAATTGTAGAAAAAAAACCTACCTGGCTTTGCGTAAAAGGTACGGTGATCCCGGGGAATCGACGGAGTTGACGGGGCTGTGACGCGAGGAGCCCAGTGACTCCAGAGATTTACATAGAGTACTGATCATGTCGCACCTCGAGTCATGTCCCATACGCTTGCGTCATTGCTTTGGCATCACAGACCATGTGCTTCAGACGTTGTAGTCAGAAGTCGTGTGTGCTTTTGAGGATGTGTCACGATCTTTGTACTACAGCAATATAAGCATCTGTCGTGTACCTTAGACAATAATTCACGATGTTTTACACTCGATGCGTCACAGTTTTGAGCATCAGGCGTATTAATTACTAGTCGTGCTCCGTGAACAATACAGTGAGTTAAGTGTCACGGTCTCTGTACTTAGGCACGATGTAAGCACGAGTCTTGTTATGGGTCCCATACAACGAGCAATGTCACGGTCCCTATTTTAGCGGAATTATCACGAGCCTTGTGTCGTGAATTATGTTTCACGATTCCAGTAGCACATGTGATGTATCACGGATCCTTGTATGCCATAACCTCTTATGTATAGTGTAACAGTACACAAACTGTAACTCCCTCTGGCAAATGTATGCCGCTCTTGCTCGGGCTGCTTTCAAATGACCGTATTTCATTTGCTGAAGTTAATTGTCATGAAATCAAGTCGTCATAAAATCTTGGGCATTACATAATGCTTGACGACACACAAGCAGGAATCGATTTCAATATAAATCCTAGGGGAAGAACCGCATTCAGCGCCTGACTCCTAACTAATGAAATCACGAGAGACAACGAGCTAAGGACAAGCCAAACGACCTGCAAAAATCCATGTGCCTTGGAGTAACTGGCCGTATACCATAGGTATAGAGTCTAATATTGAAATTGAATTCTGCGAATGGCTTGAGCAGACATCGAAAAGCAGGAATGTATTGGTAGAATGTATAAATGGAGCAAAAGTCTTTGCGATCAGATTTGTTGTATGATCGATCTCGATTATCAGCAACCCGCAGATCCATCAGTCGGGTGTTCTCTAGATTTATCATACAGGGCAAACATAGATATTACATTTGGCATACGCAATATCTTGAGATTGTTGATTCACAGGGCAATCATTAACGGTCAATGAAAAATAAGTGATTTTTGTAATTTGTTTGCTTGTTCGTAACATCTTGTTTTGGTTGAGTCATAACCGAATCATTTATAGTGTTTATACAGAACGGTATGTATTGAAACAACGTCTATGTGCTTGCTACGTTATAAATTTAATACCAAGAATGGAATATTTGTTGATTTATTCAATTAAATTTTTTTGAGTTTTCAGCTATAAACAAATTGCACTAAATAAAAACAACACTTAACGATGAATGTGGACTTAGATCTATTTTCAGTACTGGGATCCCCTCAGGTCTACTAGGGTGCCTGCTGACGACCGGTGTTGACCTCCGGCTTCTCTGGTGGCATTCACCACCAATCACTGGGCACTACCAATCACTGGGCACCGACACCACACAAATGCAAAATTCCTAGTGTCCCGAATTACAACAGTCAAATATACTTCTTTGATAAAATGGTTATCTTACAAATGTAATCGATTTTAAAAACTTTTATGTAATTTCCTTCTTAAATCTTAATGTTTTCTCTGGATATCTCTCGTCTCATCAGGTACATATATCTAATTACACACATGTTTAAATTTACATTTACAATAAAGAAAACATTGAAGCGACAGCTGTTCCTAAGTATTATGTGTGTTTGACATTACTACTTCTATTAGATGCTGAGTAATGGGAGGGCCGAAGGGAAGTACACCTTCATCACCTAACTGACAGTCAAATCATATACACTGTAATGTGTATGATAACAGCGGACTTTTTCGTAATTACTTCCCATTGATTTCTCAGACTCAGTCCCATGCATATATGGTATGCTATAGATGTTGGCAATCAATACAGCTATATCATATTATTTAAATCACCTGAATGTCTTTCTGAGGCACAGTTCAGAATTTTTAATTGAGTTACAATAAAGTAGTAAAACATTTATTTCATATTATATTCGCTGAATGCCTCTCTAATTTTCAATTCTAAGTAAATAAAAGTGAGTATAGGTGTACAAACCATTTTAATAACTTAAAAATGAAAGTTGGACATAGACAATGGTTTATTCCGTCTAGTATGGCACATTTAAGTAACATCATTTTATTCATTGAGTGTGTAATGGAGATGCGTTCAAATGTTTTAATTGTAAGTTACAATGGTATATTATTATAGTATCTATATTCACATTAGTTTATTTACTTCGCCTGAATGCTTCATAGTCTAAATATTGTTCTTTTTCTAATTTTCAATATTTAGTAAGAAATGTGTGTGTGTGTGTGTATGTGTGTGTGTGTGTACGTGTATGTGTCAATGTTCGTGTCACAATGACGTATCATCTGTGATTGGCAGGGGTCTATATATTTCCACTATTGTCTGTCGTTGTTATTGTCATAGTGACTTAACAGCTGTGATTCACATGGGTCTATGAATCTCCACCGCGGTCTGTAGTTGTTCTTGTCACAGTATCATATCACCTGTGATTCTCATGGGTCTATGAATCTCCACCGTGGTCTGTCGTTGTTCTTGTCACAGTGACATATCACCTGTGATTCTCATGGGTCTACGAATCTCCACCGTGGTCTGTCGTTGTTCTTATCACAGTGTCATATCACCTGTGATTCTCATGGGTCTATGAATCTCCACCGCGGTCTGTCGTTGTTCTTATCACAGTGTCATATCACCTGTGATTCTCATGGGTCTACGAATCTCCACCGTGGTCTGTCGTTGTTCTTATCACAGTGTCATATCACCTGTGATTCTCATGGGTCTACGAATCTCCACCGTGGTCTGTCGTTGTTCTTATCACAGTGTCATATCACCTGTGATTCTCATGGATCTATGAATCTCCACCGCGGTCTGTCGTTGTTCTTGTCACAGTGACATATCACCTGTGATTCTCATGGGTCTATGAATCTCCACCGCGGTCTGTCGTTGTTCTTGTCACAGTGTCATACCACCTGTGATTCTCATGGGTCTATGAATCTCCACCGTGGTCTGTCGTTGTTCTTGTCACAGTGTCATATCACCTGTGATTCTCATGGGTCTATGAATCTCCACCGCGGTCTGTCGTTGTTCTTGTCACAGTGTCATACCACCTGTGATTCTCATGGATCTATGAATCTCCACCGTGGTCTGTCGTTGTTCTTGTCACAGTGACATATCACCTGTGATTCTCAGGGGTCTATGAATCTCCACCGCGGTCTGTCGTTGTTCTTGTCACAGTGACATATCACCTGTGATTCTCATGGGTCTATGAATCTCCACCGTGGTCTGTCGTTGTTCTTGTCACAGTGACATATCACCTGTGATTCTCATGGGTCTATGAATCTCCACCGTGGTCTGTCGTTGTTTGTGTCACAGTGACATATCACCTGTGATTCTCAGGGGTCTATGACTCTCCACCGCGGTTTGTCGTTGACCGTGTCATAGTGACATATCACCTGTGTTTCGCAGCAATCTGATGAAAACCATATCTTTATTCCGCTTCCCTATTTGTTCCCTTGCGTAAGGGTTCACATTCTGGTGACCTCTCACTACTGGGTCCAAAAACCCCTGAGAATCCCGTTTTTCACTGCAAAACTCTGGAACACCCTGAAAAACTCTGAAAAACACTGAAGTCTGCCTGAAAAACACTGAAAAACTCTGACAGCCCTGATAAACACTGAAAAACTCTGAAGTCTACCCTGAAAAACTCTGAAAAACACTGACGACCCTGAAAAACTCTGCAAAACTCTGAAAAACTCTGACGCCACTGAAAAACTCTGCAAAACTCTGAAAAACCCTGAAAAACACTGACACCTACTGCGATGCCCTCCGGCCGTGCGATCGCGGCCTCGCGTACTTCTATACGGTCCCTTTTATAATATAAGCACTTAAAATGGTTTGCTGTTGTCTATATATGAACTTTAATAAGTATTAAATGTGATGAATTTATAAGCGGGGAATAAGAAAAAAAAACGTATTTTTTTACCATTTGTCAAGGACTTATTTTAACGATTTTATAGATAAAATTACTAAGATATTGTTCCTATTCTGACTTACGTTTGTAAGATGATCTTTACATTTGCAGTTTAATAAATCACATGAATTACGTACTTAGCAAAAACAATTTTATTGACACAGGACTTTCCAGCGCGATGTCACTTGTTTTATTGATCGACTTAAAGAAAGAAAGAAGAATGAAACAAACAAACAAACGAACGAACAAATAATCTAACTACAGCAGTAGCATGTTACTTAACATCGTTGTTTCATAGAGATGCATTAAGGGAGGGGGAAATAAGTACAAAATATAGAACAAGACATTTTAAAATTTATGTATTTATTTATTTATTTATTTATTTATTTATTTATTTATTTATTTATTTATTTATTTATAATAAAAGCACTATTTTTCCGTACTGTAACATTTCGGCCAGCGGCCTTCCTCGGCGGACTTAATTTATTTATTTATTCATTTTCTTATTTATTTATTATTTATCTATTTATTTAATTATTAATTCATCTACATGTATTTATTTGTTATAAGAACATTAAACTTTTCCGTACGAAAAAAAATACATCAAAATAAATTTAATAAAAATAATAAGATTTTAAAAAATCGATAGACGAAGTTTACAGAAAACGCATGGTTTTAATTGTAAATAGATAAATAAATACAGAAAAAAAGAAATAATTATTTCTATATACCCCTATCAATCATTTTAATAACACATAATGATTGATGTTTATTTTTACATCTTTTCCAATCTGTGTAAAGAATCCACCCAAATATCGTTATGTTACGACCTTAGGGCCGCTCCCCACTCTCTTTCGAGTTTAAAGGCATTCATGATTAATATTGATAAATCAATATTGCATTCTTCATAAATTAGCGGCCATTCACCGATAAAACGCTGTGAAGTTGCGTTAATTTAATTCTACCAACCCTCCCCCCCCCTTTTTTTTAAAACAGTGTCCAACTTGAGTGAACGAGCATGGCTTTGGGTATGCGTATTTCCTTCTCGCTACAGGCCGTAACGCAGCTACATATTTAATCCGTATGTAAATTAATGGAACAGAATAGCACTTTATATCACAGCTTTACAAATCTCACATTTCGCATGTATTCTATAATATTGCTATTATCAGAGGAAATGCGGAAGAAATTGAACTTAAATAATTGATGTAGTTTAGTTAATGACATAAAAATAAATAAATGATCGTGTGTGAAACAAATTGTTTCACTTTTGAAGATTGAAAATCAGTTTTTGTCCTAAAAAGTCACTGTTAAAATGACACTTTAATTTTGCCAATAACACAAAATTAACATTGAAATGTATCAACTGGATATGTTTCAACCTGTTACTAAATATGTTTTGTCCCCTCATACATACCAAGGTACTGTTAATTACGATTCCCAATTTACAGCATGATAGGTAACAAACTATATGAGATTACGGGCGATATTTACCGGGTTAAACAACCGGATGTTTATTACGTAATAAAGTACTGATGACATGTAGAATAAAGGTAAAAAAAACAAAGACATGTCGGATTAAAATAAAGCAATTTCAGATTCCATGCGTGTGCCGTTACTTTCTAATGAAGATATTCTAGTATAATACATATAAACTAATAATAGTATCAATATCTATATATATATCTATATAGAAACGTATGTATTTATCAATATTAATCATGAATGCCTTTAAACTCGAAAGAGAGTAGGGAGCGGCCCTAAGGTCGTAACATAACGATATTTGGGTGTGATATCCCCACCTCGGAACAGAGCCACGTGCAACCAGTTTCAAATCATAACTTCATTTCCGGTGTCTGCTAAGCATGCCGTAATATATGTACGTCATTGGAACAACCTTTTTAGGGTTGTCTCCGTGGCGCGACGTTATATGCGGCATGCTTTGTAGGCTAGGCGAAGCCGCCGCACGGTTTAAATTTACAACATATATATATATGTAAGAGAGAGAGAGAAAGGGGCGTGTGTGTGTGTGTGGGGTGTGTGTGTGTGTGGGGGGGGGGTGAGTGTATGGTCTCAATTTAAATATACTATATGATTTAAACATCCTACTCGACAATTTACGATTTGGATCCATAGGTTGGGGCAGATCGAGGTATCTGCTCTAAATATGACACCGTTTACTTGAATTTATATGTCATTTTGAAAATAAAGGTAAAATACTTTGCTAGTTTTGACAGGACAGGGGTTTTTTTATGTAAGACTTCTATATCCCAGTCAACAGGGCGAGTGCCCTTGTATCCGCCATTGCTATACATGACCCTTACTGGGTACATTGTTACAATACGTAATAAGGGAGATACTGTTCATAGGCGGATCTAGAAATTTTTGAAAGAAAAAAGGGGAGGGGGAGGGCATAGTCTCCCATTGAAAAGGGGGGGGGGTGCTGTTAGGCGAGCGCCCTTGTATTCGCCATTGCTATACATGACCCTTACTGGATACATTGTTACAATACGTAATAGGCGGGCGGATCTAGAAATTTTTTGAAAGAAAAGGGGGGGGGGGAGGGCACAGTCTCCCATTGAAAAGGGCGGGGGGGGGGGAGGGGTGCTGTTAGATAAAATCTTTTTATTGTATAGAGTTACATGATGTAGATTAAGTAGGTAGTGATATAACAAACGGCAGATACGTTGTTACACTGGTATATTGAAACTTATTTGATGCTATTTCTAGTAACATTATTGAATACCGAGAGAATATTTAATCACTGAAATATTTTACAGGACAAAATTTACGTATGTCATTCGAATGAAAGAGCAACACGTTGACACGTAAAATTTTCAGTTAAAGAAAGTTATTGTCCTCTGAACTTTGTTATATTACGCTGTTATAATAAGAACAAAAGTTAAATTTGTATATCTTAATTTTGTGTGAAAAGTATTGATAGAGAAAAAAAGTATTGCGTGTGTGTGTGTGTGAGAGAGAGAGAAGGGGTGGGGAATGTTTAAACCTAAAGGTCGTCACATGAAAATCTATGGGTATAGTCTCTATAAATGTTGCAACAGAATTGGAATAGAATGCATTGTGTTATTTAAAATGAATGACAAGCGATTTTCTTTGTGGTCGATTTGCTGTCAGTACTGGTGTATTAAATTCGCTTTTCGAATAAAATATAGGTACTGGTCACATTCAAATATTATTTATTTATTTATTTATTTATTTATTTATTTACTTATTTATTCACTTTTTTATTTATTATTCAATAATTTATTATTTATTCACTAATTTATAGTTCCGGAGCTTCTTTTATATATATATATTTTTTTATTTTTTCTTCACTATTTAAATACACATTTATGAAACAGTGATATTTACCAGGAATATATGTACATACGTTTTCATTTAGAAATACAAATGTATATATAAATCTCGGTAAGAAAAGCCTTTGTATTTTAGTACGCCTATGCTGGGTTTGTTTGGTTTTGAATAATGCATCAGTAAAATTAAATTTAGAGATTCGTTAAAATAATTTCACTTCAAAACACCGTACAAAAAAGCAAGATATGCTTTATTTATTTTCTCTTCCCTTTCTTTTTTCTAATTCACAACTCATCACATTTTATATACATTAATGCTAATAAGGCTTATAGAAGGGACCGTATAGAAGTACGCGAGGCCGCGATCGCACGGCCGGAGGGCATCGCAGCGGGTGTCAGTGTTTTTCAGGGTTTTTCAGAGTTTTGCAGAGTTTTTCAGTGGCGTCAGAGTTTTTCAGAGTTTTGCAGAGTTTTTCAGAGTCGTCAGTGTTTTTCAGAGTTTTTCAGGGTAGACTTCAGAGTTTTTCAGTGTTTATCAGGGCTGTCAGAGTTTTTCAGTGTTTTTCAGGCAGACTTCAGTGTTTTTCAGAGTTTTTCAGGGTGTTCCAGAGTTTTGCAGTGAAAAACGGGATTCTCAGGGGTTTTTGGACCCAGTAGTGTCTGATGACGCCTCAGTCACCGAAACCGTTTTTTCTCGTAGCCAATCAATGGCTCGGCTAGGCACGAGCAAGTGACGCAATATTTAACAAACACTATTCAAAAACTGCGTTATGAAACATGCGAACGCCAGCCATGTTAATTTCATTCCTAGGAATTTGTAGCCGATCCACTGATTGGCTGAAAATCAGAGTTCACCTGAACATGACCCCTTACGGGGTTTCACGAGATCTTTATACGCAATGGGATAAATAAAGATACGGAATAAAAGTATGGTTTTAATCAGATTGTGTTTTGCAGGGATCTATGAATCTCCACCATGATCTGTCAATGTTTGTATCGCAGTCATATATCACTTGTGTTTCGCACGGGTCTATGAAACTCCACTAAAGTCTGTCGTTGTTCGTGTCACAGTGACATGTATCCTGTGATTGGCAGAGGTCTATGAATCTCCGCCGTGGTCTGTTGTTGTTTGTGTCAAAAAGATTTTTCATCTGTGATTCTCATGGGTCTATGAATCTCCACCGTGGTCTGTCGTTGTTCTTATCACAGTGTCATATCACCTGTGATTCTCATGGATCTATGAATCTCCACCGCGGTCTGTCGTTGTTCTTGTCACAGTGTCATATCACCTGTGATTCTCATGGGTCTATGAATCTCCACCGTGGTCTGTCGTTGTTCTTGTCACAGTGACATATCACCTGTGATTCTCATGGGTCTATGAATCTCCACCGTGGTCTGTCGTTGTTCTTGTCACAGTGTCATATCACCTGTGATTCTCATGGGTCTATGAATCTCCACCGCGGTCTGTCGTTGTTCTTGTCACAGTATCATATCACCTGTGATTCTCAGGGGTCTATGAATCTCAACCGCGGTCTGTCGTTGTTCTTGTCACAGTGACATATCACCTGTGATTCTCATGGGTCTATGAATCTCCACCGTGGTCTGTCGTTGTTCGTATCACAGTGACATATCACCTGTGATTCTCATGGGTCTATGAATCTCCACCGTGGTCTGTCGTTGTTCGTATCACAGTGACATATCACCTGTGATTCATCGTCTGTCGTTGTTTGTGTCACAGTGACATATCACCTGTGATTCTCAGGGGTCTATGACTCTCCACCGCGGTTTGTCGTTGACCGTGTCATAGTGACATATCACCTGTGTTTCGCAGCAATCTGATGAAAACCATATCTTTATTCCGCTTCCCTATTTGTTCCCTTGCGTAAGGGTTCACATTCTGGTGACCTCTGATGACGCCTCAGTCACCGAAACCGTTTTTTCTCGTAGCCAATCAATGTCTCGGCTAGGCACGAGCAAGTGACGCAATATTTAACAAACACTATTCAAAAACTGCGTTATGAAACATGCGAACGCCAGCCATGTTAATTTCATTCCTAGGAATTTGTAGCCGATCCACTGATTGGCTGAAAATCAGAGTTCACCTGAACATGACCCCTTACGGGGTTTCACGAGATCTTTATACGCAATGGGATAAATAAAGATACGGAATAAAAGTATGGTTTTAATCAGATTGTGTTTTGCAGGGATCTATGAATCTCCACCATGATCTGTCAATGTTTGTATCGCAGTCATATATCACTTGTGTTTCGCACGGGTCTATGAAACTCCACCAAAGTCTGTCGTTGTTCGTGTCACAGTGACATGTATCCTGTGATTAGCAGAGGTCTATGAATCTCCGCCGTGGTCTGTTGTTGTTTGTGTCAAATAGACTTTTCATCTGTGATTCTCATGGGTCTATGAATCTCCACCGTGGTCTGTCGTTGTTCTTGTCACAGTGACATATCACCTATGATTCTAATGGGTCTACGAATCTCAACCGCGGTCTGTCGTTGTTCTTGTCACAGTGTCATATCACCTGTGATTCTCATGGATCTATGAATCTCCACCGCGGTCTGTCGTTGTTCTTGTCACAGTGTCATATCACCTGTGATTCTCATGGGTCTATGAATCTCCACCGTCGTCTGTCGTTGTTCTTGTCACAGTGTCATATCACCTGTGATTCTCATGGATCTATGAATCTCCACCGCTGTCTGTCATTGTTCTTGTCACAGTGTCATATCACCTGTGATTCTCATGGGTCTATGAATCTCCACCGTGGTCTGTCGTTGTTCTTGTCACAGTGACATATCACCTGTGATTCTCATGGGTCTATGAATCTCCACCGTGGTCTGTCGTTGTTCTTGTCACAGTGTCATATCACCTGTGATTCTCATGGATCTATGAATCTCCACCGCGGTCTGTCGTTGTTCTTGTCACAGTGTCATATCACCTGTGATTCTCATGGATCTATGAATCTCCACCGCAGTCTGTCGTTGTTCTTGTCACAGTGTCATATCACCTGTGATTCTCATGGATCTATGAATCTCCACCGCGGTCTGTCGTTGTTCTTGTCACAGTGTCATATCACCTGTGACTCTCATGGATCTATGAATCTCCACCGCGGTCTGTCGTTGTTCTTGTCACAGTGTCATATCACCTGTTTCTCATGGGTCTATGAATCTCCACCGTGGTCTGTCGTTGTTCTTGTCACAGTGACATATCACCTTTGATTCTCATGGGTCTATGAATCTCCACCGTGGTCTGTCGTTGTTCTTGTCACAGTGACATATCACCTGTGATTCTAATGGGTCTATGAATCTCCACCGTGGTCTGTCGTTGTTCTTGTCACAGTGACATATCACCTGTGATTCTCAGGGGTCTATGAATCTCCACCGTGGTCTGTCGTTGTTCTTGTCACAGTGACATATCACCTGTGATTCTCATGGGTCTATGAATCTCCACCGTGGTCTGTCGTTGTTCTTGTCACAGTGACATATCACCTGTGATTCTCAGGGGTCTATGAATCTCCACCGTGGTCTGTCGTTGTTCTTGTCACAGTGACATATCACCTGTGATTCTCATGGGTCTATGAATCTCAACCGTGGTCTGTCGTTGTTCTTGTCACAGTGACATATCACCTGTGATTCTCATGGGTCTATGAATCTCCACCGTGGTCTGTCGTTGTTCTTGTCACAGTGTCATATCACCTGTGATTCTCATGGATCTATGAATCTCCACCGCGGTCTGTCGTTGTTCTTGTCACAGTGTAATATCACCTGTGATTCTCATGGATCTATGAATCTCCACCGCGGTCTGTCGTTGTTCTTGTCACAGTGTCATATCACCTGTGATTCTCATGGATCTATGAATCTCCACCGCGGTCTGTCGTTGTTCTTGTCACAGTGTCATATCACCTGTGATTCTCATGGATCTATGAATCTCCACCGCGGTCTGTCGTTGTTCTTGTCACAGTGTCATATCACCTGTGACTCTCATGGGTCTATGAATCTCCACCGTGGTCTGTCGTTGTTCTTGTCACAGTGACATATCACATGTGATTCTCATGGGTCTATGAATCTCCACCGTGGTCTGTCGTTGTTCTTGTCACAGTGACATATCACCTGTGATTCTCAGGGGTCTATGAATCTCCACCGTGGTCTGTCGTTGTTCTTGTCACAGTGTCATATCACCTGTGATTCTCATGGGTCTATGAATCTCCACCGTGGTCTGTCGTTGTTCTTGTCACAGTGTCATATCACCTGTGATTCTCATGGATCTATGAATCTCCACCGTGGTCTGTCGTTGTTCTTGTCACAGTGACATATCACCTGTGATTCTCATGGGTCTATGAATCTCCACCGTGGTCTGTCGTTGTTCTTGTCACAGTGACATATCACCTGTGATTCTCAGGGGTCTATGAATCTCCACCGTGGTCTGTCGTTGTTCTTGTCACAGTGACATATCACCTGTGATTCTCATGGGTCTATGAATCTCAACCGTGGTCTGTCGTTGTTCTTGTCACAGTGACATATCACCTGTGATTCTCATGGGTCTACGAATCTCAACCGCGGTCTGTCGTTGTTCTTGTCACAGTGTCATATCACCTGTGATTCTCATGGATCTATGAATCTCCACCGCGGTCTGTCGTTGTTCTTGTCACAGTGTCATATCACCTGTGATTCTCATGGGTCTATGAATCTCCACCGTGGTCTGTCGTTGTTCTTGTCACAGTGACATATCACCTGTGATTCCCATGGGTCTACAAATCTCCACCGTGGTCTGTCGTTGTTCTTGTCACAGTGTCATATCACCTGTGATTCTCATGGGTCTATGAATCTCAACCGTGGTCTGTCGTTGTTCTTGTCACAGTGTCATATCACCTGTTTCTCATGGGTCTATGAATCTCCACCGTGGTCTGTCGTTGTTCTTGTCACAGTGTCATATCACCTGTGATTCTCATGGGTCTATGAATCTCCACCGTGGTCTGTCGTTGTTCTTGTCACAGTGACATATCACCTGTGATTCTCATGGGTCTATGAATCTCCACCGTGGTCTGTCGTTGTTCTTGTCACAGTGTCATATCACCTGTGATTCTCATGGATCTATGAATCTCCACCGCGGTCTGTCGTTGTTCTTGTCACAGTGTCATATCACCTGTGATTCTCATGGGTCTATGAATCTCCACCGTGGTCTGTCGTTGTTCTTGTCACAGTGACATATCACCTGTGATTCCCATGGGTCTACGAATCTCCACCGTGGTCTGTCGTTGTTCTTATCACAGTGTCATATCACCTGTGATTCTCATGGGTCTATGAATCTCCACCGCGGTCTGTCGTTGTTCTTGTCACAGTGTCATATCACCTGTGATTCTCATGGATCTATGAATCTCCACCGCGGTCTGTCGTTGTTCTTGTCACAGTGTCATATCACCTGTGATTCTCATGGGTCTATGAATCTCCACCGTGGTCTGTCGTTGTTCTTGTCACAGTGACATATCACCTGTGATTCTCATGGGTCTATGAATCTCAACCGTGGTCTGTCGTTGTTCTTGTCACAGTGACATATCACCTGTGATTCTCATGGGTCTACGAATCTCAACCGCGGTCTGTCGTTGTTCTTGTCACAGTGTCATATCACCTGTGATTCTCATGGATCTATGAATCTCCACCGCGGTCTGTCGTTGTTCTTGTCACAGTGTCATATCACCTGTGATTCTCATGGGTCTATGAATCTCCACCGTGGTCTGTCGTTGTTCTTGTCACAGTGACATATCACCTGTGATTCCCATGGGTCTACGAATCGCCACCGTGGTCTGTCGTTGTTCTTGTCACAGTGTCATATCACCTGTGATTCTCATGGGTCTATGAATCTCAACCGTGGTCTGTCGTTGTTCTTGTCACAGTGTCATATCACCTGTTTCTCATGGGTCTATGAATCTCCACCGTGGTCTGTCGTTGTTCTTGTCACAGTGTCATATCACCTGCGATTCTCATGGGTCTATGAATCTCCACCGTGGTCTGTCGTTGTTCTTGTCACAGTGACATATCACCTGTGATTCTCATGGGTCTATGAATCTCCACCGTGGTCTGTCGTTGTTCTTGTCACAGTGTCATATCACCTGTGATTCTCATGGATCTATGAATCTCCACCGCGGTCTGTCGTTGTTCTTGTCACAGTGTCATATCACCTGTGATTCTCATGGGTCTATGAATCTCCACCGTGGTCTGTCGTTGTTCTTGTCACAGTGACATATCACCTGTGATTCCCATGGGTCTACGAATCTCCACCGTGGTCTGTCGTTGTTCTTGTCACAGTGTCATATCACCTGTGATTCTCATGGGTCTATGAATCTCAACCGTGGTCTGTCGTTGTTCTTGTCACAGTGTCATATCACCTGTTTCTCATGGGTCTATGAATCTCCACCGTGGTCTGTCGTTGTTCTTGTCACAGTGACATATCACCTGTGATTCTCATGGGTCTATGAATCTCCACCGTGGTCTGTCGTTGTTCTTGTCACAGTGACATATCACCTGTGATTCTCATGGGTCTATGAATCTCAACCGCGATCTGTCGTTGTTCTTGTCACAGTGTCATATCACCTGTGATTCTCCTAGATCTATGAATCTCAACCGTGGTCTGTCGTTGTTCTTGTCACAGTGACATATCACCTGTGATTCTCATGGGTCTATGAATCTCAACCGCGGTCTGTCGTTGTTCGTGTCACAGTGACATATCACCTGTAAATCTCATGGATCTATGAATCTCAACCGTGGTCTGTCGTTGTTCTGGTCACAGTGACATATCACCTGTGATTCTCATGGGTCTATGAATCTCCACCGCGGTCTGTCGTTGTTCTTGTCACAGTGTCATATCACCTGTGATTCTCATGGATCTATGAATCACCACCGCGGTCTGTCGTTGTTCTTGTCACAGTGTCATATCACCTGTGATTCTCATGGGTCTATGAATCTCCACCGTGGTCTGTCGTTGTTCTTGTCACAGTGACATATCACCTTTGATTCTCATGGGTCTATGAATCTCCACCGTGGTCTGTCGTTGTTCTTGTCACAGTGTCATATCACCTGTGATTCTCATGGGTCTATGAATCTCCACCGTGGTCTGTCGTTGTTCTTGTCACAGTGTCATATCACCTGTGATTCTCAGGGGTCTATGAATCTCAACCGCGGTCTGTCGTTGTTCTTGTCACAGTGACATATCACCTGTGATTCTCATGGGTCTATGAATCTCAACCGCAGTCTGTCGTTGTTTTTGTCACAGTGTCATATCACCTGTGATTCTCATGGATCTATGAATCTCAACCGTGGACTGTCGTTGTTCTTGTCACAGTGACATATCACCTGTGATTCTCATGGGTCTATGAATCTCAACCGCGGTCTGTCGTTGTTCGTGTCACAGTGACATATCACCTGCGATTCTCATGGGTCTATGAATCTCAACCGTGGTCTGTCGTTGTTCTTGTCACAGTGACATATCACCTGTGATTCTCATGGGTCTATGAATCTCAACCGTGGTCTGTCGTTGTTCTTGTCACAGTGACATATCACCTGTGATTCTCATGGGTCTATGAATCTCCACCGTGGTCTGTCGTTGTTCTTGTCACAGTGTCATATCACCTGTGATTCTCAGGGGTCTATGAATCTCCACCGTGGTCTGTCGTTGTTCTTGTCACAGTGACATATCACCTGTGATTCTCATGGGTCTATGAATCTCAACCGTCGTCTGTCGTTGTTCGTGTCACAGTGACATATCACCTGTGATTCTCATGGGTCTATGAATCTCCACCGTGGTCTGTCGTTGTTCTTGTCACAGTGTCATACCACCTGTGATTCTCATGGATCTATGAATCTCCACCGCGGTCTGTCGTTGTTCTTGTCACAGTGTCATATCACCTGTGATTCTCATGGATCTATGAATCTCCACCGCGGTCTGTCGTTGTTCTTGTCACAGTGTCATATCACCTGTTTCTCATGGGTCTATGAATCTCCACCGTGGTCTGTCGTTGTTCTTGTCACAGTGACATATCACCTGTGATTCTAATGGGTCTATGAATCTCCACCGTGGTGTGTCGTTGTTCTTGTCACAGTGACATATCACCTGTGATTCTCAGGGGTCTATGAATCTCCACCGTGGTCTGTCGTTGTTCTTGTCACAGTGACATATCACCTGTGATTCTCATGGGTCTATGAATCTCCACCGTGGTCTGTCGTTGTTCTTGTCACAGTGACATATCACCTGTGATTCTCAGGGGTCTATGAATCTCCACCGTGGTCTGTCGTTGTTCTTGTCACAGTGACATATCACCTGTGATTCTCATGGGTCTATGAATCTCAACCGTGGTCTGTCGTTGTTCTTGTCACAGTGACATATCACCTGTGATTATCATGGGTCTATGAATCTCCACCGTGGTCTGTCGTTGTTCTTGTCACAGTGTCATATCACCTGTGATTCTCATGGATCTATGAATCTCCACCGCGGTCTGTCGTTGTTCTTGTCACAGTGTCATATCACCTGTGATTCTCATGGATCTATGAATCTCCACCGCGGTCTGTCGTTGTTCTTGTCACAGTGTCATATCACCTGTGACTCTCATGGGTCTATGAATCTCCACCGTGGTCTGTCATTGTTCTTGTCACAGTGTCATATCACCTGTGATTCTCATGGATCTATGAATCTCCACCGCGGTCTGTCGTTGTTCTTGTCACAGTGTCATATCACCTGTGACTCTCATGGGTCTATGAATCTCCACCGTGGTCTGTCGTTGTTCTTGTCACAGTGACATATCACATGTGATTCTCATGGGTCTAAGAATCTCCACCGTGGTCTGTCGTTGTTCTTGTCACAGTGACATATCACCTGTGATTCTCAGGGGTCTATGAATCTCCACCGTGGTCTGTCGTTGTTCTTGTCACAGTGACATATCACCTGTGATTCTCATGGGTCTATGAATCTCCACCGTGGTCTGTCGTTGTTCTTGTCACAGTGACATATCACCTGTGATTCTCAGGGGTCTATGAATCTCCACCGTGGTCTGTCGTTGTTCTTGTCACAGTGACATATCACCTGTGATTCTCATGGGTCTATGAATCTCAACCGTGGTCTGTCGTTGTTCTTGTCACAGTGACATATCACCTGTGATTCTCATGGGTCTACGAATCTCAACCGCGGTCTGTCGTTGTTCTTGTCACAGTGTCATATCACCTGTGATTCTCATGGATCTATGAATCTCCACCGCGGTCTGTCGTTGTTCTTGTCACAGTGTCATATCACCTGTGATTCTCATGGGTCTATGAATCTCCACCGTGGTCTGTCGTTGTTCTTGTCACAGTGACATATCACCTGTGATTCCCATGGGTCTACGAATCTCCACCGTGGTCTGTCGTTGTTCTTGTCACAGTGTCATATCACCTGTGTTTCTCATGGGTCTATGAATCTCAACCGTGGTCTGTCGTTGTTCTTGTCACAGTGTCATATCACCTGTTTCTCATGGGTCTATGAATCTCCACCGTGGTCTGTCGTTGTTCTTGTCACAGTGTCATATCACCTGTGATTCTCATGGGTCTATGAATCTCCACCGTGGTCTGTCGTTGTTCTTGTCACAGTGACATATCACCTGTGATTCTCATGGGTCTATGAATCTCCACCGTGGTCTGTCGTTGTTCTTGTCACAGTGTCATATCACCTGTGATTCTCATGGATCTATGAATCTCCACCGCGGTCTGTCGTTGTTCTTGTCACAGTGTCATATCACCTGTGATTCTCATGGGTCTATGAATCTCCACCGTCGTCTGTCGTTGTTCTTGTCACAGTGACATATCACCTGTGATTCCCATGGGTCTACGAATCTCCACTGTGGTCTGTCGTTGTTCTTATCACAGTGTCATATCACCTGTGATTCTCATGGGTGTATGAATCTCCACCGCGGTCTGTCGTTGTTCTTGTCACAGTGTCATATCACCTGTGATTCTCATGGATCTATGAATCTCCACCGCGGTCTGTCGTTGTTCTTGTCACAGTGTCATATCACCTGTGATTCTCATGGGTCTATGAATCTCCACCGTGGTCTGTCGTTGTTCTTGTCACAGTGACATATCACCTGTGATTCTCATGGGTCTATGAATCTCAACCGTGGTCTGTCGTTGTTCTTGTCACAGTGACATATCACCTGTGATTCTCATGGGTCTACGAATCTCAACCGCGGTCTGTCGTTGTTCTTGTGACAGTGTCATATCACCTGTGATTCTCATGGATCTATGAATCTCCACCGCGGTCTGTCGTTGTTCTTGTCACAGTGTCATATCACCTGTGATTCTCATGGGTCTATGAATCTCCACCGTGGTCTGTCGTTGTTCTTGTCACAGTGACATATCACCTGTGATTCCCATGGGTCTACGAATCTCCACCGTGGTCTGTCGTTGTTCTTGTCACAGTGTCATATCACCTGTGATTCTCATGGGTCTATGAATCTCAACCGTGGTCTGTCGTTGTTCTTGTCACAGTGTCATATCACCTGTTTCTCATGGGTCTATGAATCTCCACCGTGGTCTGTCGTTGTTCTTGTCACAGTGTCATATCACCTGCGATTCTCATGGGTCTATGAATCTCCACCGTGGTCTGTCGTTGTTCTTGTCACAGTGTCATATCACCTGTGATTCTCATGGATCTATGAATCTCCACCGCGGTCTGTCGTTGTTCTTGTCACAGTGTCATATCACCTGTGATTCTCATGGGTCTATGAATCTCCACCGTGGTCTGTCGTTGTTCTTGTCACAGTGACATATCACCTGTGATTCCCATGGGTCTACGAATCTCCACCGTGGTCTGTCGTTGTTCTTGTCACAGTGTCATATCACCTGTGATTCTCATGGGTCTATGAATCTCAACCGTGGTCTGTCGTTGTTCTTGTCACAGTGTCATATCACCTGTTTCTCATGGGTCTATGAATCTCCACCGTGGTCTGTCGTTGTTCTTGTCAAAGTGACATATCACCTGTGATTCTCATGGGTCTATGAATCTCCACCGTGGTCTGTCGTTGTTCTTGTCACAGTGACATATCACCTGTGATTCTCATGGGTCTATGAATCTCAACCGCGATCTGTCGTTGTTCTTGTCACAGTGTCATATCACCTGTGATTCTCCTAGATCTATGAATCTCAACCGTGGTCTGTCGTTGTTCTTGTCACAGTGACATATCACCTGTGATTCTCATGGGTCTATGAATCTCAACCGCGGTCTGTCGTTGTTCGTGTCACAGTGACATATCACCTGTAAATCTCATGGATCTATGAATCTCAACCGTGGTCTGTCGTTGTTCTTGTCACAGTGACATATCACCTGTGATTCTCATGGGTCTATGAATCTCCACCGCGGTCTGTCGTTGTTCTTGTCACAGTGTCATATCACCTGTGATTCTCATGGATCTATGAATCACCACCGCGGTCTGTCGTTGTTCTTGTCACAGTGTCATATCACCTGTGATTCTCATGGGTCTATGAATCTCCACCGTGGTCTGTCGTTGTTCTTGTCACAGTGACATATCACCTTTGATTCTCATGGGTCTATGAATCTCCACCGTGGTCTGTCGTTGTTCTTGTCACAGTGTCATATCACCTGTGATTCTCATGGGTCTATGAATCTCCACCGTGGTCTGTCGTTGTTCTTGTCACAGTGTCATATCACCTGTGATTCTCAGGGGTCTATGAATCTCAACCGCGGTCTGTCGTTGTTCTTGTCACAGTGACATATCACCTGTGATTCTCATGGGTCTATGAATCTCAACCGCAGTCTGTCGTTGTTTTTGTCACAGTGTCATATCACCTGTGATTCTCATGGATCTATGAATCTCAACCGTGGTCTGTCGTTGTTCTTGTCACAGTGACATATCACCTGTGATTCTCATGGGTCTATGAATCTCAACCGCGGTCTGTCGTTGTTCGTGTCACAGTGACATATCACCTGCGATTCTCATGGGTCTATGAATCTCAACCGTGGTCTGTCGTTGTTCTTGTCACAGTGACATATCACCTGTGATTCTCATGGGTCTATGAATCTCAACCGCGGTCTGTCGTTGTTCTTGTCACAGTGACATATCACCTGTGATTCTCATGGGTCTATGAATCTCCACCGTGGTCTGTCGTTGTTCTTGTCACAGTGTCATATCACCTGTGATTCTCAGGGGTCTATGAATCTCCACCGTGGTCTGTCGTTGTTCTTGTCACAGTGACATATCACCTGTGATTCTCATGGGTCTATGAATCTCAACCGTCGTCTGTCGTTGTTCGTGTCACAGTGACATATCACCTGTGATTCTCATGGGTCTATGAATCTCCACCGTGGTCTGTCGTTGTTCTTGTCACAGTGTCATACCACCTGTGATTCTCATGGATCTATGAATCTCCACCGCGGTCTGTCGTTGTTCTTGTCACAGTGTCATATCACCTGTGATTCTCATGGATCTATGAATCTCCACCGCGGTCTGTCATTGTTCTTGTCACAGTGTCATATCACCTGTGATTCTCATGGGTCTATGAATCTCCACCGTGGTCTGTCGTTGTTCTTGTCACAGTGACATATCACCTGTGATTCTCATGGGTCTATGAATCTCCACCGTGGTCTGTCGTTGTTCTTGTCACAGTGTCATATCACCTGTGATTCTCATGGATCTATGAATCTCCACCGCGGTCTGTCGTTGTTCTTGTCACAGTGTCATATCACCTGTGATTCTCATGGATCTATGAATCTCCACCGCGGTCTGTCGTTGTTCTTGTCACAGTGTCATATCACCTGTGATTCTCATGGGTCTATGAATCTCCACCGCGGTCTGTCGTTGTTCTTGTCACAGTGTCATATCACCTGTGACTCTCATGGGTCTATGAATCTCCACCGTGGTCTGTCGTTGTTCTTGTCACAGTGACATATCACCTGTGATTCTAATGGGTCTATGAATCTCCACCGTGGTCTGTCGTTGTTCTTGTCACAGTGACATATCACCTGTGATTCTCAGGGGTCTATGAATCTCCACCGTTGTCTGTCGTTGTTCTTGTCACAGTGACATATCACCTGTGATTCTCATGGGTCTATGAATCTCAACCGTGGTCTGTCGTTGTTCTTGTCACAGTGTCATATCACCTGTGATTCTCAGGGGTCTATGAATCTCCACCGTGGTCTGTCGTTGTTCTTGTCACAGTGACATATCACCTGTGATTATCATGGGTCTATGAATCTCAACCGTGGTCTGTCGTTGTTCTTGTCACAGTGACATATCACCTTTGATTCTCATGGGTCTACGAATCTCAACCGCGGTCTGTCGTTGTTCTTGTCACAGTGTCATATCACCTGTGATTCTCATGGATCTATGAATCTCCACCGCGGTCTGTCGTTGTTCTTGTCACAGTGTCATATCATCTGTGATTCTCATGGGTCTATGAATCTCCACCGTGGTCTGTCGTTGTTCTTGTCACAGTGACATATCACCTGTGATTCCCATTGGTCTACGAATCTCCACCGTGGTCTGTCGTTGTTCTTGTCACAGTGTCATATCACCTGTGATTCTCATGGGTCTATGAATCTCCACCGTGGTCTGTCGTTGTTCTTGTCACAGTGTCATATCACCTGTTTCTCATGGGTCTATGAATCTCCACCGTGGTCTGTCGTTGTTCTTGTCACTGTGTCATATCACCTGTGATTCTCATGGGTCTATGAATCTCCACCGTGGTCTGTCGTTGTTCTTGTCACAGTGACATATCACCTGTGATTCTCATGGATCCATGAATCTCCATCGCGGTCTGTCGTTGTTCTTGTCACAGTGTCATATCACCTGTGATTCTCATGGGTCTATGAATCTCCACCGTGGTCTGTCGTTGTTCTTGTCACAGTGACATATCACCTGTGATTCCCATGGGTCTACGAATCTCCACCGTGGTCTGTCGTTGTTCTTGTCACAGTGTCATATCACCTGTGATTCTCATGGGTCTTTGAATCTCAACCGTGGTCTGTCGTTGTTCTTGTCACAGTGTCATATCACCTGTTTCTCATGGGTCTATGAATCTCCACCGTGGTCTGTCGTTGTTCTTGTCACAGTGTCATATCACCTGTGATTCTCATGGGTCTATGAATCTCCACCGTGGTCTGTCGTTGTTCTTGTCACAGTGACATATCACCTGTGATTCTCATGGGTCTATGAATCTCCACCGTGGTCTGTCGTTGTTCTTGTCACAGTGTCATATCACTTGTGATTCTCATGGATCTATAAATCTCCACCGTGGTCTGTCGTTGTTCTTGTCACAGTGTCATATCACCTGTGATTCTCATGGGTCTATGAATCTCAACCGCGATCTGTCGTTGTTCTTGTCACAGTGTCATATCACCTGTGATTCTCATAGATCTATGAATCTCAACCGTGGTCTGTCGTTGTTCTTGTCACAGTGACATATCACCTGTGATTCTCATGGGTCTATGAATCTCCACCGTGGTCTGTCGTTGTTCTTGTCACAGTGTCATATCACTTGTGATTCTCATGGATCTATAAATCTCCACCGCGGTCTGTCGTTGTTCTTGTCACAGTGTCATATCACCTGTGATTCTCATGGGTCTATGAATCTCCACCGTGGTCTGTCGTTGTTCTTGTCACAGTGTCATATCACCTGTGATTCTCATAGATCTATGAATCTCAACCGTGGTCTGTCGTTGTTCTTGTCACAGTGACATATCACCTGTGATTCTCATGGGTCTATGAATCTCAACCGCGGTCTGTCGTTGTTCGTGTCACAGTGACATATCACCTGTAATTCTCATGGATCTATAAATCTCAACCGTGGTCTGTCGTTGTTCTTGTCACAGTGACATATCACCTGTGATTCTCATGGGTCTATGAATCTCCACCGTGGTCTGTCGTTGTTCTTGTCACAGTGTCATATCACCTGTGATTCTCATGGATCTATGAATCTCCACCGCGGTCTGTCGTTGTTCTTGTCACAGTGTCATATCACCTGTGATTCTCATGGGTCTATGAATCTCCACCGTGGTCTGTCGTTGTTCTTGTCACAGTGACATATCACCTTTGATTCTCATGGGTCTATGAATCTCCACCGTGGTCTGTCGTTGTTCTTGTCACAGTGACATATCACCTGTGATTCTCATGGATCTATGAATCTCCACCGTGGTCTGTCGTTGTTCTTGTCACAGTGACATATCACCTGTGATTCTCATGGGTCTATGAATCTCCACCGTGGTCTGTCGTTGTTCTTGTCACAGTGACATATCACCTGTGATTCTCATGGGTCTATGAATCTCCACCGCGGTCTGTCGTTGTTCTTGTCACAGTGACATATCACCTGTGATTCTCATGGGTCTATGAATCTCAACCGCGGTCTGTCGTTGTTCTTGTCACAGTGTCATATCACCTGTGATTCTCATGGGTCTATGAATCTCAACCGTGGTCTGTCGTTGTTCTTGTCACAGTGACATATCACCTGTGATTCTCATTGGTCTACGAATCTCAACCGCGGTCTGTCGTTGTTCTTGTCACAGTGTCATATCACCTGTGATTCTCATGGATCTATGAATCTCCACCGCGGTCTGTCGTTGTTCTTGTCACAGTGTCATATCACCTGTGATTCTCATGGGTCTATGAATCTCCACCGTGGTCTGTCGTTGTTCTTGTCACAGTGACATATCACCTGTGATTCCCATGGGTCTACGAATCTCCACCGTGGTCTGTCGTTGTTCTTGTCACAGTGTCATATCACCTGTGATTCTCATGGGTCTATGAATCTCAACCGTGGTCTGTCGTTGTTCTTGTCACAGTGTCATATCACCTGTTTCTCATGGGTCTATGAATCTCCACCGTGGTTTGTCGTTGTTCTTGTCACAGTGTCATATCACCTGTGATTCTCATGGGTCTATGAATCTCCACCGTGGTCTGTCGTTGTTCTTGTCACAGTGACATATCACCTGTGATTCTCATGGGTCTATGAATCTCCACCGTGGTCTGTCGTTGTTCTTGTCACAGTGTCATATCACCTGTGATTCTCATGGATCTATAAATCTCCACCGCGGTCTGTCGTTGTTCTTGTCACAGTGTCATATCACCTGTGATTCTCATGGGTCTATGAATCTCAACCGCGATCTGTCGTTGTTCTTGTCACAGTGTCATATCACCTGTGATTCTCATAGATCTATGAATCTCAACCGTGGTCTGTCGTTGTTCTTGTCACAGTGACATATCACCTGTGATTCTCATGGGTCTATGAATCTCCACCGTGGTCTGTCGTTGTTCTTGTCACAGTGTCATATCACTTGTGATTCTCATGGATCTATAAATCTCTACCGCGGTCTGTCGTTGTTCTTGTCACAGTGTCATATCACCTGTGATTCTCATGGGTCTATGAATCTCAACCGCGGTCTGTCGTTGTTCTTGTCACAGTGACATATCACCTGTGATTCTCATGGGTCTATGAATCTCAACCGCGGTCTGTCGTTGTTCGTGTCACAGTGACATATCACCTGTAATTCTCATGGATCTATGAATCTCAACCGTGGTCTGTCGTTGTTCTTGTCACAGTGACATATCACCTGTGATTCTCATGGGTCTATGAATCTCCACCGTGGTCTGTCGTTGTTCTTGTCACAGTGTGATATCACCTGTGATTCTCATGGATCTATGAATCTCCACCGCGGTCTGTCGTTGTTCTTGTCACAGTGTCATATCACCTGTGATTCTCATGGGTCTATGAATCTCCACCGTGGTCTGTCGTTGTTCTTGTCACAGTGAGATATCACCTTTGATTCTCATGGGTCTATGAATCTCCACCGTGGTCTGTCTTTGTTCTTGTCACAGTGTCATATCACCTGTGATTCTCATGGATCTATGAATCTCCACCGCGGTCTGTCGTTGTTCTTGTCACAGTGTCATATCACCTGTGATTGTCATGGATCTATGAATCTCCACCGCGGTCTGTCGTTGTTCTTGTCACAGTGACATATCACCTGTGATTCTCATGGGTCTATGAATCTCCACCGTGGTCTGTCGTTGTTCTTGTCACAGTGAGATATCACCTGTGATTCTCATGGGTCTATGAATCTCCACCGTGGTCTGTCTTTGTTCTTGTCACAGTGTCATATCACCTGTGATTCTCATGGGTCTATGAATCTCCACCGTGGTCTGTCGTTGTTCTTGTCACAGTGTCATATCACCTGTGATTCTCATGGGTCTATGAATCTCAACCGCGATCTGTCGTTGTTCTTGTCACAGTGTCATATCACCTGTGATTCTCATGGGTCTATGAATCTCCACCGCGGTCTGTCGTTGTTCTTGTCACAGTGTCATATCACCTGTGATTCTCATGGGTCTATGAATCTCCACCGCGGTCTGTCGTTGTTCTTGTCACAGTGTCATATCACCTGTGATTCTCATGGGTCTATGAATCTCCACCGTGGTCTGTCGTTGTTCTTGTCACAGTGTCATATCACCTGTGATTCTCATGGGTCTATGAATCTCCACCGTGGTCTGTCGTTGTTCTTGTCACAGTGTCATATCACCTGTGATTCTCATGGGTCTATGAATCTCCACCGTGGTCTGTCGTTGTTCTTGTCACAGTGTCATATCACCTGTGATTCTCATGGATCTATGAATCTCCACCGCGGTCTGTCGTTGTTCTTGTCACAGTGACATATCACCTGTGATTCTCATGGATCTATGAATCTCCACCGTGGTCTGTCGTTGTTCTTGTCACAGTGTCATATCACCTGTGATTCTCAGGGGTCTATGAATCTCCACCGTGGTCTGTCGTTGTTCTTGTCACAGTATCATATCACCTGTGATTCTCAGGGGTCTATGAATCTCAACCGCGGTCTGTCGTTGTTCTTGTCACAGTGACATATCACCTGTGATTCTCATGGATCTATGAATCTCCACCGTGGTCTGTCGTTGTTCTTGTCACAGTGTCATATCACCTGTGATTCTCATGGGTCTATGAATCTCCACCGTGGTCTGTCGTTGTTCTTGTCACAGTGTCATATCACCTGTGATTCTCATGGGTCTATGAATCTCAACCGCGGTCTGTCGTTGTTCGTGTCACAGTATCATATCACCTGTCACCTTTTACACTATAATACATACATATATATAGCGGTATTACATCTCTTGAATCAGTTATGAAGGTGCGTTTCTGTATTTTTATTATTAAGTTACAGTCATGACAATACATCAATTTAACCATCCTGGTGTCTTTTGAATCTGCTTTCCCGTGTTTTATGAATTAAATTAGTACACATCTTATTGATCAAACTCTGAATAATACATACACATTATGCAAGATGAATGGATCTGTATGAAAATCAATTCTATAATTTCTAATCTATTGGCCGTGTATTGGCTACAATGAATAGACCTCGTCTTACCTGTATTACTGATTCAAATTAAATGTACATTAGCTTGAATGGCGATGAATCCCTAAATCGTATCTAGTATCTTAGCAACTGTCAGTATACTTGAAACTTCTGTGTTTAAGCAACCGGGGTTTTTTTTTCCAATATTCCTTATACTTTACATTAAGCGGGACGAGAACAGATGAATGAAACATGACGGTCAGAGTTCTTGTTGCTTAAACATTTGATTTGTTTTTGGGGGGTTTTTTTTATTCTTTTTTTAAAATTGCTACCTTAAGTAACACAAGGAAAGGATAGTGTGATGGCCACATCTTAGATTTTGGATCTGACTATCGCGGGGTTTATTCCGGCGGTGGAGTAGGACTTCTTTAAAGTAATGCACCTCTTTCTACCTCCATATATGTCTTTCAGATGAGACGAGGCCCAAGTCTATAATCTATATTGGCAAGTGAAAGATCTTTCGTTGCTTTTGGAGAGTCTGTCGCATAATGGTAACTTCTGACGCCATGAAGCGAAATAATCTTGGTGTGGTTCAAACAACATGTAAACAAATAAAATCAAATTAAAGAAAACCTCGACCTTCTTAAAATTGTTCTGTTATTCTAATCAAACATGAGACTGAAGTTTACACAACGTCATGCTTTTAATTTTTCATCGAAGCAGGAAAGAGGGTGGGGGCATGAATTAAACAGAAATACAATACACGCTCTGATCATCGTTTATTTCAAACTATTATTGTACACATTTCATTTTACACGTACGATTCATAAATTTCATTGGTCAGACTTTCAGCTGTAGTCGGTAGATCTGTAAGACGCAGGTGAGCAGTCGAGGAATAACGCGTGGGATTTCCGCTCACCGTAAACGTGATAAACACTTTAGTAAACTGTACACCCTGGGCTGTCTCGATAGAAGTTGGGTCATATTCAACCTAGATTGTAACAAATCGCATTACTGGGTTACAATACAAATATGATGAACATAAAAAACAAACAAAAACAAGAGGCCCAAATGAGCCTATATCGCTCACCTGGGTACCTAGATGATCAGTCATGCAGGAAGGAAGAATTCATTTATTTTTGCATTACTGTGACTAAGTCAACACAAATGTTGAAAATATGTCAAATTTTATTTCAGACCAGAATAGAAAAAACAACACTTTTTTACACATCCATTCAAGTGATTTTGATATTAAGCATTTGCTATGTCTCTGCAAGATGTGATTCAGGGCAACAAGTTAGTCATTTTCTTCAGGTGCGGACTTTTGTTGACTGATTTCAAGTCTGGGTCATGAACAACAATTGTTTCAAATATTGTCCAGATCCAACATAAAAATGGCCTAATTTCATATGTTGAGTATTAAGAAATATCTAGAAACTTATTTAGATGTGTAAAGAAATGAAAAAAAAAATTGAGCAAAGCTGGATTTGAATCGCTACTCTCCATATCTTAATTACCTAGTGAGACCTAGTTTTTAGACATGGTGGCATTATCTGTTGACCAATTTGGATGAAATGTACAAAATTGAGAGAGGACCTAAAGTACTTCATGTATACCATGTTTCATTAAAATCTTTCATGTGGTATAACAGCAGAAGTTAAAAATGTGAAGAATTGTCCCTATACACCCTCATTTGACAGTCTTGAAAAATTCATAGAAAATCCAAACATTGAGATATTGACAAATTTTTTCAAAGTAACATGCCTTACCATAATTATGATCACAATAGTCCATAAGAAATCATCATCATTATAAATTAACTAGGGAATATGACACTTTTCAGCATTGAAATCACCAAGTCCAAACAAATGTCGAAAAAAAAATTCTAAAACTTGATTTTGGAAGGGAACCAAAATGACAAGACTTCTTCACTCATCCCTCTAAATCATTTCTATGCATTCTGTTTGTCTCTGTAGACAGCCAGTATAGGAAGACGATTGTCAAAGGAGGGTACTCTTTTGTGTCCGTTACAACGTGTTATCATATTGTTTTGTTGTACAGATAGAAGTATGGTATAAATGCACAATTATTTCAATAACATTAAATGTATATGCATGTACGAATATAAAACATCCGTCGTAGCTCAATCTGAAGGATACACGTGAAGACTGCGGGGTTCTCTGTCCCATCTGTAACTCGTCAATGTCTTGTCTTTTGGATGAGACACTAAACACCGAAACCTGTCCCGTATCACAGTAAATGTGGCACTTATAAGATCCGTTGTACAACTTTGCCGTGATGTAAAACAATAATCAAACAAACAGAAATGAATGTAAAGTTATACATGTATTAATATAACATCAAACAACAAACTGTTTATATTACCTTTAGGAGCAGATTAGTGAAACTTGCCACGGTTTTATGGAATAAAGCACCATTCCTGTAACTATTTAGCATCGCAGGGTTAATCGTTCAGATTCAGTATGTGTTAATGTAATGCAGTACAGATATGTCGTTATTTCATCTATGACCAAACTACCACTTATGTCACACTTAGATATGTGCGAGCACACGATTTCTTGGTAAGTTTGACTCTATAATGTCTAAGAAGCATATTACCTTGTGAATTATTGTGGTATTGACCGCTGCTGAGTAGACTTCCTTCATGTGGGTGATTTCAGTGATGACGTCATTCTGTTTCGTCATATGGTCAGATCCACAGACTATTTAAAAAAAATTAATCGACATCATTTATTTATTTCTTTTATCCCAAAATAAATATCGATCTATGTATATGATACACAATTTTTGTCTTCTTTACTCCCCATACCTAACCTGAGGTCTCGTCAGTGACTTGTGTGTGTAGAGCTGCAAAAGATGTCATTACCAATAAAGCTTTCCAAAGAGAATACCAGTCTCCTGCTGATTGTCTGATCTATAATGTGGCTACCAGAATATGATAGATGATAATTCCTAGTATGTGATAAATGGTAGCTACCAGTACGTGATATATGGTGACTACACGTGTGATAGATGGTGACTACCAGAACGTGCTAGATGGTGACTACCGGTATGTAATAGATGGTTGCTACCAGTATGTGATAGATGGTGACTACACTATGAGATGGATGATGGCTACGAGTATGCGACAGATCGTGGCTACCAGTATGTGATGGATGGTGGCTATCAGTGTGTGATAGATGTTGGCTATCAGTGTGTGATAGATGGTGGCTACCAGTATGTGATGGATGTGTGCTGAATGGTGGCTATCAGTTAGTGATGGATGGTGGCTACCAATATGTGATGGATATGTGCTGAATGGTGACTATCAGTTAGTGATGGATTGTGGTTACCAGTATGTGATGGATGTTTGATGAATGGTGACTATCAGTGTGTGATAGATGCTGGCTTCCAGTATGTGATGGATGTATGCTGAATGGTGGCTATCAGTTAGTGATGGATGGTGGTTACCAGTATGTGATGGATGTTTGATGAATGGTGACTATCAGTGTGTGATAGATGGTGGCTTCCAGTATGTGATGGATGGTGGCTATCAGTGTGTGATAGATGGTGGCTACCAGTATGTGATGCATGTATGCTGAATGGTGGCTATCAGTTAGTGATGGATGGTGGTTACCAGTATGTGATGGATGTATGCTGAATGGTGGCTATCAGTTAGTGATGGATGGTGGTTACCAGTATGTGATGGATGGTGGCTATCAGTTTGTGATAGATAATGGCTACCAGCATGTGATGGATGGTGCCTATCAATTTGTGATAGATGGTGGCTACTAGTATGTAATGGATTATGGCTATCAGTTTGTAATACTGGCTGTCAGTGTGTGATATAAGGTGACTACCAGTATGTGATAGATGGAGGCTATCACTTAGTGATAGATGATGGCTTCCAGTATGTGATGGATGCTGGCTACCAGTATGTGATAGATGATGGTTACCAGCATGAGATGAATAGTGGTTATCAGCATGTGATGGATGGTGGTCACCAGTATGTAATGGGTGGTGGCTATCAGTTTGTGATGGATAGTGACTACCAATGTGAGATGGATAGTGGTCACCAGTATGTGATGGATGTGTGATATATCGTGGGTATCAGTTTGTGATGAATGGTGGCCATCAGTATGTGATGAATGGTGACTACCAGTATGTGATGGATGGTGGCTATCAGTATGTGATGGATGGTGGCTATTAGTATGTGATGGATGGTGGCTATCAGTATGTGATGGGTGGTGGCTATCAGTATGTGATGGATGGTGGCTGCCAGTATGTGATGGATGGTGGCTGCAGTATGTAATGGATGGTCGGTACCAGTATGTGATAGATGGTGACTACCAGTATGTGATGGATGATGGCTATCAGTATGTGATGGGTGGTGACTATCAGTATGTGATGGATGGTGGCTGCCAGTATGTGATGGATGGTGGCTGCAGTATGTAATGGATGGTCGGTACCAGTATATGATAGATGGTGACTACCAGTATGTGATGGATGATGGCTATCAATATGTGATTGATGGTGGCTATTAGTATGTGATGGATGGTGGCTATCAGTATGTGATGGGTGGTGGCTATCAGTATGTGATGGATGGTGGCTGCCAGTATGTGATGGTAGTGACTACAGTATGTAATGGATGGTCGGTACCAGTATATGATAGATGGTGACTACCAGTATGTGATGGATGATGGCTATCAATATGTGATGGTGGCTGCCAGTATGTGTTGGATAGTGGCTGCCAGTGTGTGATAGATGGTGGCTGCCAGTATGTAATGGATGGTCGGTACCAGTATGTGATAGATGGTGACTACCAGTAGGTGATGGATGATGGCTATCAATATGTGATTGATGGTGGCTATTAGTATGTGATGGATGGTGGCTATCAGTATGTGATGGGTGGTGGCTATCAGTATGTGATGGATGGTGGCTGCCAGTATGTGATGGATGGTGACTACAGTATGTAATGGATGGTCGGTACCAGTATATGATAGATGGTGACTACCAGTATGTGATGGATGATGGCTATCAATATGTGATTGATGGTGGCTATTAGTATGTGATGGATGGTGGCTAGCAGTACGTGATGGATGGTGGCTGCCAGTATGTGTTGGATAGTGGCTGCCAGTGTGTGATAGATGGTGGCTGCCAGTATGTAATTGATGGTCGGTACCAGTATGTGATAGATGGTGACTACCAGTATGTGATGGATGATGGCTATCAATATGTGATTGATGGTGGCTATTAGTATGTGATGGAAGGTGGCTAGCAGTACGTGATGGATGGTGGCTGCCAGTATGTGTTGGATGGTGGCTGCCAGTGTGTGATAGATGGTGGCTGCCAGTATGTAATGGATGGTCGGTACCAGTATGTGATAGATGGTGACTACCAGTATGTGATGGATGATGGCTATCAATATGTGATTGATGGTGGCTATTAGTATGTGATGGATGGTGGCTATCAGTACGTGATAGATGGTGGCTGCCAGTAAGTGATGGATGGTGGCTGCCAGCATGTGTTGGATGGTGGCTATCAGTATGTGATGGATGGTGGCTATCAGTTTGTGATATATGTTGTCTACCAGTATGTGATCGGTGGTGGCTATCAGTTTGTGATGGATGGTGGCTACCAGCATGTCACAGATGGAAACGGAGTAGCCGGAGACAACCAAAGAACTTTGTTAGTTGATGTACTGAACCTTTCCACACGGCACCATAATGATTTGTGTATGCTTTAATTGTATTTACCACTTCCAAGTAATTTTTTTTTAATTTTTATTATCAAATAATGGAAAGTTGAGTATGTAAATCATTTTTGTAATTTTTCATGTCTTATGAATTACATATTTACTACACATTCAACTCTAAAATTTTTTTCACTCCAACAGCCTTTTAGCAATTTACTTATTTGGATAAATCGTTTAACAATTTCCTGTGCGACAATGGAACTTAAACATGTCAGTGGTCCACCCCAAGAAAATTCAACAGTTAAAACAAGACATGTTTGTGTAAACTATTCAATAAATCACTCGAAATGAGTACTTTCCCGACTGCGTGGAAACGGGCCAGTATGTAATGGATGGTCGGTACCAGTATGTGATAGATGGTGACTACCAGTAGGTGATGGATGATGGCTATCAATATGTGATTGATGGTGGCTATTAGTATGTGATGGATGGTGGCTATCAGTATGTGATGGGTGGTGGCTATCAGTATGTGATGGATGGTGGCTGCCAGTATGTGATGGATGGTGACTACAGTATGTAATGGATGGTCGGTACCAGTATATGATAGATGGTGACTACCAGTATGTGATGGATGATGGCTATCAATATGTGATTGATGGTGGCTATTAGTATGTGATGGATGGTGGCTAGCAGTACGTGATGGATGGTGGCTGCCAGTATGTGTTGGATAGTGGCTGCCAGTGTGTGATAGATGGTGGCTGCCAGTATGTAATGGATGGTCGGTACCAGTATGTGATAGATGATGACTACCAGTATGTGATGGATGATGGCTATCAATATGTGATTGATGGTGGCTATTAGTATGTGATGGAAGGTGGCTAGCAGTACGTGATGGATGGTGGCTGCCAGTATGTGTTGGATGGTGGCTGCCAGTGTGTGATAGATGGTGGCTGCCAGTATGTAATGGATGGTCGGTACCAGTATGTGATAGATGGTGACTACCAGTATGTGATGGATGATGGCTATCAATATGTGATTGATGGTGGCTATTAGTATGTGATGGATGGTGGCTATCAGTACGTGATAGATGGTGGCTGCCAGTAAGTGATGGATGGTGGCTGCCAGCATGTGTTGGATGGTGGCTATCAGTATGTGATGGATGGTGGCTATCAGTTTGTGATATATGTTGTCTACCAGTATGTGATCGGTGGTGGCTATCAGTTTGTGATGGATGGTGGCTACCAGCATGTCACAGATGGAAACGGAGTAGCCGGAGACAACCAAAGAACTTTGTTAGTTGATGTACTGAACCTTTCCACACGGCACCATAATGATTTGTGTATGCTTTAATTGTATTTACCACTTCCAAGTAATTTTTTTTTTAATTTTTATTATCAAATAATGGAAAGTTGAGTATGTAAATCATTTTTGTAATTTTTCATGTCTTATGAATTACATATTTACTACACATTCAACTCTAAAATTTTTTTCACTCCAACAGCCTTTTAGCAATTTACTTATTTGGATAAATCGTTTAACAATTTCCTGTGCGACAATGGAACTTAAACATGTCAGTGGTCCACCCCAAGAAAATTCAACAGTTAAAACAAGACATGTTTGTGTAAACTATTCAATAAATCACTCGAAATGAGTACTTTCCCGACTGCGTGGAAACGGGCAAACATTATACCTGTGCACAAAAAAGAGGATAGGGCCGATCCATCTAATTACAGACCGATCTCTTTGCTTAGTTGTAGTGGGAGGGTGTTCGAAAAATGTATTTTCAAACATCTGTACAACTTTATGAAATCACATGATATTATAAGTAAAGTGCAGTCAGGTTTCACACCACGTGATTCTGCTGTTTTTCAACTTCTAGACCTCTACGATACATTCTGTCGGGCCTTAGATGATGGTAAAGAAGTGCGAGTGGTGTTTTGTGACATCAGTAAGGCTTTCGACAGAGTATGGCATAGAAGCCTACTTTTTAAACTAAAACAAATAGGCATATCTTGTCCACTTCTTTCTTGGTTTGAAAGTTATCTATCGAATCGTCTCCAGAGAGTTGCATTAGAGGGGTGTGTCTCTGACTATAAGGAAATATTGGCCGGGGTACCCCAGGGGAGTATACTTGGGCCGATAATGTTCCTGATATATATCAATGACATCATTGAAGGTATAAATTCAAATATACGTCTTTTTGCAGATGACACATCCCTCTATCTAATCGTAGACGAGCCGCAAAGAGCAGCTGACCTTATGAACACTGATCTAGAAAAATACATGCTTGGTCTAAAGTTTGGCTGGTAAATTTTAACACTAACAAAATTGAGGAATTATTGCTGACCAGAAAGACTGTGCCACCCATTCATCAACCTTTGATTATGAATAATATACCTATCCAAAATGTAACTTCACATAAACACTTGGGACTTATTTTTAATAAAACCACATAAACGAAATCACAGCCAAAGCTTGGAAACGCATACAAACGTCTTTCGATCTCTTAAATTCAAACTAGACAGGAAAACCCTTGAAATCATCTACTTTTCTTTTATTCGGCCAACTTTAGAATATGCGGATACTGTTTGGGATAATTGCACCATGTACGAAAAACAAAACATCGAACAAATTCAAATCGAGGCAGCCTATGTAATCACTGGTGCGACGCGATCCTGTTCTAGTACCAAACTATTAAAGGAGACTGGGTGGGACAGCCTTGAGAAACGTAGAAATAATCATAGATTGCTTGCGTTTTATAAAATGGTCAACAATAATGTCCCTTCCTATCTTCATTCTTTGCTTTACCCAAGTGTTCATCAGGTTAGCCAACGCGTACTCAGAACTGAAAACGATTTTCATATACAAAGACGTAAAACTACACTATATCAAAATTCTTTCATTAACAAAATAGTAAATGATTGGAATTCACTACCTGAACCGACAAGATCACTAGATTCGTTATCATCCTTTAGAGCTTATTTAGAAAAAGACCGCATCAAAATTCCAAATTACTATTACAAAGGAGATAGATGGTGCCAAATACACCATACTCGTCTACGATTGGGATGCAGTTCTCTAAACTCTGACTTATATAAAAACCACCTGAGAGATAATGATATTTGTATACGTGGAGGTGTAGAAACAACCGCTCATTACTTCTATGATTGTAAATTATATGACAACATTCGGTCATCAACTATCCATGCTATACATGTTAATATTGCTATCTGGGTGCCCTATGTATAATAACGATGTAAACGAGGAGATATTCAAATATGTGCACAACTTCATAATAAAGAGTAAACGTTTCTAATATTACCTGGTAGTTTAATACTCTATCTGCTCTGCAACCAATTTTTTCTTCATTTAGGTTAATGTACTTTATTCCATTATAAGTTCAGGACTCATATGAATATAATTGAATGTGAATATATGTATATGTGTATGTGTGTATGTATGTGTAAGTGTGTGTGAATGCATGTATATGTGCATGGATGTGTACATGTATGTGTATGTGTTAGTATATGTGTTCATATGAATAATTGTTATAATATGTTATAATTATATATATATATATATATATATATATATATATATATATATATATATATATATATATATATATATATATATATATATATATATATATATATATATATATATATATATATATATATATATTTTAGTAGTAGTAGTAGTAGTAGTTTATTAATCAAATGCCATACAGCATATAGATACATAGTACATGTACATCAATGACAGTGGAGAGGAGAATGTATAAAATAATTATGATAATACAATACAATAATACAATAATGCAAGTAACCTTACACTCAAATAAACAAACTTTAAGTGGAGATAAAATGTACGAAGTAATCAAATTAATATACATTAGCGCAATAAATTAGTTCGCAGATTAAATGCATCACGTAAATATTTTCCCAGAGAGCATAATTCTTTCACATTATTTACACTAAGTAGTTTAACAAGTTTAAAAACTGACGCTCTAACCCAATAGTATTTCTTAATATATTTCTTACAAAGATCAGCGTAAGCCGGACATTTAAGTACAAAGTGGAACTCATCCTCGACTTCAGTATTACAAATAAAGCATGTACGAAAAGGAATAGGTTTGTGAAGATAAAACTGTAAAGACACATGGTCAATAAGATGTTTGTACAAAACACATTTTTGCGAATTGTGAATTTCAGCCAACAAACTTTGAGAAAAATTATCCAGAATTCTTTGCTTGATAATGGAATAATGCAAATCAAAACATAAAGTGTCTTGGCAGGTCCACATATATCCAAGCCCTAATCTAAAGAGCTCATTCTTCACAAATAACAACCAGTTAGTGCCTTTAAATGAAAAATCATCACACTGACAAAGTAAATATTTGTAGATATCACCAAGTATACAATTATCTGTATGCAAAAGTTTAAACCAAAATTTAAAAATACGAATCTTCCGGATAATCTTTAAAGGCAATCTGCCGGTCTCAGCATAAATTAATATATTATTAGTTCTCCTTTTTTTTTAATTTTTTTTTATTTTATATATATATATATATATATATATATATATATATATATTATATATATATATATATATATATATATATATATATATATATATATATATATATATATATATATATATATATATATATACATATGTCTTCATATAGACCTATACATGTTTTTTTCATATTTGTACATATGTGAAGTAGCATGCTATGTATACATGGCAAACCGACTTAATTATAACTTACAAATGTCTGCATATGTACCTATGTATAACTGTTTATATACATATATGTATTTCTGTACTGTATTTGAATACTGGTTTACCATTACTTTTATACTGGCATGTACTAGTGATTGCATATTTACATGTTTCTACGTGTATTTGTATCTGTATAAATACTAATACTTTTTTCACGTCGGCCTATCATAAATGTATTTAAAATTTTGTACAAATGGAGAGAGCTTTATATAAGCTATCTGCTTGTTGCTCAGTCCATAAATTGATGCATATGTATATATCTTATTAATGTATATTTTTCACAATAAATACTGTTTAAACCAACAAGACATGTGAGTGATCCACCCCAAGTAAATTCAACAGTTAAAACAAGACATGTGAGTGATCCACCCCAAGTAAATTCAACAGTTAAAACAAGACATGTGAGTGATCCACCCCAAGTAAATTCAACAGTTAAAACAAGACATGTGAGGGATCCACCCCAAGTAAATTCAACAGTTAAAACAAGACATGTGAGTGATCCACCCCAAGTAAATTCAACAGTTAAAACCAGAACAGTGATTTGGTTGTCGATTTGAGAAGCAAATGGGAATTATGATCCATGTAGTATACTGATCTGTCAGAAAGGAAACCCTCATATTAGAAAATACCCTCAAAAATGCCTTTTAGAGGAAAAAAGTAATCTAATATCGCGATCCGCCTATGTTTTATTCCTCTGGTAACATGCTTTAATACATTCCATAGCTATGTCTTTGATATTTGTGATATCGTCATTGTCTCGTTTCTAATGAAATCAGTGAGTGCTAATAGGTAAGAAATATTACCATTTTAAGTCAACTTTACAACAAACGAACGTAAAGGATCATTCGTTAGCGAAAGTGCAATAAAAGTTGTCGTTCTTTATGGCAAGTTTGCATGGTAGACGAACATATACACGTATTTACGGGACGAAGGGAACTACTTACTGCCATCGATGATTTGTTGCGTTGTTTTACCGCTAATCAGATCACAATGAGGACAAACCGATCGCTTCCCTCGCCTCCCAAATATATCTGAGAAAATGTAAATGATAATTCATACTGAATTATTTAATGAGTAAACTTTCTTTCTTTGTCCTTTGTTTGAATTGTAAATGTCACTTTTGCACATGATAGTTTTTCAAAAATTAAAATAATTTATTCATTTATTAATTTCTCTTTTTTCATTTAAAAGAAAGGTTACACTTTATATAATTTGGATACCTCATTAACGATTCTGTAAATGAAACACGAAAATAAGGCCCGCTGTGTGGTAATCACACTCACAAAGATGTATCGCGGCCTTTGTCATCGTGTCATGTGACTGTGGTACTCATAACAATGTAACACAGAGGGGATGTATGGCGAAATCTTACAATGACATTCACAACAATATTCCCAGTTAGCATTCATGGTGATATACATGTTTTATTGTGACAAAACATTGTAATACGATTAACATTCATCGCATTAAGTTACTTTCACAATCAGGACAATGTACCACAGTAGATATCCATTGCTTTATACCCTTTATACCACTTTTACACTCAAACAATGTACCACAGTAGATATCCATTGCTTTATACCACTGTGACACTCACAACAATGTACCACAGTAGAATTCTATTGCTTTATACCACTGTGACACTCATAACAATGTACCACAGTAGATACCCATTGCTTTATACCACTGTGACACTCACAACAATGTACCACAGTAGATATCCATTGCTTTATATCACTGTGACACTCACAACAATGTACCATAGTAGAATTCTATTGCTTTATACCACTGTGACACTCATAACAATGTACCACAGTAGATATCCATTGCTTTATATCACTGTGACACTCCGACAATGTACCATAGTAGATACCCATTGCTTTATACCACTGTGACACTCACAACAATGTACAACAGTAGATATCCATTGCTTTATACCACTGTGACACTCACAACAATGTACCACAGTAGATATCCATTGCTTTATACCACTGTGACACTCACAACAATGTACAACAGTAGATATCCATTGCTTTATACCACTGTGACACTCACAACAATGTACCACAGTAGATATCCATTGCTTTATACCACTGTGACACTCACAACAATGTACCACAGTAGATACCCATTGCTTTATACCACTGTGACACTCACAACAATGTACAACAGTAGATATCCATTGCTTTATACCACTGTGACACTCACAACAATGTACCACAGTAGATATCCATTGCTTTATATCACTGTGACACTCCAACAATGTACCACAGTAGATACCCATTGCTTTATACCACTGTGACACTCATAACAATGTACCACAGTAGATATCCATTGCTTTATACCACTGTGACACTCACAACAATGTACCACAGTAGATATCCATTGCTTTATATCACTGTGACACTCACAACAATGTACCACAGTAGATATCCATTGCTTTATACCACTGTGACACTCACAACAATGTACCACAGTAGATACCCATTGCTTTATACCACTGTGACACTCACAACAATGTACCACAGTAGATATCCATTGCTTTATACCACTGTGACACTCACAATAATGTACCACAGTAGATATCCATTGCTTTATACCACTATGACACTCACAACAATGTACCACAGTAGATATCCATTGCTTTATATCACTGTGACACTCACAACAATGTACCACAGTAGATATCTCTTGCTTTATATCACTGTGACACTCACAACAATGTACCACAGTAGATATCTATTGCTTTATATCACTGTGACACTCACAACAATGTACCACAGTAGATATCCATTGCTTTATACCACTGTGACACTCATAACAATCTACCACAGTAGATATCCCTTGCTTTATACCACGGTGACACTCACAACAATGTACCACAGTAGATATCCATTGCTTTATATCACTGTGACACTCACAACAATGTACCACAGTAGATATCCCTTGCTTTATACCACTGTGACACTCACAACAATGTACCACAGTAGATATCCATTGCTTTATACCACTGTGACACTCACAACAATGTACCACAGTAGATATCCCTTGCTTTATACCACTGTGACACTCACAACAATGTACCACAGTAGATATCCATTGCTTTATATCACTGTGACACTCACAACAATGTACCACAGTAGATATCCATTGCTTTATACCACTGTGACACTCACAACAATGTACCACAGTAGATATCCATTGCTTTATATCACTGTGACACTCCAACAATGTACCACAGTAGATACCCATTGCTTTATACCACGGTGACACTCACAACAATGTACCACAGTAGATATCCATTGCTTTATATCACTGTGACACTCACAACAATGTACCACAGTAGATATCCATTGCTTTATACCACTATGACACTCACAACAATGTACCACAGTAGATATCCCTTGCTTTATACCACTGTGACACTCACAACAATGTACCACAGTAGATATCCATTGCTTTATACCACTGTGACACTCACAACAATGTACCACAGTAGATATCCATTGCTTTATATCACTGTGACACTCACAACAATGTACCACAGTAGATATCCCTTGCTTTATACCACTGTGACACTCACAACAATGTACCACAGTAGATATCTATTGCTTTATATCACTGTGACACTCACAACAATGTACCACAGTAGATACCCATTGCTTTATACCACTGTGACACTCACAACAATGTACCACAGTAGATATCCATTGCTTTATACCACTGTGACACTCACAACAATGTACCACAGTAGATATCCATTGCTTTATACCACTGTGACACTCACAACAATGTACCACAGTAGATATCCATTGCTTTATACCACTGTGACACTCACAACAATGTACCACAGTAGATATCCATTGCTTTATATCACTGTGACACTCACAACAATGTACCACAGTAGATATCCCTTGCTTTATACCACTGTGACACTCACAACAATGTACCACAGTAGATATCTATTTCTTTATATCACTGTGACACTCACAACAATGTACCACAGTAGATACCCATTGCTTTATACCACTGTGACACTCACAACAATGTACCACAGTAGATACCCATTGCTTTATACCACTGTGACACTCACAACAATGTACCACAGTAGATACCCATTGCTTTATACCACTGTGACACTCACAACAATGTACCACAGTAGATATCCATTGCTTTATACCACTGTGACACTCACAACAATGTACCACAGTAGATATCCATTGCTTTATACCACTGTGACACTCACAACAATGTACCACAGTAGATATCCATTGCTTTATATCACTGTGACACTCACAACAATGTACCACAGTAGATATCCATTGCTTTATATCACTGTGACACTCATAACAATGTACCACAGTAGATATCCATTGCTTTATATCACTGTGACACTCCAACAATGTACCACAGTAGATATCCCTTGCTTTATACCACGGTGACACTCACAACAATGTACCACAGTAGATATCCATTGCTTTATACCACTGTGACACTCACAACAATGTACCACAGTAGATATCTATTGCTTTATACCACTGTGACACTCACAACAATGTACCACAGTAGATATCCCTTGCTTTATACTACTGTGACACTCACAACAATGTACCACAGTAGATATCTATTGCTTTATACCACTGTGACACTCACAACAATGTACCACAGTAGATATCCATTGCTTTATATCACTGTGACACTCACAACAATGTACCACAGTAGATATCCATTGCTTTATATCACTGTGACACTCACAACAATGTACCACAGTAGATATCCCTTGCTTTATACCACTGTGACACTCACAACAATGTACCACAGTAGATATCCATTGCTTTATATCACTGTGACACTCACAACAATGTACGACAGGGGACATTCATGGTGTTATCTTACTGTGACATTCACAATAATGTACCGCAATAGGTACTTTTAGTGTCATATTTCTCTGACACCTATGACAATGTACCACAGTAGATACATGTATCCATTATGTCAACTTCCTGTTATTGTAACACTCACAACACTGTTATAAATTGGACATTCATTGTGTTACAGTGCGCGGACACTCACACCAATACAATACGGTGGACATACAAAATGTACATGGATCCCTGATAATCAGAGGAATTTCCAGGGCATAGTGACATGACGTGTGCACACCCAGACTTCTGTCTCGAAGTTGTAATAAGCTTACGTAAAATTTCTTATTTATGTTCATGTATATAGAGTTATTCACAAAAAAATGTGCAAATTTTATCTTAAATTTTTTTCTATCTATTCACAAAATGTGCAGATCCTGTTCTCTCTGTTTTAGAAAAATAGAAAATTCATAAAATTATTTAAACTAGTTTATAATGATACGATCAGCTTAACGTCTAGGCGTACGTCATTTTGTGAAATTCCGCCAGATGCCCAGAAGGAGTGTCTTTTGATTGATTATCCATTCCCGTCAGAAATGCACAAGCACAAAAGAAAAACATGAAACATTTAACACTGTCTACTTACGTCCTATTGCATGTCCAATGCTGCTTACTCCATGAACGATGCCATTTCCGACATTTTCAGCCGTGTGTGCTATAGCTTTAGCAGCATCAGTGGCACCGCTGGTAAGCGTGTTTCCGATATTCTCAAGAGAGTGTTCGAATCCCGTTCCCAATCCTGCAACGTTCGAAGCAAAGGAATCTAATTCATGTCCAATGCTTGAAGTAAGATCAGTCAATTTACTGCCCAAGTCCTTGAGTCCATCCCCTGCAGCGCCAATCAGATCAGTGGCACCGTTCAACAAATAGTTTCCAGCTGATTTGGCAGTGCTGCCTAAGTCTCTACCAAGCTTGACAATGTTTTTGCCAAGAAGGTCGACAACGATTTTATCAGCTGCCGTCTTAGCTACAAACTTCAGTAGATTTCCAGTTGACACAGCGGGAGCAAGAAGGATGGGTAGGACTTGATCCATGATACCGGCACTGGTGGCACCTTGCGGTTGGTTGGAGTGAAGTCTACAAAAATAAGAAGTTAAAATATACTCAATAGAATATAACTGTCTTTGAAGTCTGAACGAAAAGCAGACTTTTGGTCTTTATTTTTATTTTTTGTCTTGTTTTGTTTCGTTTTGTGTTGTTTTTGTTTTTGTTTTTACTTTTATTCTGTCGAACATTCATTCGGTCATCTAGGACAGTTTGGTTAAATGCGAACACTTTTAAGCAATTACGAATAACCACAATCCGTTTTGAGTATAATCTGTGAACCCATAAATGTGTTTTTAAAATATTTTTCACTTCATTTTAATGCAAATTATGTTATTGAAACAATATCAACTAATTCTAATTAACATATGAAAATGGACACAATAATAGTATTTTTTATTCAAATTGTGTACGTTTTGGTTTACATTAAAAGTAGATGAGAATACTTCTTACTTAGCACAGTTTTGGCACGTGATTGACGTGGTGTTGATTTTGTTTGCACATGTTACTTGCATAGATTTCTGAAGGGCAATGGAATCATTGATTCTGTCCACTACCATAAAAATCAGATTCTGACGAACAAGTTTGTCCAAAGCTGCAATAAAACAATGACCCTTACGTACGAGATTTTGTCAAGTACATTCATTTTGAATAGATTGTAATGAGCTTGTCCAACAACAACAATAATGCAAGATACGAAAGTAACTGGTGTCACATGACTATAACACTAACAACAATGTACCACTGTGGACATTAACGGGCCATTGACATTAAGAGGTGAGACCAGGTGCACGGGAGGAGTGAGCGTCTCTATGTACGCCCGCCGTGAATACCCTGACATACAGACGAAACAAATATAATTAAGCAATGTAGATAGACATGAGTGTGAACAAACACTGCGTAGAAAGTGCCATTGCCACATCACATCAGGAAAAGGGTATAATTACACTTAAGTCAAACCCTCTGCGGGGAACTTTTTTTACGAGCTCTATACTTCAAAGGGAATAGCAACAACCAACCACCAAACAAACAAACAAAGCAACTAACAGAACACTCAAAGCAACTAACACAACAAACAAACCAACTAACACGATTATTTATTGCAAATCACGATGTTATTTCAATAATTCACAAAGATGCGATTATTTCTATATGCAACCACCCCCCCCCCCCCCCAAAAAAAAAAAAAAAAAACCAAACAAACAAAAGAAAAATGATTTGCATTTGTTTCTAGAAACAACTTATATCACACTTGACAGCCACATGTTTTTGTTTGCCTAATTCGGTATAATATTGAAAAAAAAATCAAAAGCCAAAACATTAAACCAAATAACGAATCTAACATGTCTACAAGACAACAACCTGGAACAGCACGATAACAAAGATTAGAAAATGATCACCACCCAGGGAACGATGAAACAAAAATATATAATAAGAATATAATAAATAAATAGTCGAATTAAAGTTAAAAAAAACTTCTGTGAAGCAAACGTCCTTATAGAACAACAACATTTTTTAAAATTTTATTCTCTATGGTACCAGAACTTTTTTCACGTAACTTTACAATATGATTCAGAATTGCACAAATTGGGTTAATTAGATGCAACACTCATACACAAAATGATGGATAAAACTTTTTAGTAGTCCAAGAATTATGATACAGAAGACTATACAAAATCAGCAAAAGGATAGACAATCAAAGAACGTTTACGTAAGAAACACATGTAAACCCCCTGCATGGAGTGATTTCAAGTGCCCGAGAGGGTATTTCCCAACATGAAATGAGATCAAGTGCCTGTGAGAGTAAGCCCCTACATAGAGTAAGATCAAATGCCCGGAGGAGTAAGCCCCTACATGGAGTGAGATCAAGTGCCCAGGAAAGTAAGCCCCTACATGGAACAAGATTAAGTGCCAGGGAGAGTAAGAGTCTACATGGAGTGAGATCAAGCGCCCGGGAGAGTAAGCCCCTACATGGAGTGAGATCAAGTTTCAGGAAGAGTAAGCCCCTACATGGAGTGAGATCAAGTGCCCGGGAAAGTAAGCCCCTACATGGAGCAAGATCAAGTGCCAGGGAGAGTAAGAGTCTACATGGAGTGAGATCAAGTTTCAGGAAGAGTAAGCCCCTACATGGAGTGAGATCAAGTGCCAGGGAGAGTAAGCCCCTACATGGAGTGAGATCAAGTGCTCGGAAGAGTAAGCCCCTACATGGAGTGAGATCAAGTGCCCGGAAGAGTAAGCCCCTACATGGAGTGAGATCAAGTGCCCGGAAGAGTAGGCCCCTACATAGAGTGAGATCAAGTGCCCGAAAGAGTAGGCCCTACATGGATGAGATAAATTTCCCGGGAGAATAAGCTTCTCCTTCTTGCTAGAAACACTTCCAATAGAAATCGTAGAGTAGGATAAAATCTACGTATGGAAAGTGTCACAGTCTGTAAAATAATCGGGAAAGATTCGATCCAATATTGAGGATAACGGATTGTCATATTGTATGGTAAGAACCGTGTATTGACAATAGAATTTCCTTTGTGTCTGGTACACATGTATAACATAACTATTTAAGATTTAAATAAAAAAAAACCCGTTTATCTTACAGTCAACAATCTTTGGTATATTATTTTAAAATATAATTTAAAAAACTACAGAAACAAAACAAAAATATGATAATAAAATACCCTGTCCCTGTTTTCCATCGGTTACTCAAAACTGTTGGCTATTTCATCTAAACATTTTTACTGCTGGATATTTGTTGATAAAAAAAAATAATGGATATACAGACAGAGCAGTTATCCTTGATAATTAATTTCATTGTCCATAACAGTATTGGAACCTTTTCTTTACAAGTGGAAAAATTGCAAGCATTCAAAAGGCATTTAGTCATCCTAACTTTCCCGAATTGTCTAATGTTACCAATGAATTTGTTGTAAGTTACTCTGAAAGTGAGAGTAACAGGGAGAGTGAGACTAGTGGTGAAAGTTAAAGTGAAAATAGAAGAGAAAGAGATAGTAAATGTGAAAATGATTCCAGAGAGTTAAACAATCTAAAAAAAAAAAAGCTGTAAAAGTGCGTGCAAAAAAAGTAGCTGGAAGGTACAGAGAATTTTTTTTACATAAGAATCTGCGGTAGAAATCGCTCATTCGTGGTCCAATGGTCTGTTTTTAATTTTTCCAATTTTCTCAGTATTTTCATAAGATGTGCATCAATAAGGTATAAATCTAGGCTATAAGTATCTGATACATGACAATTGTATATATAACATTTTTTTTTATATCTAAAACCAAAAGGATAATTTAATGACGCACTGAGTAATGTTTACTATGGGTATTTATCTGTAACAGTTTCAATTTTCCAAGAGGATTGTAACCCTAGTGGCCACTTCTGGAGCCCCTACTGAGGATTGTAACCCTAATGGCCACTTCTGGAGCCCCTACTGATGTTTCTTTCGCCATTTTAAACATTTTGTTATCATCAGTTGTAAACAGCGTTTGTCTACATTCATCGTATCTGTACACGTTTTACCTCTGTTTTCTAGGGGTCCATGAATTGCAAGCATTCAGTACCTTAGTACGATATTGTTAGGGCCACAGTGAAATTGCATCGTTTACATTTGTATTTTACTTTCTTAATTTCGTTTTCAGTTTTGTCTTAAATCTTTAAATAGTTTCTTGTATCTATACAGAAGATTTTAACAGCATATTCTGATGGAAAGCATGTTCTTTTTCGTTTCTAAAAGTATATTAGTTTTCACACAATTGTTTTCCAAGACCCAAGTGTATGTCATCACCTTGAACCAAGATCATATTTACAAGGTCAAGGTCGCAGTATACACATAGCCAGAATTCTTTTCTGGGTCATTACTTCTCATCATGTTACATCATGGACCGATGATATTTCACACAATTGTTGTCTACGACACAAGGGTGTATCGTAAACTCGAACCATAGTCATATCTACAAGGTCAATGTCACAGTGTACCCATAGCCAAAATTCTTGTCCGGGATATACCTTCTTCGTGCTACATAGTGGACATTATATGAGGATTTCCATAAAGGGATATAATTCCATTCTTATAAAATTTACAGAGTTTAAATCCTTTCAACTTGTTGATATTCAGTTGGTTGTCGCGGGAGGTATTTGTCCCGTTAGGACAGCTCTTGTTTTCAGTTTTTCATCATCCATAGACAAATGTCGATTCTCATTTTAATTTGAAATGTTCTGTTAAGTATTCTCCAAAAGAGAAAATTCAAAGAAAATGGAAAATTTAGAGTATTTTGCTATTCGACAAAGCCTTACGACATCCCAGAACTCCTATTGTGATTCATTTTATATAAGTATAAAATTAAGATGTCTAGAACTCTTACTGTTGTTCATTTTATATAAGTATAAAATTAAAATGTCTAGAACTCTTATTGTGGTTTATTTTATATAAAGTATAAAATTAAAATGTCTAGAACTCTTATTGTTGTTCATTTTATATAAAGTATAAAATTAATATGCCCAGAACTCCTGTTGTGGTTCATTTTATACAAAATGTAAAATTAATATGCCTACCTATAGTTGTATAGCTGTCTAGTTCAACAAAAGCAGCATTGACAGACACACTGAACAGTAGGGTGGCGAAGATGAGTTTGAACATCTTGTAAGAGGGAGTCTTTCCTGACGAATAAATGCTATGTATGTATAAGATAAGACACCAAGGACTATCTACACACAGTGTGACATGTTATAGTATCAAGTGCAAGGCTAAGGTTGGACACAACTGTGATAACTACACAGTAATCTTTATTCATAAACGGTCTAGATTATTTCTGAACGGCAAAGAAAACCAATATGATTAAAGCCCAGTTTACACGATATGCTTTAGCATATCTTCACAGCATATATGCAGTGAAGACGGCGCGTTTACACGATATGTTGTGCACATATGTTTTTGCCTAATTTGCATTCGTTTTCCCGCTAAATCTCATATTTACACGTGTTCTCACAATGGACGAATTGGAGATTTTAGCTCCTATTCTATTAATTATTATGGCTGGCGCTTATCGTCAATATCGAAGAAACAAACGAAAAAGAAGGGCTAAAACATATCGTGTAAATTGGGCTTTAGATCTACTCCAACTAGTAACCATATATCTCTTGGCATCAAGACAAGCATACTACTTTCAGACTAACCTCTTTAATGTACCGACTTTTTATTTTTTTGTTTTTATTTTTGTTTCTTGGAATTTCTATTTATAACGTCTTATCTCGATTCGTCCATCTGATTGGTCGATGGCGTATGTTAGCACATCTTCACAGTATATGGAATAGAACCAATTCTATTTCGTCTGCTAGCATATATGCTTAGCACAATCCAAGTTTACACGATCTGTTTTAGCATATCTTCACAGTGAAGATGTGCTAAAACATATCGTGTAAATTGGGCTTAAGATTCATTTACTATGATTCACGCTCTAATGCTCAGGAAAGGATTTATGAACTTAGAATTGCAATGATGAAATTCAGTTTCATCTCGATATATAAGCGATACACTTTCACAACAGGCGTCATAAATGTATTGGCTAAAGGCAGTAGCAAAGTAACAGTACAAAGGCAGTAGATATAGATATGCAAAATATTGTTTGAAGAACTATTAATTTTAGAAATAAATCAAGAAAACTCTGTCCTATGGCGAATCTGTTGTATTATTACTACAGCATAAAGCCGATTTGAAAGTTTGTGTGGCGTTATGACTCAGTCTCGGCTAGGTAATGAAAGGTTTACTGATAAGGAATCCGTCCAGGACTACCGTACTACCGTAGGTACTGGTCTGGTCTATATAGATATAAAGTTCATTACATAGGTTATAGCGTCGGTGGTGGAAATTATCTTCTGCTTTACATGTTTCAGTATGTCTTGCATGTCATTAAATAGTTCTACATTATAGTTTCCTTGTTATTGATATGTGGCAGTAAATTGCAGCAGCATTGAATCTACATCTATTTATCTGTAGGCATTTCTATGCATTTCAAATAAAATTTCAGTATTGTATATAGTCACTGGTTTCTACCATGACATTGCATTTTAAGTAGGTACACTGATAAATCATATTTGTGCGTAGTAATGTTTGACTGATTGATTGATTGATTGATTGATTGAATATTGTTTTACGTAACTCCGCGACTATTTCACATATATGGTGACGGCATCTGTCTGATGCATTGCATACAAATTAAGACCTTTGCAACGGACTCGCCCAAAGCAGTGAGGGTTCTTTTACGTGCCACGCCTACCTTGACACGGGACCTTGGCTTTTCCTGTCTCATCCGAAAGACAGAACAACGGTGTGCCCAGGGCGGAACCCGGGACTTTTTTTATCACGAACCGAGTACCTTATCCACTAGGCCACACCGACTTTACTAATGTTTGAATAGATGGTTAATTTCTCCAAACTAGGGATACTTCCTGTGATCCTGCAATGATTATAACTTTGAGGTATAGGACAATGTAAAACAGTTTCTAAAGAAGTGTAAATATTTAAAAAAAAAATTAGAATTAATTCATTAAACTCAGTATGAATATGAGGCAAAAATCATGCTTGAGCACAAACATGGCTGACAACGGGAGGTCACTTCAACTAAATTTCTGCTTATGAGACCTATCTATCGATTTCATTCTGAAGACATGTCTTTGGACGTAATAATCATTCTCTCCATTGGAAATTAATGTTAAATCTATTCTTACATTTATCTATTTCTTTAATTTTGTCTGTCCTACATTCTTTATTTATTCATTTATTTTAGTTTTATTAATTTATTCATTTATTTATTTATTTATCTATTTATTCATTGTTAGTTTACGGTTATTTTTTTAAATACAATACACTTTCGTTTCTTTGCTTTTAATGATCGTTATGAAACGTTCACTTTGTTATTGTAAGATAAATAATATATTTTGTCTGAGTTTTCTAAGTCTAATATGTCTCGCACGTTAGACTTGGAGTTGAATTCCTCCTTCTGTGTATTGAGAAAAAATTCTAAACTTCCATCTGTACAATACAGCAATACAGTACTAAAATTTGTATAGCGCCCTGATTAATTTGATATCTCTCAATCGTTTTACAATAAAATAATCAAGAAGCGTTTGGCTGGTCACACATGAATGCCCAAATCTTACAGATGATATTAAAACATTTCATGCATAAGAGGAAAGTGGAACAACACAATGTAGGAAGTGTCACAATCACACAAAACCAATGTAAGCAGATAGTAACACCAAAACCAAAAACACATAGGTTGCAGGCAGTTTTTACGACCTCCTCACTTCAATAAATGGATCAACAATGTCAAATACGTAAGTAACTAGTAGTTTTTACACTGGTATAGTACTAATCACACTGGTACTCACAACAAAGCACCATGTTCGACATTCATAGCCGACCGCTGAAAATCAGGTGGGAGACTCACAGACCACTGAAAACCAGGTGGGAGACTCACAGACCACTGAAAATCAGGTGGGAACTCACAGACCACTGAAAATCAGATGGGAACTCACAGACCACTGAAAATTCACAGACCACTGAAAATCAGGTGGGAACTCACAGACTACTGAAAATCAGGTGGGAGACTCACAGACCACTAGAAATCAGGTGGGAGACTCACAGACCACTAAAACTCAGGTGGGAACTCACAGACCACTGAAAATCAGGTGGGAGACTCACAGACCACTGAAAATCAGGTGGGAGACTCACAGACCACTAAAAATCAGGTGGGAACTCACAGACCACTAAAAATCAGGTGGAAGACTCACAGACTACTGAAAATCAGGTGGGAGACTCACAGACCACTGAAAATCAGGTGGGAGACTCAAAGACCACTAAAAATCAGGTGGGAACTCACAGACCACTAAAAATCAGGTGGGAACTCACAGACTACTGAAAATCAGGTGGGAGACTCACAGACCACTGAAAATCAGGTGGGAGACTCAAAGACCACTAAAAATCAGGTGGGAACTCACAGACCACTAAAAATCAGGTGGGAACTCACAGACTACTGAAAATCAGGTGGGAGACTCACAGACCACTAAAATCAGGTGGGAGACTCACAGACTACTGAAAATCAGGTGGGAGACTCACATTCCACTAAAAATCAGGTGGGAACTCACAGACCACTGAAAATCAGATGGGAACTCACAGACCACTGAAAATTCACAGACCACTGAAAATCAGGTGGGAGACTCACAGACCACCTAAAATCAGGTGGGAACTCACAGACCACTAAAAATCAGGTGGGAACTCACAGACCACTAAAAATCAGGTGAGAACTCACAGACTACTGAAAATCAGGTGGGAGACTCACAGACCACTGAAAATCAGGTGGGAGACTCACAGACCACTAAAAATCAGGTGGGAACTCACAGACCACTAAAAATCAGGTGGGAACTCACAGACCACTAAAAATCAGATGGGAACTCACAGACTACTGAAAATCAGGTGGGAGACTCACAGACCACTGAAAATCAGGTGGGAGACTCAAAGACCACTAAAAATCAGGTGGGAACTCACAGACCACTAAACATCAGGTAGGAACTCACAGACTACTGAAAATCAGGTGGGAGACTCACAGACCACTAAAATCAGGTGGGAGACTCACAGACCACTGAAATTCAGGTGGGAGACTCACATTCCACTAAAAATCAGGTGGGAACTCACAGACTACTGAAAATCAGGTGGGAGGCTCACAGACCACTGAAAATCAGGTGGGAGACTCACAGACCACTGAAAATCATGTGTGAATGTCTCTTGTTTACTTTTAGGCACACCTGCCCTGAATGCCATTTTGGAAAACAAGAGTATGAAAGTCACAAAACTTGTATATGTAATAATAAAAGCTGATTAGCTTGTTTATGATTACTATTTTTTGAAAGAATTTTCTATGACTTTCTCTTCTATCCGACCGAAACCAAATAAGAGAAGTTTATAATTTTATTCACTAACGTCGAGTGTCAACAATCATTGTACTCGACATTGGAATAATAAGTAAGTGCAGATATTTGCCAATGTAAATTTGGAATGACTAATGCGAATATAACTTCGAAGAAACATTTTTCGGTTTTATAAATAAGAAAAAAACCCTCGCAAACACCCTACCCGAACTTGAACAAACACAAACAAAATTAAAAACCAAACCAACAAAACAAAAATCAATAAACTAATTAACAAACAAAACACCAATCAAACATAATTTTGCCTGACGAGTACTGGCAATATAAAATGACGAGTACTGGCAATATAAAATATGATTTCTTAAAGCATGTGAAGATATCAGTTCGAGCCCCTCGTACGGCACTGGAATAGTTGTGGAGACTTGTACCGCCGTAACACGGGGTATTATGACAGGGGTATAAACCATTTAATATTCTGATCGGCCATTATCTGGCGATATGAAGAACCATTTCTGAGACATCTAAGGACACTAGTTAGAACTGTGCACCACAACAGGACAACTGAAGAGAGGGCCAGTTGTAAGTTATGGTCCAATTTGATTAAAACCATATCTTTATTTCGCTTTTCTATTTGTTCCATTGCGTATTTATCCTTCGACGGGACACGCCTACTGGATAGAATATGACTCTAAAATTCAGTACACAGAATACGAAATATTTTGTAGTATTCTGAGGCAACTTAAATGATCCAATGATGATAAATTCAATTATTTCTCGTTCAGTTTCCTCCAATTTTCAAAATCTGAGGTTGAAAGTTAAAAAAAAAATCCTTAAACCTTTCCTGTGAAATTACGTGCAGAATAATTTGCCGATCGAACAAATAATCAAACTGTTATAACATGAAGAGTCAAAGTCCATCATGTATATTATTTTCCTTAGTTTTCGAATTATTTACAAAATCTTATCACAGTAAATGGAAGTATTTATTTCGTATTCAAACACCGGCGAGCTGTAAATGAAGGCAATCATTGATTAATTAATTCCAGCTAAGAGTATTTCAAGTAGCAATAGTAATACATGGTTATACTAAAAATAATTAACTGCATCATATGCACATTTCGACAAAAACATTTAATCAGTAACGCTCAAAGTCGAAACTGTTTATTTTGAATATTTTGCCGAACTGACCTCATAGGAAAAGCCAACGTTCTACTAAGAACAGAATTATTTTACTCTTTAGTTTTCGTATAGTTAACAAAAGTAAGTAGCAGTATGAATAGCATGTTAAATCTTAAGCATTTGCAAATGGAATGAAAATAACCTTGGAAACTAACAATAATATAACTTGTAAGATGTAATAAAGTTACGAAAACAATCACTAGGTTATTAGAAATTATATGGGCTAATTTGTTCGAACTTGTATAATACAGAAACATATGCATGTCATAGACCAATAATATGAAAGTTACACTACATACAGAAGTGTAAAATTAAATGATAACGACACCGAAAATAACAATGTGTTTTTGTTGTGATGACGCTTGTGGAACCATTATTTTTAAAATGAAAGCATGCACAGTCTTGTTTGTTTCAGATGTTGAAAATAATTGGAAATACGATAGGATTTGGTAAGAAACTTTCTTTATTATGTATATGTTAATCAATATGTCTTGTCTATGTTCTTTATCCCTTACAGAATGTGGAGATATAGCCAGTTGTCGACATTGACATCGTTATCCTGTATGATATATAAAGAAATCCCTCGAGAGATTCAGCTAATTTGTTTGACGAATTGTATCTGGTAAAAAGGGGAAACCATCATTCATATATCACGTGCTATAAGTTTAATCAAGGTGATACAAAGATCTATTTTACTAAACACCATAACAAAAGCGTCAATGTCGCTGAACCTTAGTTTGTCACATAATGAAAAACGGATGATGCATTGCATAGATGAAAATGAAATATCATTAATCTTTTTGCTTTATCTAGGGTTGGATTATAAAGTAATGTAAATAGAGAGTAAAACTATGTTTCATTATATTCTTTTATACTAGAAACCAAACATGATTTCTTGGTATGTAGAGCTGAATCCTTGGAGACAGGTTGGTCGGTTGTTCGCTTTCAGCAATCACTCAGTTATAGAGCGGCATGGAAGGAAGATGTAACCACCTCTTAAACAAAGTAGCTGACTCCATACAATATGACAACAATAACTCAGTTATAGAGCGACATGAAAGGAAGATGTAACCACCTCGTAAACAAAGTACCTGACTCCATACAATATGACAAAATGAAAGAGAAAAAGTCAAACAAGTGAGGGAACAAATAAAAAGATGTGCATCACAAAAATATTCATTAACTTCGCTGTATCTTTGTTTACTTAAGACGGGCAAGTGACAAAGACTCCGAGTGAGATTAAGAGACTTATGCCTTCTACCTTATTACTTATTGTTAAAACAGTAAAATGAAATAGGACAAGCATTTAAACATTTGATAAAAGGTATGATCATTTCATTCTTAGGGGAGAGATATTGCAATTCTTTAGATGAATATCCTGATCTCCCATAAGGTGATAATAGATATTTCGGGGCTTAATTAAAATGAATACTTTTTGACTTCCAGAATGAGTATAAAGTAGGATAAAACATAAATATTCTGTTCTCATCGATACCGTATTTCCTCGCTAGATATGTATTAAATATATTGAAATAAATCGTCTTTCAATGTTTTACATTTAGTACAAAAACATTTCAACAAAGCATAAGAGGTAGTAGGCTTATATCCGTCATGCATTCTTTCTTTTTTTGTAATTTAATACTTTATAGTGGAATAAATATGTTTAAACTTAATAAATGTAACCCAATTTCACCCCCTCTATATATATAAAAACTTTTATCGTTTTTTTTTTCATGGTCACATTTTGATCATCTCTTAACAGTATTCATGTCCGTCTATATGTGAAAAGAAAAAAAGTTGCATAAATATGTGAACAAATATGCTCGAGTAGATTTCGCTGCTGAAACTTTTATCATGGAGTGTTAACCTAGGGAAATACCAGTCCACCAGCAGAGGTATATCTTCAGTGGTAATAATGATTATAAGAATATATATACCATTATTAAAAAATATCAGAGAATATATACATATAGAAATTAATTGCACCATATGTGCATTTCGACACCTTTGTCTCTTCAATGATGACCAATACCAAAACTATGGACGCCTTAGTATCACAATTATCACAAATTATTCACAAATCAGTTGAAATGTGTGCTTTTCAGGTTACCGAGAAGAAAGTTTTATTTTGATAATGGTATAATTTGCCATTACAATGCATGTATTCATGACGTTGTAGTAAATCATTCAGTATTTGGTATGTTACGGGGTTATTGGTAAAATAAGTGAAAAATAATCTGTCCTAGAGTAATACGACATAAATAGTGATATACTTCATTTTTTTTTTTTTTTTTTTTTTTTTTGCTTATTTTTGAGCAGAGTGCTTCTAGCAAGGTCAACAAACATCATAATACATAATCACGAAATGTGAACAGTAGAGGTGCAACATTATATAAATATTGACTGGGGTTGAGGACAATATATGATATGTTGGACCCAAAGACAAAATGTTGCCCAAGTCCGAAAGAATAACAGTTGGTAAATTGACAATAAACATGATATGAATTACCATCATATTGAAAACATTACAAAAAAAGTATTGGCTGGATTTACTTGATATATTACAAGCTCAATAGTAATACTCTGTAAATAAAACGATAAAATCTTATTTTTTTTTACTGTCCTTTGAATTAAGTAATTCTTCTATCTCATTTTCATTGACCTCTTGAAATATGGCAGACGTTGACGCTATCTTTGTTTTGACAGATTTGAAAGCGAGATAAGTAATGACGTTATCACTCCAATAATTTTTACTGTTGGCCCTAGGGCCAACATTTGAAAATATAAGACCGGTAATCACTATGAATTATACAGGGATATTGTGTTAATGGTATAACAAAAGCATACGTATAGTATATCATTAATCATATCAATCAGTTACGTAAAGTTTTCTCGTTATAATAGACATACAATGGTTTCTTTTCTTGCTACTTTACAATCGTTTCATTTTATGAAAATGAGAGAAGTGTATTGAAATGAAAGCTTAATTGATACATAAAATCCATCTTTACAAATAATCTAATAGAAAAGATATGCTCTCTTAGCTTTGTCACAGACGATTTTATAAAGGATTTCATGTAGTCATGTTTAGATTTGTAAAACAAAGATATGAAAATTAATCGACAATATCCAATACAGAATTTTCACAAATAAACGACTTTTATCTTTTACATTGCCTAAAGTTAAATGTCAATGTTATTTCTGTGCTTCTCATTTTCACAATGTCAAGGTTTTGTGATTTTGTGCAATACACAAATCCTTGACAAAATACTTTATTTAAATGCTGGGCTCGCGATTTACAATTTCATTAGTTCCGTGTGAAACATATAAATACGTATCTGATCTTATTTGAAAGCGAATGGAAATAATATCTTCCTCATTAACACATATATGCACATATTTTCACATTATGCTCTTCTGCAATAAGAAATAAATAGAAATTTGGAATAAATCTATTAACTTCGAACAAAACAATTTGTTTGGATTATTTATTGTTAGGAAATAGGCTTTTGTGAAGAGTTCTTGTGAAGGACAAAACCTTGACATTGTGATAATGTACTTTTGTACTGACCCGAAATGTATAGTTCCAATTCATTTTGAAAATGTCAGTAAACTATTCTAAGATTGAATTTTACCTCCCTCTTTTCACCTCCTTTATGCACATCTCTGTCATTGGATTTGTCCTTTGGCTCTTACTTTTATATCAGTTTGGCAATTACTTTGCTGTTAAAGTATCTGATCTTTGGATTTCCAGTTTCGCCCAGTATCTAGACACAAGGTGTCGAAATATGTATACGGTGCACTGAATTTTTTAAAGATATATTTGTTCTGATACTTTTATAAACATATATTAAAATGATGAAAGGGGTTCTCCTTTCACACAAGGTAGAACATTAAAGAACTTAGAAACTTCATTATGAGATGTAATACATATTAAGAGCTTAATCTTTATTTTGATATATATAATAAAAGCAGAAAAGTCACTATCACGACATTTTGATCCTGTTACTCCCTTTGAATTCTACGAGTGCTTTCTGATTTTAATTTTTTTTCCATCTCAGTCTACATAATCACATGCTTTTTAAAATCAAGAAACGTATAATCTCTCTCTCTCTCTCTCTCTCTCTGTTTGGTGATTTATTCATTTACAATAAAATTCAGTAATTAAAAATGAAGTCAACTACCCGATGTTCTTTGCGGAAACCTAACTGACAATCAGTCATTTTGCAAATGATTCTAGTCATTCTCTAAGAACAATTCTGAAAATTTGATTAAAATAAGTGTTTGCATCAGACAGATCCTTGTCCTAGGGTATAAGTGTCATAATACCCTAGATTCTAACCTCTGGATACACATGATTATCAAACATATAGTTATAAAATTTGGCAATATAAGGTGCTAAAATGTCATAGCAGTCAATAAATATATTTTGTTTTGGCGTTTTGAAAAATTAATATCTTTTCTCCAGGAAAATATCCCCCTCAGTAAAGCTTCCAGGAGAAAAAAAACAACGTTCACCTTTATCATTTTAGAGTAATATGTAATAAATAATTGAACTTAAACCACATAAAATAAGTAAATAAAAATACCCCGCTTATGAATGGAATGTGGGAACAAATTAGTAATCTATACCTCAACATATATCGACAAGACAGCGTTATATCGGTGCAGTTTTCTTGCTCTTCAATAATATGAATTCCCAGTTTACGCTTTCCACAATATCTATCCTGAAAATTCCTAAGAAGAGAATAGCTGTGAAAATGCGCATATGGTGCAAAACAGAAACAAAAATGGTAAGGTCCCCAGAATTTCCATTTGCTCGACATTTATTTTCAAGATTAGATATATTTTGACAAATGCCTGCCATTTGACCGCTTCCTGTAATACATTTGAAAATTTTGTCAAATTCCTGGAATAAGCTATCCGCAGATAGTCATGAATTCAAATAATTCACCGCTATCTTGATATCTTTATTTTCACTGGCAAATAACTCTGTGGTCAGTGCTTAAAAGCTATGTAACAATTTGATATTTTGTTACCATTAATTCCCCTTAACCAAGATAAAACATACCTTGGTTTAGTGAATGACACTTCTCAAAAGTCAAGAAGCATATCACAGGATAAAACTGAGGAATCTAAATCGATATAACATTATTATTATTACTATTTTTATTATTATTATTATTATTATTATTATTATTATTATTATTATTATTATTATTATTATTATTATTGAGGACCAATCTCGTTACTGAGGAAGTTCTACGGTCGTTTCAAGACTCTTATTACTCCATATGATATCTCGTTATCCAGACTTTTAAATGACAGTCTGGACTGAGACCGATTCCGATCATTTCACACAGATTTGACACTTTCTATACTAGAAGGTTACCTACTTTGACTTCTCCATATATAAATACATATGGAATTTACTCGATTTGACTCTTTCTACTGGGTATATGTGACGGGTGTTTCTAGCAAGCAGGAGATGCTCACTCTCCCCGGGCACCTGATCTCACTCCATCACAAGGGTTCACATATGCTCTTTAAGTAGACATATTTTGTTATTTTCCATTTGTTTTGTATTTTCACTGATTTTGCATGTCCTCTGGTTTCATGAGATTTGGACTTGTGGTTTGGATTTATCCATCATCTTTACACTCGTAACGCCCGTCCGTAGAACTTCCTCAGTGACGTTGCTAGTCTAGCACATATATAACCCTGGTTGAGCGGCTTAACTGAAAGTCGCCTAGCCCTCAGAACAAAGTCATTGTAATTTGAACATGCTCTGGAATAATGTATTAACTGAGATATGAATACGCCGTATGCGGGCAATGATGGAATGTTGCTACTTGTGAAAGGAAAGTTTGTGATAGCGAAATTAAAATCGCCACGTTTGTCATAGAGTGAGGTGTTCAATTGACCATTAATGTCGAAAGACAATATAATATCTAAATACGAAGTAGAATTACTACTTTCTGTGGTTTCTTTGACCTCCAGTTCACTTGGATAGATGATGCTAAGGTAATCCGCGAATGAAGGATTATTAATTGAAAGCAAGTCATCTATATATATGTAAGTAAAATTGAAGCCAAGAACCAATTGTTTTTTTCCTTGCGAAAGCAAAGACTGAATGAATTCAGCTTCGTGTGAGTAAAGGAATATGTCAGCCAGAAGCGGAGCACAGTTAGTGCCCATTGGAATGCCGACAATTTGTTGAAAATCCTTTCCTCCAAACACCACAAAAATGTTATCGATAAGAAAGTTCAACATCTGGATGACAGCTGTTTCAGTGTATTTATTTTTGGTATCAGAATTTTCCCTAACAAAGTAAGTTTTATCATGGCCTATAACTATATATTTGAATTTGCCGTTTTTACTAGTAAATGCATTTTGAATAATTTCCGCTGATCTGTCTTTTAATTTCTGATGAGGGATCGTTGTGTAAAGAGTTGAAAAGTCAAAAGACTTGATGAAATGAATTTTAGTAAAACTTTTTGATTTTAGATGTTCTAACAACTCCTTTGAATTTCTAAGGATCCACATTTGATTAATTCCACTTCTGGAATATACTGTTTCGCAATATCTATGAAAGCCAGATTTAATTTTTGATAATATTTTTGTGAGTAGCATCGATACAGATTTTGTGGAACACTTCGAGGAACCAGCGATAAAGCGTTGTTTGTAAGGATTTTTGTGCATTTTTGGAATGCATTACAAATATGGAAATTCTAAATTTAATTTATTTTTGTCAATTCCAAACGTATTGAGGACAGATTTATGATTCTCAAATACTTCCAAACCGAAAAGTTCGTGAGAGTATAAGTAGGATTCCTGGAGCTGAATTTAATCCTAATTCTTTCACTAGGCTGTCAAAGTAATATTTCTTACAAGTAAATGTATAATTATTAGATGCTTTATCTGCTGGTGTAATGATATAATGTTCTTGGAGGAAGGTAAGTTCTCTGACAGCATCAGTAAAATAAAGAATATCTACTTTGGAGCTGAGTGAACCCCGCACACAGGAATGATATCTGGTGCTTGATGAAAGTAAGCATCTCTTGCTTAAAAGCAACATCTGTCACATTAGTCCACTTAGAAATGTCGAATCTAAAATTGAAGTGTATAAGGTGTCAAATTCAACGTTCAAAATAGTCGGAGTAAGTCTCATGAACTACTTTCATGTCAATTCACCGTCCGTCCGTCGGTATCGCAACTTCATTTTAATCAAAAGTTTGGTGATGTTCTCTGTTTTTGTATTCAATTTATTACATTATTAACGGTGCCTTTCCGTGGTGACATTTATCATACGGCTGTGTCAAATGCTTTTATCTTTTCCTTTCATTCTAGAATGTCATTCAAAATTCTAGAAATGTCTACTGCCTCTATGAACAAAAGAACAGTGACTTACTTAGTCTATCACATACATACCCTTGGCTGAGCAGTTCCTTGAGAGTAGTTTTACCCTTAAGTAAGTGTAACTCGCTCTGTCATAATGTTTTTATTAATACATAAATACTCACGCAGCAATGATAGGAAAAATTCCCCGTGGAGGGTTTGTCCTAGGTGTTGTAATTTTTCCCTGAAGTTATGTGGCAATGACACATTTTACGCAGTGTTGGTTCACATTCACATATACAGTGGTGAGTAGCATTTGTTTCTTCTATATGTAAAGGCATTCATAGCAGGTATATGACTAGCCATTTAGGAGACGCTTACTCCTCCCGGGCACCTGGTCCTACCTCTGGATCTTAGGGGTCCGTGAATGTCCACTGTAGTACATTGTTGTTGGTGCCATAGTCACTTCATTGACACCAGTTACTTTCGCATTTTTCATAAACAGTTTGTGATGTTGAAGTTGAAGGTTCTTTAAATTTTCATAATTTTTCACTTGGATAGATAATGTTAAGGTATTTGGCGAATGTATGATTATAAATTGAAAGTAAGTCACAGAACATGTGTATGTGAAATTGAAGAATAATTGCTTCTTCCCCTTGGCAAACAAAAGACTGGACGAGTTCAGCTTCATATCAATAAGAAATATATTAAAGAGAACTGGGTTACAGTCTGTTCCCATTGGAAATTCAATACTTTATTGAGAAAAGTTTTTTTCTGAACACCAAAAATAATTATATAAATATACGTAATAAGTAATTTAATACTCAAAATTGTTAATACTTCGCCAATATTACTAGCCTTTTCTACAATGCACAGAACAGTGGGAGGATGGAATTTCCTTATTAATATAGAGGCATGAAAGTCATCAGCTCTAGAGTGTATTTATATGCATTATAAGGTACATATATACAGTAAATATACAATAAATAATACAATAAAACAATTATAGAGATATAAATTAAAGGTATGAAATGCAGTAACTGTAAACGTTAAAAACCGTTTCCAACAATGAGTATCAAACCAGATTTATTTTTCACTTTTACTCTAAATAAATCGTACAGTTCTAATTTGCATAAAAATATATATTGCAACTTTGACTTTTGACCTATGACTTGTGATGACATGATAATACAGATTTTGCTTATTGTAAGTATGACGGCGTATATTATATTACGTTCCTGCAACAGAAAATTTAAAAATAAATGTTCGACTATAAATTTTGGTGACAATAACATTCACAATTTCGATTGCCAACGAGCTATATAGAATGCAGATCTTAATTATTTTTGTAGCTCTACAAAACTCCTGTTTACAATACTTTTGAGATTATCTAATACATGTTTCAATTTTTCGCAACAAAAGATTATACTTGTTGAATAAAATAGTATACGTGTGGCAAGACTTGCAAAACTTAATTGTATCTTGGACCTGGGTGATCGATGAAATGTTTCCATGAAGATCAAGTTTAAACTATGTCTATAGCTTGCCTCTCTTCGTAATAGTTATGATTTGAACATACAGCTCATAATTTTCCACATCATAAGGAAACTTGTTCTAACACTAAATGCGAAGGTGTTACAGGATGATACTACTGCCTCAAATAATGAGATTCCACTCGTACTTAAATCATCATGGTATAACGATATCAATATTACATAATGTGCGTATCCTAATCAGGGCTAAGTTCTAACATTGACACTACCAGCTGATCCCTCTTTGCTCCTTCGTAAAATTCCTCCCAAGAAAGTTGACCATCTCCGTTTGTGTCAAGTTTTCGAAACAGTTTTTCTGTCATCTTTTCCGGTGTACGAACATCAGCTGGCTTTGTAATCGATGGTGTCATCTTGTACACTGCCTGTAATGTGAGGTATATTCAGACTGAAATATGATTTTTGAACTGTTACAAGATATGAAAAGGACTTGGTTTTACATTAGACTTTAATGAATTTAAACGGAAATATTCGTGAAAAATGAAAAATATCTTCATTATATTTAAATAATCAACTGTCGGTAGGTAAATATAAAGTATAATTTTTCATTTGGAAAAAAAATCAAGAGACGTATTGTATTACCGTCATCAGTGATATCATTTCGTTTTTATCGATAAATCCATTTCCATCGATGTCATACATTTTGAAGGCCCATCTCAATTTTTTCTCTAAATTGTCACTGGCAGTCACACTAAGTCCGACTAGAAACTCTTTAAAATCTACTTTCCCATTCCCATCTACATCAAACGTCCTGAACACGTGGTTAGCAAACGATGATGCATCGCCACCAAAAGTGCTCGAATAAACATCCGAAAATTCCTTCACTGTAAGTTGCCGGCCATATTTACAACTTTTCAAATATTCTCGGTACCATTGTTGGATCTCTTCGCCTGTAAAGTTGACCTCCTTTTGCAGATCTTTTATGGCTGCTGGAGACAATTTATGTGGTTTGTTACCCATAGCACGTAGAAATTCAATAATCCTCACTGTAAAATAGGCATAAATATAAGAACAACAAAACTTAATCGTGTTTCATTCAATATGGGACAGAAACCGTCCGAAATCGCAATTTCAGATGAATATAAATGATCTTCACGTTAGACCTTCCCAAATGATTATGTTGCTTCTATTCTTTAAGAAATGGACAGCTGTTATTGTTAATGGTCAGCAGGAAGATCTTGCTTGTCCGTATTACCTGAAGCAGACCAGGCTGCGAATTAACCTTTTGAGATAGTTCGACGCTTTGTTCAGATTGGCATTTGGAACCACGGTATAGATATTATAATGTGTAATACACATTTATATCTATCGTCGTATTATATATCGACAATTCAGCATATGTAGATTCTATGAAGATATTCAATCAAAGCTACTTAGAATAGACTATTTACATTAAGAATACCCTTAAAAGGTTTGTGTTGATCTACAAAGTAACAACACTTTAAATGAAGATCTGGAATGCAGAATGTCGTGTATTAATGAAAATGAGTGTGTTGACACTATTCAAATATATTTATACACCAAACATACCAATATTTATTTTAACATATATGACTAAGAAGAATCAACAATAAACTATGATAGAAAAAGGCCATGATTGATTAGTTTTTCTCGATTTTTAAAGATAGTTTTAAATCATTTAAGAGCATCTGTCACAGTTTGGAAATATCCATATAGTGTCAGTACCAAAGCATTGAGAACTACGCTGGTGATAGAGTACAATGTTATATCAGTGTCGTTACCAAAGCATTGAGAACTACGCTGGTGATAGAGTACAATGTTATATCAGTGTCGTTACCAAAGCATTGAGATCTACGCTGGTGATAGAGTACAATGTTATATCAGTGTCGTTACCAAAGCATTGAGAACTACGCTGGTGATAGAGTACAATGTTATATCAGTGTCGTTTCCAAAGCATTGAGAACTACGCTGGTGATAGAGTACAATGTTATATCAGTGTCGTTACCAAAGCATTGAGAACTACGCTGGTGATAGAGTACAATGTTATATCAGTGTCGTTACCAAAGCATTGAGAACTACGCTGGTGATAGAGTACAATGTTATATCAGTGTCAGTACCAAAGCATTGAGAACTACGCTGGTGATAGAGTACAATGTTATATCAGTGTCGTTACCAAAGCATTGAGAACTACGCTGGTGATAGAGTACAATGTTATATCAGTGTCAGTACCAAAGCATTGAGAACTACGCTGGTGATAGAGTACAGTGTTATATCAGTGTCGTTACCAAAGCATTGAGAACTACGCTGGTGATAGAGTACAATGTTATATCAGTGTCGTTACCAAAGCATTGAGAACTACGCTGGTGATAGAGTACAGTGTTATATCAGTGTCGTTACCAAAGCATTGAGAACTACGCTGGTGATAGAGTACAATGTTATATCAGTGTCAGTACCAAAGCATTGAGAACTACGCTGGTGATAGAGTACAATGTTATATCAGTGTCGTTACCAAAGCATTGAGAACTACGCTGGTGATAGAGTACAATGTTATATCAGTGTCAGTACCAAATCATTGAGAACTACGCTGGTGATAGAGTACAATGTTATATCAGTGTCGTTACCAAAGCATTGAGAACTACGCTGGTGATAGAGTACAATGTTATATCAGTGTCAGTACCAAAGCATTGAGAACTACGCTGGTGATAGAGTACAATGTTATATCAGTGTCAGTACCAAAGCATTGAGAACTACGCTGGTGATAGAGTACAATGTTATATCAGTGTCGTTACCAAAGCATTGAGAACTACGCTGGTGATAGAGTACAATGTTATATCAGTGTCGCTGGTGATAGAGTACAATGTTATATCAGTGTCGCTGGTGATAGAGTACAATGTTATATCGGTGTCGCTGGTGATAGAGTACAATGTTATATCAGTGTCGCTGGTGATAGAGTACAATGTTATATCGGTGTCGTACCAAATCATTGAGAACTACGCTGGTGATAGAGTACAATGTTATATCAGTGTCGTTACCAAAGCATTGAGAACTACGCTGGTGATAGAGTACAATGTTATATCAGTGTCGTTACCAAAGCATTGAGAACTACGCTGGTGATAGAGTACAATGTTATATCAGTGTCAGTACCAAATCATTGAGAACTACGCTTGTGATAGAGTACAATGTTATATCAGTGTCGTTACCAAAGCATTGAGAACTACGCTGGTGATAGAGTACAGTGTTATATCAGTGTCGTTACCAAAGCATTGAGAACTACGCTGGTGATAGAGTACAATGTTATATCAGTGTCGTTTCCAAAGCATTGAGAACTACGCTGGTGATAGAGTACAATGTTATATCAGTGTCGTTACCAAAGCATTGAGAACTACGCTGGTGATAGAGTACAATGTTATATCAGTGTCGTTACCAAAGCATTGAGAACTACGCTGGTGATAGAGTACAGTGTTATATCAGTGTCGTTACCAAAGCATTGAGAACTACGCTGGTGATAGAGTACAATGTTATATCAGTGTCGTTTCCAAAGCATTGAGAACTACGCTGGTGATAGAGTACAATGTTATATCAGTGTCAGTACCAAAGCATTGAGAACTACGCTGGTGATAGAGTACAATGTTATATCAGTGTCGTTACCAAAGCATTGAGAACTACGCTGGTGATAGAGTACAATGTTATATCAGTGTCGTTACCAAAGCATTTGAGAACTACGCTGGTGATAGAGTACAATGTTATATCAGTGTCAGTACCAAAGCATTGAGAACTACGCTGGTGATAGAGTACAATGTTATATCAGTGTCGTTACCAAAGCATTGAGAACTACGCTGGTGATAGAGTACAATGTTATATCGGTGTCGCTGGTGATAGAGTACAATGTTATATCAGTGTCACTGGTGATAGAGTACAATGTTATATCAGTGTCGCTGGTGATAGAGTACAATGTTATATCAGTGTCGCTGGTGATAGAGTACAATGTTATATCGGTGTCGCTGGTGATAGAGTACAATGTTATATCAGTGTCGCTGGTGATAGAGTACAATGTTATATCGGTGTCGCTGGTGATAGAGTACAATGTTATATCAGTGTCGCTGGTGATAGAGTACAATGTTATATCAGTGTCAGTACCAAAGCATTGAGAACTACGCTGGTGATAGAGTACAATGTTATATCAGTGTCGTTACCAAAGCATTGAGAACTACGCTGGTGATAGAGTACAATGTTATATCGGTGTCGCTGGTGATAGAGTACAATGTTATATCAGTGTCGCTGGTGATAGAGTACAATGTTATATCAGTGTTGCTGGTGATAGAGTACAATGTTATATCGGTGTCGTACCAAATCATTGAGAACTACGCTGGTGATAGAGTACAATGTTATATCAGTGTCGTTACCAAAGCATTGAGAACTACGCTGGTGATAGAGTACAGTGTTATATCAGTGTCGTTACCAAAGCATTGAGAACTACGCTGGTGATAGAGTACAATGTTATATCGGTGTCGTACCAAATCATTGAGAACTACGCTGGTGATAGAGTACAATGTTATATCAGTGTCGCTGGTGATAGAGTACAATGTTATATCAGTGTCGTACCAAAGCATTGAGAACTACGCTGGTGATAGAGTACAATGTTATATCAGTGTCGTTACCAAAGCATTGAGAACTACGCTGGTGATAGAGTACAATGTTATATCGGTGTCGTACCAAATCATTGAGAACTACGCTGGTGATAGAGTACAATGTTATATCGGTGTCGCTGGTGATAGAGTACAATGTTATATCGGTGTCGCTGGTGATAGAGTACAATGTTATATCTGTGTCGCTGGTGATAGAGTACAATGTTATATCAGTGTTGTTGGTGATAGAGTACAATGTTATATCAGTGTCGCTGGTGATAGAGTACAATGTTATATCGGTGTTGTTGGTGATAGAGTACAATGTTATATCGGTGTCGCTGGTGATAGAGTACAATGTTATATCTGTGTCGCTGGTGATAGAGTACAATGTTATATCAGTGTCGCTGGTGATAGAGTACAATGTTATATCGGTGTCGCTGGTGATAGAGTACAATGTTATATCGGTGTCGCTGGTGATAGAGTACAATGTTATATCTGTGTCGCTGGTGATAGAGTACAATGTTATATCAGTGTTGTTGGTGATAGAGTACAATGTTATATCAGTGTCGCTGGTGATAGAGTACAATGTTCTATCGGTGTCGTACCAAATCATTGAGAACTACGCTGGTGATAGAGTACAATGTTATATCAGTGTCGCTGGTGATAGAGTACAATGTTATATCGGTGTCGCTGGTGATAGAGTACAATGTTATATCTGTGTCGCTGGTGATAGAGTACAATGTTATATCAGTGTTGCTGGTGATAGAGTACAATGTTACATCGGTGTCGTACCAAATCATTGAGAACTACGCTGGTGATAGAGTACAATGTTATATCAGTGTCGCTGGTGATAGAGTACAATGTTATATCAGTGTCGTTACCAAAGCAATGAGAACTACGCTGGTGATACAGTACAATGTTATATCAGTGTCGTTACCAAAGCATTGAGAACTACGCTGGTGATAGAGTACAATGTTATATCAGTGTCGTTACCAAAGCAATGAGAACTACGCTGGTGATAGAGTACAATGTTATATCAGTGTCGCTGGTGATAGAGTACAATGTTATATCTGTGTCGCTGGTGATAGAGTACAATGTTATATCTGTGTCGCTGGTGATAGAGTACAATGTTATATCAGTGTCGCTGGTGATAGAGTACAATGTTATATCAGTGTCGTTACCAAAGCATTGAGAACTACGCTGGTGATAGAGTACAATGTTATATCAGTGTCGTTACCAAAGCATTGAGAACTACGCTGGTGATAGAGTACAATGTTATATCAGTGTCGCTGGTGATAGAGTACAATGTTATATCAGTGTCGCTGGTGATAGAGTACAATGTTATATCAGTGTCGCTGGTGATAGAGTACAATGTTATATCAGTGTCGTTACCAAAGCATTGAGAACTACGCTGGTGATAGAGTACAGTGTTATATCAGTGTCGCTGGTGATAGAGTACAATGTTATATCAGTGTCGTTGAAATCCTATTTGTGTAGCATCAGAAAATTTAGTGCGTTACTGCATTATTACTGTTATCTGCAAAGTAATGTAATTTTCAGTTTTAATCGTTTTAACAAATCTGTGACATATTTACATGCCAAGCTTTATAAATACAGCATGTTACTGAGATAAGCTGTCAACTCGTCTTAACTTCAACATTTCCTTTCAACAACTAGCTCCCCTACTTGTACTTATTTCAAAACACAATTTTGTAAAATCACATGTCATTAGAAATATCAATTATGACTTAGATTCCATGGGAAGACCTTCTTGACATATCGCTAAAGAACTCGTACAATGCTATTAGTCCTTTCAATACTCTTCTCGACCGTAAGTATATTGTTTTGTAGATAATTTGTAAAGTGTTCCTCGACTTTACATATCTATGTAATCAAACTCTTTAAATTCGTTCCTATATTTTACTGATTTGACGGTCACACTGAGATAATGAAAAGATCTTGCGTGTTCTATAATTGTTTTACTTTTTTGATGAGCTGGTTGGTCAGATGTCTTCTTTCATTTCTTAAAGCTGTATACCCTGTATGTTCGCTAGTACGGTGCATATCATAGGTTAATTTATTCTAAATTGTTTTGGTTATAGATATAAGACTAAAACATATTTTAAAAAGGATCCTTGCAAATGTTGTGATCAAATTCGTCATATTAAGTAAGATATGGCTGTCTAAAGCACGATGTTTGTAAACAGAATGTTTATAACCAACTTACCACGTGATCTAATTCGGAAGCCGCCGCATCATGAACAATGATGGAGGGCGATGTCAATAAACTTGACGAGTAACTTTATAAATCGGCATTCAAGTCTGCTAAAGTTAGTATTTACTGAAATCGTTTTCTTCTGAGTTTCCCTTCATCGTATTTATTTTGATTAAACTGCGCATGCGCGAAGTCGGGTTATGGTTGTATTTATGGAACACCCACTTTATTTACGAAGTATTTTCATTTTGGTTTTTTGGATATCTCCGAGGGTTTGAAGCAACAATATATGTAATTAACGCAAAGATAATAACTTTAGCCATACGAGAAAAATACAGTTTTTGTTTTACATGCGCTAATTTTTGAAATTACCCGGTATACCGAATTGTAGGGTATACAACTTTAAGATATATCACGCAAACAAGATAAAGAATGATTGAGTACTAAGAATGTTACAGATGTAGACTGAGTGACAATCTATTTTTGTGCTGTTTGTATGTTTAGGATCTAAATGGAAGAATATTTATATTTTCAAATGTGTGACCTTTGATTATTCTGCTGTCGCAATGATTTGGAAGGTGGACCAGTAAACCGGGTATCCAATTTAATCATGAATAAAGTTCCAGGGTTGCCAGGAATATTGCACTGGAAATGTTTCAATTTCTTTGCTTCATCCAAGGGATGATGTATACAAGATATTTTATTTCAAATATGAAGAGAAAATGTCCGCCATAAAAGAAAATATTGAATAATGTTTGTTTATGTCTAAACATGGCAATGAAAAAATGTCTGAATCAGTCAATCAAGGAAGTTGAACAACTCCAAATTTTCATTTGGTAACCACATCAGACATCACTTTGAGTCTCTATAATAGACCATAAGAAGAAACTGGTTCAGTTTTGAAAGAAAAAAGAGGAGTTACTGGCTCAGTTATGTGGCAGAAGTCACCATGGAGCTATACAATACATGAATATAAATAATATACTAGCACATATAACACATTACAAAAATATTTGATTGTTGTGTAATTACGATACCGTCTCATAGTCTCCACCGCCCTGTTAGTCAGCGTGCAACTTTCAAGTAAAAGACTGCATAAGGCTGTAGAGGGGCCAAATACAAGACCTATAGTCTTTTTGATGATCTCAATGTCATATTGTCTATTTAGAAGACATTTGACTATTTTATTACATGATAAAATAACGTTATCGGAACCTTTTACTTTCCTTAGTTTATGTACGAGATCACCGTAAAAATTAGGATGGGAAATTCCATTGTATATATTGTGTTGAAAAGAAATATTTCCAAATTTAGATAGAAGTTCTGAATAAGATCTGAAGAATTTGCCGAAAGTTTTTCTTAGCTTGTGATATCTGTAACCCTGAGTTCCTAAAACTGAATAAGTAGGATATGATTTGTTAAAATGAAATTTAGAAACAACGTCTTCTTGATATATATATATATATATATATATATATATATATATATATATATATATATATATATATATATATATATATATAAAACACGGTTCTATATCGTGGAGGCCTCCTCGTGACTAGAACCGGTAACCTTTGAACAATGTCAGAACGGCTAACATCATGGTTAACGGAATTAAGATTCAAGACAACAACATTACGTAAAATCTTTGCATTTTTAAACCGACATAGGCCCAGTAATTATTAAGGTAGTACGACCTAGAAAAGGCGCAATTGCAGGTGTCGCCACTGGTTTATCTTAAAAAATATCAGCGAATTAAATTTAACGTACATTTTGATTTTTGTGTGATTTTCCATGTACATGTATTAAATTTCATTATAAATATAGACAATGGTGGATCGTTCATTTTCACCGGAGAGGAACCCGTTTTGAATGAATTTTATATAATGATTAATTACCATTCTTTGACGTTTGATGTTCCTGTAGTGGTATATGTCTTGCAGACGAGGCAGATATATCCCATTCCTTTTTAGTACAAGACTTATTTTGGATTGCATTATGGGCTTCGATGTATCAATTTGGGTATAAAAGAGTATGATTTACGAAAGCACTTGGCTGGTATTTAGCTGGAACCCCCTTCCCTTTTTAAATGCTCAGTGGATCGGCCATATTGGATTCAGTTTATTTTATTCAGAGGAACAAAAAAGTTAAATTTGTAACTTATATATGTCTATTAACAAAAAGGCTAAGAACACAGTAATATGTGATGGTGAATATAATAGATAAATCTATGCCTAAATGAATAAAAAAGGAAATAAATAAATAAGGACATACAAGCATTACTATTCTGTGTATTTAATGGCAAAAGAACTATTATTTGATTCTGATGAGAGTGGTAAAATTGGTTGTGTTGAAATAGTCATTTTCAAAAATGCCTGGAACAAATTTTTTTCTCTCTTTTTACCTTCATCCCATATTCTTTAAGATTTTATTAAATCTTGCTGTTCACGTATAACAATTGATATTAACTCTCCAGATTTTCTTCTTGTCGAAAGAAAAGCAAACATGTTTGACTGTTTCGTGGTTGATTATATAAAAAGCCTGTTTTCGGAGAAATAATGAAGATGCAATACCCACGTTAGTAGTTACAGGTGAAGATCTACAAAAAGTTGCAATAAGAAAGGGTGTTGTGTTCTTCCTCTTATAGTTTTTCACACATCAAGCATGCATCACGTAAGAGCTTTTTTCACTTGAATTGTTAGGAATAAATGACGAGGTCTTGGGCACCTCTAGAAATTTATTAAATTGGGGGGGGGGGGTGTTATCTATTTACTTATTTATTATATTTCATTCTATTTCATTATTATTATTTTAACATCTAAAATTATAAATATCTTGACTGTTTGAAATTTGAAATGGACATTATCGGGCAAGTACATTGATTTAGCTATACAGACTAAGGCAAAAATATTTATAACTCATGTTGTTATATATTGACATAATTGGCAATTGAAACAAATCAGATAAAATGGAAATGCTTTAGGGATTAAAAAAAAATATCAAGTCCCTTAAGCGCTTGACTTTATGGCCTTTTGAAATCCCAAAGATCCGCCCATTAGTTATTCTACATGCATATATAATAATGTGAATCAAAGTCACACATTTAAAGAACGTTTGAAAGACAGTCTGTGATTCATTACCTTGAATAGTATATGTAACGGAGATGAGCCGTATATCTTCGTGTCAAGTTATGATTTAAATGTTGCCCAAGTTTAAAGTTACAGACATATACTCTGAATATCTGTTAAACTTATTGCCAATGACATACTTTTTTTAAAAATCTTATTCTATTCTATTTTAAATCTTATTTATTAATTTTTAATTGTTTATTTTACGTTTCGGGAGATCAGATCAATTATTTCCAAATCCGCCAGTCTCCTCTCCCATGTGAATATCAAAAGAATGATATCAGAAGATTTTTCTTCTTCTTCTTCTTTTAATAATGGTTTATTTGAATTTAATTTTGTATTCTTTATCGATTTTTCAATAATAACACGGCATGCAGGCAAGTGGTCACCAATCCCTTTAACACAATCCAGGAAACTGCAAGTTTGTCCGAAGAAAAAGGGTTTTATTCTCAGAAAGCGCATACCCAAACCAAATCGTGTAATCGAGAGATGGTAGATCAATGACATCGACCATTTCAGGTATCGATCAGTTATAATTTTAGAATCTCGCGGGAAATGGGGAAGGGGTATACGAGTATGTGTTGATGACAATCATTTCCACATTTCTTCCTCATTGGTGCTATTTTTTAAACATTAATTGAATCACAAAAGTAAATGGATGCAATGTGGCATTCGCAATAAGTAGCATGCACCCCTGGAAACCCGAGGTAAAACTATAGGTATCAAGGAGGAGTGATCAATCGCTCTATTGCTCTTCCTTGTCGGTGCTATTTAAAGCAGCATTGTAAAAGTTGGTGTTCTCAATCAATAAATTGTATACCAGTTTAATCAATCAATATCTAACAAATGCCAAGTACCTGTTCTATCAGTGGTAGATCACAGCTTCATCAGCATATGTTACGTAGATTCTCATCAAACTAGGTATGTATAAAATCAAATAAACATCAAGAGCACATCCGCCATTACTTTTATGGGGTAACTTGTCGTTTAAAGAATATCTATATACATATTGATTTTGTGCAAACAAGGACAACCTCACGTGACAAGTTTAAACCGCAGTATGTTGTTGACACACACACAAAATTTAAAAGTCAGCATGTCTCTTCTTGGTAAGAAAATTGTATCATCCACGTATCGGTCAATAGCTCTTTAGAGCTTGTGTTTACATGTTTGTCTTTTTCATGCCCACTTTGAATAAGTATTGTCTTGTCTTGTCACATGTTTTCCAACATTAAACGTCATTAACCCTGTACGTTATATATGCACACTCTCTTCGTTTTACAAAGACTACAAACTGAGCTTTTGTATGAATGATTTCTTAATGAATACATTGACGGAACATTTATATTTCGTTTTGTTTTGGTCTTAAGTTTATTGGTAATGTTGTATTGTGTTGGGCTATAAAAGACTGCTGTAACACAGATCTATCATGTTTTTCCCTTAAGGCATTTATTAGTTATAGAAGCATTACGAAAGTTATATCAATCCATTAGCATAGGTGGCATTGTTATATGCAGTATTATTCAGTAGTTTTTCGTGAACCCTTTTTCTAAATAGGAGACCCATTTTCGTTTGATCTGGTGTTACAAAGATAAACATTTCGTTGTGGTACACATATGTGTTATTGAATGTTGTAACATTGTTAGAACTATCATATATTTAATTACAGACTGTAGTAGTAGTAGTAGTTTCACATCGCATCATCGCCGGTATAACTATATAACAGAGTTACCAAATAAAACATACCGGTTTTATATTTACTGCGCCGGTGTTTTATAGCCATGATAAAAGTCCTCAGATTACACTAATCTGTAGAAGTGACGGCGGTTGCTGTGTATAATTAGAATATACATACCTTGATGATGTGGCATTTGTCAATCTTAATAACCTACCAGGGGCGTAGCTATGCTCTAAATGATGAGGAAGCACTAAAAGCGAGGGGTATGGGGACCGCTTAGATCCCCAGTGGGTCCTGGGCATAGCCCTGGTAGGGGGCCCAGGTGGGCAAAGCCCCCGGACGAAAACGGATTTTGGCAAATTCAAGAGACATTTAAATACACTTTTGAGAAGTTATGTTGGTCATGCCAAAAGTGTATATTTGCAGTTTAAATTGATTGAATATGCATAAATTAAGTCATTTAAATACATTGTTACTATTTGTGCCTGTCATCTTTCCTCCATATAACAAAATGTACGAGTACCACCCTCGTGAAATGTAAAGATGATGGATAAATCCAAACCATAAGTCCGAAAATCATGAAACCAAAGGACATACAAAATCAGTAAAAATGAAAACCAAATAGAAAACAACGAAAATTGTCTCCTTGAAGAGCATATGTGAACCCCCTTGATGGAGTGAGATCAGGTGCCCGGGAAGAGTGAACATCTCCTGACTTGCTAGCAACACCCATCACATATTCCCAGTAGAAAGAGTCAAATCGTGTAAATTCCATATATATTTATATATAGAGAAGTCAAAGAAGCTAACCTTCTAGTATAGAAGAGGTCAAATCTGTGTAAAATGATCGAAATCGGTCTCGGTCAAGAATATCATTTAAAAGTCTGGATAAAGAGATATCATATTGTGTAAAAAGAGTCTCGTAGCACATATATAACCCTGGTTGAGTAGCTAATCTGAAAGTCGCCTAGCTCTCAGAACAAAGTAACTATAAATTGAACATGGTCTGGAATAACGTATTAACTGAGGTATGAATACGCCGTATGCGGGCGATGATGAAATGTTGCTATTTTTGAGAGGAAAGTTTGTGATAGCAAAATAGAAATCGTCATATTTGTTACAGAGTGAGATGTTCAATTGACCATTAATGTCGAAAGATAACATAATATCTAAATACGAAGTAGAATTACTACTTTGAAAACTTCTTCAGAGATTAAATATATCATTTAATCATACAAACGGCACAACATGACATAGATACATGTAGATATTACTGTGCATATCAATGTATATTGAAATTGGCCCAAGGGTACTCCTTTGTTAGCAAACTGCAAGTCGAATACAAGGCAAGCTGTGATCAAATGTTTAGTGACATCTAGCCATCTATAGGTGAGACCAGGTGTCCGGAAGGAGTGCGTGTCTCCTGTCCGGATAGTTACGTCCGCTGACTCATTACATGCATGTAACTAAGACTAGACTGTTCACATTGTTTGACCTTAATTTGTGACCTTGACCTTTACCTTTAAGGTCACCTAGACCCTCACATGGTGCTGAGTTTCATTATGATTGATCCTCCCTGCAAGTTTGATGGAGGTATGTTGTGAATAAGGTGAGTAAAACCACCTATGCTTGCTTGCTTGCTTGCTTGCTTGATTATTGTTTTACGTCACTCCACGATTATTTCATATATATGATTCATTGCATACAAATTTAGACCTTTGCAACGGACCCACTCAAAGCAGTGAGGGATCTTTAACGTGCGACGTCTACCGAGCCACGGGACCTCGGTTTTTACTGTCTCATCCGAAAAACAGAACACCGGTGTGCCCAGGAGTCGAACCCGGGACCTCTCGATCACGAGCCGAGCACCTTATCACTAGACCACACCGGCTTATAACCACTTATGTAAAGTGTAAGTAACGAATGGATTGACAGACAGACAGACGCCGGACAAAGTGATTATGTCTCGATTTTGAAAGTACGAATATGAATTACCGTAAAAGATGAAAATTATGAAATTCAAATTCTCTATCCACATTGAAATATGACTGCACAAAAGTTTTGGTATTAACAGAAAGCTCAAAACTTCTTCTACCTTAGAAAAATACAGATTCGATTTTTTTATTTTTTTCTTTTTTTTTTTTTTTTTTTTGGTTTTTTTTTTTGGGGGGGGGGGGGTTTTTTGGGTTTTTTGTTTTTGTTTTTGTATTTTTTTGTTTTTTGATTGAAGCTTATTTTCACTTCGAAACAGCAAGAAATCAAATTTAAGTGATGTATTCCTTGTAGATGTTAATGCATTTAACTGAGGAAGTTACTTTTTAAAACTTCGTTGTTACATGACAGATTCCTGTAGTAACATGTCCTACATGCAAATAAATCAGGGTAGTTCGGACCCTCTGTTAAAGACCTGTTTGGATTGTTACTGTTAGGTTCACGACAAAGCTCCTCTACATCAAATCATGAATCTGGTTTAGATTTTGAGTGCATTACAGGTTGTTCTTGTCCAGAATTAATCTAAAACGACATGAATTTTGTTGTGACATGATTTACCACTTTTATATCACCAGAATTCAAACCGACGAATGTGACCCCGGAAACGTTAATCATAATACGTTACGAACTATCGTCAAATATCAGTTTTATTTTATGAAAATAAAGAAATATAATACATAGAGATCTAATGATATTAGTTTTAATCTACATCTCCTGAATATCATAAAAATTCTATCCGTACGGTCCCCCTTCTGATTATCAATATAGATGTCCTCCTAGGGGAATAAAACGACCTGGGTTCATTTTTTTATTGATTCCGGCTTCTAGTCAAATCGGAAAACTCAATCCATAATTTAGTCTTGATTTTACGTCCTTTTGAAATTGAAATACTTACCAGCCGACTATGGAGGAAAGTAAACAACCATGCATACAAAACAATCTTCCCTTTTCATCATTCTTAATGGTGTAGACTATATCAAATACACAGCTAAAAGTGAAAAATAAGATGTATGATTATTGAGCAGAATGACTGGGATAATTTCATTATCATTGCGTCAATGTGCCATTTCATATTTAAGATCTCATTTGTATCAGAAAAGATTTGGTATTGAGGAAAAAAAAAGTTTCAGTCCCTAAAATTGTTTTCCTCTGGTTGTTTTCATGGTTTTGGGGTTCAAAATCTTATGGCACAAGGACGCAAAACAAACAAATCAACAAACAGCACCTCAAACAAAGGACCATATTAGTTCGCCTAGATCAAACAACATTTCGCCAAGGATCTATCCGAATGATTTGCAAATATGTCTACGACAGCTTTACGAAATAAAACAGCATCAAAATAAACAAGATGTGGTTCTGAAGCACGAATTCTCCCGTTTATCAAATACAAGCTGTTGTTCTAAAGTAGTAAAGTAGGTCAAACTAGAAGGTCAAGGTCAAAAGTCATGGAACCAAGTATAAGCGAATGTCATTAGGAATATTCATGTGAAATATGAAAGTTCTTTCATTTTCTACTCAAAAGTTATTGCCAAGGTTAAAGTTTTGCAGAATGAAACGCGAAGGCAAAGGTCACGATATCAAAATGTTGGTACCAGCAAAGAGTATTGAAACAAACAATACACGTGTGAAATATGAAATTCATATCGCTTAACGTTCGAAAGTTGTGACCAAGGTTCAAGTCTTTAAAAAGTATGTCAGATATCCCAAAGTCAGAGCCACTAAGTAAAAATTGTTGATAGCTACAAGGAATACACATGATGAACACCCTATCACCTACAAATCAAAGGTTATGAACAAGATGTAAGATTTTCAAAAGAAAACGAATATACCAAGTGGAAAGGTCTTATCACAAGGATTCCTCGTGTGAGAGATGGAAGCTCTATCACATACCATTCAAAAGTTATGGGTAAGGTCTAAGATTTGCGGACAAACAGACAGACAGGACAAAAACTACATATCCCAAATCTTCGTTTAAGGGTGCATAAAACCGACGGCTACATGTATGTGAGAGAGGCTTGTATGTAAATATATATATGTAGGTATGCAGCATCGTGTGATCCTTCTACAAATACTGAAAAGAGCTTTCCAAGATAAAAACATTTTCTCGTCAGTGAGACTTCTCGCAAATCTTATGGCATCTCATAGTTCCTTTCCCCGATAATTTTTGCATCTTTAGGTCCAATAATTGTTAAACGAATTTTGAATGTCACTTCATATAATTTCCACAAAGGAAATTTAAAATGTAATTTTTGGCGCTTCTAAACTGTAATTCTATCAAAATTATGTTTTTGTATCTGCATCGGCTCGACATACAGGTGATAATGTGTCTTAATGGGGAATCAATTCATAATTTGATCCTCATTTAGGACCAGAGTAAAGAGATATCTTTAATTTGCAACCCCCCCCCCCCCCAAAAAAAAACCCCATGCCCTCATGCGGGGAAATAAGATTTTTCAAAAGTTCAATTTCAAACTGCCAATGTACCGATATCCGATGAGATATAGTCAAATAAACATGGTAACGCATTATGCATATTTAGTTTCATTCACTTTTTGTTATATTCGAACCAAAAGGGATTTTATCTCCAATTTTAGGGAGGGCGGCGGCGGCGTACTGATCTCAGGGGAGATAAACTATACTGGGTCGGTTTTTCCGTAGGGGAAGAAGCGTACCAGTATATAGCGTTTCCCGGGGGAAGATTTATACTGGGTCGGTTTTTTTCCGGAGGGGAGTTCTATACTGGGTTCGTTTATCCGAGGGGAAAGTCTATGCAGGGGTTAAGTTTATGTTACAACAACAGGATCAGGACAGAAACTTTACACTTTGTCCCTCTCTGCTTAGTACCAGGGATGTATATAACGCATTATATACGTCCTTGTTAGTACCAACTACTATCCAAATAACTCGTTTGAAACTTTACACTTTGTCCCTCTCTGCTTAGTACCAACTACTATCCAAATAACTCGTTCTTGATTTAGATCGGGGGGGGGGGGGATTAATAATTACTGATTGTTGGATTGATTTTCGTACGAATAGATATATATTGATTAATAAATATAAGCCTAAAGTCTACCTGTTATAATGCGCATGCGCGTAGGATGTAAACACTTGGTACATGTGTTGGGATTCACAACGCTAACGTAGAACAAGTGTACGCGTATGATTCTCTGAAACAGCTGATAGCAATATATTATAGTTCAAGGGTAGCAAGACTAAAGGTAGCTGTCTTTTATAATGTATTCCTATGTAAATGTTCTATTTTCCGTGTCAATTACCCTTATCGTCGCGTATGTAATGATATTTGCAAAATGAAAGTAGGCCTACAGTGCCACACGTACGTTTAACACTATATAGTAGGGGTCTGTTTGAACTCATTTATTGTGTAGTTTATATTGATTGACAACTGTATATCTCTCCTCCCTCCCTACCAAGTGATGAGGTAGGCAGTAGGTTACAGTATGCCTTTATAGTTTATATTGACAAATGAAGTACATGTATAACACTCAACTTTTGAGTACACTTCGTATTGGAAGAGGAAATGAAGTATACAGTAGGTTATGTCTTATGCCCTTCCATCCGAAATGAGGTAGACTGTAGGATTGTGTCTCATGTCTTTCTATCTTTTATAAAGAGGCCGGCATTACCTAGGCTATGGCTCTTGTCAGTCCATCTCAAGTGATGAGGTATACAGTAGGTTATGGCTCTTGTCAGTCCCTCTCAAGTGAAGAGGTAAACAGTAGGTTATTGGATTTTTTTGTCCCTCTCAAGTGATGAGGTAGACGGCAGGTTATGGCTGTTGTCTGTCCATTTTATGTGATGAGGTAGACAGTAGGTTATGGCTCTTGTCAGTCCCTCTCAAGTGAAGAGGTAAACAGTAGGTTATGGCTCTTGTCTGTCCCTCTCAAGTGATGAGGTAGACAGTAGATTATAGCTCTTGCTTGTCCCTATCAAGTGATTAGATAGACAGTAGGTTATGGCTCTTGTTTGTCCCTTTCATGTGATGAGGTAAACAGTAGGTTATGGCTCTTGTCTGTCTCTCTCACGTGATGACGTATACAGTAGGTTATGGCTCTTGCCAGTCCCTTTTCAGTGATGAGGTAGAGAGTTGGTTATTTCTTTTGTCTCTCTCTTTTAAGTGATGAGGTACATGTAGACAGTAGGTTATGGCTCTTGTCTGTCCCTGTCACGTGATGAGGTAGACAGTAGGTTGTGGATCTTGTCTGTCCCTCTCAAGTGATGAGTTAGACAGTAGGTTGTGGCTCTTGTCTGTCCCTCTCACATGATGAGGTATACAGTAGGTTATGGCTCTTGTCTGTCCCTGTCACATGATGAGGTAGACAGTAGGTTATGGTGCTTGTCTGTCCCTCTCAAGTGATGAGGTAGACAGTAGTTTATGGCTCTTGTCTGTCCCTCTCAAGTGATGAGGTAGACATTAGGTTATGGCTCTTGTCTGTCCCTCTCTAGTGATGAGGTATACAGTAGGTTATGGCTCTTGTCTCTGCCTCTCACATGATGAGGTAGACAGTAGATTATCGCTCTTGTCTGTCCTTCTCATGTGATGAGGTAGACAGTAGGTTATGGCTTTTGTCTGTCCCTCTCTAGTGATGAGGTATACAGTAGGTTATGGCTCTTGTCTCTGCCTCTCACATGATGAGGTAGACAGTAGATTATCGCTCTTGTCTGTCCCTCTCAAGTGATGAGGTAGACAGTAGGTTATGGCTCTTGTCTGTCCCTCTCAAGTGATGAGGTAGACAGTAGGTTATGGCTCTTGTCTGTCCCTCTTATGTGATGAGGTAGACAGTAAGTTATGGCTCTTGTCTGTCCCTCACAAGTGATGAGGTAGACAGTAGGTTATAGCTCTTGTCTGTCCCGCTCAAGTGATGAGCTAGACAGTAGGTTATGGCTTTTGTTTGCCCCTCTCAATTGATAAGGTATACAGTAGGTTATGGCTCTTGTCTGTTCCTTTCAAGTGATGAGGTATGCAGTAGGTTATGGCTCTTGTCTGTCCCTCTCACATGATGAGGTATACCGTAGGTTATGGCTCTTGTCTGTCCCTCTCAAGTGATGAGGTATACAATAGGTTATGGCTCTTGCTTGTCCCTCTCAAGTGATGAGATAGACAGTAGGTTATGGCTCTTGTTTGCCCCTCTCATGTGATGAGGTAGACAGTAGGTTATGGCTCTTGTCTGTCCCTCTTATGTGATGAGGTAGACAGTAAGTTATGGCTCTTGTCTGTCCCTCACAAGTGATGAGGTAGACAGTAGGTTATGGCTCTTGTCTGTCCCGCTCAAGTGATGAGCTAGACAGTAGGTTATGGCTCTTGTTTGCCCCTCTCAATTGATAAGGTATACATTAGGTTATGGCTCTTGTCTGTTCCTTTCAAGTGATGAGGTATACAGTAGGTTATGGCTCTTCTCTGTTCCTTTCAAGTGACGAGGTATACAGTAGGTTAAGGCTCTTGTCTGTCCCTCTCACATGATGAGGTATACCGTAGGTTATGGCTCTTGTCTGTCCCTCTCACGTAATGAGGTAGACAGTAGGTTATGGCTCTTGTCTGTCTCTCTCAAGTGATGAGGTAGACAGTAGTTTATGGATCTTGTCTGTCCCTCTCAATTGATGAGGTAGACAGTAGGTTATGGCTCTCATTTGCTCCTCTCAAATAATGAGGTAGACAGTATGTTATGGCTCTTGTTTGTCCCTCTCAAGTGATGAGGTAGACAGTAGGTTATGGCTCTTGTTTGCCCCTCTCAAGTGATGAGGTAGACAGTAGTGTATGGCTCTTGTCTGTCCCTCTCAAGTGATGAGGTAGACAGTAGGTTATGGCTCTTGTCTGTCCCTTTCACATGATAAGGTACACAGTAGGTTATGGCTCTTGTTTGTCCCTCTCAAGTGATGAGATATACAGTAGATTATGGCTCTTGTTTGACCCTCTAACGTGATGAGGTAGACAGTAGGTTGTGGCTCTTGTCTGTCCCTTTCACATGATAAGGTACACAGTAGGTTATGGCTCTTGTTTGTCCCTCTCAAGTGATGAGATATACACTAGATTATGGCTCTTGTTTGACCCTCTCATGTGATGAGGTAGACAGTAGTTTATGGATCTTGTCTGTCCCTTTCACGTGATGAGGTAGACAGTAGGTTATGGCTTTTGTTTGTCCCTCTCAAATGATGAGGTAGACAGTAGATTATGGCTCTTGTTTGTCCCTCTCACGTGATGAGGTAGACAGTAGGTTGTGGCTCATGTCTGTCCCTCTGATGTGATGAGGTAGACAGTTGGGTATGGCTCTTGTCTGTCCCTTTCACGTGATGAGGTAGACAGTAGATTATGGCTCTTGTTTGTCCCTCTCACGTGATGAGGTAGACAGTAGGTTATGGCTCTTGTCAATCCCTCTCAAGTGAAGAGGTAAACAGTAGGTTATGGCTCTTGTTTGTCCCTCTCAAGTGATGAGGTAGACAGTAGATTATAGCTCTTGCTTGTCCCTATCAAGTGATGAGATAGACAGTAGGTTATGGCTCTTGTTTGTCTCTTTCATGTGATGAGGTAAACAGTAGGTTATGGCTCTTGTCTGTCTCTCTCACGTGATGACGTATACAGTAGGTTATGGCTCTTGCCAGTCCCTCTCAAGTGAAGAGGTAAACAGTAGGTTATGGCTCTTGTCTGTCCCTCTCAAGTGATGAGGTAGACAGTAGATTATAGCTCTTGCTTGTCCCTATCAAGTGATGAGATAGACAGTAGGTTATGGCTCTTGTTTGTCCCTTTCATGTGATGAGGTAAACAGTAGGTTATGGCTCTTGTCTGTCTCTCTCACGTGATGACGTATACAGTAGGTTATGGCTCTTGCCAGTCCCCTTTAAGTGATGAGGTAGAGAGTTGGTTATTTCTTTTGTCTGTCTCTTTTAAGTGATGAGGTACATGTAGACAGTAGGTTATGGCTCTTGTCTGTCCCTGTCACGTGATGAGGTAGACAGTAGGTTGTAGCTCTTGTCTGTCCCTCTCAAGTGATGAGTTAGACAGTAAGTTGTGGCTCTTGTCTGTCCCTGTCACATGATGAGGTATACAGTAGGTTATGGCTCTTGTCTGTCCCTGTCACATGATAAGGTAGACAGTAGTTTATGACTCTTGTCTGTCCCTCTCAAGTGATGAGGTAGACAGTAGGTTATGGCTCTTGTCTGTCCCTCTCTAGTGATGAGTTATACAGTAGGTTATGGCTCTTGTCTCTGCCTCTCACATGATGAGGTAGACAGTAGATTATCGCTCTTATCTGTCCTTCTCATGTGATGAGGTAGACAGTAGGTTATGGCTCTTGTCTGTCCCTCTCTAGTGATGAGGTATACAGTAGGTTATGGCTCTTGTCTCTGCCTCTCACATGATGAGGTTGACAGTAGATTATCGCTCTTGTCTGTCCCTCTCATGTGATGAGGTAGACAGTAGGTTATGGCTCTTGTCTGTCCCTCTTATGTGATGAGGTAGACAGTAAGTTATGGCTCTTGTCTCTTCCCGCACAAGTGATGAGGTAGACAGTAGGTTATGGCTTTTGTCTGTCCCGCTCAAGTGATGAACTAGACAGTAGGTTATGGCTCTTGTTTGCCCCTCTCAATTGATAAGGTACACAGTAGGTTATGGCTCTTGTCTGTTCCTTTCAAGTGATGAGGTATACAGTAGGTTATGGCTCTTGTCTGTCCTTCTCACATGATGAGGTATACAGTAGGTTATGGCTCTTGTTTGCCCCTCTTATGTGATGAGGTAGACAGTAGGTTATGGCTCTTGTCTGTCCCTCTCACATGATGAGGTAGAGAGTAGGTTATGGCTCTTGTCTGTCTCTCTCAAGTGATGAGGTAGACAGTAGTTTATGGATCTTGTCTGTCCCTCTCAATTGATGAGGTAGACAGTAGGTTATGGCTCTCATTTGCCCCTCTCAAATAATGAGGTAGACAGTATGTTATGGCTCTTGTCTGTCCCTCTCAAGTGATGAGGTAGACATTAGGTTATGGCTCTTGTTTGCCCCTCTCAATTGATAAGGTACACAGTAGGTTATGGCTCTTGTCTGTTCCTTTCAAGTGATGAGGTATACAGTAGGTTATGGCTCTTGTCTGTCCCTTTCACATGATGAGGTATACAGTAGGTTATGGCTCTTGTTTGCCCCTCTTATGTGATGAGATATACACTAGATTATGGCTCTTGTTTGACCCTCTCATGTGATGAGGTAGACAGTAGTTTATGGATCTTGTCTGTCCCTTTCACGTGATGAGGTAGACAGTAGGTTATCGCTTTTGTTTGTCCCTCTCAAATGATGAGGTATACAGTAGATTATGGCTCTTGTTTGTCCCTCTCACGTGATGAGGTAGACAGTAGGTTGTGGCTCATGTCTGTCCCTCTGATGTGATGAGGTAGACAGTTGGGTATGGCTCTTGTCTGTCCCTTTCACGTGATGAGGTAGACAGTAGATTATGGCTCTTGTTTGTCCCTCTCACGTGATGTGGTAGACAGTAGGTTATGGCTCTTGTCAGTCCCTCTCAAGTGAAGAGGTAAACAGTAGGTTATGGCTCTTGTTTGTCCCTCTCAAGTGATGAGGTAGACAGTAGATTATAGCTCTTGCTTGTCCTTATCAAGTGATGAGATAGACAGTAGGTTATGGCTCTTGTTTGTCTCTTTCATGTGATGAGGTAAACAGTAGGTTATGGCTCTTGTCTGTCTCTCTCACGTGATGACGTATACAGTAGGTTATGGCTCTTGCCAGTCCCTCTCAAGTGAAGAGGTAAACAGTAGGTTATGGCTCTTGTCTGTCCCTCTCAAGTGATGAGGTAGACAGTAGATTATAGCTCTTGCTTGTCCCTATCAAGTGATGAGATAGACAGTAGGTTATGGCTCTTGTCTGTCTCTCTCACGTGATGACGTATACAGTAGGTTATGGCTCTTGCCAGTCCCTTTTAAGTGATGAGGTAGAGAGTTGGTTATTTCTTTTGTCTGTCTCTCTTAAGTGATGAGGTACATGTAGACAGTAGGTTATGGCTCTTGTCTCTCCCTGTCACGTGATGAGGTAGACAGTAGGTTGTGGCTCTTGTCTGTCCCTCTCAAGTGATGAGTTAGACAGTAAGTTGTGGCTCTTGTCTGTCCCTGTCACATGATGAGGTATACAGTAGGTTATGGCTCTTGTCTGTCCCTGTCACATGATAAGGTAGACAGTAGTTTATGACTCTTGTCTGTCCCTCTCAAGTGATGAGGTAGACAGTAGGTTATGGCTCTTGTCTGTCCATCTCTAGTGATGAGGTATACAGTAGGTTATGGCTCTTGTCTCTGCCTCTCACATGATGAGGTAGACAGTAGATTATCGCTCTTGTCTGTCCTTCTCATGTGATGAGGTAGACAGTAGGTTATGGCTCTTGTCTGTCCCTCTGTAGTGATGAGGTATACAGTAGGTTATGGCTCTTGTCTCTGCCTCTCACATGATGAGGTAGACAGTAGATTATCGCTCTTGTCTGTCCCTCTTAAGTGATGAGGTAGACAGTAGGTTATGGCTCTTGTCTGTCCCTCTTATGTGATGAGGTAGACAGTAAGTTATGGCTCTTGTCTGTCCCGCACAAGTGATGAGGTAGACAGTAGGTTATGGCTTTTGTCTGTCCCGCTCAAGTGATGAACTTGACAGTAGGTTATGGCTCTTGTTTGCCCCTCTCAATTGATAAGGTACACAGTAGGTTATGGCTCTTGTCTGTTCCTTTCAAGTGATGAGGTATACAGTAGGTTATGGCTCTTGTCTGTCCCTCTCACATGATGAGGTATACAGTAGGTTATGGCTCTTGTTTGCCCCTCTTATGTGATGAGGTAGACAGTAGGTTATGGCTCTTGTCTGTCCCTCTATCATGATGAGGTAGAGAGTAGGTTATGGCTCTTGTCTGTCTCTCTCAAGTGATGAGGTAGACAGTAGTTTATGGATCTTGTCTGTCCCTCTCAATTGATGAGGTAGACAGTAGGTTATGGCTCTCATTTGCCCCTCTCAAATAATGAGGTAGACAGTATGTTATGGCTCTTGTCTGTCCCTCTCAAGTGATGAGGTAGACATTAGGTTATGGCTCTTGTTTGCCCCTCTCAATTGATAAGGTACACAGTAGGTTATGGCTCTTGTCTGTTCCTTTCAAGTGATGAGGTATACAGTAGGTTATGGCTCTTGTCTGTCCCTCTCACATGATGAGGTATACAGTAGGTTATGGCTCTTGTTTGCCCCTCTTATGTGATGAGATATACAGTAGATTATGGCTCTTGTTTGACCCTCTCACGTGATGAGGTAGACAGTAGGTTGTGACTCTTGTCTGTCCCTTTCACATGATAAGGTACACAGTAGGTTATGGCTCTTGTTTGTCCCTCTCAAGTGATGAGATATACACTAGATTATGGCTCTTGTTTGACCCTCTCATGTGATGAGGTAGACAGTAGTTTATGGATCTTGTCTGTCCCTTTCATGTGTTGAGGTAGACAGTAGGTTATGGCTTTTGTTTGTCCCTCTCAAATGATGAGGTATACAGTAGATTATGGCTCTTGTTTGTCCCTCTCACGTGATGAGGTAGACAGTAGGTTATGGCTCATGTCTGTCCCTCTGATGTAATGAGGTAGACAGTTGGGTATGGGTCTTGTCTGTCCCTTTCACGTGATGAGGTAGACAGTAGATTATGGCTCTTGTTTGTCCCTCTCACGTGATGAGGTAGACAGTAGGTTATGGCTCTTGTCAGTCCCTTTCAAGTGAAGAGGTAAACAGTAGGTTATGGCTCTTGTCTGTCCCTCTCAAGTGATGAGGTAGACAGTAGATTATAGCTCTTGCTTGTCCCTATCAAGTGATGAGGTAAACAGTAGGTTATGGCTCTTGTTTGTCCCTTTCATGTGATGAGGTAAACAGTAGGTTATGGCTCTTGTCTGTCCCTCTCAAGTGATGAGGTAGACAGTAGATTATAGCTCTTGCTTGTCCCTATCAAGTGATGAGGTAAACAGTAGGTTATGGCTCTTGTTTGTCCCTTTCATGTGATGAGGTAAACAGTAGGTTATGGCTCTTGTCTGTCTCTCTCACGTGATGACGTATACAGTAGGTTATGGCTCTTGCCAGTCCCTTTTCAGTGATGAGGTAGAGAGTTGGTTATTTCTTTTTTCTGTCTCTTTTAAGTGATGAGGTACATGTAGACAGTAGGTTATGGCTCTTGTCTGTCCCTGTCACGTGATGAGGTAGACAGTAGGTTGTGGCTCTTGTCTGTCCCCTTCAAGTGATGAGGTAGACAGTAGGTTGTGGCTCTTGTCTGTCCCTCTCACATGATGAGGTATACAGTAGGTTATGGCTCTTGTCTGTCCCTCTCACATGATGAGGTATACAGTAGGTTATGGCTCTTGTCTGTCCCTCTCAAGTGATGAGGTATACAATAGGTTATGGCTCTTGCTTTTCCCTCTCAAGTGATGAGGTAGACAGTAGTTTATGGCTCTTGTCTGTCCCTCTCAAGTGATGAGGTAGACAGTAGGTTATGGCTCTTGTCTCTGCCTCTCACATGATGAAGTAGACAGTAGATTATCGCTCTTGTCTGTCCTTCTCATGTGATGAGGTAGACAGTAGGTTATGGCTCTTGTCTGTCCCTCTCTAGTGATGAGGTATACAGTAGGTTATGGCTCTTGTCTCTGCCTCTCACATGAGGAGGTAGACAGTAGATTATTGCTCTTGTCTGTCCCTCTCAAGTGATGAGGTAGACAGTAGGTTATGGCTCTTGTCTGTCCCTCTTATGTGATGAGGTAGACAGTAAGTTATGGCTCTTGTTTGTCCCTCACAAGTGATGAGGTAGACAGTAGGTTATGGCTCTTGTCTGTCCCGCTCAAGTGATGAGCTAGACAGTAGGTTATGGCTCTTGTTTGCCCCTCTCAATTGGTAAGGTATACATTAGGTTATGGCTCTTGTCTCTTCCTTTCAAGTGATGAGGTATACAGTAGTTTATGGCTCTTGTCTGTCCCTCTCACATGATGAGGTATACAGTAGGTTATGGCTCTTGTCTGTCCCTCTCAAGTGATGAGGTATACAATAGGTTATGGCTCTTGCTTGTCCCTCTCTAGTGATGAGGTATACAGTAGGTTATGACTGTTGTCTCTGCCTCTCACATGATGAGGTAGACAGTAGATTATCGCTCTTGTCTGTCCCTCTCAAGTGATGAGGTAGACAGTAGGTTATGGCTCTTGTCTGTCCCTCTTATGTGATGAGGTAGACAGTAAGTTATGGCTCTTGTCTGTCCCTCACAAGTGATGAGGTAGACAGTAGGTTATGGCTCTTGTCTGTCCCGCTCAAGTGATGAGCTAGACAGTAGGTTATGGCTCTTGTTTGCCCCTCTCAATTGATAAGGTATACATTAGGTTATGGCTCTTGTCTCTTCCTTTCAAGTGATGAGGTATACAGTAGGTTATGGCTCTTGTCTGCCTCTCACATGATGAGGTATACAGTAGGTTATGGCTCTTGTCTGTCCCTCTCAAGTGATGAGGTATACAATAGGTTATGGCTCTTGCTTGTCCCTCTCAAGTGATGAGATAGACAGTAGGTTATGGCTCTTGTCTCTGCCTCTCACATGATGAGGTAGACAGTAGATTATCGCTCTTGTCTGTCCCTCTCAAGTGATGAGGTAGACAGTAGGTTATGGCTCTTGTCTGTCCCTCTGATGTGATGAGGTAGACAGTAAGTTATGGCTCTTGTCTGTCCCTCACAAGTGATGAGGTAGACAGTAGGTTATGGCTCTTGTCTGTCCCGCTCAAGTGATGAGCTAGACAGTAGGTTATGGCTCTTGTTTGCCCCTCTCAATTGATAAGGTATACATTAGGTTATGGCTCTTGTCTCTTCCTTTCAAGTGATGAGGTATACAGTAGGTTATGGCTCTTGTCTGTCCCTCTCACATGATGAGGTATACAGTAGGTTATGGCTCTTGTCTGTCCCTCTCAAGTGATGAGGTATACAATAGGTTATGGCTCTTGCTTGTCCCTCTCAAGTGATGAGATAGACAGTAGGTTATGGCTCTTGTCTGTCCCTCTCATGTGATGAGGTAGACAGTAGGTTATGGCTCTTGTCTGTCCCTCTCACGTGATGAGGTAGACAGTAGGTTATGGCTCTTGTCTGTCTCTCTCAAGTGATGAGGTAGACAGTAGTTTATGGATCTTGTTTGTCCCTCTCAATTGATGAGGTAGACAGTAGGTTATGGCTCTCATTTGCCCCTCTCAATTAATGAGGTAGACAGTATGTTATGGCTCTTGTCTGTCCCTCTCAAGTGATGAGGTAGACAGTAGGTTATGGCGCTTGTTTGCCCCTCTCAAGTGATGAGGTAGACAGTAGTTTATGGCTCTTGTCTGTCCCTCTCACGTGATGAGGTAGACAGTAGGTTGTGGCTCTTGTCTGTCCCTTTCACATGATAAGGTACACAGTAGGTTATGGCTCTTGTTTGTCCCTCTCAAGTGATGAGATATACAGTAGATTATGGCTCTTATTTGACCCTCTCATGTGATGAGGTAGACAGTAGTTTATGGATCTTGTCTGTCCCTTTCACGTGATGAGGTAGACAGTAGGTTATGGCTTTTGTTTGTCCCTCTCAAATGATGAGGTATACAGTAGATTATGGCTCTTGTTTGTCCCTCTCACATGATGAGGTAGACAGTAGGTTATGGCTCATGTCTGTCCCTCTGATGTGATGAGGTAGACAGTTGGTTATGGCTCTTGTCTGTCCTCCTCACGTGATGAGGTAGACAAAAGGTTATGGCTCTTGTTTGTCCCTCTCACGTGATGAAGTATACAGTAGGTTATGGCTCTTGTCTGTCCCTTTCATGTGATGAGGTAGACAGTGGGTTTATGGCTTTTGTTTGTCCCTCTCACGTGATGAAGTATACAGTAGGTTATGGCTCTTGTCTGTCCCTTTCACGTGATGAGGTAGACAGGAGGTTATGGCTCTTGTCTGTCCCTCTGATGTGATGAGGTAGACAGTAGGTTATGGCTCTTGTCTGTCCCTCTCAAGTGATGAGGTAGACAGTATGTTATGGCTCTTGTCTGTCCCTCTCATGTGATGAGGTAGACAGTAGGTTATGGCTCTTGCCTGTCCCTCTAATGTGATGAGGTAGACAGTAGGTTATGGCTCTTGTCTGTCTCTCTCAAGTGATGAGGTAGACAGTATGTTAGGCTTTTGTCTGTCCCTCTCATGTGATGAGGTATACAGTAGGTTATGGCTCTTGTCTGTCCCTCTCAAATAATGAGGTAGACAGTAGGTTATGGCTCTTGTCTGTCCCTCTCATGTGATGAGGTAGACAATAGGTTATGGCTCTTGTTTGTCCCTCTCAAGTGATGAGATAGACAGTATGTTATGGCTCTTGTCTGTCCCTTTCACGTGATGAGGTAGACAGTTAGTTATGGCTCTTGTTTGTCCCTCTCATGTGATGAGTTAGACAGTAGGTTATGGCTCTTGTCTGTCCCTCTCAGTTGATGAGGTAGACAGTACAAGTGACTCTTGTCCTACCAACAGCATTAACTGACTTTCTACTATTAATATGCATATTTTCTTCATACCATTTATCTGCGATAACATCAATATATATATTAGTTTTAGAAACTTAACTTCCATGTTGGAATGTAGTTCTAGCATTACTGTATAATTCTGTGATGTCTAATCTTTAGCAATATACATGTATCAGTTTTATTGTTGACATGTACATACACATACCATGTATGAATATGTCAGTCTTTAAAGTTCTAACTAATGCTATATTGTTGTTATTGTGCTTCCCACCTTTCTTTCCTATAAAGTCTGATCACGTATTTACCTATCTTCCTGTCCTATAGGATTCCATGTCTGTCACTACCTCCCACCTTTCTTTCCTATCCTGTCTGATCTCATGTCTGCCTATCTTCCTGTCCCTCATTTCCTTACCTGTTCCATTCATGTCTTCTCCTGCCTCTTCCCTCCGTCTTTCTCTGCTGTCTTTACTGATCCTATGTCTTTCCTTGCCTTTCTCTCCACACCCTTTCATCCTTGTCTGATCCCATGTTTGCCTTTAAATCTATCTCCCACCCTTACCTCCTTACCCCACTTATCTCCCTTGTCAAACAAATTTCACATTTGACCCATGGTTGCCTCCCACCCTTGTGTCCTATCTTGTTTGATCCCATGTCTGTACTTGCCCTTTCCTTTTACCCTTTCCTTCTATCCAGTCAGACCCTTTGTTTCCCCTTCTCATCCTCACATCCTGTCCTCCTATATTTCTTATTTTGTTTGATTGCATGTCTATGCCTGCCTCTCCTTCACACTCAATCTCTATCCTGTCTAATCGCATTCACTCTGTACTTATCAGCAGGGGCAGATCTAGATGGAAAGTACACCCTCCCTTTCATTCTTATTTTTCATAATAATTCTACATAAACATTATTGTAAATCATCTTATTGCAATTCTTCACTTATGTTCTGATTGTCCCATCCCCCTTTTCTTTTTTCTAAAATCCTGGATCTTGCCATCATGTTCCTTAAAAGTTTGATATTCTTTTACACTTTTGATATCGGTGGTTTGTAAACCGGCAATATCAAAAGTATGAGCAGAGCAGAGAATCTCGGACTACTCAAAAGTAGACATACACAAAGGAGATGTGCATTAGCATAAACATGTTTACAAGTTTCCCTGAGTACCAAATGATACTTTAGATAGCAGCTATAATGAAGATAAAAGGTTCTCGGAGAGTATACATGTTTAAACAGTATGAAAAAAAAAACAGTATAAACAAAACAAAAACTTCAGAAAACAAGAGTGAATGTATTTATGCAATTTACTAAATCTTGTTGCTCCTTTGATTTTAAAAAAGATAAGTAATTTTGGAAGTTTTGGACTTTGTTTTAAAACATATAAAAACCAGATAACTCATAAAAACCAGATTACTCATAAATGAGAGATAGTTCTATGTTTCAATTTTTTATAGTAAAATGGAAAAAGAAGTAAGGATTTCAGGACCTGGAATTGTGGATAAGATGGAAGCTTGTGGCTCATGGAATATTTGGCGAGGAATGAATTTGCTGATGTCTGTGTTCTTTATCATGGCAGCATATGTTAATGTGAGTATGAACTTTAATTATAATATTATCTTAGATTTGCCTTCAAGTAAATTTAATTCAAAATCAATTCATATCCATAATAATATTAGATGATATTATAGAACAAGCATGATTAGATTTGTAAGGCATTCAGTTTAAAGTTAGAAAATCCTGGCATTGAATATACAACGGACCATTAACATTTTTGGCACATTAAGGTTGTTGTTGTGGTAATGACCAATTCTTAGTTTTGAAATTTATTCATTTTCAACCATTTTTTCAAAAAATTATGCACTTTATTAAAATGCAAGTTTTCTAAGAACAAGGCTTATTAAGTATTAGTTAAGTAGCCAAATTTTAGGTTTGGTCATAAATAATGGCTCCCAGGGTTTGTAATCCATCAGAATCTCATAATGGTTTCTTCACCTTTGACCTTTTGGCCTAACAGCATAAACAGAAGCCCCATGTGCCATAAACAATAGCACAGAAAAGCACCCTATCTACATTAAATTGTCACTTACAATTTTATTGCCTATATTTTGGATCAACATTTATTAAAGCTAAGAACACACTAGGTGTTGTTTGGTTGCCAGATTATCTATATCCATCACTGGAGAAACTTTTGTAAATACGGCATCAGCCATTTTTGGTCATGGATGCCTTGCACTTAGGTGAAATGATATTCAACAATAATTTATATAAAGACATATTACTGAACTTAGAAACTCTGTGGTTTTAAACTTTACATAATTTTCATTTCTTCTTATGTATCTTGTAAATATTACTTTGTAAAGCACATTTATTAATTCTAAATATTTCTTCAACAGCTGAATGATGCAGACTGGTATCTTTGGGTTGTAAGTATTATAAATGAAGGTCAAAAAGTATAGACCCTTTCACTCTTACTGCAGGACTAACATTTTGGTTGGCAAATGATAACTTTTCCTGTAAAATTTTTGATGTCACGATAAAGAATTTATCGTATCTGACGTCATTTTGTGAGCTGTTATTTTGCCAACCAAAATGTTATTTTCGCAGTAACAATAAAATGGTCTATGTATGTCTGTGAAGGGTTGCATAAGAAATTAAAATTAAGTCAAAAGACAGCCGGGAATTATTTTCATTGTATAATTTTTTTTTCAAGAGATATATTTAGATTCAGATAAATCAGATTTATCAGTGCTTGTTCAAAATGTCAGTTAAGATTTGATACCAAGGGTTAAGAATGTTCAGGTTACTCTATGTGTATATGTATTTTTTTTTATCTTATTTCTAAGTGTGCTTCTATTTTAGTACTTTACATAGCAGTGTTTTCAGGACCACAGTTAGAATTTGTTTTTTGTATGATTATATAGCAATATTTTTAATTACACGTAATATCTGTAGATAAATGTAAGTTAGTCACATTTTTCATTTAATTTAGGTTTAACTGTATTTTAAACCCACTGTTGTGTAATTATTCACCACTTGGGACATATTAGAATAGTCTTGTATACAGTATGTTTGGTGAGTATATAGAGAATGATTTGTATTTACAGCCTGTGTATGCCATATCATCATTACTCAGCCTTCCTCTAGTCATTAAACCAGAATGGTCATGTAAGTAATCCCATTGTCACTGTACTCCTCAGTCATATCAATCTGCTTCAGTCACAGTCATATTTCATATAGTCTTTCAAAACGTGTCAATACTCTGCATTTAACCCAATTAAAATTCGGAAGGGTATCAACAGAAATTTTAAATGTTAGGAATAGTGATGCTTTGTAATTGACCAACTACTGATATGGGGTACCTCCATATTACAGAAATGTGACCACTGATATGTGGTACCTCCATATTACAGGAATGTGACCACTAATGTGGGACACCTCCATATTACAGGAATGTGAGCACTGATATGAAGTACCTCCATATTACAGGAATGTGACCACAAAATGGGGTACCTCCATATTACAGGAATATGACCAGTGAAATGGGATACTTCCATATTACAGGAATGTGACCAATGATATGGGGTACGTCCATGTTACAGGAATGTGACCACTGATATGAGATACTTCCATATTACAGGAATGTGACCACTGATATGGGTACCTCCATTTTACAGGAATATGACCAATGAAATGGGATACTTCCATATTACAGGAATGTGACCAATGATATGGAGTACCTCCATGTTACAGGAATGTGACCACTGATATGAGATAATTCCATATCACTGGAATGTGACTACTGATATGGGTACCTCCATATTACAGGAATGTGACCACTGATATGCGATACTTCCATATGACATACATTTATCCACTGATAGGGTACTTCCATATTACAGGAATGTGACCACTGATATGGGGTACCTCCATATTACAGGAATGTGACCACTGATATGGGGCACCTTCATATTACAGGAATGTGACAATTGATATAGGGTATCTCCATATTACAGGAATGTGACCACTGACATGGGATACTTCCATATTACAGGAATGTGACCACTGATATGGGGCACCTTCATATTACAGGAATGTGACAATTGATATAGGGTATCTCCATATTACAGGAATGTGACCACTGACATGGGTTACTTCCATATTACACTAATAAGGTATACTTCCATATTACAGGAATATGAGCACTGATATGGGGTACCTCCATATTACAGGAATGTGACCAGTGAAATGGGATACTTCCATATTACAGGAATGTGACCAATGATATGGGGTACCTCCATGTTACAGGAATGTGACCACTGATATGGGTACCTCCATTTTACAGGAATATGACCAATGAAATGGGATACTTCCATATTACAGGAATGTGACCAATGATATGGAGTACCTCCATGTTACAGGAATGTGACCACTGATATGGGGTATCTGCGTATTACAGGAATGTGACCACTGATATAGGGTATCTCCATATTACAGGAATGTAATCACTGATATGGGTTACTTTCATATTACAGGAATGAGACCACTAATAAGGTATACCTCCATATTACAGGAACATGACAACTGATATGGGGTACCTCCATATTACAGGAATGTGACCACTGTTATGGGGTACCCCTGTATTACAAGAATGTAACCACTGATATGGGATGCCTCCATATAATGTGACCACTGATATAGGGTATCTGTGTATTACAGGAATGTGATCACTGATATGGGATACTTCCATATTACAGGAATGTGACCACTGATATAGGGTATCTCCATATTACAGGAATGTAACCACTGATATGGGTTACTTCCATATTACAGGAATGAGACCACTAATAAGGTATACCTCCATATTACAGGAAAGTGACTACTGATATGAGGTATCTCCATATTACAGGAATGTGACCACTGATGTGGGGTACCTTCATATTACAGGAATGTGACCACTGATATGGGGTATCTCCATATTACAGGAATGTGACCACTGATATGGGGTACCTCCATATTACAGGAATGTGACCACTGATATGGGGTACCTCCATATTACAGGAATGTGACCACTGATATGGGCTATCTCCATATTACAGGAATGTGACCACTGATATGGGCTATCTCCATATTACAGGAATGTGACCACTGATATGGGGTACCTCCGTATTACAGGAATGTGACCACTGATATGAGGTATCTCCATATTACAGGTATGTAACCACTGATATGGGGTACGTTCATATTATAGGAATGTGACCACTGATGTTTTTGAAAGTCCTGGTTTTGTATACGTGTAATTGTTTAAAATTGTTCTAAATTAGATGTTATCATGTGAATAGTATACAACCATAATGTACACCACACAAAATGTTCGATTCACGGGTTGTGCCACTATGTTTAAGAGGTTGGTCACCTCCTGATTCCATGTTGTTTTATAGTGTACCTTCTGTGGTGATTATTTTGAGATATTGATAGTGAAAGAATAATTATATACAAACATGATTGCTACACAATTCAGAGTCTGCAAAAGATTATACTGATATACTTGATGTTAAGTAACAAAGATCACAATCAGTAACAACATTAACAATCAGAAACACTCCACAGCCATAATAATTAGTACTGAAAGATATCTCAAAATAACCACCACAGAAGGTACACTATATTGTTACATTTTGTGGTTGGTTGGTTGGTTGATTGGTGTTTTACGTCGCTTTCAACAATTTTTCAGTTACGATTGAATTACTTTTGACGGATTTATGGCCCTTGGACATATAAATTTCAAGATTTTGTTTTGAAAATTCATTAAAAATCTAATTTGTGTAAAAACATTATGAAATTTATCATGAAACAAGTGAAATGTACCAACTTTCGCATGTTTTACAGGTGTCTTCATTTTTGAGAAATTTATAATTTTAGAGGAGGAGGCCTTGTACTAAAAAATTTCAAGTTTTTTTTTTGCAGGTCAAGTTCCAAGATGGGTTGGATAGGACCATTTCTGCAGGAGTTATTGCCCTTTGACTTATTCCTATGATAAAATGCTATGAAACGCAATTAACTTTAGTAAATGTCAGATGTTTTTCATGAAAATCATGCCAAATGCGAATTGATCCTGTCCGAATTAAGCGATGGGCATATAATGCCACGCTAGGCGTTGCTCTTGTTAGATTATGTAAAAAGTTTTGTATTCAGTTTGGTAAGAAACAAAAAACCAATGTGTTTCATATATTATGAATTCAGTCTGTATGTCCTCTTTTGAATACATGTATACGTTATTAAAATCTGTCAAAATCTATAAGTGTAATGATATAATTTACAGACAGCAAGGTCTGGAATAACATGGTTGTGATTCAGTTGACTTTGTGTTTGGCGTATGGGGTGTACCAGGTTGTACTGCTTGTGGAGGCAATAAGTGGCAAGCTGGAAAATCCTCTACAACATGAGGAGGGAAGGTAGGGAGTGATATATAATCATAATAAATTATCATGAAAAACTTGAAAATGTTCAAAGTGTATAAAAGGGAAAATTGAGTTTTACATGATATCTTGCTTTTCTAAGATGCAGAGAGATCCCTAGCTGGGTAGACCTCAAGTAGATCCTTAATGACCTCAGATAGAGACCTTATGGCCTCAGTTAGAACCCTAATGGCCTCGGGTAGATCCTTAATGGCCTCCGGTAGATCCCTAATGGCCAGGGATAGATCCCTAACAGCCTCAGATAGATCCTTTATGGCCTCAGTTAGAACCCTAATGGCCTCGGGTAGATCCTTAATGGCCTCCGATAGATCCCTAATGGCCAGGGATAGATCCTTAACAGCCTCAGATAGATCCTTTATGGCCTCAGTTAGAACCCTAATGGCCTCGGGTAGATCCTTAATGGCCAGGGATAGATCCATAACAGCCTCAGGAAGATCCTTAATGACCTTGGATAGATCCCTAACAGTCTTGGGTAGATCTTTAATGGCCTCGGTAGATCCCTAACAGACTCAGGTAGAACCCCCCATCGGTAGATTCCTAATGGCCTTGGGTAGATCACTAACAGCCTTGAATAGATCCCTTAAAGCCTCAGGTATATCCCTAACGGCCTCTGATAAATCCCTTATGCCCTAAGGTAGATCCATTGCCTAGATATATTTCTGAGCAGTATATCAGGCAGAAGCTGTCATTATAAGTGAATTAATTCATCTGTATGCAACATTACACAACAAACGATGTAGACTACAATTTGTTTCAATAGTTGTAATTTGACGATTTCAGGGAAATGGGAGGATTGTTGATCATCATTGCATGGTTATTAATTGGCAGATTTACACAGATTGGAAGGTGAGTGAAGGGTCACCATGCTTTTGTTCTAAAAAAAAACTGACAAGGTATCAGTATATCCCCTGTCAGAAATTGAGTTTCACAGCAAGATGTAAGCTTTGCATTGAAACAGATATTTCTGACTGAGGATTCACCAATACCCTGTCATTTTTTTTTTAAACACTAGCATGGTAACCCTATTCTTACGTTTTGACCTGAATAAAAGCTTACACATGTTAGTTTTGAATGACATCATCAACGACGTTGCCATGGAGTGTGTTACTTCATAACAAAAACTGAAGTGAAACATGAATCAGAATCAGAATGAGTGTTACAGAGTGCATTAGAATATATATTACTCGTAAATTTGCTATGTAGTAATGGATGACTATACTTGTGTAAGATTTGTCATAAAGCAGGAAAGTATCTTGATAATTAACTTGAATTTAAAAATGAATTTCATTTAATAGAAAAAATATCAGATCAAAAATTGTAAGCCAGAAACTACTTTTCAAGAATAGAAATTCATTTCCTCTTGAAATTAAAACATAAGATTTTTTGAAAAATTTATAATATTTGTTTATTGGCTGTCCTTGGTTTTGTGATACATTTATACACTGTCTGATTTTGAGAATTCCAAATAATCTGCAGTCTTTTTATGGTTTTGCACTTTGACTCAAATCATTGTACATACAATATAAGGAGTACTGTTTTAAGATATAAACATTTAATGTATAGTGGTACATGAAAGGGTATACTTGGAATTGTGCACCTGGGTTTCAACCAGACCTGACCCTGGGGAAGGGGCAAACAATTGGATGGGGTTAGAAGTTATCTTATATGTGCTTCTCTTTATCTCTTTGTTTACGGTGATACAGAAAACACAATCACTTTACAGTAATGCACCTGGATTGATAATTGGTGGGGCGAAAAATCATTGGTAAACTTTTCAAATCTTCAACTTCTTTGGGACATCTTGATGACACGTTGTAGGAATGAATACTCAAGGTCTTCTATAAGTATATATTGTTTTTTGGTCAAATCACACAAGGAATGGATCCATGGCAGATCGAGATATGCCCCAGAGGGTACCTACCCTCCCGTGACAAACTTCTTTTATAGATTGGCTGCATACATCAACAAAGTGAATGCATGACAGTGATCTAAAAAAGTGTTTTAGAAAGTTTTGTCATTTTTATTCTGTTCTGAAATCAAAATTTTAACACTTTTTAATTACTTGTGAGACTTTGTAGTTTTTTGGGGTATTTTTTCATATTTTCAGGTAATTTCTTTGAATTTTGCATTGTATGTTGGTTATGATTCGTTACTTTAGATTTTAATGAAATAATTGTAATCAGTAAGAAATGGAGTCCAGAATTAATTCTAAGGAGGTTTTTGCAATTTTCTTAAAAAGTATTTTAGACCTTTTATTCCAGTTTGCTAAATTTTCTTGATTAAAACCAAATATTGAAAAAACAAAATCTGTTTGGATTGGATCAAAAATTGGGAGTAATGAAAATTTATGTCCAGAATACAATATACAATGGACAACAAACTTCAATTTACTGGGAATAGATTTTAATTCCAATTTAGAAAATATTATCAATAAAAATTATACAAATAATTCAAAAAATTGAAAAAGAAATTCTATCTTGGTCCAAAAGAAATCTTGCACCTCTTGGAAGAATTACTGTAGTCAAAACCATATTACTTCCTATGCTTACTCATCTCTTTACTTCATTACCCAAAGACTCTTAAAGAGCTTAAGTCATTGTTTTTAAATTTTATATGGGGAGGCAAAAGAGAAAGAATTAAAAGGAAACAGTTAATTCTAGATTACAAGAATGGTGGCTGTCATATGATACACATAAAAACTTTTATTAAGAGTCTTAAACTCACATGGTTTAGAAGAATTTTTAATAGTGAAAAGTGACAGTAATGGATAAACTTATTTATAGATACAATGGACATTGATAAAACGTTAAAAGATGGTGGACGGTATGAAGAAATGAATGGAGAAAAAACTAATACCAGTAATTATTTCTGGAAAGAGGCTTTGGGCTATTTAGCCGAACTGAAAGAACTGGAGAAGGGTGATGAGCCTATCAATGTTATGCATATGCCCATATGGTACAATAAATACGAGGGGTGTTCCGAAATTATTGTTACTTGTGCAATATCTCGTGGAAATAGTGCTATATGAGCTTAAAACTACCTCATGGCGAAAGCGTTAAATATGAAGCGTGGTATAGGTAAATTTCTCGCTCACAATTACACTGACCTTGGTGCTGTGTACATTGTTTTGTAGCGTACTCGTTACACTCTATATAAATATGGTTGGCAAGAGAGCTGAAAACGTAATTGAAATTAGGGCCTATATCAAAGGTAGGTCTCTACTTGGCTTAAAGGCGGTAGATATTCATCGTGAGGTGTGTGATATTTATGGGTTGGTTGGTTGGTTGATTGGCGTTTTACGTCGCTTTCAACAATATTTCAGTTATATCGCGACATGGAAGCAGGAGGTTACCAACCTCTTAAACATAGTGGCGCAACCCGGGAATCGAACCCGGATCGTCGGCGCCGCAAGCCAAGCGCTTAACCACTACACCAAGCCTGCCCCTGTGATATTTATGGGAAGGGTCAAATGTCATATATGACTATTTGTAGGTGGGTTGCTCGATTTAAGTCGGGACACCAGCAGCTGAAAGATGCTGCTCACACAGGTCGTCCTGCAACAACAACAACAAAGCATAACATTGAACGAATTCGGCAAATCCTTGAAAAAGATGCAAGTGTCGTGAAGAAAAACTTTGTTTACTTAAAGTAATATTATTATTCATGAAATTCTTTATTTAAATTAAATTCATTAACAAATTTGATCTAAAATGTACTTTAACTGAACGTCAATTTTGTACGCGTTAACACACAAGTTTCCTATTCATGTAAAATTCCATGTCCAAATTACACTTAATTAGGTAATAGGGCTCGAGCATAGAACAAGATTCTTGTTCTATGTACGAGTTATTCATACGTTAAACCCTCACAGCCTTTTTCTTACATTTTCTATTTCTAATTCGCGCCGTAAGGGACAAATTAAGCCCATCATGTTGGAAAACATGCTTTACTTGACCATTTTATTACCTTTATTTACTTCTTTGATAACTTACATATAAATGTGCCTGAGTAAACGACACAAGGTACACTGTCAGGCAGTTAGCTAAAATGACAGGCTTGTCTTTAGCACGTATTCACTGTATTTTAAAGAAACATCTTAAGCTGGGCAAGATCAATGCCAGGTGGATACCCCATTTACTAACTGACGACCAAAAGAGGTCCCGGGTTGACAAGGCCAAATCCTTATTGAAGAAATACCCAAAATACAGCAAAAAAGCTTTTGATAATTTGGTCACAGGTGATGAAACATGGGTGTATTTTTTCAAGCCCAAAAGAAAATGCTCTAATCGAATCTGGGCAAACAAAAACGCCAGGCTTCCTAGCATTGCTAAAAGAATACGCACCATGAGGAAGGTTTTGTATGTCATATTCTTTGATAACAAGGGTCCAATCATGCAAATCCCTGTTCCGAAAGGCAAAACTGTCACAGCAAAGTATTATAGAGACGTTGTACTTCGAAAACTGAAGAAAGTCTACAAACGCCGCCGCCCATATACAGGTTTGAAGTACCTCAGGCTCTTGCATGACAAAGCGCCAGCACTCAAGGCGCGTATTGTAACGGAGTTTTTGAAGGCAGAAAAGGTCACTGTCTTCCCCCACCCTGCATTTTCACCAGACTTGGCCCCCTGTGACTTTTTCTTGTTCCCCAAACTAAAATTTCACCTATCTGGAAAAAAATATAAATCAAGAAATGCCCTTGGCTCTGCCATTCACCAGTATCTTATGAGTATACCAATTCAAGAGTACAAAAACTGTTTCCAAAAGTGGATTGATCGGTTGAAACGATGCATAAATGCAGAGGGGGAGTACTTCGAAGGACAGGGCAAAGTAAAATGATCACAATTACTTCTATCAAAAAGAAATCGCCAGAGTAACAATAATTTCGGAACATCACTCGTATATAAAAATCGATGGGACAAGAAGTCTTTTACAGATCTTGGTATAAACATGGAATTCTTAATATTGGTGACTTTTTTTATGAAAATAACAATTTTTACACACATGAAAAATTTCAAATTACATTCAACATTCAGTGTCCTTTCACAATTTTTGAAGGTATTAAAAGAGCTCATGTTTTTTCAAAGTTTCCTATTCTGAAAGACAACCACCATCCTTGTAAAGAAATGGGCCCTATAATACTTTTTTCTATTAAGATCCTTTGTAAAGATCCTAAAGAATCAAAATCTATTTATGATTCCTTTTTAAAAGAGCTAATTGTTACTACGAAGTCTGAATCCAAGTGGGAACATTCATCAATGCAACAAAATTTGATATGGAAAGAAATTAACAATAATATTTAAATTCTCCCATGACACTAAACTTGTCTGGTTTCAGTATAGAATTTTCAACAAATAATTGCTACTAATAAACTGCTGTTTAAAATGAAAATTACAGACAATTCTCTTTGTACATTTTGTAAAAGTGATCAAGAAACTATTTTACATTTATTTTTTTTACAATGTTATAATGTTTTTAATCTGTGGAACTAAATTATTAAATGGCTTTATAGTAATGAAAATCACATTTTGCAGCTTTCATCCAATAATATCATATTTTTACTTTCGGGAAAAGATAACGCAGCAGTTAACTTGTGCATTGTATTACTAAAATTTTATATTTATAAATCCAGAAATTTGAATAATGAATTAAATGTAAATGAGTGCAAAGAATATTTGAAATACCACTATAACAATACAATGATTCCATTCTGAAATACAATTTTTGAAAAGGAATACTTTCAGTAAAGAACATTCTGATATTTTCTAAGCTTCTCATGTGCTCAGGTAAGCAATATAGTCCAATGTGGGCCTCTTGCTTGCAAATGAAATATGTATATGTACATTTTGCTACTAGTGTTGAAAACTATTTTCTATGCTTGCGTCATAACTGAAATATCTATCAGTCTTTCTGTAGACAAAGTTTTAATATGTGGTAATAAAAACTGTTAGTCAGAATTTTATTGAAACATGGTGAATTTAGTCTTGGCTAGGGAAAATTATTTGTTCTTTACATTTATAACAAAGAGAAATAATAGTCTGAGATTTGCGCCATGGACTTTTTTTTGCATATTAGAAATATTTTGCCCACTAGATAACTGCAGATGATACTCGAATTCACTACATACGAATACAATGTTTTTTCAATTACTTTCCCACCTTAAAAAAAATAAAACAAGTTATCTATTACTACATTCTGAGAAATTAATTTTGAATTCTAAATTTAGCAACTCAGATTAATTCGGATTATTTATTTCAGGCCCATAAAGATGAAAAACAAGTACATGATGAATGCTTTGCTGATAATGACTGTGACCCTAACTTTCGTTCCTTTGGCAACGTGGTCACTTTGTTTTGTTGGAGACTGGCATAAAAGATTGGGTCATTGTACTGGCATGTTCTAACAATCTGTTGTGTTCAGCTACTAACATTCAAATGTAAAAATAATCAAAAAATGTTCATGGAACTTAGTTTTGATTTTGTTGCAAAATATTGGTTGTTACCCTACAGTAAATAAGCCACATTTTTTCAAAATTTACGTAAATTTTACCAGCAACGTAAGAGAATTACATATGATTAACCTATATCAAAAATATGAAATATGTGAATGTGTTCTGTCCAAGACCTTCTGATAATTTGATAATCTACAAATGAAATGAGTTATCAAATGAAATGTTCTACATTTTAAAAAAGATTTTCCATTCTGAAATATAAAAAAATATCATTCATGAATATAACTTCTTTTTTTATTAAGTCTGTGATAATGCGATGTTAAAGCATTTCTTTCAAAACAATTATTTATTACATTTATTACAATACATGTATAATGCCCCATCCTTAAGGTACATACATGTATTTATTATTTAAATATGGGATATGCAATAAAAAAAATTGCCATAATATATGTTGGTTGCTATGACTTATAATAAATTTGTTGGGAATTGAAACAGAATGTCATCATTTTTCTCAAATTAAACCCCATCAAACTCTGCAGAGCTATTTTGTCATCAAAAGATAATGAAGATTTATACTAATTTTGTTTCTTGTTTTCCAACTAAGTGCCATCTAATTAGGTATATATTCATATTTCATCAACAAAACTTTCCATGATTCACATTTTATGCCACCACTTTTGAACTATTTGCCTGCAAAATCTAAAACAACTTACCTGTATGAATGGCATGAGATGTGTCAATGTGCATTCTTTGTAACAATACATTTTACCTAAACTTTTTGTTTATAGACCTTGACCTTTTCAAGATTGAAGGTGGGTCAGCTCTCCTATTAAATTTGTTGGGGTCGAATACAGCTCCAAATTCAAATAGTTCTGAACTTTGGCACTCAAGTGTTGACTTTAGATAATAAATACATGTATATCTCTTTCTGAGATGTTTCTGTGGAAAGAGGTAGGCTAATATAAAATACATGATCATTTATGAGAATTTGTGGACACTTAAAAACTGATTAAGAATGCAGTTATTTCTATAAAACCAATGGGATTTTCATGGCTAAAAGTAGATTTTTAGTGTTTATTCAGGATTATGGTTCGAGTCTGAACACTAAACATTTAGTTTACCACGAATTTAAAAGATTTCAATGAGAAACAGATTTATGAACAAAGCAACGATGTATGGGACATCCTGAAACAAAATATATGGAACATGTGGTAGGACCTAATTACCCCATTTTAGGATCACCTTTAGTAGGAGAGTTTTACCCAGGGTGCAATCATCCAGGAGTATCAGTGTTTCACAAACACTTCTTGTATTTTATAACTATCATGCAAAGATAAGGACCAGGTCTCGTATATCATAACAAAATTAAAGGAAGAAAATCCAACTGCCTTTTTACAATACTACTTAATGATTTGTTGTTGTCGATCCTTTTCTGGTATGCTGTGCAGGAGATCATGGATTGATTTGAGTTTATTTTAGATATATAGTGTCCATACAAGTCCAAGGTATACATTAGTTAAGCCCCACATTGATGTGGGTGCCATAGAGGAATCACTTATTTCCCATGTGGGGAAGTGTCTGATCATGATGACACAAGGCAATTTTTATGGAAGCATCATTTTCTCCCCTACATTTCCTGTACTTTTCCCATCAGTTTTTAGCTCACCTGAGCCAAAGGCTCAAGTGAGCTATTGTGATCAATCACCGTCCGTCGTCCGTCGTTAACTTTTCACATTTTCGACTTCTTCTCCAGAACCACTGAACAGAATTTGATGAAACTTGATAAGCATGTAGTACTCATGGTCCCCTACAAGTGTTGTTGTTTTTCGTCCAGATTCATCAACAGGTGGCGCCACCACAGGCAAAAGTAGGTCAAAGAGGGTACCCTCCTTTGACAAACTTCTTTTTCAGACCGTGGGCATACAGAGACAAACCAAATGCATAGGAATGATCTAGAGGGATGTGTGAAGAAGTGTTGTTATTTTTGGTTCCATTCCGAAATCAAATTTTTGACGTTTTTTTGACGTTTTTTTGTACTTGGTAATTTTAATGCAGAAAAGAGGTATTTTTTTCTTTTAGTAAACATTGATGCATTAATTTGGTTTAATTTGATCATTTTGATGGTGAGAAATACTACTGCGAAGAAAATTTTTCAATATTTTATGTTTTGGATTTTTTATGAATTTTTTAAGACTTTCAAGAAAAAGGGGGGGGGGGGGGATAATTGGTGTAAACATTTCACAGTTTGAACTTTTTCTTCGGAACCACTTGCTGGAATTCAATGAAACTTGGCATGCATCAAATACTCAAGGTCCCCGACAAATGTGGTCATCTTTGTCAGGATCCATGAACAGGTGGCACCACCTCAGACAAAAGTAGGTCACAGAGGGTACCCTCCTTTGACAAACTTCTTATTCAGATCTGGTGCATACAGCGACAAACCGACTGCATAGGAATGAGATAGAGGCATATGGGAAGAAGTGTTGATATTTTTGGTTCCATTCCGAAATCAAATTTTTGACGTTTTTTCATTTTTATTTTGGACTTTGTTATTTTAATGCATTAAAGAGTTATTATTTTCTTTTAGTAAACATTGATGCATTCATTTGGTTTCATTTAATCATTTCTATGGTAAGGAATGCTGGTGTGAAGGAATTTTTTCAATATCTCGATTTTTGAATTTTTGATGAATTTTTTAAGACTTCCAAGAAAAGGGGGGGGGGACAATTTTTCATATCTTCAACTTGATCTACAGAACAACTTGAAGGATTGTGATAAAACTGGGTAGGATGCAAGTACTCATAGTCCTTTTCAAAGGTTTTGTTTTTTGTGCGGATCATCCAAATTGGTTAACAGATAATGCCACCATGTCTAAAAGTAGGTCTCACAATGGTACATATACCACTTGGTAATTGAAATATGGAGAGTAGCGGTTCAAATCCAGCTGTGGTCAAAAAATTTTTTTTTTTTTTTTACACATCTAAATAAGTTTTTAGATGTTTCTCAACACTCAACATATGAAATTAGGAATTTTACGTTTAAGACTTCCAAAAAAAAAAAGGAGGGGGGTTGGCCATTTTTCACATTTTCAACTTTTTCTACAAAACTGTTTGAAGGATTTTAATAAATCTTGGTAGAAATAAGTCACTTATGATCCTCTTCAAATTCTATTGTTTTCATCCAGACCTCTTTACAGGTGGCGCCACCATAGTCAAGAGTAGGTCACAAAAGAGTTCCCTCGTTTAACAATATTCTTTTTCATACGGGCTGTATACAGAGACAAACAGAATGCATAGAAATGATCTAGAGGGATGAGTGAAGATGTATTGTCATTTTGGTTCCCTTCCAAAATCAAATTTTAGAATTTTTTTCGACATTTCTTTGGACTTGGTGATTCAATGCAGAAAAAAGTGTCATATTTCCTAGTTAATTGATAATGATGATTTCTTATGGACTATTGTGATCATAATTATGGTAAGGATTGTTACTTTGAAAGAATTTTGTCAATATCTCAATTTTTGGATTTTCTATGAATTTTTTAAGACTTCCAAATGAGGGTGTATAGGAACAATTCAATCACATTTTTCACTTCTGCTGTTATACCACATGAAAGATTTTAATGAAACATGGAATACATGAAGTACTAAAAGTCCTCTATCAATTTGGTAAATTTCATCCAAATTGGTTAACAGATAATGCCACCATGTCTAAAAAGCAGTTCTCACAATAGTACATATACCACTTGGTAATTGAAATATGGAGAGTAGCGGTTCAAATCCAGCTGTGGTCAAAATTTTTTTTTCATTTCTTTACACATCTAAATAAGTTTTTAGATGTTTCTCAACACTCAACATATGAAATTAGGCAATTTTAAGTTAGATCTGGACAATATTTGAAACAATTGTTGTTCATGACCCAGACTTGAAATCAGTCAACAAAAGGCCCCACCTAAAGAAAATGACTAACTTGTTGCCCTGAATGACTTCTTGCAGAGACAAAGGAAATGCTTAATATCAAAATCACCTGAATGGATGTGCAAAAAAGTGTTGTTTTTTATTCTAGCCTGAAATAAAATTTGACATATTTTCAACATCTGTGTTGACTTAGTCACATTAATGCAAAAATAAATGAATTCTTCCTTCATGCATGACTGATAATATAGGTACTCAGGTGAGCGATATAGGCCCACTTAGGCCTCTTGTTGTCTATACATTTCCATCAGCTTTCATAGATTCTTCTATGTCAGATACCCACACAAAAGGGAAATAACTTTGTATCACATAAGGACCCAATAGATTTCAGAGTCAAATGTCAAGGTCATTAGCAGGGTCCTTCATGACTTGGGTCAGTTTTTTAGTATATGTTAATTCATCGACAAGATGAAACCATATTTGCATGGCATCATATACATATTAGGCTACATTTTAAAGCTAAAATTTACTTTTAAATTTGTACTACAAATTTTTGTCCTCCACATTCAATACCTTAAAGGCTTTATGTTCAGTTTGTAAAATTTTGTTTTACAGATTAAAATAGATATACTTTTCAGTAATGTTTGTTTCTTTGTTCAGCACAAGAGTAAGAACTTAGTCTTCCCCTTTTTCACGTTCACAACTGTTGGAGCCACACCAGAAATATTTTACCATTTTAGTGCATTGCTTTGAACAATAATTGACCAATGAATGAACCCTGTAGACCCACTGAGAGTGTAACATGCCAATATAGAGATGCTACTCTTCTTGATCAGAAAGACGGGCATATAAAAACCAACCCTAAAGTTGTAATGTGGAATTGAGAAGAAATCCTGATTCTGATTCAAACTGGTCAAAAGGTAACATGTTAGATTGATTGATTGATTTTTGTTCAACGCCACACGAGTATTTCACGTATATGGCAACGGCATCTTCCTGATGAGGGGCATACAAATTTTTACCTTTGCAATGGACCCACCCCAAGCAGTGAGGGATCTTAACGTGCCATGCATACCACGACACAGGGCCTTGGTTTTTACTGTCTCATCCGAAAGACAGAGCACCGGCATGACCAGAGCAGAACTCGAACCCCGGCCTCCCGATCAGGAGTCGAGCATGATACCACTAGGCCACACCGGCTTGGTAACATGTTAGAAGTAAGATCTTCGAAGGTAACATGTTATAAACAAGATCTTCAAAGATAACGTTAGAAGCAAGATCTTCAAAGAAACATGTTAGAAGTAAGATCTTCAAAGATAACATGTTAGAAGCAAGATCTTCAAAGATCACATGTTAGAAGCAAGATCTTCAAAGGTAACATGTTAGAAGTAAGATCTTCAAAGATAACATGTTAGAAGCTAGATCTTTAATGGTAACATGTTAGAATTAAGATCTTCAAAAGGTAACAAGTTAAATGCAAGATCTTCAAAAGGTAACAAAATAGAAGCAAGATCTTCAAAAGGTAATTTGTTAGAAGCAGGATCTTCAGAAGTACTGAATTTAGAAGTAGCTATTTTGTGTCACTTGCAAAGGGAAGTGAAATACAGGAATCATTTTTCCCCAGTGTCCGTGTAATAAGAGTCACATTTTTAAAAGATGGATAGCAGACAACATACATGTTCCTTCAAACAGTAGTCTGAACATGTTTTATCATAAGGCAGCAATCCTTTTTTTTTGCAGCAGAGCATAAACTAGACATTTCTGTACATCGGTCAACAAAATAAAATATATATTGCTTAAAATTATACAAAAAGAAAAGTAAGATGGATCATTTAACTTTATTCTGAACAAGACGGTGGTATCACACTCTTACACATAACATCATCTACAGGAAACCATTCATACAAAAACTCAATAGCATACAAAGACCTCAAAATCATGTAACAGCAAATAGTAAGTATAAATATGTCAATCATTCCAAGAAATTTAGTACATGTATAATATTATACTACCTATTTCATAAATCATTATCAAGGATTTCACACATGATGCAACATCCACATGCAAGAGGAAAATCCTGCATGTAACAACACAAGTAAAGCAGACTCGGGTTACCTATTAACAACTTAACAAATCACCAATCTGGTAAAAAAGTATGACAAATCACCAGTCTAGTGAAGTGTATGCCTACATTAACCTTTCTCTTTGAGTGTATAAACTCCATTCTTATGAGGGAAACAAAAATTGGATAAACACCACATATGCAGCACAGTAAACCAGTCTTGACCTTGTGTATACATTCTGATTTAGCCTTGACCTTGGGTATACATTCCGATCCAGAGTTGCAGGGAAATGGAGAGTAAAGGGTGAAAATTAAGACTGTTTGAGTATGAAGTACAAAATGCAACAATCTAATTTACCCAACACAAGAATGTCCATAGTACACAGATGCCCTGTAATCACTATCAACTGGTAAACATAAACTTTAATGAAATGAACTCATCACACAATTAAAAAACACATTAAATTTTTATGTGAACTCTAGTCACAAAAACTTTGTGAGAAAAGTTTAATAAAGGTATTTCTGGTACTGATCTGCACAAGATGGATGTACAAATACACAGGAGGACAGAATGTTTTGGCAAAGTAAAAGAGCTCTTATAAATATTTTACTGTGTACAAAGGTATTATCTAATGGATTCTTTGGAGTCACTAACTTGACCAACAAGTATGATCATAAACATGATACGGCTCATAGATAATTAGTGTATCCTCATACAGATCATAAATATACCTAAAAATCTATAAATATTAAAATTTTCCTGTCAATATAATATTAATAACTCATTTCGTGAATCCATTTAGATAACTGCTGACAATTATTCAATCTTCAGGATTTTTGTACATCTGTATAATATCATTAAGTAAACATAAGTATTGTATATATTACTCTTCTCATCACAACTTTGATATAAAAATTTGACTACTAGCTCCATAGAAATACTTGTATATTATACATAGCAGGAACCATAGGTGTGCAACATTTCAAGCTTTAGGTGTTCTTTCATTGAAACATTTGACATTCATAGTTCATTGTAAATTTTTTCGTCCATGTACCTATGTATGATCATATGTACAATTAATATTTTTGTTCTCATAGAGACAAATTGGCCAATAGTTTAAATGATCCTTCATAACAGAAGTGTATAATGATTTTTCAGTGGTCTTTCAGACACATATGTATCAAAGATTGTGACAAATACATTGTTAGTATTACATCATTTTTCAGAGACATTTATTAGTAATTAGTATAACTTGTTATACATGTATCAGAATCATGTGTGTAACTGTACTTACGTTCTTTCAGAACTCACGTACATCAATTTGTGCGTTTTCTGACACACTTGTATCATTAGCTCTACAATTCTATTTCTGTTTATCTATTTTTCAGTGTAACCTTTCAGACAACTTTTTATCTATAAATCATTCTCTGATTCATACCTAGTGCATACATGTAATGTACATTAGTCAAGTACATTGTACATGTATCTAATACACATACATACATGTATATAATACACATACATACATGTATATAATACATATACATACATGCATCAAATATACATATATACTTTTTTATTATATCATATATGATAAAAGTCCTGAGATCTTGACACAATTATGCTACTTAGCTTTGAAAACTTGAGATTTTTTTATTCATTAGTACTAGCATATTATGAAGGGCAAGTTGAGTAAAACATGAAATACTTGTTCTTTATCCAAAGGTGTGTGAATTTCACTATCTTTTGTGCATTTTAAGAAATTGATTTGCAAAAAAATAATACCTTAAACACAAACTCAAAAATCAAACTGAGATTCAAAAGAATTCTTGCACCAAGTGCAATATGTAAACTTTATCATTCTTGCCATGTAATTTTTCCATTAAAATGAAATATCTGCAACTAAAGGCTCACATTATTAATCAATTTCGTTGTACAAAACAATTAGTATTTAATAACACAATTGATATATCACAGCTACGTTGGAAATAAATAATCATCGGGAACATCTGTCTCAAAATGACACCTGAACAATTCAAGGTCACTGAAAACGTATGAAATGTAAGAGATAATGCAATACAATCTGAACTTTGAGATTTAGCTTAAGGTAAGAGGAAATAAAGTTCAAAATTAAATTATTGGCATACTGCCATTGCTCTTAACGTAGTGTGTATATTATGTATTCTATAAAGCCTACAAAAAATAAATTGGCCATGGTTTGGTTATTTTCAGCAAATTACTTGAAGTAATTTTAACTTTTACTTATATCATTCAAGATATATTGCTTAAATTTTCATTTTAAAACTCAACACTGAAGATAATATAAATGACACATTAAACCTCTGTCATTAGTTGCTATATATAGATATGATGTGATAATACCATGTTGATGTTATGAGGTAGAAACAGTCTCATGATATCAAACATGTTAGTCAAAACAAAAATAAATATCACAGTCATGTAATTACCAAAGCTTGCACTCATATGAAAAGCAGTTTTCACCTGAATACTGGAAAGAGGGAAGGTGGAATATTTATGAAAATTACAGTAATCCTGTCAAAACAGCTACCTGTCTTCAGCAAGCATTTATGTAGAATAGCTATTTTTGGTAGTTCTTACAAAATCACTGGATAGAATAAAAAGTTACTCATACTCAGTGGCCACTTCTACCATTTGATGGTTCCACAGTCAGGTCAGTGCAGTCAACCTGTCATTACAGCCATCTGTATTAAGAAACCACATGTCATAAACCACAATTTCAGTCCTTTGGTAAGAAAGAACCTTGTTTTTACAAAAAAAAAGAAACTGTATGGTAACTTATCTTTTTTGTGGTTGCTAGCAACAGGTATGATTGGACATTTGTAATGATATCTCAAACTTTTATGATGTTTGCCAGTGCATGGAATGGGGTCTTCAGTTATACATAAATCTATCTTGCAACAACTGTATAACAGAATTAAAAAAAGTGGGATGGGGAGTGCGTACTTATTAATGAGAACTGAAATAATAAAGCTGATGTGTATATCTAAGGAAGACATAAGTCTACACTTTGTTATCACACAACATTTGAGCAAATCCTGGTGGAACAATAATCCCTGTTTCCATTTTTTATGACAGTCTTTGATAAATACCAGTAGGTAGATAAAAAAACATGAAAAGATTAATTTCTCAGGCTCTCTGCATTACAAATGTGGTCACCACATTTACATTTGTCTTTAGATAAACTTGAGAAACTAAACAGTATTGATATTAGCCTTCCACAATATGATGGCAATCTACAATGTCCACTTAATTGTGTATATACACTTCAAATCCTTAGCCAGTATTATACATTGTATTATTAACATAACATTTTGCCTTTCATTATAACATAATGTGATCACACTGCTAAAGAGCTATACTGAAGTATTAACTTGGTATGATAAAAGCAGAAAATTATGCCTGCATAAATCTAGAAGGTATCTTAATTTTGTAATTCTTGTTTATAAATATTTATCACAGAAATAAACAATTTACCTAGTAAAACAAACTTCTATGATATTAATATAAATTCTGATTTCAATCGTTTCAATTCTGTATTTAGATGTGAAACTTAAGTGTGAATAGCGAGACATCAATTTATGAAGACAAAAAACAGAAATATTACTGGTTTCATATCAACTTCTAACAATAGGAGTACTACATGTAATTTCTAATAATATGAGCACTACATGTAATTTGGCAAGAAAAATACCAAGTATATATCACAATTTCTTGAACTGTAGTAATACTTATATTTCCACGACAGCAGTTCTTACTATATTAAAATATAAACTATTCAAAGACCAGATGTAAGAGGAGAATCTCCTGATGTGTATTTTTAGCACTCTTTCAAATGTCTGAGAAAAGGGAAGGGGTATTGGGAGGATTATACAACAACATATAACAACAAAGTCTTGTGCTTGGAACCCAGAAGAACAACAGTCATCACCAGAATGGTAAGTGATGAGTCTAGGTACCACCTTTATCATTGGTACTCCAGGATCTGTTTATGATAGAACAGCAAATACCTGAAATATTAATAAGCAGAATTATAACATTAGTCATCTTAATTTTTTTGACCTCTTAACACATACAGAAATATAGAACTAAAAGTAACCAAGTGTTCAAAGGAATAGATAATTTTTAGATATGTATATAGCCTGCTATCTACTATTATTTTTCAAAAGTGTGACTATTACCAGACAGTCAGACATACAGAGAGATGGATGCCAGACAAAGTGATCTTTTCATGTTACCATGCTTTGCAGGTGACCAAAAAAAAGATTCATTATATCTAATATCATGTTAGCCGCAAATCGTGGCCCTATATGAATGACGGGGCCACAATTCCTTACATTGGGTAAACTTGCAATTTTGATAAATGGAAATGCCGGCACGATTCTACGCATTTCAGATTCAAATGAAGCAAATATCTAACATATATAAACATTAAGCAAACGATCGGCAATAACAACTTGCCTCCGATCTGAAGGCTGTGCACACATTTTTCTCTACCTGTGTCAAATTTGCCGGTTTGTTTATACGTAGTCTGAATCATCCACATGTTTGATTCTGCTATCGAGATGTATTACGCAAACGTCTGGATGATTCAGACCACATATAAACAAACTGGGAAATTTGACACAAGTAGAGAAAAAATGTGTGTTCAGCCTTCAGATGACAGATTGACAGTAAGTTATTAGTGGTGATCGTTTGCTTAATGTTTATATATCTTATATGTTAGACACAGTAAAGCTTTGATATCTCGACTACCCGGCTTATTTTGACATAAACCGCCGATCCTGACCGTTTTTCGTAATAAAAGGATGAAATTCACCTCGGATGTCTCGACATACAATATGTCGACTACCATGCTTATCACGATGTGACTTTTCAGTGCCAATGTCACGATTTACCTGGTTTATCATGACATTGGCCTCTACAGGTGACCGAGACTTAATTGCTTTACTGATCTTACTGCTGCACACGTGTGGCGTAATTACTCGACCATTACAGCCCACTTGTCGGAAGCTTGGTTTATTAACTTAAGTGATAATGATGATTCTTGTTAAAATTTCATCTATGATGAAAAAGTAATATTAATAAGAGACGATACTAATTAAAATTTCATCTGTTGTTGTAATGTCACAGATATTTTCACATCTTACGTCTCCGGGCGTTTCCCGCCCCAACTTTTAGGTAAAACCAAATGGTCAGGTAAAGCGTTAAGTTAAAAGTCAGTTCTATTGAGACTATGTATGAAGCCATCACTGAAGCAGAGAAAGGTCTGTTAAGATAACACATAAGCATTATGTTTATTGTAAAATGTAACGCACATGTATATGTTTATTTGCAATGAAATGTGAATAAAACTTCGTATAGCATATCCGTCTTGTGTCTTTGTCCGTTTATGCTACAATGGTGATAATGAAACAGTAATACAAAGTACAGTGACCAGTATCAATTCAACTTTCAAATTCGGACAACTCCATCTACCGATATCTTGACATATTTTTCTCGGTCTCTGTGATGCCGAGATAACAAAGTTTTACTGTATTTGCTCCATTTGATGCCGAAATGCATAGAATTGTGCCGGCCATTCTTTTTATCAAAATTGCAAGTGCACGCAATGTAAGGAATTGTGGCCCTATCATTCATATAGGGCCACTCCTTTCCGCTAGTATCACGTGGAAAATTTTATATACTTTTAAATCAGTAACTATTAGGTATTTTTTACCCATGGGACTTTAACATCAGTTATTAATATGTCTACAAGTTTTTTTCCAAATATGCTTAAAAACAGAGTTTCATAATAAGCGATTTTGATCCTGACATTAACCTTGAAATCAAATAATAGATGACAGGCTAATTGCATTAACACTCTTAATTTTATGTGCAAAAAAATTTAAAATACACATGCAAGTTGTAAAATCAAAAGAATGACATACAAAAGAGTAATATTGCATTTTAGAAAAAAAATCTACTGCATGGGCATATCTAGAATTTCCCAAAAATGTGTTACCTCAAAAGATTAAAGAATAGAGGGACTCAAACACAGATAATGAGCAAAGTGATCAGCTTGGATGCCTCATAGTGGACACAATGAAACATGTTGACTTACCCTTCACTTTTAAGCACCGTAGGTAGATCAGCTCTCGTTATCAAGTGGTCATCACATTTAAACCATTGGTCTTTATGTTGCCGTATATAACAGGTGTAATGACCACATTCTATGGTGCCCATATGATTGACAACAGCAAACAGAGAATACCTGTAAGAAATTAGCACCTTGAGAGACTTATGAATTGATAAAGAAGTGGAAAATACAGGAGAATTCTTTCATTCAATATCAGGAACCCTGTAAGACAAACTGAATCCATTTTTGTAATTTCTTTTTTTTTTTTCTTCTTTTCCATTTCAAACTGAGATTCATTCAAACCTGCCATAGTAATCATCTACATTATTTCAAGGATCTATCCTAAACAGTCAATCTTTTTTTAATATGAATATTTATAACTTCGTAATTACGAAAAAAAAAAAACGGTAATTTTTCTCAAGCTGCCACTTCTATTTGCTTGCTGCTCAAGACTGATGTGATGGTACACTGAATATGTATTTCTTAAATGTGAAATTTAGTAAAGGAATATAAAGACACTGTAACATGGATTATGAGTGTTTAAAAATACAAATACAATTTAAGTGAGCATATTGGCCGACAAATCTTACCACCTATTCCTTAGCATTTTTCACCTTCAGATCTAACCCAAGACAGAGGATAGAAAACGCATGCCTGTCTACTACTAATATTTCATTGTAACACATCAATGGAAAATTGCAACAGAGCCTTCATAATGTAAAATGTTAAACAAAATCTACATAAAACTTTAAATAAAATATATTGGGAAAAAATGTCAGTTATCAAATCTGGTTGCACTGCATTTATCAATACAAAGATTTTCACTTTGACCATCATTTGGTGATCCTCAACCTACACAGACTGACTGGTCCTCAACATACACTGTCTGACCAGTGACTTTTATGTTGACCACACTCGCACCAAATGACTGATGACCTTCATTTTGAACACAACTTGCACTATTTGTGGTCCTCAAAATGTACACTGGTGACCTTAACCTTCACTACCTGTTGCATTGATTAGTGATCCTTAACTGACACTGGTGACCTTAACCTTCACTACCTGTTGCATTGATTAATGATCCTGAACTGACACTGGTGAGCTTCACCTTGATCACATTTACAATCTCCACTGACAATGGACTTGACCAAAACTTGTACTGACTAGTGAATACAATAGAAACTTACTTATTTTCACATGAAAGACTTCTGGCTGATTCCTGAATGATTTGATTACTGTATCCATTATTATTATTTCTAGATGAGGACATAAAAGGAGTCATGTCTAATTCCTCTGGGAATGATACAAATGTAGAAATCTTCTTATGGTATCCTGTTGAGTGCTCAAACCTCTGTAAAATATTATTAACTGCTATATATGTGTATTAATACATGATATTTAATGAGTAACTTCTCTTTTAATTCACATGATGCACAGTAAGATCATAATATTTATGATTAATAACATTCATATGAATTTAAAAGAAACAAGATGTGTTTGGTAACAAGAATGCCCCCAGCAGCAACAAAGTCCAAGAAAGGCAAATTCTGAAATGTAGGTGAAAGGTAACCGTCAAGGTATATAACCTTGCTGTAATTTGAAAAGGTTTTTATAAGTGGAATATGCATGCCAAATATGAAGTCTCTATCTCTCACAGCTCAAAAACTATGGCAAAGGTAAAGGTGACAAAAGACAGAAAAAAAACCCAGACAAACAAACAGAAAAAAACCCAAACAAACAGACAAGTAAAAATCAATATGCCCTTGATCCAGGGGCATAAAAATGTTTTCTATGTAATAAAAACTCTAGTTTTAGAAAACACATGTGTTGCCTGCTATCCAAATGTCAACAACTTTACTCCTACCATACAAACTAAATCTGTATACAGTGTTCTAGGATTTTCTTAAAAAACCACTTACCAACGGGTAAGTGGCAATCCAAAATTCACTTACCCTGTCATGAAAAGCACTTACCCAAACAAAAATGTCAAATTATATCGTTTTAATCATGATAATAGAAAACATTAAACACTCAATAAATCAATGTAATACAGCACAATATTGATCAACAATTTTAAAGTTTCTCCCAGGGCTCGAACTCCACAGATTGCTTTCTGGGTAATGAGAGGATTGGGTTTATTTTATGGCCTTTTACATGTCTGGAGCCAGTGCCAATTCTCAGCCACAAAAAGAACGTTCATGTTTTTCTTTATCATAAATATGATCCTTTTCTCTTTTGCTAGTTTTCTCTTTAGATTTATCTGATGTTTTGTTAGACTAGAATCCGAATCTCTCTAAACTCATTTTTAACTTTCTTTAAAAATTTTCATCAAACCGGAAACAACATTTCGTTTTATTAAACGAAACTATACGTGAACTAAGTTCCAGTATTCCGTATTTCATGCCACTGCCATGGAGTTATTAAAAGCATAAAACCAAATTAGGGACGATATCATAATGCCACTTGTGAAATATTTATACGAATTATCGTGTGTTTTGAACGAAAATGTTGTAAAAACTATAAATGGCATGGTCGCATATCTGAATTCCGGAACCATGCCAAATTTAGTTTCTCCTTAGTGTTTCCGAATGGGGTCAATGCATATTTTTGTTTGTTTGTTTGATTATTGTTTTACGTCACTCCACGATTATTGGTCAATGCATAGTAATTCCATTTCCCATAGGGTCCCATGTTAAATTACCGAACTTCCAGCAAAATTTACACAACATCCTACATTTTAGCTATATATATTCCACATATCAAAATCTTTGTCAGACCCTCCTCTATCAGAATTTTAACAGTTTACCATAGGTTATCCACATTAATTTCGAGAAAATCATGCTGGAAGGGGGATACCCCCCAAAATTGGCCAAAATTCAAATGTAAACAACCACCCCTTTTTAGGTCATTAAATCTTTACATTAGCAAAATGAGATAAAAATTCATGATTTTACAGCAGAATCAATCTTTATTTATACATAGATCAAATAATTTCATCCAATCACAGCTCCTAATACACTGAAATAGTAGTCCCTCTCACGGCTCTCGTTAATTACCTTTCTTTGACCATGGCCGACTATTTCAACTTTCGATGATTACGAATTACTGGATCATAACTAGGTTTTAAAAGTGAACTTTATCGTGAAATTCAGGATCATACACGGACAGTAATGACAGTATGATTTTAAATATCTTTAACATTTATAATATGCATGGGCTTCAAAATTCACTTACCCACGGGTAAGTAGCGTTTACTTTTCCAGTTACCCGACGTAAATTTTCACTCACCTCGGGTAACGGGTGATTGAATCCTAGAACACTGGTATAGGCCACTATGCTTTACATACAACATAATAAAGTAATTGGTGCTATGACATTCTGACAATCACAAAAAATAAATCATCATGATCCCCTGAGATCACGTGCCCAGGAAGAAGCTTCTCCTGCACAAGCTAGCCACACAAACCATGAATATACCCAGATACAAAATGCCTGTACCTACATGTATTACTGTTCACACCAATTTGAAGAAATATCATGATGGACAAACAGTTTTTTGGTAAATCTATTGTGTTCCAGAACAATGGAGAATGAAGTAAGTCACTGATACTGACCTTGAGATGAAAGCAAGCTACAACAGGTAATTTCTTCATGGTTAGTTGTTTAGTAGATTCCTGGTAATTTTTACATATACTACATTTGATCTTTGCTGAGCTTCCTAAATGTTCTGGTTTTGTAAACCTGTAATTCATAAAGAATTCATCACAAATTCTATTCTGCAATTCTATGAATATTGGTATTTCAATACTTTTAATACAGATAGCCTCTATGATAGTAAAACCTACAATAACAACTACATATTTGGCATGTTCTTTATAGATCATTTTCTTTACAGAATCACCCTCACACCATGTATAGATAGACCACACTTGTTTAATGACTGTCATTCACAAAACAAAAGTTGATTTCATTCAATGTGAATGCACTTTACTTTGAATGTTCTGCATTTATTTAATTTTCATATGCCATTAGATGGAACATATCATGTAATAGTAGGGTAAGTCCATCTGCCTAGTGCCATTCTATTCCTACATATAAAAATTTCCACATTTTTCACAACTGACCCAAGAGTTTTTGCTATTGATGAAAATCAGAATTACAGAACATTTTCTGCTGTAATTTAAGATACTGAAGTGAAGTGAAACACTAGTATGAGGCTCTTCATATGAAGTTCAGCTTCTTTGGTAAATGACTGCATTTTACAACAATTTTTGGCTTTTGGTGAGTTTTTTCTTTTTCAGTTATGGTATTTTATATTTAACCAAGTAGTGTCAATTCAGTGTGTAATTTTACAAAAGGGTCTAACAGATGAACTTAAACTTGTGTCACAATTGACCCCGTTTCACAATTGTTACTGCTCTTTTATAGTAAAGGTTATTTCTGCCCTTTGTACAGAATAGCTATCCTTATAGTAAGTGTATTCTGAAATGTAGGCTCTTGCTCATGCTTTAATTGTTATTAAGGACAGAGGTGGGAGTCAAATTTTCTATATCTCTGCGTTGAAGAGTTCCACCCTGTCCGTGTACGGTAACTGGCAGAAATTCCGTTTTGACTCCGTACTTTACTTTGCCTGCGGCAAAAGGCATAATAATGCTTGAGTCAATCCCACTGTTAGTCACACTTCAATGCTCATATAAATCAGGATTCATAACTTGAGTAGTCATTATAATTCTCCAAGGAAAGGAAATGAATCAATTGAAATCCCTGTTCAAAGGGAATCTGAAGAAGAAAGTGAGGCAAATATTTCCAATCATTTTCTTGGAATTGCCTATTAGGTATTTTATATTCTTCATGCATACTCTTTTATGCCTTTTTGCATAGACTGCAAAGCATATTGTAGGTACTGAGCGTTGTGCTGGCAAGACTATATCATCAAGAGAGATAACTCTTATTGATGGTTTACAGAATAAATGCAAGTGTCACTTTCCCAGTGCCAATTTCATAAAAAGTACAAGGGAAAGGTCCCAAGTTCCTGTCTTCATTAAGAAATATGTATTTCAGAGATCTTGTATTTGAATTCTGAACAGAAAATATCTGCTAGAAAATTTTTTATTGTGAATTGTGTATTTCTGCCCATATGAGGCAATGAAGAAATTCCATGTTCTGTCAAATCAGGAAGTTGGAAAATCTCAAAATGTTTATTGGTAGCCATATCAAAGGTTACAATGAAACTCAGTAATGCTCAAGTTTAATACAGCACCTCAAAATTGATAGAAAGATATCTGAAAATTGAATGACCGGGATCTGTCCTTAAGTGCTCATATCAAATTTTTTTTCTTACCTTCTTAAACAGTCAACTAATGAGGTAGGTTCATAATTTCCTGGGCTGTTAGTAAATCCTACAAATACAACCATATTCCTACCTTCATATTTACAAATACAAAGATGATTTAAACTAGGTAATTCAGTTAAAATACTTTTTATAATCTACACATACATAATGATATGGACAATAGCATACAAAACATACTAACATACTAAAAGCAATTATCTGAAGACTATAGTATCTATTTCAATATGATGTTTAAATAGGATAAAAATTGAAGGCAGAACAACCCTCTACATACAGAAATTACAAGAAATATTTTATTTCCTACAATAATATTTTGCTCTTTTTTAAACAAAGAATTATCAAACTGACAGCAAATTCAGCATGCTATTCAAGTCACCTTTGAAACAGAATCAAAACTGAGAATAATGATTCGTGAACTTGATAAAGTAATTATAGAAATAGAAGGATATATTAATCATATTTTGTAACATTAATATCTATATATACACTTATTATTACCAGTGGGTGATGATGAACTTGTAGTAGTACCATTAGAGTTTGGCAGCAACGGGTTTGGGCCCAGGTCCAATGATATATCCCAGATGGGGTCAATGGTTGTCGAGACATTACTGAAAAAAGTGATTTGTATTACTATGGTAAATATTTTCATAGAAATTATTTTTTCATTAAATATACATACAATCAGCATATTTTCTATCCTAATAATCTCCTTCATTCTACTGTTAATCATTTTCATTACCTAATTTAATATTTGTTTTGAATAACATTGAAATATTCATTAAAATTTCAAAATAATATATTCATACCACAGGGCATTATGAAATTCTTCAAATTGTGTCCCATGCCAGTGGAACAAACCAAGCACGTAACTTTATCCACATTGTGAAAGGATCTTTAGTAAAATAAGGACACCATTTCATCAGAGCTAAAAGCCCTCCCTACATATAAATGTGTATTTGTATATTGTTCTTGTTTAAGTTCCTAAACTTGACTTCATGAAACATGTAGCAGTAGCTGGTAATTAGAGTACTTCATGTTCAGCAAAATTTACATAGCTTTGATGTTAAAAGTTTTATCTAGTCTTTATTGGCCCCATAATCATGAAACAATTTGAGACTTAAGTCAACACTAAAACTACTTGTAATATCCACTTGTTGAATGAGATTGAGGGCAATAGCTCATCTGTTTGACTTGTTGCCAGAGGCAGAATAAAGACTCAACTATCATAAGTAATTAAGTAATTCTAAAATATATATAATTATAAAAGGACACAATATCACAATGTAAATAACATTACCATTATATGATTATAATGAATAATTAAAGGTTCTATAGAAATATGAAGGAATGAAAGAGGATTGATTGTCTAAATAATGTCATTCCACACGGACCAAATATCTACATAAAAACAAAGTACTCATGAAGAAGAAGACTGGAACAATTTGCTTTAAAATTGCTGCAAAATGACATGTTTCGGTGAACTCCTAAAACCAGTGTCACAACAGAGAACAAAGATTATGATGACGATTATTTTATCAGAGGAAAATGTGACTGAAGATGCTAGGTCACTGTCTGAAACGTTTTTTCTAATTTATGATTAAACTGCTTTAATTAAATCTTAATACCTGTAAAAAACACAATAATTCTAACAGTAAAGTAGACATGTTTGTTTAAAGAAACACTATCCCTCAGTAGATTTATAAATTTAAAAACTTATTATAAGCTTTTAAATTCATATATGTATATATTAGACACTACCTCGAAGATTTACAAAAACTCTTTTGAAAATATTGTACCATTAACGAGATACCAGATGCCAGGAAATATCCTGCTTTTCTCTTCAATTTCACGCCTAGATAATGAATATTCATGAGCATGAATAATCATGTGACCACATTAAAATGAAAAAGATGTCTTTACTCACATATGTTTTTCTACATTTCATCTCGGAATCAATAAACAAATTATTTCTTCCCCGTTTCCTTTTCAGTTTCTCCATTTTGTTGATACTTTTATTTATGTCTCGCTTCGGAATATATTATTCCACATGCACGAAGACGATGCTTTCGGCAAATATGGACAATTTATATGCACCTCGCAAAAATTCATTTTATTCTATAAATAATGAATGATTTTTGCAGAATTAAAACTTTAAATTCTTATATTAAAAAAGTTTTTATCTTTGGGAAGCCCACAAAAATAGAAAATCAATGATTTTCTTTTCAACAGCTGTAAATTGTAAATTGTCGTGAGGAATAGTGTCTCTTTAATAAACAATGAGATGAGATAACTGGCCATTATGAGGTCACATTCAGGGGAAAACAATAGTATCAGTAAAACTGATGGATGCTATCAGAACAGCAGTTATACTTATAATGCAAGAAATTGACAACTCAATTCATATACAAAAAAATCAGTAAAACTGTTGGATGCTCCAAAAAGCACAGCAATAATGAAGGAAATGAATGACTCAATATATAGGAAATCATTGTATTAATTGATGACAATTTCAAATCTCAATGTATCATATGGATATCCAACTGAGTCAAATGTAGAAAAACAAGTGATCACAGTATCTGAAACTAAAATAAGTAAGCTTGACCTTGATTACTTATGAAATAAATCTTTATATCGTAACCTTGATCTTTCAGAAATGACCTTGAGTGACCTTCGTCTAAAATCCCTTCGCCCAAATAATATTTTGGTAAAGTATGATCAAATTCTGATGAAAGGTGTAGGAGATATAAGTACTTCATAGTACTTGAAGTCATAGTTAATAAGTGACCTTGACCTTTCAGAAATGATCTTGAGGGACCTTTATCCCAAAACCCTTAACCTACATGTAAGTAATAGGTATAGGAGATATGAGCTCGGATGGACTGGAAGACGGATGGTCAGACACAACAGCGACTATATGCTCTCACAAAATTTTTCAGGGAGCATAAAAGAGTCTTTTTTTTAAAACAGATTTAAATAATTTCCTCAATAACTTAATTGCCCTTATTGTGTTATTTTCTAATTTTCGTATGTAGAAACTACTTCATAGGGATATAACAAAACCTAGTCTGGTTGCAGTCACACCTGTCAAGAAAGTTTTCAACAAATCAAGACAATTAGGGGAGAAGTACATTACAATATTCCTATCTAACTTCTCAATGTAATTTCTTCAGATAGAATGCATTAATTATGTAATCAAATGGGAATTTGGATAGGATATTTACTACAGTAAATTAAACTGGAAGTAAACATCATGCATACATTGAATTCATGAAGAAAAGCCCAGGCCTATTTAAAAAGGGGTGCACAGAAGCCAATCAAAGGCCTAACTACTAGAATTATCAACTGTGAAAGCCAAAAGATTGAAATAAACCCAGAGATTATATACAGTGTAAGAATACTTTTATAGTTCTTAAATATAGTAATTATACAGTAATATGAATCAAATAATCAGATATTTTTTCTACTTTTTATTATAAATAGTGAACACCACTCTACCTGCTGATCGATAAAATTTGACACATTTATATACCAAATATAGCTCAAGAATTTTACATTGTAAAGTCCCTATGATGTCAATACCTGTATACAGTGATGCTCCGTTTATCCGGACATGTTTGTTCCCGGCCAATTTGTCCAGATAAACGGATTTTCCGGATTACCCGATCATAGTACCAGTACATTAGATGTTAAAGAATCTTATTTCTGGATAAAGGAAAGATGTATACAGTATACGATAAAATAAAGTAATAATCCATATATGTGTTTAATTTGTATACGAAGAAATGTATATCTATTACGTATTTAATGTATTAACATCTTTAGTAAATTGTACATTAATTGCAGCGAAATTTCTGAAACCTGCATCATTTTTAAACTCACTGTCCTCTATTTAAATGTTGACAGCCGCCTTTGTATATACCTCACGCTTGACTAATTAATTTCACATCTATCGTGATCAGAGTGTTTATCTAACATTCTGCTGTGTCATACAAATTTAGAAATCGAAAAGAATTTATGTCCGGATAAATTTATACAGTGTTCATGTTTTAAATATAAAAATTTTCTATAACTATAAAACAGAAGAATAACTAAAAGTTAAAACTTCTCTACAAAATAATGTAATAAGCACTAAGTAAGGATACATTATCAATTATCGATCTGAGGTAGAAGAGTGATGCTACCTAAAGTTTGTTTACAATCTAAAGTCCCAATATTTAATTAACAATGTAAGCTGCAAAGTTGGCAATTTACTTGTATTTACTATCATTCAACTAACAGTAATCTTCATTTCTGGTGTGAGCAATCATCAATGACCGCTAACATGACATTTGACTACACCACAAGCGGTCAGTTCTTAACTGGATAGGTAATTAACATACCATAGGTAAGTGACCAGGTAAACGCGTCGTTTAACTGATAAACAAACAATCAGCGCAGAGAAGAGATAAGCAGTGTATTAATTATACTGCAGTTATTTGCCACAGCTACGTCCGGAAAGCAAAATTTTGTCCCGATTATCGGAGAAAATTTCATGTACTGTTGGAATTGCGTACCCTTATTTCCTTGTCCGGACCTGGAACGCGGATTTCCAGATTATCGGATCAAAATATCACTTGGGAAATTCGTTCCCGCGCTTTCTTGTCCGGAAAGTGGATTTTCCAGATAAACGGAGCCCGGATTAACAGAGCATCACTGTACTGTATTTGTTTTATATTGTTTACAAAGATCCAAGAGTCACCTAATTTTCACTTGCATGAAAATGTTGAAAGAAAAAAAGAAATGACCAAAACAAACCCACTGAAAATACAACAACTTAACATTTGACTTATCATTTCCTAAATTTACAAAAGTCATGCCCCTTGGGACTAACTGTGGGAGTAAATCATATAGGGCAATACTAAAGAGTGTTAAAGAGCATTGGTTTTCAATCATATCACTAAAAAGTGAAAAAGAAATGCAAAAACACTGAAATTACACCACTTTCACATTTGCTATTTCATTTCCTTATGTCAAATGAGTCAAACCCAAATAACAGAAAAATGTTATCCAAATTTATAATCTGGATATCACTTGGCGAGAACAAGCAAAATCTGAAAAACGAAAAAGATGGACAGTTCATAACTTAATCATCTGCCTTATCATTTTGAGTGGGGACACAGACGTGGATGCCAGTACCAAGGGTATAGCAATAGCTCTTCTACGCTAAATAAATCTGTTGACAGTTTTGACCACAACCAGGCAGCAAACATGCCATCATCAACTTTTCCTATTTTGCAAGGTACAACATATAACAGATATTTGAATTTAAGTAAAATTTATAGGAGTAATGAATTTAAATGCAATTAATGACCAATTTTAAAATGTTGACTTTAGCCTAAAGCTGTTTCATAATCCTGGGACCAAGATTATTTCACTTGGTAGCAGTGGTACCTGCCATGTGTAAGATCTCAAAACTTTTATTTACTCTATGGAATAGACCTCAACAGTGAGGGATCTGTTACAGGTTTAACTGCCTCACAAGAAAGACAGGATACTGACAAGATTTGAACACTAGACCTATTCCTGAGTCGACAACCTTAACTAAACAATCGTGCTGACGATACATGGGTCCTTACAAATTAAGTACACATAAACCACTTCATATGGTGCATAACATACCCTGTATACATAAAAACATAATATTTATTGTTATATCATATTTGAAATCTAAAAAGATATATTTGTTCTATGATTTTACTACAAAAATTGTGACTTACTTGCACTGTTGACAGGTAACATCTGACTGTAGACCCCCAGTGAATATTTGATCAATTATACAATTACAGTGATGGGGATTGCCAGCGGTAGTGCCATTTTTACCTGAAATAAATAAAGTTATTTGCCTTATAAACAATAACATCTGCTTGAATGCCAAAGAATCAATCTCATCTACAAAATACTTTACAGTAAAACTTTCATTTTGAAATAAAGCTGAAATAATAATAAACCTTTCACAAAATACTATAAATAACTCTTTGTCTCATTTCAAAGTTAAATATTGACGATGAAAAAGATCTTTAATTTTTTCACAAAATTGACCATGTCATGTTTCACTTCAAATATTTAATCATGGAAATTAACTAATTGGATACAAAATATCCCCAATTCCTTGAATAAAAATTACCACAATAAGTTTCTTCACTTAAAATATCTAATCATGCAGTCACAAACTGTATACAGACTAAATAGGTCACTATTACAGCAGCCAAAACACATGCCCTTGCAAGATCATTTATACATGTAGAAGGTACACATAAGCTCATGCACATATCCGTATCAATATACATATGAATAAACAGGTCCAAAGTGTACTGTACATAACACAACTTTCAGCAAACATATATTACTTATACTAGAGCTGTCCTAATGGGGAAGTAAGTACATATATAAAAATAGGGCACTGTTAAAGGGCACATAATATGCCTACACTTTAAAATCCCAGGTGTCATACAAACTAGGAACTAACAAGAGCTGTCCTAACAGGACAAATACCCTCCATGGCAACAAAGTTGAAACATGCAATTATTCATCCCAAGTTACATCACGGGTATAGGTGTAATGGATTTATAAGCAAGAAGTTCCTTGCAAAATAATATTTTTCAATAACACACTAAACAGAAATAACATATATACTTTATGTCTTCAGTTAAATTTGCAAGCATTACAACAACCCAATCGTCAAGATCTTTTACTTTAAATAATTTAAAAGGTATACAATAAAATCAAAGAACTACAGAGGAAAATAAATAATTAGATATTGATATCTGAAGTCTACAATATACACATATAACGTTCATTGCCAAAAGATGTAATTCTGGTATGAGAATAAGACAATGACACTGCATCTTAAACTACCGTCACATTGCATGTTTCTAAGTTCATGGGTTTGTTTTGAAAATCTCATAGATTCTAAAGGTCAGTTTGTCAGATTGATTATGCTAGATAGCACCGTATAAAGTTTTAATTTCACCAGTAACCACTACATGCATACTTGTTGGTCTGTGCATTCCCTTACATGCTTGGATTCAGTGAAAATTTATTGAAATCGTCCATATACTGAAAGCATACACATAGCACCAGGTGAGATATAACCCTGCATAGGAATAGTATTAGCCTATACATACTTGTATTTCCCATTAAATCAAAAGGAGTTGTAGAAAAAGTTTTTATTCAGTAACATGACGCATAAAAGTTTTGATATAGGGTTTCATTGATAATTAAGAGTATCAATCAGTCAAATAACAACATTGTAAATGTATTCAATATCTATTATTTCGTATATACCTATATGCTTCATGCCCACCTTTTTTTGTAACGCTATGAAAACAGAGGTCAGAGAGAGATGTTGAAGTGAAAGTTGGGAATACAAGTGTGTACAAACCTGTGAAGAAATGGTTAATTGACAACAACTTATCCTCTGAGTAACCTTTACAATGGCGATGCAGCACATCAAGCGCTGCTATCAGAAACTCATGAGCGTCCTGCTGCTCATATCCTGCCAAATGGCGTGCATTGGTCCATACAAGATGCAGTAAACGATATGGAATATGGGGAGTTCTATTGCCAGAATAAAACTGAAAGGAAAATAAAACATGAAATGTTAAACATATCTGTGTATCTGGTACTGATTGTCACAATTATCAATAATCCACTTATTTATACAAGGCTCTTAGTTGTGAGTAAATTACCCATGTTTGTGAGTAAAAATTGAAAAGGGCAAGAAAAAAATTACTGCATGTAAGCAAAATGGCAAGGAAATTATCAGAAAATTATAATCACTGGAATTGAATTTTCTAGACCAGTAGCCCACTTCAGTAACAACCATAAGTGAACTCGTACACTTAGTTGAACCTGTAAATGCAACTTACGATGAAAATACATTTCACTAAATTCGTAAACATAAACTTAAAACGGAAATTCATCACAGGTTACATGCAGTATGAAGTTGTATTTGATTCTGCTTATGGGAACAGTTACGGTCACATCTGGTAACCGTAATCTTTCACACTCTATATTAAATTGGTCAAGAAAGACTAAAATTTGAATAATTCTTTTCTATTTAACACCTCTATATGCCATATGCCTTTGTGACATTTCTATTACAAATTTTCTACATATCATTTGGTTCTTATTCATAAAGACAAAAAGAAACAAGCTGTATTTGAAAGATGAATGTCCCTGGCAGCAACTACTTAAGTATAAGCTGTTACCATAAACTAGCTCAAACTCTGAGGTCAAGGTCACAAGAAATTTTGGTACCAATGGAAAGGTCTTATCACAGGAAATAAACATGTGAAATATGAAAGCCTTATCACTTACCATTTAAAAGATATACCCAATGTTTAAGTTTTTGAAATGTTAGGTTAAAGATCGTAAAAAAGGTTAAGAGGTAAAACATTATTGTACTGACAGAACGGTCTTGTCACAAGGAATAAGCATTTGAAATATGAAAGCCCTACTTCTTATGATTCAAAATTCATAACAGATGTTTAAGTTTTTGAAATGTAGATCAAAGGTCTTGATCAAGGTGACAGGTGTTGGTCAAAGTGACAATGACAAAAATTATTATGTAGGTCAAAGGTCTTGATCAAGGTGACAGGTTTTGGTCAAAGTGACAAAAATTATCATGTAGGTCCAAAGTCTTGATCAAGGTGACAGGTGTTGGTCAAAGTGACAATGTCAAAAATTACTGTACAGAAGGACAGGTCTTGTCACAAGGAATACACATGAAAACTTTATCTCTCACAGTTGAAAAGTGATGTGGAATATTAAAGTATTTTGCCTCAGACATACAAGAAACAGACAGGCAAAAATCTAGATGCCCCAGAAGGCATTAAAATCAATTTATCTTTTATTAAGATTCGTTTTACAAAAAGTCACAAGATTGGAAACAGGAATTAGAGACATTGGTCCTTTGACAATTACATTATCTTTAGATCCCAGTATCAATTCAATAGAGTGATGTCTTGATAATGGTTTAAGCCGGCGTGGCCTAGTGGTATCGCGCTGGACTCCTGATCGGAAGGCCGGGGTTCGATTCCTGCTCTGGTCATGCCGGTGTCCTGTCTTTTGGATGAGACAGTAAAAACTGAGGCCCCGTGTCGTGGTATGCATGGCACATTAAAGACCCCTCACTGCTTCGGGTGGGTCCGTTGCAAAGGTCAAAATTTGTATGCCCCGTATCAGGCAGATGCCGTCACCATATACATGAAATATTCATGGTGTGACATTAAACAAAAATAAATCAATCAATCAATCTTGATACTGGTTGAAACCTCTCAGGAGAGAAATCAGATTTGACAACCATGTAACACTTTAAGATATTAATAGATATGTCATCAGATGTTACATGTTATACAAATACAAGACATGATATAGAGAAGTATGGCAATATGAACATATTTATCGATACATATATCCATCAAGGTGGGTCTTTAGCATGTAAGGTAAGCATTGTCTATCCTGTGACTTGCCCCTTTAGGATCCTTCTTGCTACCCTCTTTCTAACATAACAGCCAATTGCTTGTGAAATTTTAGTTCCCTTTTTTTTTTTGTTTGGCAAGGTCTGTGACCCTCTTGGCTAAAATAGGACAAGAGACGGGAATGTCTCTTGTTCTCAAATTGCTAAACCAATGCATGAATGCATCTTCAAAACTGGATGCCTTTCCCATGTATTGACATTTTCTTCCAAGTAACAGTTCCTTTCAGACTCTGACAGAATGATGTCTTTATTCTTACATAGTAATATATGTAAGAAACTTGGGTTTGGAAAAATACATGCGTAGCAACTTCAGTCTAAGACCACATTGTTTTAGTAGTTTAATAGCTTCATATTGGTTGGCCACTACATAGTCTTTTATTTTCTTTTTCTGGTTGTTCTTTTGGTTGTGAGAATGATTAAATTTGCTGGAACTGGTATGTCAATCAATTACTTTACTTAAGGTATCATGTGTGACAGCCCATGTATTATAGAAGGTGCCTATTGACATGGCTTGGTTAATTTTTGAATGAAATGCTCAATCACAGGTGAGATATTATTTGGATAATAAATTCACTATCAGATTAAACATAATTTTAACATTTTATAATCAGATTATGTGAAAAGTTACTAGAAAAACAAATAGAAATGGTTTGGTATTCAGGTCAGGTATTATATCAACTAAACCAAAATATTAGATTATGCAGTATCAGATTAAGTAGAACTGATACACTTTCAAATATAATATGTATGCTTCTAAATAAAAATATCTTAACAATGAACTTTCTTTTTTGGTTATGCTTTGTTTTATACCTCTTGAAACAGTCTGGCCATCTCACACACCAAACACTGACCATTGTCTGCGGACAGTGGCTGGCAGTCATGTTTGTCAGCCAGGAAAAAATCTCGTAACACTGGGGTATGAATGAGAGATTGTACAATGCAATTCATGAAACATGTATTTCCTAGATTGATTAATCCTCGTAAACCTGAAAGATAAGAAGGCAGTCATTATAACAGTATAAAACAAAAAAATAAATAAACCATATAAATAAAAAAAAGAAAATTGTATTCGTATGAAAGGAGAGGTGAATATGTTTCTTACAAAGAAAGACCTCCCTAAGTTGGTATCATAAATGCATTACAAATACTTCTGTGATCTCTTTTTACACACTTATTTTTCTTTGCTCTGCATGTTAATTTCAATATAACTGATGCTTCAATTTATAACAAGAGCAATGCAAAGCATGTCATCCACAGTATTATACTGATCTTGACCTTGAACTTTTGACCACAAAATCAATAGGGATCTTCCTCTCTTTGTTATATCAATATGACTCTATGGTATATCAACATGACTCTAAGTTTTATCAATTTAATTCCAAGTTAAATCTATATAACTCCATGTTATATCAATATGACTCCACGTATATCAACATGACTCTATGTTATATCAACTTGACTCCATGTTATATCAATATGACTTCATGTCTTATCAATATGACTCCACATTACATCAAAACAACTGTACGTTATATTATTGCTACTTCATGTTATATTAACATGACTCTATGTTATCTTAAAAGCACCGAATGTTATGACATGTTAACATACTAATACATGATTTGCTACCTTAAGGCAGCTGTGGCGTTCCATAATTTTGTTTCCACCTATATAGCTACATAGATCATCTTAGGTAAATACCTTCATTTTAAGACCTGAAACCTTCACTCCACATTAACCTATAGTATGAAAATTACAGTACTTTGAAAAACTTACCTATGGTAGATTTACTTTCCATCTTCCTCCGCTTTGGATTTTGTCGAAGAATTTCCACTTCCATCTCAGATGGCTCCCAAGTAGAGAAATAATGTGGTTTTAAACCTAAGAAATATATTACAAAAATTTAAAGTTAATATGTTAATTCACCTGTAAAAACAAATTAAAAATTATACTTGATACCTTCAAAGTATAAGTACATTTGTACTAAGGAATTCTAAAAAACAAATTTAAGACAGAAAAAAATCTGATTTCTGATTATCAGGCAAAACACATTTGAAACAAACAAATATGTTTGAAAAATTTGCATGAATAGATTACACAAGTCCATAGAAAATTCTATGTTCTGATAATTATATTGCCATTTGTTTTCATATTTGTCTTGGAATGAACACAAGAATTATCCCTAGGCCTAGCTTACCGAGTGACTTGGCAGATTTTGAGCTTTGACTTTCAGCCATCTTTTCAAACTCCGAGTCATAAACATAGTCATGGCATTCAAAACAGTACACTGTACCATATGTCATGTCAACCGCTGAAATAGGAAAAATTCTTAGACTTAGAGTCAGGTCTTTGCCATATATACATTATTCAATTTTAGTATTCATCATGAGTTTATATTGAAAATAAAATGTAACCACATATATTGTCTTCACCGTTAGTTACTGTGCACTATAAAAACATTTTATTGCAATGGAAGTTGGGAAATAGATGAATTTCATATTTTACAGGACATATGGGGCCTAATGCCGAACAAATTACTTGGAGGGATTTTCTTTATGACATTAGAGCTTAGATTATGACATCACAACAAAAGAGTGCTAATATTCTGAGTAGAAAACATCATATTAATATGAGAAAGAGCATTGTTATACATAAAATTACATATATATGAAGGAAAAATAATTTTTACCAAGATTATGCTTCTTTGTTGCAGCATGTTCATGGATATGCTTTGATGCATAACAGCCGAAGAATACACAATATAAACAAGCATGTAATCTGAAAGCTGGATATTTACAAATATGACACACAGAAGACTGCGCCTGAAAAAAATCATCCACAAAAATCATCATGCACTGATAATGATAATAAAAATAAAAAAAAAAACTGATTTCATTTATTCACAGCATATATGACAGTTTCATTAAGTCATTAGTTTCTTTTGTAATATCCTGGAATATATATACATTGTACAATAAACCTTATCTTAGATATCAATGAAAGCCTTATGAACACAAAGACTTTATATATATATATATATATATATACATTTAAGCCGGTGTGGCCAAGTGGATAAGGAGCTCGGCTGTTGACCTAGAGGTCCCGGGTTTGATTCCCGCCCTGGGCACACTGGTGTTCTGTCTTTCGAATGAGACAGTAAAAACCGAGGTCCCATGTCATTGTAAGTGTGGCACATAAAAGATCCCTCACTGCTTTGGGTGGGTCCGTTGCAATGGTAGAAATCTGTAGGCAATGCATCAGACAGATGGTGTCACCATATGCGTGAAATAATCGTGTAATTCATAGGCAATTTAAGTTTCATTCCAGACAAATGTCCAATCATTTCAAGGAAAGTTTCAAACCAGAGATATGTTTCATTATTTATAGGTAAGTTCTACACCAGACATATTTCCTGTTAAGCACACTGATATTAAACAGTAGCACCATTTGCAGACATAAAGAAATAAGGAACAATGCAAGTAGATTCACTCGGTCTTAAAACAATATGTTTCACTAAACAACAACTATAATACCATTTGGAAAGAATATGTATTAATGAAAAGGGTTTTAAAATTAGAATTCATGGTTACAATACAGCTGCTCACTTATTCTAACAGTACAAAATACTTATGGAAGTTATGCTGAAGTTTTAGTGGCCAACCTTTCTTTTTCGAGCATCAACCGAAGAACAAGCAACGAAATATGCGTGTATTATTCGAAACTGGGATGATCCATGAGCTAATTTATACTCTGCTAAATGTTGACAACTCATTGTTGTCATCTTATGCTTAGAATGTGGCTATTTGTTTGAATTTTCATCTTCGTTGTATCTTCTTGTCTCGACACAACTTGACAAAGTGATGCGCAGTGATCTCCATTTTTAATCAGTGTTGCGCAGGTGTCTGAGAAATGTTTCCGGTAAAAACAAACACACATGAAATTTACGGTGTAAAGAGAATAGCATTTAAAAAGGTATACATAGAATAATCTGCTTTTGTAAATATTATGTGAAATTGATAGGAGATCCATAGAAACAGTTTAGTATCTTATAAAAATATATATATGTGTGTGTACTTTCACTTTAACTTACTTTCATTTTTAACGATAGCGAATGACAGCTGACTAATCTGTAGCAGACAGCTTTAGAACAGAAGCTACAATTGAATAATCAGGCAACATATGTAATAATTGAAACTGATTTATTAATTTAATTATGTTTAATTAATTGAATTATGTGGTCAATTTGGTTCCTAACAGTAACTTAAAGATTAGTCCAGGCACATGTCTTGTCATTATATAACATTTTTTTCTGATTTCAGGTAGCATGCGTTGGACAGATCTGTGTAGTATAATAGGATGTCCTATTGGGTTTCTCTATCTACTGCATGTATTTCTTTCCCAGAAAAACAAGAAAAATATTAAAAACAAAGTCGTTCTGATAACAGGTGCCAGTTCAGGACTTGGGAAAGGTATTTTTGAAAAAATGCTTAAATTTGTCAAACACATATATAAGTGACATATATAGAAGAAGGTGACTGTTATGGAGAAGTCTTTTTATGTTAGAGTTTTATCCTGTACCACTGTTTTGACAAAATGCGAAATATCTTTGCAGTGTTTCATGAGGAAACAATTTTAAAGTAATGGAATTTTTAAACTTGACTCACTTACACAAAGTACAACACTCAACTAATAAGTACACATTGTAACAGAAGAAGTAGATGAAGATTAGAGTTTCAATTTTATATTCAAATAAATGTGTACCAGAACTGGATAGCCCTTAGGTTAATATCAGTCAAAGCTCAGACGTTCAATTGTAGTTCTATTCTACATATTCTAAATTGTGTGTTACTATAAATATTCAGAAATAAAAACAAGAAACACTGACTACTAGCTTTTTTAATAGTTACAGTGGCAACAAAGGTACTACATGTGTTTTAATATTTCTATGAAGACCAATATAGCTAAACAACTAGCTGTTCAATGAAACTGTTATTGACTACTTATTAACTATACTATAAAGATGCTTGCATGACAGGTATTGTACTGGATTCAAATATGTGATAATCTTTGATTAAGAGAGAAAGTAAACATGTAGGTGGTTATCTATTTGTGCTTTAATAGGTTTCTTCTATCAGAAAACATGCACTGCTTCAATATACAGGTGAAATAATCTAGATAATTCTGGCAATGTTATATTAATTGAACAGTAACAAACAAATAAACAAAACTCAGCCATGGATCTTTTAAAAAGATATTTGGTGTATAATATTTCATTTTCATTATAATAAATCATTACTTATATTTTATCATACATGTAATAATACATTACAGCCTGTGCCAAAGTTTTTAGTAAAGCAGGATGTCGACTAATATTATGTAGCAGAAATGTAACAGAACTACAGAAGATTCAGGAGTCACTGGTAATTAATGAAACATATGTTCTTGATAAATATGAAAAAAAATTATTGCATGAGTTCTTAGGTCACTTGAGCTGAAAGCTCAAATAGTCTTTTATGATTACTTGTCTGTTGTCCATCTGTCTGTTTTTAAACTTTTAACATTTTCAATTTCTTATTCAGAACCACTTGAAGGATTTTGATGGTATACTTGAAGTACCGGTACTATAGGTTGTTTACCAAGTTTATTCATTTCATCCAAATCCATCGACAGATGGTGCCACCATGGCTAAAATTAGATCTCAGAGGGTATCCCTCTATGAAAATGTTTTTCTCCAATACCATTGTATGGATAATAAAACTAATGGCATCTGAGTGATCTAGAAGGATGTTTGATCCAAATTTACTCATTTCGTTAAGATTGGATAGATAATTTTTTATGTGTTTTGGACATCTTATCTGACTTAAACATTATCATGCAAAAAGGCATGGTTTTCATCAATATTATAATATGGTTGACTTTTGATGCACTAAAATGCTTATATTACCAGAAGGAATGTGTTTTGAAAGAATTTTGACAAAAATTTATTTTTTTAATTTTTCATGAATTTTTTAAGACTGCAAAAAAGGTAGAGTAGGGGGTATTTTTCACTTTTTCCACTGACTGACACGACTTAATGGATTTTGATGACACTTAATACTGGAATAAAGTACATGTACTATAGGTACCCAGTATAATTGTAGATGTTTTTCTTCCAGATCTTTCAACAGGTGGCACCACCATAGTCAAAAGTAAATCTTACACGGTACCTTCTGTTGACAAACTTCTTTTTCAGAACTGTTGCATACAGAGGCAAACTGAATGCATCAAAATGAAATAGAGAGATGTGTGAAGAAGTTTTGCGGTTAATTTAGATTCCAGTCCAAATGATAATATTTCATTCATTTTTGTCACTTTAAAATTTCTTTTGGTTTATGTCATTCTAATGCAAAAAAGCATGTCATAAATATTTTCCTTATGATAGATTTTTGATGTACTTGATTGCTGTATTTTTGCCAGAATTAATGAAAGGAATGCTTTTGTCAAAGAATTGAGATTCCAAAAGGAAGGGCAACTTTTTCTTCAATAATTCTAGATTGATTTGTGAATGATGAAACTTATTAGGTATTAAGTAAAGACGGTCCTGTACAGTATTAGATGTTTTAAAAGTTCTAAAGAAATTAAAGACTTATGGCCACCTACAAGCATTTTTATTTAATATCATTATGTTCAATGTTTTCTATGTCTCTGATGAGTGATAGAGGCCCACTTGGGCCTCTTGTTATAATTGCTATATGAATTAATCTAATCCAGAATAGTTGGTATCTTTATAGTACTCCCACAAACTTGGGGATAGTAAAACAAATATTTGTCTGTCTGCTTGTCTATCCATCTATCTGCCTGTCTATCCATTTGTTTGCCAGTCTGCTAATCTGAGCTTATCCAGTAATTAATCTTTATGCATGCTTTGATCAAGTTGTTACTTTATACAGTTGTAACAATGACTTAAGTTGATTAATGACTTTGAAGGGTATGTCATGACCTTAACTCAAAGTTATATCTCTAAGATCAAGATCACTATAGTCCATGACCAGTTATTGTGCCTGGTCCTTAAATCAAAACACTAAGTGATTGTTGATTTTACTTCATACTTTTGCTACACATAACACAAGAGTGTGTTTTGACCAGCATGCCAATTATTCGTTCCAAGGTCAAGGATGCATTGGTTCGATGAAAGTGAAAATGTAAATTTATACTCTTCAAAGTATCAATGTAACAATGAATTCGCTCCAAATCTGCAGGTCGTCACTAGACAAGACCAAATTTAGAATTGTTAAATGATTTATGTATTCCATGAGCAACAAATGTTAAAATATCGAACACATGTATCAGAGTGATTACTTGCAAAACTATTTACAAAACATATGGCTGTTGAAAGCAAATGAATTAATATTAAAGATGATAAGAATAGATCTACAAGAGCATTTACACAATGTACTTCAGGGAAAAGAAGTCTGTTTTTATAAAGTTAAATTATAAGCACACTAAGCTTGTATAGCATTTTATGTAAATCATAGTAATCAACACCTACATTATTAAGGAAAAATGGCTCGGTCATGGTTAACAGTGTGCTTGTAGGTGTGGTATGCTCTTAAAAGTGGGTCTTGGCTCATTGTCCATAGAAAATCGCTGAAATTGGGATATGTCTACTGCAAATAAAGCAAATTATATTGATTTAGCAGTGCAAAGTTTCATTCGGAAAAAGAGAAAGCATGTGATTAGATAGATTAAACAAAAATAAGTAAGTAGAATAATATTCAGAAAAAAAGGATTTCTTCCTTTGCATGATTCATCATGTAAATCTAATCTAAAAGACAAAATTATATGGCATTTATCAATCAGTTGAATTTAGTTACAAGTATACTATTCTGTCACGACTTTCATCCTGTTACAGATCAACAATGATGGTACCCAAGTTCAGATTCTTCCCATCGATTTAACAGATCTTGGTAAAATTAATATAAAGATACAGGAAGCCATCAAATTGTATGGCCAAATAGATGTGGTCATAAACAATGCTGGCGTTAGTTACAGGGGTTTGGTACAGGACACACTACTGGATGTAGACCAGCAAGTCATGCTGGTCAATTACTTTGGCCAGGTAGCTGTGACTAAAGGTACATGTAATATTACTCATGCCCAGAGGTCATTAATGGCAAAATGATGACCTAAAACCAGGTACTTGAGTTGGTCTGGCCTGAAAAAGGCCAAAGGACACCAAGAGTAGTAGATATTGAGACATCGTTTCGTTACTACACCTTCATAAAGACCTGTGAAATCAACTGGTCTATCGTACAAAAAGAACAGAAAATTCAGCAATGTAATATCCATCCCAAGCTCATTTATAAATTACCTTCAGGTCACAGCTAATAGTTTTCACTGAGGGAAAATTCACAGGAGTTATATGATAATTAAATCAAGATTCTCTGTATTGACAAATGGAGGAAGTGAATTGATTGATTTTCTAAATACTGCTATTACAGCACATCTAAACATCAATCATAAACAACGATCACATCAATCATAAACATCAATCATAAACATCAATCACATCAATCATAAACATCAATCATAAACATCAATCACATCAATCATAAACATTAATCATAAACATCATTCACATCAATCATAAACATCAATCATAAACATCAATCACATCAATCATAAACATCAATCATAAACATCAATCACATCAATCATAAACATCAGTCACATCAATCATAAACATCAATCACATCAATCATAAACATCAATCATAAACATCAATCACATCAATCATAAACATCAATCATAAACATCAGTCACATCAATCATAAACATCAATCATAAACATCATTCACATCAATCATAAACATCAATCACATCAATCATAAACATCAATCATAAACATCAATCACATCAATCATAAACATCAATCATAAACATCAATCACATCAATCATAAACATCAATCACATCAATCATAAACATCAATCATAAGTATTTCATCAAAAGTAGTCCTAGATTAGGAATGTCTAACATTGATACTGAATGACATTATACATCATAATGTTATTGTGACATGACATTGTTGGTACCACAATTGGAAGTATGACATTCTTACACTTCAAATGGTTAGAGATAGGGCTCCATTAGCTTATATGGGTATTCTTTGTGACTGATCCTTTTCTTTGTACCGGTAACCCTAATTTTGGATTTATTGACCTTAAACTTGACATTAAAATTTTTAAAATATTTCTTGATATCTCTGCTGTCCTGGACATCAGTATATATCACTAATCCATTTTGTATTACAAAGTATTTGTTATGTATATATGTAGTACATGTATTGAGAGATAATGACTTCTGTGTAGTAATGCATATATTATGTTTCTAGCTGTGCTTCCCAGCATGTTGACCAGAGGAGAAGGTTGTATTGTGGCCATCAGCAGTGTACAGGGTAGAATTGCCATTCCATATAGGTCAGCATGTACGTACACATGTGTATGCATCTTGGATTATGTTCAGACACACCATGGCTATTTACCATTTTAAAGTTTACAATTTTTAACTGAACAAACAAACTAACATATCAGAAGGGAAATTTTGATGAGTAAACGTCCAAAACAAAGTGACTGAAAACTGGAAGGCTTTTATCTAGCTTTACTGGGGCTTTCTTAACATGAAGGGTTATCAGGTGAAAAAAAATTGCTTTTTTTATACTCAATGAATTCATGATTTTGCATTCATCTTTAACTCAAAACATTCATCTTCTTTATACATGTACATGTTTTACTTTTTCTTGATAGATAGATAACGTATACTTTTTATTGTCTTGTATATGACTTTGACAAGGCATATTTTCCACCAGATTTTGAGACAGTACTAAATTCAAATAAGCAGTTTCTCATAACACATAATATTTTTTCTATTGACAGATGCTGCTTCAAAGCATGCCTTCCAAGCATTTTATGACTGTCTCAGGGCAGAGCTAGTGTCCAATAATATCCAAGTTTGTGTTGTGAGTCCAGGTTACATCAACACAAATCTCTCTAACAATGCTATCTGTGGGGATGGAACACAGTATGGAGGTGAGCTATGCATATCAACACAAATATCTATAACAATACTATCTTTGGGGATGGAACACAATATGGAGGTGAGGTCATACTATACTGAATCCAAGCATAGATGATAACTTGAACACCTACCCATACTAATAAAAAGTAAAATTTGAATTTCCACATTTAAAAGACAAATTTGATTATTTAAGTGATCAAATCTTTATATGTAGTGCAGACAGTTGTGGTTTGATACCCCAAAGTTAAAAAGATGGTGATCTCTTTCACTTTTATACTCTCTTGAACATTTTAGACCGTAAGAATTATGCTAAAACAAAATACAGTCAAACCACCTGTCTTATGCGATTTCCCTTCGGTGGTCCTTGAAACCAGGTTATCTATGAAGACTTATAGTAAAGACTTTGAACATGATTAAGAACAAGTGAGAAAGAATATATTTTTATTATAAGCTTATGCATATGTATATGTACATTTATGTGTGATTTTGTTCAACATTTTATATACACATGTATATAAATTCATATTTATTGAACTTGGAAAAAGTCTTTAATTGATGTCTGCTTTGGCATAACAACATACATATTACAGATTTCGTCTTTTCCTACCATAATATGAGACAAAAGTTCTATGTTGCCGTGGTGATTTGCAAATGCTTTGAGTCTATCTATATATACCTGAGCCTCTGGAAATGAGCACACATGTACTTTATCATGTTTATCATTCTCATCGTCACTACCATCAGAGATACCATTCATTGTTTGTAATATTGGAGCATTTACAATGATTCGCCTCGCAGTATCATCCTGAAACCATTCCCAAGTGAGTTTATTTATCTCCTTATTCCCAGTATTGCGACGAGTCCTCTTTTGCTGCGGATCCGCTTTTCCGTCGATAAATTCATTTTTACGTTTTAAAACATTCAGAATTTGTGTTTTACCGACATTAAATAGTGCGGCTATATTTCGTTGCGATAAACCTTTTTCACTCAAATGTATCACTTTAATTTTATCTTCCTTCAAGAGTCAACAGTTTTCGCTTCGGAGAGTTCGAAGCCATATTCATAAATGAAACAAAGAAGTTTCACATTGTATGTACATGTGTTTAAAAACAAATCAATTATACTGTGAATTTGTTAGATAATTTCTAAGACATTTTAAACACAGATCAAGGTAAATCGCCGTTTCACGGTCGGTCAATTACAGGTAGAAGCGCAGTCGATCATGCTTCATTGATTTATAATGACCAATTAAGGATCAAAAAGCGGTCGGCGCACAGGTTGAAATCGGCGATCGGGAGTTAAAATAAGTGGTCTCTGGTTGCGTTAGAGAGGTGGTCCTAGAAACCAGTGTCAATAGTACTTGAAAAACGTGGGGGGGGGAATTCAGGTGGTCGGGTAACTCAGGTGGTCTTTGAAACCAGATGGTCTTATGACCAGGTTTGACTGTAGAACAGTGAAATCTGAAAAACCAGAACTACCTCTGGATTTTGTTTGAAGTTTCCTTTTCGTGGTAGTTTCAAGGGTTTTTAGCCTTTGGCTCATGTGAGCTATTGTGATCAATCGCCGTCCATCGTCCGTCATTAGCTTTTCTACATTTTCAACTTCTTCTCCAGAAGCACTTAACAGGATTTCACGAAACTTCATAGGAAGTAAGTACTCAAGGTCCTCTACCAAGTTTGTGTTTTTCGTGCCCATCCGTAATCCAGGATGGCTGCCATTGACTCTGATTGGTTGACACATTTTCGACTTCTTCTCCAGAAGCGCTGCACAGAATTTCACCAAACCTCATAGGAAGTAAGTACTCAAGGTCCTCTACCAAGTTTGTGTTTTTCGTGCCCATCCGTAATCCAAGATGGCTGCCATTGGCTCTGATTGGTTGACACATTTTCGACTTCTTCTTCAGAACGGCTGCACAGAATTCCAGCAAACCTCATAGGAAGTAAGTACTCAAGGTACTCTACCAAGTTTGTGTTTTCATGCCCATCCGTAATCCAAGATGGCCACCATTGGCTCTGATTGGGTGACACATTTTCGACTTCTTCTCCAGAATTGCTGCACAGGATTTCACCAAACTTTATAGGAAGTAAGTACTCAAGGTCTTCTACCAAGTTTGTGTTTTTCGTGCCCATCCGTTATCCAAGATGGCCGCCATTGGCTTTGATTAGTTGACGCATTTTGGACTTCTTCTCAAGAACTGCTGCACTGAATTACACCAAACCTCATTAGAAGTAAGTACTCAAGGTCCTCTACCAAATTTGTGTTTTTCGTGCCCATCCATAATCCAAGATGGCTGCCATTGGCTCTGATTGGTTGACACATTTTCGACTTCTTCTCCAGAACGGCTGCACAGAATTCCACCAAACCTCATAAGAAGTAAGTACTCAAGGTCCTCTAACAAGTTTTCGTTTTTGGTGCCCATCCATAATCCAAGATGGCTGCCATTGGCTCTGATTGATTGACACATTTTTGACTTCTTCTCCAGAACTGCTGCACAGAATTTTACCAAACCTCATAGGAAGTAAGTACTCAAGGTCCTCTACCAAGTTTGTGTTTTTCGTGCCCATCCGTAATCCAAGATGGCTGCCATTGGTTCTGATTGGTTTACACATTTTTGACTTCTTCAAAACGACTGCACAAAATATCACCAAACCTTATAGAAAGTCTTGTAGAAAAAAAGCAAAATTTTCTACTGAAATGAGCTGTCATTTTATTGTAAATAAGCAATTTGTGCTCAGGTGAGCCATATAGGCCCATTTGGGCCTCTTGTTTTTCTTCGTATGTTTGTTTGTTTATGTTTTTTTGAGAGGGGGGTAGGATGTTTAAAAACTGAAATATTTACAAAAACAAGTGTCAAATATATTTATCAATGCTGAATAAATTAAACAGGTAATGATCACTGGTTATTGAATTTGAAAATCATAGTTAATCCATAGAGTATAATTAGTTTGATACAGAAATCTGGATAACATAATGTCAGCATACACTATGTATAATATGTAAGTGTCCCTTATACTGAAGCAAGTTTGGATTTATAAGTCAAGTTGCAAAACTCAGCTCTTAATTTGATGAGAAGCTGGTAGGTGGTTGGTTGGGCAGGTGGGCATCCATCAACAATTGATTTCCGGACCATACCTCCAATATGTTATGCTATTGCAATGAAACTTCACACACTTCTCACCATTTGTGGAAGATGTGCCCTATTGTTTCTGGGGTCCAAAGGTCAAGGTCATAGGAGTGGGGTATGGAAAATTGGTTTCCGGACCATAAGTTCGATACGTTTAGTGCTATTACAATGAAACATCATACACTTACTCACTAAGAGTTGCAGATGTGCCATATTGTTTCTGGGGTCCAAAGGTCAGTGTCATAGGAGTGAAATATGAAAAATTGGTTTCTGGTACATAAGTCCAGTACATTTAGTGCCATTGCAATGAAACTTCTTATACTCACTCATTATGAGCAAAAGATGTGCCTTATTGTTTCGGGGATTAAAAGGTCAAAGGTCAAGGTCATAGTCGTAGGGTATCAAAAATTGGTTTCTGGACCATAGGTCCAATACCTTTAGTGCTATTGCAATGAAACTTTACACCATGATTGGAATATGTACCTTATTGTTACTGGGGTCAAAAGGTAAAGGACAAGGTCATGAGAGTGGGTTATCAGAAATTGGTTTCTGGACCTTAAGTCCAATACATTTAGTGCTATATAGCAATGAAACTTCATACACTTACTCATCATGAGTAGAAGATGTGCCCTATTGTTTCATTGGTTAAATGGTCAAGGTCATAGGAGTGGGGTATCAAAAATTGGTTTCTGGACCAAAAGTCCAGTACCTTTAGTGCTATTGCAATGAAACTTCATACACTTACTCACCATCATTGGAATATGTGCCCTATTGTTTCTGAGGTTTTGCAACTCGGTTCTCTTGTTAATTAAAGGAATGTTATTTACTACGGACAAAACATCGTATGAACCCCCGTCTCATCTCTCCTTCTCTCGTTCTTCAGAGAGAAGAGAAGGAGAGATGAGATGGGGGTTCACACGATGTGGACAAAACAGCATTGGCAATAGCACTGAGTGTTCTGAAATTTATTGTCATTGATACCTAGCTTTTTATAGCTGTGTAGAATTTCCGTGTTTGTTAATTTTCCACAGTCACATTCATATTATGTCAATGAGAGAGTCGCATCTGAATCATATTAATGAATAGACATGCACTCACTATTGTTATAACTCAGTAATTCAAATGTAGATAGTTCATTCATTGTTTATAAATTGAGTTCTCTACAGCAGTGTGTGATTAGCACTAGAGGCCTCCAGTATTAAAAACAAAATAAACTCTAAATGGCTTACACAAAAACTGAAATTTGATATTCCTCAGAATTCTCAAAATCCAATATTCAGAAAAGAAATGTTTATAAGTAAGAGTAATAAACCATTATTAGGACCAATAGATGCTTTAGTAGACAAAGAAACTTGTTTATTTTCGTATTCTTGAGCACTCATATTTTCATGTAGTAGTACAGGCATATGTTATAGTATGTCTGTTTAGTTCTTTCTTTTTAGCTCACCTGAGCCAAAGGCTCAAGTGAGCTATAGTCATAGTGCACCGTCTGCCGTCCATCGTCGTCTTCCGTCGTTAACTTTTTCACATTTTTGACTTCTTCTCTGGAACTACATAGCAGATTTGGATTAAACTTTATATAAATGATGTACTCAAGGTCCCCTACTAAATTGTGTTCAGGATCCAGATTCCCTCAGGGGTGGATCCAGGGTGGGGCCAAAAGTGATCAAAACGGTACCCCTCTTCAAACATCTTCTCCTCCAGAACCAGTACATAAATGGGGAAACTAATTGCATTTCAACAATCTATAAAGATGGGTTATCAAAAATTGTGTTCAGGGTTAAGATCCGTTAAATAGAAATTTACGCTTTTTTTACGTGTTTCTGGACTTAGTCATTTCATTGCAGAGAAGTGTCATCTTTTTCAGTTAAAGTGCTATTAGAATGATCGCAATTTTTCTATATTATGTGCCTATCTACATAAAAGAGTCGCTCACAAAATATTATGCTCATGCGTGACACCGATCTCAAGATATGTACAATAAGCAATAAAAAGTTCGATAGCTTTTTTCAGTAGTTAATCGCCATAATATGTGACGTCAGAAATTGTACAGGTGCTTTTTTCCCTGATTTTTCATTATTACGCTAAACTTTGAATTGTGACGTCATACTAAATGACGTTAAAAGATGTACAAAGGTTCTGTTACAAGTTAAATCAGAAGTCTTTTATTTTGTTTGTGGTACTAGGCAAATCGGTATTTTAAAACATCTCCCAGAGAAATACTGAAGCAGGAAAAGTTGTAATTTCTATCAATGAAGGAATGATTCAATCAGTATTACATGAAAACACAAAATTCTCCAGCATTCTAATAGCACTTTAATTGATATTGATGATTTCTTAATGTCTATTTTAATCATAATTGTGGTAAGGAATATTATTGTTAAAGAATTTTGTCAATATCTCAATTTTTGGATTTTTTATGAATTTTTTAAGACCTCAAAAAAAAGAGGGGGGGGGGGGGGTGGCCATTTTTCACATTTTCAACTTTTTCTGCAAAACTGTTCAAAGGATTTTAATAAATCTTGGTAGAAATAAGTCACATATGATCCTCTTCAAATTCTGTTGTTTTCGTCCAGACCTCTGTACCCTCCTTTGACAATCTTCTTTTTCATACGGGCTGTATACAGAGACAAACAGAATGCATAGAAATGATCTAGAGGGATGAGTGAAGACGTATTGTCATTTTTGTTCTCTTCCAAAATCAAATTTTAGAAATTTTTTTTGACATTTGTTTGGACTTGGTGATTTCAATGCAGAAAAATGTCATATTTCCTAGTTTATTGATAATGATGATTTCTTATGGACTATTGTGATCATAATTATGGTAAGGAATGCTACTTTGAACGAATTTTGTCAGTTTCTCAATTTTTGGATTTTCTATGAATTTTCTAAGACCTCCAAATGAGGGTGTATAGGATCAATTCTTCACATTTTTAACTTCTGCTGTTATACCACATGAAATATTTTAATGAAACATGGAATACATGAAGTACTATAGGTCCTCTATCAATCTGGTAAATTTCATCCAAATTGGTTAACAGATAATGCCACCATGTCTAAAAAGTAGGTCTCACAATGGTACATATACCACTTGGTAATTGAAATATGGAGAGTAGCGGTTCAAATTCAGCTGTGGTCAAAAAATTTTTTTTTCATTTCTTTATAACACATCTAAATAAGTTTTTAGATGTTTTTCAACACTCAACATATGAAATTAGGCAATTTTAAGTTAGATATCTGGACAATATTTGAAACAATTGTTGTTCATGATCCAGACTTGAAATCAGTCAACAAAAGGCTCCACCTAAAGAAAATAACTAACTTGTTGCCCTGAATCACATCTTGCAGAGACAAAGCAAATGCTTAATATCAAAATCACCTGAATGGATGTGCAAAAAAGTGTTGTTTTTTATTCTGGTCTGAAATAAAATTTGACATATTTTCCACATTTGTGTTGACTTAGTCACAGTAATGCAAAAATAAATGAATTCTTCCTTCCTGCATGACTGATCATCTAGGTACTCAGGTGAGCGATATAGGCCCACTTGGACCTTTTGTCTTAATCCAGTGTGGCAAACTGTGGCTTGGAACATCTGAAAGGTCTTGTATTTGAATTTTGTTGGCACATAGATATTTCATCCTACTTCTCAATGCATATGATTCTGATGTTCCACCAACTATCATCAATTGGCATAAACCATTTTCTTTATTTTGTTTGGAGGCTGCTATGAGACTTTGTTTTGTGCAATTTTCAAATTGGTAGGGGAGGAGTGTGGCAGATTGGGATATCAGTATAGCTGGCTTAATTGGCAGAACATCTGTACGGTAGTCTAGTTTTCTGGATTTAGCTCTCAGTCTGGCAATAATTTTTCATTCTGTCTGTGATACATTTATGTCCATTATTAATATATCTTAATTTGCAGCACTGGACAAGAATACAGCAAGTGGGATGAGGCCAGAGTATGTAGCAGACAAAGTGTTGTCAGCAGTGACATGGGGAGAGAAGGAAGTGGTGCTAGCACCACTGCCTCATAAACTGGCTATTGTTTTACGTGCACTAGCACCTACAATTTACTTTCTTATAATGGCAAAGAGAGCTAAGAATGGAAAGAAAGAATATATCAAGCAGTCCTAGTAATAACCAGAGGCTTAAAAAGTACTAACACTGAATTCATAAACAGAAGTTAATCAATAATCATTAGATGTAACAAATGTATTAAATTGAATGAGAAATCTACGATATGTACTTTTCTCCGAAGCTCATGCTGCCTAAGGAATGTCTAAAATATAATGTTTGTGAAACAGAAATGGTCCCCATCAACTACTTTTTGCATTTATATATCCAAGACAGAATGTTGGAAGCAAAAATGAAAAATCAGACCTAACACTATGTACATTTACCCCTAGATCATCCTAAGTGGAACCATAACAAATCTTATTTTAATGATTTATAAATGTCCTGATTTTTGTATTTTGTGAAATTAACTTGATTCTTTTTATTGTTCAGTGTATGTTAGTAATACAATGTACAACAATTTACACTAGAACAACTTGTTCAGAGTTTTAGCTAAAATCTTTTATTATGTTATTTGAAGTTAACACCTTGACAACTATTTTGCATGATCAGTTGAAAAATATACCTTAGATAAAAGTTTGGGTATCATACAAATATTATTATCTCCATCTTTGAAATACACTATAGGTATAGAAATTTTATGGTTCAGTTTTATATACATATAGCCATCTCTCAAAAAAGGTATTAAGGTATTTCGATGTTTGTTCAATTCTTATGGAAATATTTATGTCACAGGAACTTTTGTTTTCTGTCAGTATGCCTTGGTCCAAATATGTACAAGATCAATATCACAATGCATACATAGCCCAAGTCTTGGTCAATATCTTATTGCAACAAACTGATTAAGTGCACAATCTACCTTCCCAGTTTGTATGATATTGACTGAAAGTTGTGTCATGATATCTACTAAATCGTCTGTAAACAGTTAAGGCCATTGTAAACATGTTAAATATCCGTCTTTACTAAATCTTACAAAAGCTTTGCAGTACAGCCACCATGAATATTGATGCCACTGTATTACTACTGGTATAAGTGGAATCTAACAATGCTGAACTCAAGTACACCAGGTCACTATTCATAATTAAATTTTCTTTTATTTATGAACTCAAAAAGAGTATAGGTTTACATTACTTATCATTACTTCACAGGACTCAACTCCAAACCATGGTAATAGTATAAATGGTCCAAACCAATTTTTAATGGAAACATCTCACAACTAGTTTGAATATTGATACATGTAGTAATTTATCACTGTTCAATACTCCATATGGGGCAGCATTTTTACTGTATATGGTTAATCCCTAAAGAATATAATTATGACCAGAATCTATGCCCAAACTAGAACATCTTGCAGTTGAAGTTGTTTCTAAGAATGAAACTTTCAAAAACTTTGTCCAATGCACAGCAATAGATATGTTATAAGCTTTATCATTTCTGCAAGGTCAAGATCACAGTGATAAATGAATTATAGCAATTAAATGTGTGATGGATGCCGGTATCGGCCCAGATAGCTCAATGGAGCATCAGCTTTGATAGCAGAGGGTTCTGGGTTCAATTCCTGGGTCTGGCCACAATTTTTCACCCTGCCCATTACAAAATTTTGTGCCGTGAGAGACTCTAATGTGAAGTAGAACCAAGGTAATTTCTCTGTTGGGTTTTGAGGTTTGAAAACCTCTGGCAGGAGGGAAGTGTGACGGATGCCGGTATCAGCCCGGATAGCTCAATGGTGAGAGCCTTCTTCTTCATAGCAGACGGTTCTGGGTTTGATTCCCAGGTCTGCTTACAATTCTTCACCCTGCCTGTTACAAATGGTATCCACATTCCTGTGATCTTTATGAGGATTTGTATCAAACTACAAAGGACGTATTGAATAGTGCTCAATGCCACACCAGGATTGTTCACATATACAGTGATGACACTTCCCTGGTGCATTGCTTGATAAATTTCTACCTTAACAAATGTCTTGCTAAAAACAGTGAGGTATCTTTTGGATCTCAACATAAACTATGGCATGGGAAGTCAGTCTTACTGTCTCATATCAAGGAAGTCTTCAAGAGCATTCAGTCCCATACGATCTTATGCAAACCACCATGTTAAAAGGCCTTTAAAAATTTTTGTCTTTAGGCTAAGGGTATGTCATGATCTTGATCCAAGGACAATCTGTCAAGGTCACAGTCTTTATAGTATGTAGAATTCTAGTCAACATTGAATTTAAACACAATATGACTATTATGCAAAATAGGTACATAGGTCCTAGCTCATGTGAATCCAGATTGTATCATCACTTTGAAAATGAGTAATTAGGAGCCTAAATTTATATACCAATTATCAGATTTACAACAAACTAGCAGGGGAAGCTAACCATATATCTAAGCCTACAATTTTAAATGGTATAAATCTTTTCGAATTTTAGAAAGTTTAGACAGTGAAGAAGGGGCCTACCACTTGTATAAACTCATAATGCCATCTCTTAAGAGGATAAATGAATATTGCCAAGTATTGAGCTGAAAGTGATCACATCACGAAAGGCCACACTTTGACAAAAATTGGCAAATAGAAAAAAAAAATGTGACAATATGTTTAATACATATCGCAAGAGAAATCCAACTAAATGACTGGTTGCTTACACACAAGTTGTGAGGTCAAGTCCAAATGAAGGTCAAGCCATGCAATTCTGATACAGTGAAGTGCTCTCACTAAGATGTGTCTCTGCATGACATGGCATGAAAATAACTCCAGTCTCTAAAGACAAAATGGGATGGACAGAAGGCAAATGAACCAGAAAATGTTCATAAATCATATGCCCCTGCAGTAACCATTTTCAATTATAAATATTTTTTAGAAATTGACAAAGATTTTCCAATGCTAAATCAGAGACACTACCCAAATGTTTATCAGACTTTTTCATCCTCTTTAACATAAAGGTTTATTATCCACAAACCAATAATTTTCAAAGAGTGAAAATTCACAGGAGTTAACTTCCACTGCCAACCATTTTGTGGTCCAACATGTTCAGTACTGTGCTTTAATCAACAAAAATACCCACTAAATCTCTTTAAAATCATCTTTGAAAATATAAATTGCTTACAAACCAATAAATATTAAGACATAATTTATTTCAAAACTTAATTTTGGTGCAAAATTATCAAAACCCTCTCCAAACAAAGGTTTTAAAATTGCTAATACTAAGAATAAAAATCTAGTTTGACCCCAAATATGGCTGATTTTGGTAGGCAACTCCAATAAATTTAGACTTACAGAAAACTATTGTGTGATAGATGGACAAAGCAAAACCTAATGCCCCTGCCTTGCCTATGGCGGGGGCAATCACTAAAAGCTCCAGCAATATATGTTGTGTCTCAGTTCAGTTTATATATAACAACTAATCAATTAGCTAAACAATGAGTGACAAGGTGACTAGAAGTATATGTATCATAATTTTTAATTCATCAAACAACAAACATATTCAACTGATTTCTTTTTAAGAATTTGTTTTCATTTCATAGTTCTCATTTCATACCAGTATTTTATTTCACTTTGTATCAAATTCAATAATACTCATCCATTTTATTCAAATTCAACAACTCGTTCTAGGAAATATTATAAATGCGATGTGAAAAAAATATATCCTAATATATCACGTTCTTCCTATACATTTACATATCATAACCAATGACAAATATTCAGACAGATTTTGCAATGACGAACATTACAGTCTTAATATTCAACATGAAGAAAAATTCAGTATGAACAGAACTGAACGTCATGCAGAACAAATATATCATTTTAAGTATAGGTCATATAGTTTCCAAGCGCATAATGATGCAGCAATAAGAGAAACACAGTTCTGTAGGACTTTCCTTCGATGGTCGTCCCTCCTAACTAAGACTACAGGTGCACTTGAAGACAAACTGTCAAGCGGCAAATCTTTCAACTTTCTTACATTCGTCTCTACCTGATATTTACAACATGGATCAAACTGCCATGATATTGCATAAAGTCCTGAAGCAAAGACACTATAGAATCCCAATGGCAAAAACACATATTCTCGTTCTGGACAATAGAAAACTGATATAATGGAAAAGACACCAGAAACAACGGCAGTTTTATGTAAAAAGTTTCCAACACGTATCCATTTTGATGTTTCTCCTCCTAGTTTGGTGGGTTCTATGATTATGAATTTCACTTTAGATACTAAAGCCTCTTCTAGATCTGCCTCAAATCCTTCTTGTGCATCGACATGTTCATAAATTTCTCTGATCACCACACACTCGGACTGCTGAGAGCGAAATCTTAAAATAAACAATGAAATTTTTAATGATGTACATATACAGAGTTCTATTAAAGTAGGAGTCCCAACAATTTTTTAATCAATACAGTATTTTGATCAATATACCGTACTTATCAATAAATCTTTTTAAACCAAGAGTTTATTAAAATAGTTCAAAATGGACAAACATTTGATCCTTTATCAGTGTTTGCAAAACTTTCTCAGGCTTTACTAGACATTTGTCAGGTCAAGCTTTATATTTCAAAGAAATGATTGGGAAAAATTTACTGAACGGAAACAAATTTTATCAGAAATGTCAGGCAGACAGGTGGGTTTTGGAAGCAATGGTTTAGTATGACATATTTTGATCACTTTTCTTCCTCCTGCTTTGTAATTTGACTGTCTAAATAATGGCAAGTTGGTCTTTTTTATTAATAATGATTACATGTGTAATGGTATTCAGACATAGAATAAACAGCTGCACCATAAGTGCATGATACACCAGTCTGTATGTGACTTAACTCAGGATATGTTCCTTTGTATATTGGACTCCATGGAGTAGGAATTTTTGTAGGTTAAAATCGGTTAAGATGGTCTGTAACATAATGTAAGATGGTTTGTAAGATAGTCTGCAACATGATCGATATGTAAAATTTGGCAAAAATATCGTCCCATAACTCCATAACAAAAAGTCAAAATTAAACCAAAATGTATACAGATCTTGCAGAAATCACAACAAACAACTGTGTGAAGTTTGAAGTAAATCATAGTAAGCAGTCCTTAGATACAGCATTATATGTAAAGAATTGGCCAAAATTTAATAAATAAAGTACCATTACGCCAGATCAAAATGTCTAATTTACCAAAAAGTACAATACAGTCCAAGTGATTTTTGGAGAAGCTGCACAAAACAAATTGGGAAAAACACTTGAAAACCCAATGGGAATCCAGGTGGAAATTTACCTGTGTTCATTTACACCTTTGTACATAAAATGTGTACTGGGTAATTCTTGAATTTACACCTGGATGTGGCCCACTGTGGTGGATGGAAAAATACAAAACATCTGGACTGTACTGTGTATGGATTATAATGCCATCACAATAAACAACTACATGTGATGTATGTGAAGTTTCAAGTAATTCACAGCAAGTATTCCCAAGATAAGGTGCAATATGTAGACAACAAACAGAGAGATGGACAGACATTTGTATACTATAACATGTCCGTTATAGACAGGTGTATAAAAAGCATTGTTGAGGTAACAACATAAGTTAACAAGGGTTCCAGACCAAGAGATTTCCAAATTGTATTCAATTCAGCGTAAACACTGTGTACTGGAGTCCATCCTTAATTTCAAGAATATATCAGAAGTCATTTTGTTCAAATTTAAATATCCAAAGATTACACACACACACACACATATATATAAATTAGCGATTAAAATGATGCAAATTTCAATACTTGTACTGTAGTAGCTCCTATACAGTAACGATACCTGAAGACCCTGCTACATGATGCATTAAAGAAGACATCTGGTTCAAACTTGTATAAAGCCTGCGTGGCCTAGTGGTATCGCACTCGCCTCCTGATCGGGAGGTCAGGTTTGAGTCCCGCTCTGGTCATGCTGGTGTCCTGTCTTTCGGATGAGACAGTAAAACCGAGGTCCTGTGTTGTGGTATGCATGGCACGTTAAAGATTCCTCACTGCTTTCTGTGGGTCCGTTGCAAAGGTCAAAATTTGTATGCCCCGCATCAGGCAGATGTCATCACCATATACGTGACATATTCGTGGGGTGACGTTAAACAAAAATCAATCAATCAATTTGTATACCCAAAGATTATACTGATATTTAGGGACTACAATTATGGGTCCTTCCCATAAAAGGATAGATCCTGGTTGAAATAGCCAGTCTGCAAATCTGCAAGTGATGCTTTTTCACATACTATCAACAAACCATTTGTACATGTATCTATACTTTTTTGGAAAAAGAAACCTGGACAAGATTGATTGAATGCACCCATTTGTCCTTCTTTCAGGCACAGAACCAGTTTGAAAACCAGGCACCATATACAACCACTTATCATATGTATTTGTCAGAAAGACAGGTGTCAACATGATATCTTAATATAGTTTGCCCACATTATATATGAAATGTAAAATACATGTAGAAATCAAATTTCCTTTTAATCTCCTTCAATCTTCAGGCTACTGGAATTCTTATGTCAGCAATTGCATCTGTGTAACAATTATAGTTCTCATTTACATTAACTTACAGTAGAAGATCAGAAAATGCAAGAGATACAAGTCATAAAGAAAAACAGAAAAATATATGAAGGAAATTTTTATGATAATTATCTGTCATAATTGTGACTGACGTATATCGATCCAGATAGCCCAATGGTGAGAGCGTCTGTCTTCATAGTGGAAGGTTCTGGGTTCGATTCCTGGGTCCAGCCACATCTTTTTCTGTCTGTTACATTTGGTGCCGTGGCCAGCCCACATGAGTTGCATTAGCATTGTGAGGGTACGGTTTTTGGGTTGTTGTGTGTTTCGGTTTCCAAGGTTGGAAACGTCTGGCTGGGAAGGAGTGTGACTGACGGATATCGGCCCAGACAGATCAATGGTGAGAGCGTTCCGTCTTAATAGTGGAAGACCCCTGGGTTCAATTCTCAGGTCTGTCCACATCTGTTTCTCGATCCTGCCTGTTACATAATGAATTCTTGGCATAAAAAGACTTGGGAGGGTCTATGTTTCTAAATTACTTCATTACTCATTTACTAATTGCAAAGGAAATGCAGTGACATTATACAGAATCTTAGACTGATACTTAAGAGTGAAAACCATATTGAGATATACTGTGATATTTCATTTAATATTATGATACATTACTCCAAAATGGTAAATCATAAATGTCAATTTGTTTTGTAATCTTATTCAGTATATTTAAAAAAGATCTGCCCTTTTGAATTCAAATCAAAATTCCAAAAATTATTTTTTTTAGTACTTAAAATAGATTATTGAAAATCAAGAAAGTTACTCATTTGAAAGATTATCTCATTATTATTTGAGTCAAATGAGAGGTTGTCTCTAACCTAGTTACGACTGCAACGGAAGAGCTATTTCTTCCCGTCTCGTTTCGTCCCAAAGAGACGGGACAAAATAGCTCTTCCGTTGCAGTCGTAACAATCCCTAACACTATTAATGAAAATAATAATGATGTGCGAGATTTTATTATATGACAAATATAAAACGCACACGCTAACGGCCAGAATAAAAATTTTAGTTTCTGTTCATATGTGTTAGCCTACTGATCTAGCTACTTTATTATCTTTAGCTTAATTAAGCTGCTTTACAGTAGGCCCGAATTAACTCGGAATATGAGAATAAATATATTTGTTGCAACAATATCAGAATAAAACTATCTCACAAAACATTATATTGGAAACTGTATGTATTAAAACTGATAATAGTATGATGATACTTTTCATAAATTTATATTCGAAATGTCATAAACATTTTTAAACCACCTTTCCGTATCGGTCATCCCGAAGTTTACCGCTTTAAAAGAAGATTTCTCTAAAGGTAGACAACTCTAACATTCTTGTTAAACTGACAAAATATATTTATCTTGCATATTAACCGATTTAGAGGGGTTGCACCTCCCTTTGGTCGTAAAATTTTACCCAATAAAAGGTCATTTTCTACCATTTTTGGACTGTAACACCCTTTCCAGGCCGAATAGTGGGACATTAGTCGTGGGAGACTGCATCCCCCTCAGTTTCAAAAATGTCTAGATCCGCCTATGTTAGTTAACATCTGATCAGGAATTTTATCACTCTAGAACACATTAATGTCAGTTCTATATTCTCCACCAAGTTCCATATCTTAGTTAAGCCGTAATGTCTGGATGTGCATAGTTCTCGTGAACGTGTCATATGCTCCATTCATTCAGAGACATACACACACGGTATCTCGGATTCATTGTTTACATCATAGGTCTATAGGCTAACTTAGTTAAGTAGATCTATGAAAGAATTTAAATGTAATATAGCGGTATTCTTTTGATTAACATAGTTTCTAGAATAACCAAGGACTTGCAAACATTACAAGACCTTGCAATGACCCATGCGGACATAGTTATCTGTTGGGAGATGTTTACTCGACCCGAACGCTGCATATTTCGGTCTTGTGCGCTTCCGCTTTTATTCCATGAGTAGTTTAGTGAAAAAAACCCAAAAAGCACACAAAAAACAAACAAACAAAAAACAGGGGGACGCCTTCTTCTTAGTGTCGTGTTAGTGTTAACTTATTAACTTCAACTTCACTTTAATAACTTTAATTTTCTGTATGCTTTAATGCTTATTGGGAAATTGTATAGCTGATGATAAAATGATGGCAACAAAACATATCTTCGTTTATTTCGCCTTTTTATGAACATCTTCTCTGGAACATAGGTAGAACTGAAACTTACGGGTACTTTCCAAAGATGTATAACATGACGCCTTTTGAGATACAGGAATGCACAAATGTGGTGTGCCGCCACCCCTCACACTTTTCAAATTTGGGGTAGGGGGACGCGTGTCCCTGCTGCCCCTTCTCCTGCGTCTTTGTTCTAAGTGAATTGTTCGGTGCACGCCCTTATTGTACTTATTTGACCACTGCATCTGATTGCACTGCGACTGTATTCGCTTGATGATATTGTACATACATGTACGTACGCACAGGAACAAACTACATGGGATGTCATGGTGTTGGTTGGTTGGTTGGTTGATTGGTGTTTTACGTCGCTTTCAACAATATTTCAGTTATATCGCGACATGGAAGCAGGAGGTTACCAACCTCTTAAACATAGTGACGCAACCGGGGAATCGAACCCTGATCGCCGCCGCCGCAAGCCATGCGCTTAACCACTACACCAAGCCTGCCCATGAGATGCCATGGTGTTCACGTTTCCTGTATATACACGGTATTATAGAATATCAAACAGACAAGATATCCATGTACAGGTCTTGGCGGTTTTCGGAGTAAAATTTGAAGTCCTTAGAAGCGAGGAGTAACTTCGTGGTGTACATCAGTTACAGTTTCGTTAGAAAGCCTCACATTCTTCTTGTGATATATACAATGATGTACAATAATGAGAAGAAAAAGATGAAAACAACCAATTGTGACCGATCTTCGTAGATCCTGAACACCCCTCCCCTCACCCCAAGGATCACCTGTTTGCCATCAGGTGGGGGCTTTCTAGCTTCAATATTTCGCCACACCAAACGTTATTTATTATCGGCTACCAAACAAAACAAATAGCTGATAATAAATAACGTTTGGTGTGGCGAAATATTGAAGCTAGGGGCTTTCATCTTCTGCATATTCGAACAAACAGTTCATTTGTCAAAATGTACAAAAGTACAGAAGACTAAACACATTTCGCTATTTAGCTACTAGGCCCGTGGCCAAGTGGTCATGATATGCGTAATTGTTGCTCACCATAACTATGAATACAATATATCGACATAAGGCACTGGAATTAAGAAGAAGAATTATAAGATTTTATACATTTGCACTAAGTTACTTTGTGGGAGCGCACTATAGTTGAGCTTGATCCTCTGATCCAGGGTTTAGGGATCTCACAGCATTAGTAGGAGGCTTTCTTCTCTTAATAATCACGCACACAGAACACCAACATATATCAACATAAAACACAGTGGTACTAAAGATTTTCTATGGTTCAATGCAACTTTGCTGATCCAGGGTTAATCTATTTCACAAATTTAGGTATAGGGCTTTATGCTTTAATACTATGCACAAGTCTTTCTTTCATATGTGAAAAATCGAGAAATTTTTTGACTATTTTGAAGTTTGAAAGTCCCGTTTCTAAGGATTTGGGGGTGCCGCGATCGTGAAATTCATAGATTGGGTTTATCTTTTCCTACAGATGCTTATTCCAGGCCCGTAGGAACAACAGACCCCCAACTTTGGGCTGGGCATAGATTGATTTTATATTATGTTACGAAACGAAACAAAATTCAAGGTTTGCTCCCCATCCCCCACCAAGATCAATAACGATAGATCACGTGACAAAATATAATTGAAAATAAACCATGCAATAAACATTGTACCCAAATTGGACAAAAACCACAAGTGCACATTTTATAATTAGTTTTGACCTTCGCGGTTCGGTTCATTGCAATATGATAAAGACATTTAACTGCAAAATTATTGCTCAAAGAAATTCTTTTTACCATATAGACTTGGTGAATTATAATGTTAAACTTTTAATCGAAAGGGAATCGTGAAATTATGTACAAACATCGGCCTGATACCATCATTATAACATCAAGCCACTTGATATATGCAGAAACACCACTCTGAATCGTGATATTATGTACAAACATCGGCATGATACCATCATTATAACATCAAGCCACTTGATATATGCAGAAACACCACTCTGAATCGTGATATTATGTACACACATCGGCCTGATGCCATCATTGTAACATCAAGCCACTTGATATAGGCAGAAACACCATTCTGGATCGTGATATTATGTACAAACATCGGCATGATACCATCATTATAACATCAAGCCACTTGATATAAATTATGCAGAAACACCATTCTGGATCGTGATATTATGTACAAACATCGGCATGATACCATCATTATAACATCAAGCCACTTGATATATGCAGAAACACCCCTCTGAATCGTGATATTATGTACACACATCGGCCTGATGCCATCATTGTAACATCAAGCCACTTGATATAGGCAGAAACACCATTCTGGATCGTGATATTATGTACAAACATCGGCATGATACCATCATTATAACATCAAGCCACTTGATATATGCAGAAACACCATTCTGGATCGTGATATTATGTACAAACATCGGCATGATACCATCATTATAACATCAAACCACTTGATATAGGCAGAAACACCATTCTGGATCGTGATATTATGTACAAACATCGGCCTGATACCATCATTGTAACATCAAGCCACTTGATATATGCAGAAACACCACTCTGAATCGTGATATTATGTACAAACATCGGCATGATACCATCATTATAACATCAAGCCACTTGATATATGCAGAAACACCATTCTGGATCGTGATATTATGTACAAACATCGGCCTGATACCATCATTATAACATCAAGCCACTTGATATATGCAGAAACACCACTCTGAATCGTGATATTATGTACAAACATCGGCCTGATACCATCATTGTAACATCAAGCCACTTGATATATGCAGAAACACCATTCTGAATCGTGATATTATGTACAAACATCGGCCTGATACCATCATTGTAACATCAAGCCACTTGATATATGCAGAAACACCATTCTGGATCGTGATATTATGTACAAACATCGGCCTGATACCATCATTGTAACATCAAACCACTTGATATAGGCAGAAACACCCCTCTGAATCGTGATATTATGTACAAACATCGGCCTGATACCATCATTGTAACATCAAACCACTTGATATAGGCAGAAACACCACTCTGAATCGTGATATTATGTGCAAACATCGGCCTGATACCATCATTGTAACATCAAGCCACTTGATATATGCAGAAACACCCCTCTGAATCGTGATATTATGTACAAACATCGGCATGATACCATCATTGTAACATCAAACCACTTGGTATAGGCAGAAACACCACTCTGAATCGTGATATTATGTACAAACATCGGCCTGATACCATCATTGTAACATCAAGCCACTTGATATATGCAGAAACACCACTCTGAATCGTGATATTATGTACAAACATCGGCATGATACCATCATTATAACATCAAGCCACTTGATATATGCAGAAACACCCCTCTGAATCGTGATATTATGTACAAACATCGGCCTGATACCATCATTGTAACATCAAACCACTTGATATAGGCAGAAACACCATTCTGGATCGTGATATTATGTACAAACATCGGCCTGATACCATCATTATAACATCAAGCTACCTTATATATGCAGAAACACCACTCTGAATCGTGATATTATGTACAAACATCGGCATGATACCATCATTATAACATCAAGCCACTTGATATATGCAGAAACACCATTCTGGATCGTGATATTATGTACAAACATCGGCCTGATGCCATCATTGTAACATCAAGCCACTTGATATATGCAGAAACACCATTCTGAATCGTGATATTATGTACAAACATCGGCATGATACCATCATTATAACATCAAGCCACTTGATATATGCAGAAACACCACTCTGAATCGTGATATTATGTACAAACATCGCCGTCATCGGCCTGAAACCATAATTATAACATTAAACTTGAATAAGGAAACTTTATTCTATGGACTATATTTGTGTTGAAGAAATTCTGCAGTGGATTTTTACACACGAAGAATATTAATAAATTATTGCTTATACATATATTGTGCATTTCAATCATAACTATTACAAGTACATTTGTATGTATCTTACAGTTATAACATGCATGAGTTTGTCTGGGATATACTTAATTTGTCCCTACCTTAAATAAGTTTTTTCTTCTAAAGTCGATGACCTTGAAATATTAGGAAATTTCTTGCAAGCGAAAAGAACCAACTTTTGATTGTCTATTGACTTTGGACCATTACATAGTCTTGTAACTTGTGATTTCTATAGAGAATCAGAGGGTAAATTAACTGGACTCTCTGCAACAGTTTCAATAGAGGTAGAATGAAACAAGCTTGAAGCCTTGATTTTTTTTATATTTATTATGTTTACAGCTTGGATTTTAAAGTTTTATTAAATGTTTTTATTAATTGTTTGACAGTTACTACAAAGTACAAATGGAATAACATCAATACTTGATGAAAAAAGTCAAAATTTACAAGTATTCTCTTTAAATGTTGAAAACGTTTTTACTCAATAGAACTATTTGCCGATAAATTTTATAAAGTGGCCTATCTTTTAATTGTATGTCTTTACAGTTTTCAGTTTTACAGATATATATGTTTATTTTATTATTGGTCATAAAACCTCTTGGTATCCAAATTCCAAGAGAATAAATGCATCGTGTGACACAGTGGTTAACACTCTCGTTTGTATCTTTTTCAAACTGAGCCGGTGTGTCTCATTGGATGAAGTGCTCGGCTCATGACTGAGAGGTTCCAAGTTTGACCCCCGCCATGGACACGCCGGTTTCCTGTCCCGTTTCACAGTAGGCGTGGCACTAAAGATCACTCACTTTTGCGGGTGGAGTTTGTTGCAAGGGTATAACTTTCTATGCAATGCATCGGGATGCCGTCATCATTCTAATTAAATCTATTTATCAAAACTCGAGAATCTATCCAAGCTGACTTATTTGTATACTGATTTATCAACTTGTACCTTATGTAAAACTATGCTTTCTTCCTACTTTCATTGGTTTTAGTTTAAATTAGATATGATTTCAGGAATGTAAGCTTTTCCAATCTAAAGTGCAAAGAAACGCCAAAGCTACTACTTTCGTGACTTGACACAAAACGAAAGCGTCTCTTCTGTTATACTAATTACTATGGTATTAGCTATTTCATGGCCCGATTTATTGCGACCTGAATGACGTAATAAATTTTTATAGTTTTATAACGTGATTACGAGCAGACACATTTTCTCTAATGGACTCTGACACGACAAAACCTTGTCATTCTTTATTACATCGTACTTCCTCAGCTCGTCCATGTCGATCACGAGAATTAATTTGATGAATTAGTAGAGGTATTCAACATCTACTGTCGTAATATAAATGTATTGAATCCCACTTATCGATATGGCTGCTCCCGACGAATTTTGGCAGACCACATTATCTTAATGCCCATTAGACACAGACCTTATTTAAGTATTAGTCTACTTAGAAAGGTGACATTTACAATGTATACCACCGCTACAGGCCTCTATCCAGAAGGACATAGTAATGCCAAAGATATCAATTAATCAATCAATAACAATCATTCGATTAATCCGTCAATCAATACGGATTGTTAAATAAAACAGGATAGAGAAACCTTGTTAAACGGATATGAAAAAAAATTAAATATAGAAAAAGAAAAGAAAAAGGAAAGAAAACGGAAACTCCAGTTGCAAAACGCGGGTGGTGCTTCCATACAGGTTTATTCTGTATAAACATCATTTGTTGAGGGAAGGGCAGGTTGGTCCAGTAGTATATAGTAATATATAGTTTTGAATTCTAACTGACCACACGGCTGGATTTCGACTGACCATTAGATGATTTATTATTTTCTGCTGACCTTATTGTCCATCGGGGGCGGCAGTATACTCTGAGGCCCCATGTCACGGTACTCATTGTCAGGTAAAAGATTCCTCACTACCAAACTACCACGTCATGTAGGTCATACTTTCACTGAAGCATGCAAAAGAACGCTGGGGAAGCTCAAAATATGAGCCATACACCAGACGGGTGCCGGCACCATATACGCGTGATAATCCTGATGTGGTGTAAAACACTAACAAAACAAACAGATGTAGGTGTCACTAAAGGCTTAAGAGTATACAAATAGTCATGTCCAGTATTAAACAATAAACCAGTAATATGTAAGTGATTATGATGATCTCGGTAATATGTAAGGGATTATGATGATCTCGGTAATATGTAAGGGATTATGATGGTCTCGGTAATATGTAAGGGATTATGATGATCTCGGTAATATGTAAGGGATTATGATGGTCTCGGTAATATGTAAGGGATTATGATGGTCTCGGTAATATGTAAGGGATTATGATGATCTCGGTAATATGTAAGGGATTATGATGGTCTCGGTAATATGTAAGGGATTATGATGATCTCGGTAATATGTAAGGGATTATGATGATCTCGGTAATATGTAAGGGATTATGATGATCTCGGTAATATGTAAGGGATTATGATGGTCTCGGTAATATGTAAGGGATTATGATGATCTCGGTAATATGTAAGGGATTATGATGATTTCGGTAATATGTAAGGGATTATGATGATCTCGGAGGCCAAAAGCTTACGAATTAATTATAGTAAGAAAGAGCCATATACACAACTCATTAGAACTACACGACAATAATGCTAAACAAGCCATAAAGGCAACTCATTAGAACTACACGACAATGATGCAACACAAATTATATATACAACTCACTAGAACTATACGGCAATAATGTTACACAAGTTATATATACAACTCACTAGAACTACACGACAATGATGCCACACAAGTTATATATACAACTCACTAGAACTACACGGCAATAATGCTAAACAAGCCATAAAGGCAACTCATTAGAATGCTACACAAGACATATAGACAACTCACTTGAACTACACGACAATAATGCTACACAAGACATATAGACAACTCACTTGAACTACACGACAATAATACTGCACAAGACATATAGACAACTCACTTGAACTACACGACAATAATGCTACACAAGACATATAGACAACTCACTTGAACTACACGACAATAATACTGCACAAGACATATAGATAACTCACTTGAACTACACGGCAATAACGCCAAAACAAGCAATGATTGTATTGTTTATTCATCAAAAGCTATATAGCTAATAGATATAGTATGTATAACATAAAGTAAACAATAGTAATATAATGACAAGATTTACACAATTTCTGAATTATAGTATTTCCAAATTACAAAAGTTAAATACATAACTCATGGGTTTAGACGTATTGACTATTATTTTTCAATATTGTATTTAAAAGCACGTTTTAAAAATTTACCCTAAGATAACAAAGTTCTTCAGTATTGTAAGAGCAAAGGAACTGAACTAATTTAAATCCAGAGGATCTTCTATAACGATAATGTTTTAGAAATTGGTTTCTTATATTTGTAAAAAATAAAGTTAAAGCAGTCAGGAATGGTAAGAGTGAACATGGGTCTCAATTTAATAGGCAATGAGGTAATATATCTCCTGTCCGCTAATAACACCCGCCAAATATGATTCGGATTAGGGTATCAAATACAAGAGAACTGTTTAGTAAAATATAGGGTGAGATTGCTAATTGGTTAATACCTTGTCTTATTCATTGTCAAAAAGCCCCACATTATTAGATGGATAGATATGCGGTCATTTTTTTGAAGTAGACGAAATATTAATATTTTAACCAAGTCCATGAGAAGAAATTTCGATTTGCAGACCATATACTTCTGGGGCCTCCAATTATCGTAGAGATAAAAATGAATAAATAAATGACAATAAATGAATGAATAGATAAGTAAGTATACTGTGCTATGAAATATTGCAATTAATTGGAAAAGTAGGGTGGATCACCCTTTCTGTAACCACTTCCTGCGAATCTGTAACAGACGTACAGGCACACATGAATATCGTATATGTCGATGGCTAGAAAAAAAGCAATAAATTCTAAAACATCTCAACATCCATGTCTTCAATAGCTGTTACAGATCTATCCAGAGCATACATATTCGTTCTCATTAAATAGATTCCACGTTTCCGGGACGTAGGAGAAAAACGGAGCTCGATATCAAATAGTAGGAGTGATAGGCAGCACACAACACGATGGAATCCTAAAGGGAATCTCGAACACTTGTTCAAACAATGTACATTTACTACCTATATGAGTTAATTAGTGGTTCGATATCTACATAGCAGAACATAACGTCCGGTGCGAATTAGAAAAGGAGCATGAAAGCTGCTATTATTTCCACTATTTTAGAAACAACCTTTATATTCCAATGTCTCGGAATATTTCTGATGTTTGATAATACGGGTAAGGTGTTTCTGACTGATCTATTTATGAAGCCTACATTCCCATGTTCAACATGGAATGTATTTACATTTACTAACAATATTTTGAAATTTTGAAAAACAGATGATGCATTAGTTTATATATATATATATATATATATATATATATATATATATATATATATATATATATATATATATATATATATATATATATATATATATATATGAAGACCATATATCCTTACATACATGTGATGCTACTTTTTTCCACAGTATTTCGAAGGAGGGAGGGATCCGGTTACAAGATCTAGAGGTCGAAAATAAGAAGTTATTCTACCATTATTAGTATTAATGATAAATAATAAATAACAATGCATGCAAAACACAACTATCGATGCTCTTAATTCAGTGAAATTGTACGCACTTAAGTCTTTCCGTTGAATATCGGAAATTACGTTTCATTGGAAGGACCCGTCAATTTTAGTTGATTGAAGTCTAAATCGGAGCAGCATGAATCATGCTCCCGGAACATGACTGTCAATACTTATACTATAATCTGTGGTAATGTATGCACTCCCCATTCCAAAATATAATGTGAAGGAAACGATGGTATGTTAACCAGTCAATAGCATCACATGGCAAAAACCAAATCCGACCTCATTTTAAGCATTAAGTATGAAAAACACTCGCAATTTTCCAATAACCAATGGAATTACGAAATCACATGGAATTATCGATAGCTGTATTGAGAAAATTCCTTAGAAATAGAAACCAAGGATTTCAATTGGAGTGAAATACAACACAGGGATAACGAGTTCGTCAATCGATTGATTTTTCTTCCGATGAATGCTGCCTGCAGGGACATGTGCAGATCGATCCGGTATAGTCGGTGTACTCGATAGTGCTCACATAGAGGACGCTCTCATACCAGAAAATATAACGGCAAATTATACATTTCATTTCATTTAGATAGAATAGATATTTAATGGATGTATGCTCTTCAGGATATTCCAGCGTAGGTAGCGAGTGCGCTCTTCAAATACTGGGCAACTCTTGAAGAGTAAATATTGTAGAGATGGAGAAAACGAGCAGCGTGAAGAAAGAGGTGGAAACTTCAACATCACTATGAGTTTTCGATCGACAATTCAATAATGTTCATTAACGGGAAAATATCATCAAAAACTGTCAATTAGTTTAAATATTACGAAATGTCGACAATAAGACGGGCATATATGGAGATATCAAATGGAATTCGAGGACTACGGTTTAATCGTGATCAACAGTCCCAAAATACATCTTCTCAACAGACGTCACAGCGTGTGTCATCGTCTGCAGGGAATAGGAACTCCTCTGCATCTGGGACACACAGATTCATGAATGGAAGTGGAACAATGAACGCAAGGTTAGTACGTTCTCCTAAACCTCTTATTGCTAGAAAAATCAGGAGTCTCTTCAGTAAAACGCAACCGGAAACTCTATCTGACCTGTTTTGCGACGAACGTTTCCTTTTGAGATTTTTCATGTATTTTACTGCAGAAGAAAGGACCGTTTTGGTACAAGTATGTCGTCAATGGAAACATATTCTGTATCATCCCAAATTTTGGGTCAATGTGATGCCCGTAGCGTGTTGTCGTGAACTGTGTAAAAACCCTGAATCTAAAAGTTTATATTACGACAGTCTTCATGTGAGGGGGTTCGATTCTGTGTGTTTATTTGGCGCCACTGACGAAGATATTGCCGATTTCATTGCTCATTTTACGACAAATAAGAAACAGATACATTCGATTTGTTTGCGCTGCTCAAATGTTACAGATACGGGTATGGATATTTTGTTTAAAAAGATGCCTTGTTTGTACAAAGTGGAATTGTCAGGGTGCAACGAAATAACAGAGACTGGACTATGGTCGTGTTTGAACCCAAAGATCGTATCGCTTACAATAAGCGACTGTATCAACGTTGCAGACGACACCGTTGGTGCCATTGCACAGCTCTTACCATCGCTTTTTGAATTAAACTTACAAGCCTACCATGTGACTGACGCGTCATTGGCGTTTTTCAGTGCCAAACAAGGATATGTTTTATCTATTTTACGATTACATTCCTGTTGGGAGATCACTAACCATGGCATTGTTAACATTGTGCATTCGCTGCCGAACCTTACCGTCCTCAGTTTATCCGGGTGTAGTAAAATTACAGACGACGGAGTCGAGCTGATTGCAGAGAATTTACGCAAATTGCGGTCGCTTGATCTATCATGGTGTCCAAGAGTTACGGACGCGTCTTTGGAATACATTGCCTGTGATCTCAGTCTCCTCGAAGAACTCATACTAGACAGGTAACTTCAACATAACACTATAGGAGTATATATACATATATATATATATATATATATATATATATATATATATATATATATATATATATATATATATATATATATATATATATAAGATAAAAGTGTACAATGCAAGATTGTGACTACAATAAAAGGTTACCAAACAGTCATTTTATAATTTGCGTTACTAATTGATTCCATCAATTTTGCCCCCTTCACACAATGCATTATGCCATCTTGTTGAATTAATTAACCACCATTTTGTCTAATGTATTATGTTTTGTCTTAAATATTTAACAGGTTCGTTCTTCAGATTTTTAAAATTAAAATCACATTTTGATGTATTCTCCAAATTGAAATAACAGTCATTGTGTGTGATTTGGTAACGATGATTAATCTTTGAATAACTTCAACCACATTTCCCACCCACATCAACTTTTCATTTGTGTAAATTACCTTTACAATAAGTTACTTATAAAAAGGAGAGAGAGAGAGAGCTCATTTTGGATCAAATTCTTAAATGTCTGACTCATTCCTCCTCCAGAAACTTAATTAATATCACAAGACGGGAAAAGAGATTGTAAATTGATTTGTTTTATTGATTTTCGGACACTTTCTTTATGTATTGGCTTGCACTTTGGTCATTCACTTTGCTTGCTTGATATCAAGGTAATTATAGTTTTCCGGAAACGGTAATGAATGGAAGCAAGGTTGGCCATAAGCATCGATTTCGTATCGTTTTAGCGTATTGATTCCTATTAACCTGTCCATTCACCATATTCTAGGCGTATTACCATACCGGCTGCTCTAACATAACCCTATATCCCCATAGCACAGGAACTGCCTGCTAGTGACCGTAATGAACTTTATCATATACGGCAGGGTTTTGACTTTATTTTCATTGTTGTCGCAGTGGTCGTATCATACATAATGTATATTTCTTTACACTTAACTGATAGATGATAATCGATTTCTAGCGCATCATTTATGGCAAAATAACGCAAGACTTCCGCAAATATCCCATATCACGCTTTAACAAAACATGGGATATAAAGGAATCGATCGAACGCCACTCCTAGGGGTGAGTCATGCTTTGCCATCTTGCTGTCTCCACGAAATAATAAAAGACACTATAGGGAAAAACACAGAGGCAGACTGTTTAGCACCTGTGATATAGCTACTCTGTAGGACATCTGGCGCGCACTCATAGCGCACCTAGCAGAATTGGCAGATAGATATATCGTACGTTGCTAAACTACATTTCAAACAAATTAAAGTAACAAATCTACTTGAACTATAAATAATTTTACGCCCATGGAACACATGATCTCTGTATATAAACAAAGAACGTGTGGTCCCTGTAATGTATATATAATATTACTATAGCTTGTGGCCCCAGTAGAAATAATCTTTCATTCTTGTAATTCAATTTATATTTTAAATGTGTTTCATACCTTCGTCAAGTGAACACTAGTCATACGCTAAATATAATGATCTAAAACTGAAAGTAAAGAAATATCACACATATGGCCTTATATTTATTGAGTATATACATGTGGTTTCCTGTTAATTGTGGGTGCGACACTGTTTATAGTAGTTAATTAGACATGCGTCTCGTGTAATTAATCGTACATACTACATGTATTTTGTGAAACATACAATTTGGTCAAATCTTGAGTTTAATCTAACATTGTCACTGCATGACATGATGGTTCAGGGATTAATAAGGCATGCATAAAACATTAGGCATCCGTTTTAAGTATATGTATTCTGTATGCCCACGAACGTATGAAAAGTTTGATGCCCATGGAATGCAAGACTTTGGATAAATTATCTTAATTTTATAGAATCTATTATCTTAAAAGAAGTATTATTACATTAATCAAGAAGTACGTCCATGGAACGTATGATCTGTATAATATGGAACACATGTTCCGTGTATGAACTGTTTAATATGGAACACCTGTTCCGCTTATGAACAATCATGTGTTCGCAGAGCCAGAGCCGCCTATACCACATGCAGTATCAATGGACAGCAATGCTAATCCAGATAGGGGTTGCTAGAAGGATAGCAAAAATATTTAACAAACTAACTTGAACTTAACTTTGTTAATATACTTGTATAGATAAATTCTTTCAAATCCCTCTTTCCCAATAAATATCAGTTTTTGGCAAAACATATTTTTAAAACCGGAGGAGGTAATGGATATCTCGAAAGAGTCGGAAACAACTGACCAATCATGATCGTATCGTAGAAAAATTTAACATTTCATGACATTACCTGTATCTTCGCAAATTACTATGAGTGTATTATTAAGTGTTTTTATTTTAGAACTACAGGGGATTGTTAGGAATTTCTAAGCTTGTACGAAAGCAGACTGTGCTTGACAAGTAGGAGATAGCAGAGAATGTTTGGCACTTGAAAAATTGAAGAGTTTGTTTCCTCATCCGTCTCTGATAGTATATAAATAAGTAACATGGTCGAACTTGACAAGATTTTTGACAATATTATGTAATTATTACGTAATAGTACACCAAAGGATGATGGCGTTAACATACACAGAAATATTATCTGTAACGGCAATTACGTGTATCTTCTGTCAGCAAGAAGCGTTCATTACACGGGAACCATCTAAGTTCTCTCTAATTTCACAAGATTTATGGTAACTTTTCAAAGTAAATCACCTGTCCAAGTGTCGTCATATTGAAACAGTAATAATTCAGAGCTTCTCTAATATGAGGAAAACACACGAGGAGTTCCGACTAAATAATAATTGACGTCATTTGACATTAAATTATCGTTATGCGACTACTAAAACGGAATAATGTCGCTCTGAAAAAAATCAATGTACTTTTTTTTCAGGTGCTCTCATGTGACAGACATTGGCGTTGGATATTTGTCCACTATGACTTCACTCCGGAAACTCTTTTTACGTTGGTGCACTCAGGTGCGAGATTTCGGATTGAAACACATCTATTCCATGCGGAATTTGCGGGTGCTTTCTCTGGCGGGTTAGTATATTTATGAATGTCTTACGTACGTGAAGCAGTACGCTCTATAGTTAATATAGTCACTTAAAGAATAAGCTAGATTTACGTTGGAATCTCTGAACACATTGTATGGATGAGATTCCAGTGAAAAGAATGATTTGAGGAGAGGTATTCACCGAAAAGATCAAGATGCATATGTTTTCCAATTTTTCCTTCATAGATTTATCCCACAGTACTAATTTTGTAACTTGTATGTCTTTCCGGTTACAGCTTTATTAAAAATTAATATCACACACAATGACATTTTCCCATAATTATCTTATGATAATGGAGTAATAATAGACTTTTTATGTTATCTTGGTGCACTACACGAGCCCCTTGCACGATCTTAGGTGTTGAAATGTAGCATTGAAACGATAACATCTGAGAGGCTATTAGGGTGCTCTGGGTATTGTTATCAAGATATTCATCTTCCTATCATCTGACTACATTCATCGGATTCTTTCGGGTACTATCATTCCACTATATTTAATTTCCTGGCAAGTCGAAATAGCCTTTAAATTGCGAACGATATAATAACCATTTGATAAAGTCAAGTAAACGCTTAAAGACGTTGATGTTTCCACTTTCATTTAAAGCACAAGTACAGAGATATCTGGAACAACTCGAATCCGCAGACATTAGCTATGAGCTGAATTCTTTGTGCAATAATGCATTAACCGTTTTCCGGAGAGGAAAGAGAGCTATTTAATCATAGAAGCACACTCAAAAAGATTATAATGAGTGACGATCTAGGTTATCGTTCTATGGAACTAGTTTATGGAATCCTACGAATATACTGCACCAAATAGATGCTCTCCAGCTGTCATATCTCGTACGCAACATGTAGTCAACGGAACTGTTACACGATTAATTACACCGAATTTGAACTTCCTCTGTGAGCTCTCTTGATTTCTGTTCGATTTCCTCCCATATCGAACGCACACTAGTAGTCATATTGGATCGTTATATTTTTAGACGGGTTTCAACATAAAATTCACACATATACCACTTCTTTTAGATTAAGATAACTGTTTATCGGTAGTAATGTGTGTAACCTGGAAATTTGGTTCGATAAATTTCTAAATTTTATGATTTTACACTTTTGCTACTATTTCGTTAATGCCAAAGTGGTCACTGTTAAGTAATGAAAGACAGCGGCTAACTTTAGGAAACTGGTCTGCAATAGCTACGCTGGCACTCAGTCGGCTAAATTCTTCGTCCAAAGATCGAACACATGACCGTCAAATTCGATGTGTTTCTGAGAATTCAAGTGAACCGTATTTGTCATTAATTTGATTAAGGCCCAAGTCCCAAGACTTGTGGTGATTTCAGAAAAGATTTTGTATATCTTTAGTGTTAGAAGAAACAAGAGGGCCAAGTGGGCCTATATCGTTCACCTAAGTATCTAAATGATAAGTCAAGCAGGAAGGAAAAAGTCATTTATTTTTGCATTACTATGACTAAATTTTATTTCAGACAAGAATAAAAAACAACAACATTTTTTTTCACATCCTTTCAGATGATTTTGATATTAAGCATTTGCTTTGTCTCTGCAAGATGTGACTCAGAGCAACAAGTTAGTCATTTTCTTTAGGTTGGGCCTTTTAATGACTGATTTCAAGTCTGGGTCATGAACGACAATTGTTTCAAATATTGTCCAGATCCAACTTGAAATGGCCTAATTTCATATGTTGAGTGTGTTGAAACATCTAAAAACTTATTTAGATGTGTAAAGAAATGAAAAAAAATTTTGACCACCGCTGGATTTGAATTATATTTTAATTATCAAGTGGTATATGTACCATTGTGAGACCTATTTTTTAGCCATGTGGCACCACCTGTAGACGAATTTGGATGAAATGTACAAAACTGATAGAGGACCTATAGTACTTCATGTATACCATTTTTCATCAAAATCTTTCATGTGGTATAACAGCAGAAGTTAAAAATGTGAAGAATTGTCTATATACACCCTTATTTGGAAGTCTTAAAAAATTCATAAAAAATCCAAAATTGAGATAATGACAAAATTCTTTCACATTAATATTTCTTACCACAATTATAATCAAAATAGTCCATAAGAAATCATCATTATCAATTAACTGAAAAACATGACACTTTTCTGCATTGAAATCACGAAGTCAAAAAAATATTGCAAAAACATCAGAAATTTGATTTCGGAACAGAACCAAAGCTAACAACACTTCTTCACACATCCCTCTAGATCATTCCTATGCATTCAGTTTGTCTCTGTATGCACCCGGTTGAAAGGAAAAGTTTGTCTAAGGAGGATACCCTCTGTGACCTACTTTTGCCTGTGATGACGCCAACTATTGACGGATTGGGACAAAAAACAACAACACTCATAGGGGACCATGAGTACTTTATTTCTATCAAGTTTCATAGAAATGTGTTTGGTGGTTCTTGCGAAGAAGTCGAAAATGTGAAAAGTTTACGGACGGCGCGCTATGACTATAGCCCAAAAGGCTCAAGTAAGCTAAAAAAAAACCCCTCCAAATTACATTTTTGCAAAATTTTAAAGTTTAGAATTACTACTGAGTCATATATTATATTAATAAAGCGTACAAATGTAAATTAAATATGAGATAATAAAAACTTTGTGGTATTAGTAGTATTGATAGACCAATCTGTCCTACCCTGCACATCCATATACACATAATGTTCATATAGATGTATAGGGCATTATACCTAGGTTTACATGTACAGTACCAAGGATGAGATAGCCTACAGTGCAGGTGTTTCACATGAGCTTTTGCCATGAATTCTACTATATTAGAACGGGCATACAAATACATTGTCTGTTGTCTTAATAAAGCAATAAGAAATGGTAAGGAAGTTACTATTATACTTTGACGATTCCTCTCAGTTTAAATCCGAGTTCACATGACTGCAGATTTCTCTTGGGTTTAAACCATCTATTTTTCTTTTTCACTATCAGGAATAAAGTATCGCAATACGACAGAAGCTTCACCTGTTTATATGTTAAATGTAACAACAGTCAACTTATCCGAGGCTGACAATAAACCCACTTTTGATATCCACGGTGTGTGGGTGTATGACACTACCCATACCATAGGCGGATCTAGAAAATTTTAAAAAAGGGGGTTGCAGCCTCCCATAATTAATGTTTTGCACTATATGGTCCGGAAAGTGGGGTGCAGCCCTAAAATGATAGAAAATTACCTTATTTGGTAAAATTTTCCGACCAAAAGGAGTGGGGTACAATCTCTGAACCCTCCCCCTTTCTAAATCTGCAAATGCATACAACGCGGATATATTGGTTTATGGTCAAATAATCTTGCACTACAGTTAACACGAAGTTAAAATAAAATACCAATGTATATAAACAGACATTCTTTTATGTGTAATATTCAAATGTGTCAGTATCCGTCAGCTCTCCACAGCGCGGATATTCAGCAGCTGGTCAAAGTTGGCGTCTTACGAAGTGCCTCCTCAGCCCAGCTCAGCAGAATGATTATCACCAAAACAGCAGAATGGCCAGTGTGTCGACTCACGTGACTAGTGTTTAACCTCATATTCAACAAGTGCGTCACATCATGTAATTACTATGCATAGTAACACAACATGCAGGAGCATGCCTAGTTCTTGTAAAGTTTCTCTTTGTAAGACATTCGGACTGACAACACGAGTCTTATCACCAGCCCATACATCTCTATGTATCGGCCCAAGTAATTTGATAATAACACAGATAATTGTAGTACTGAAAAGTACGAATGGAATTTGATTGTTGAGATTTGTGTTTTAAAGCAAGAATCAGTTCTAGAGTAAAAATATAAAGTTTTGAAATACACGATGTGTATGCTCTGCCACTCAGGCGCTTAATAGACCTATGCAAAAGACCCACCCAATGCAGTGAGCGATCTTTTATATGCAATGTCTATTGTGACACAAGACCTTTGTTTGCATTGTCTCTTCTGAAAGACAGGACACCGAAAAGCCAGCGGTGGGACTCCAACCCCGACCTTTCAATCCTGAGTCAAACACCTCACAGATTGAGCTAAGCCGGCACAAAATGGTAATCAGAATAGTCTTACACGTATATGCGTACGTTCTATCCATTTGATATAAGATGAAACCTGACTGAGGTACTCTATTAGAAAATCAGGTTTGACTTGCTGTATGAAAAGTCCACCACAGGCGGATCCAGAATTTCCGAAATGGGGGCCCCACATGTATAAGCCAAACTACTAAGCCATTTTTGGTGCCAAATCTGGAGTTTTACTGGTAAAAATGTGGCGAAAAGGGGGAATACGTGCCTCCTGGCCCCCTTCTAAATCCGCCACTAACAGGTATGAGAAAAATAATAAGGTATAGAAAAGAAAAGAATAGCATAAAAATGCTTCTTTGGGACGCTCCATTAAATTGAAATCGCTCAAGTTTAGGCTCTAAAACCGCCAATTGCAGAAGATGCCGGGGGGGGGGGCGCTGGCTTTCGACCCCTTGTTCCCCTTCATGACTCAGCCCTGGACCTGCTGGGGACCTAAGTAGTCCCCATACCCCTCGCCTGACTTCATCCTCAGTAACGCCAAAATCTGGATTCGCTTCTGTTACCCTATTCATACATTATTATCGGTTCGTTTCACGGTTTAGGGATTTTTATCAGCAAAACATGTAACACCTACACTTTTCTTAACTCTAAATGGTGCAGCATATGTATACACAGATAATTTTGGAGCTCATTCAAACAAAAATAAAAAAAAAAGGATTTTAACGTACATCATCTGATCTGGAAAAAAACCCCTAAGGTAATCGAACAAATTTCTCGAACATCGAAATCTTCCGTTCCAAAGTGAACGTCAAACTGCTACATTTATTACACTATCTTCAACTACCTTTTCATTTCGAATTAACGTTGATCCCAAAATAGCCACCTTCAACCTCCATAAAATAAGAAATAAAACCTCAGTAATAGTATGCATGTATAAAGCGCATGGCGATATCGATCTGTACTTCCATAATATATAGTTATATCACTTTTTATTACTGGATACATGCTAGTAACCAAACAGCTGTGTTTATTATCTGCATGTTCTATATACTCTATTTACAGGTTGTGGTTTAGTATCCAGTCAAGGTTTATGTGGCTTGACCCAGTTAAGAAATTTGGAAGAGCTAGAATTAACAAACTGTCCTGGTGCCTCTAAAGAAGTGTGTCTCTTTTTAAGAGAAAACATGCAACGGTGTTTGGTTTTAGATTAATTAAATGATACTCAATGGGAAGTGGAATGACCTATTCAGATAGTACAGTACTCAAACGATGTGCTCAGATAGTACAGTAACCAAACGACGTGTTCAGATAGTAAAGTACCCAAATGATGTGTTCGGGTAATTTCAATATCAGAGACAATGTTTTTATAAACGAAGAAGCCAACAACAAGGATTTTTAGAAACATTTCCATTCAACCAAGCCTTTATCATTTCCCACGCACGACGTCATGTATTATTTGCGCCATTTTCATATTACGCATTGTTCATAACGACATAATGATAAAATAATGATAATAATAACTTTTCAGGCCCATGAAGGTCAGTGTCATCTCTGAACTTCTCAGGTCTAAAGATCAGAAATAGTCGATTTGACAGCCCTATGTCTCTAATGGCCGACCTAGAAATGTTCTTTCCTATGAAGTTTTCTTTATGATTCTTGTAAAGGGGTCATTTTATAACAATTTTAGCTTGGTTGCCACTCTGGCAACCTTGGGCAACTTTTTTTATAGGCAAAATTCCAAGATGGCCGCCAAAACGCTTCCTGTATTTCGATAATGTTCTCTTTATCATAAAACATGAAGTGTGATACATCATATCAGAGGTTTTAGAGGTCAAGAAATCCATTTCGATGGGTATTTCATCATTTTAAGGTCATCCAGTCGTGACTGGGCAATATTTTTATGCACAAAATTCCAAAATGGCCGCAAAATCACTTCCTGCAATTTGATACTTTTCTTTTTTCTCAAAAAGGGAAGTGTGACACATAATGGCATGGTATTTAGGTACCATTTAGTCCGTTTCTGATGTTACTTTTTAAATTTGATATCATCGAGGCTTAATATTGAAGATGTAAACAACAGTTTACTGCCAGGAAATGTCAAAAATTCACATTGAAATATTCGAGGACAAAGTTTCGGAAATTTAATATCTTGCTTTTTTGAGCATCAAATATAAGAACGTAATCAAAACATGGAAATCAATACTATTTACACCCATTCATTAACATGCAAATCAATACTATTTACACCCATTCATCTACATTCAAAGCATCAGGAACTTCTTCTTCTTCTTCATTGACAGTCTCTTCTTGAGTTGTCAAAGCCTGTACTTCATTCTCCTCATCAGGTATAACTTGATGTGTGGTATGAGGATTGAAGCAATCGCCCCCACCGGCACAGTTGCAGTAGCTAGTGCAGGACAGTTTGTCTTTATGGCAGCTGCACGTCTCCTTGCCGCACTTTTTATCTTGAGCTTTGCATTGGCATCGGATAACCTCTGTTAACTCTGGTGGTGCTGGAATTCCCTCATCGATGACAGGCACTGGAAGTCCGTCCTCAAATTTCCATCCGAAGTTGGTAATGTCACTCGTCTCAACTGGTGGAACATGCTGATTTGCAGCTTTCCAAAGCATAACCTGTAAATGGGCTCTCAGTGCGTGTTGTTTGAAATTTGCTGATGTAGGGGGTAAAGAGGATACCTTGGGGTTGCGCTTTTTCAATTTAAAGAGGTTAAAGCGGGCTGCTTCCAGTGACTGAGCACGAGCTTGGCCATAGAGAGCGAGAATGTATGTTGTAGCAGCAGCTACTACCTCTTCATTTGTGGATTTTGTCTCTCCTAAAACCTCTTGCAGGCCGGGGAACGTACCATTTTGCATGGTTTTCAAGGCACTTATTTTCCCTTTACCGAAAGGAAATGACGTTGTATCACATCCGCTGAGAGCATGCATCCCAAGAAGTTCAAGGCATTTACCCCCAAGAGATAAACATGTAGCTCCGATATCGAGAATGGTTCCATCCCATCTCTCCATTTGAACTTTGCATGTCAAGTGACTCAGGTGCACCCAGTACACCAACAGCACAAAAACATCTGTGTCATTGCTCAAAACTCTGACAACTTTGTGACCTTTATTAGCAGCATCAAGCACGTATGAAACCATGGTGATGTCTGCCTCGTCATGACCAAAGACATAATCGTCGGAGGAATCTGTAGTCGTACCGTCTCCGAAATCAAAGGTACAAAGGACACTTCCAAGCTGCCGTTTGTTGAGTTTGTTTTTCATAATTGCATCACGCTTTGGAAGTTTGCTGCTGATAGAAAGTTCATAGTTGATGACAACTTCATCTGCTCTACGTTTTCGTTCGTGATCTTTTGCCGAGATGTTTTCATATTTATCAAAGACGATGACTTTCTTCGATTCATTGGGATAATGATTGAGACGTTCTTTGATAGACTCTACGAGATCCGAGGGCTTTCCTCCAAAAGGCCAGACAATATGATAGAACAACTGGGAAACATCTACTATGACCATATCTGGATTATCTGGGTTCATTTCAAGAACATCCAGTCGTTTAACAAGTCCGGACTTGTTTCCCTTTCTCAAACAGCTATACTCATCTATGAGAGCAGGTGGAACTGCACATAGCTCGTAAGAAAATAAGGGACCAAGCTCAAGTTGTCTCTGTTGGCCAATCAACAAGAGCCTAAGGAATATTGTTTCAAGGTCTATCACAGGGTTATTCTTTGTTCCCTTTGCCTGTTTCTCTGAACTGTTCATAGTCCGGATTGGGGAGCTTATAACATTGTAGAACCCCCCAGGTAAACTTGAAATGTAATTCCGTTCTAACTGATCACCAAGAACTTGGGAGTCTGCTACATTGACGTCAGGAGAGGCAATTTGTCCGGAGACAGGGTTGAACAGGTAGGGACGTGCGTCTTCAAGCGGATGCGGGTATTTATTTACCTCTGTCTGAATCCCGGCTCTGTCTTTTGCATCTAGCTTACGACGATGCAGAAGTTCTTCTTTATGCTGTTTCTGAGAACTCTGTTGCTGACTTTCTTCTGTGGTATAGATACCGTCAAGCCGATCAGCTATGTGCACTGTAACAGGGAAAGCATCGATCCACTCAGATACCAACTCGGGTGATAATGTCATTCCCTTGAGAGATCCTTTTCCTATCTTTATTGCCGTCTGTTCACCAAACTGGTCAGCTGAAACAGCATTCCAGTAACCTTCCTTGTGTCTACAAACAAGGTCAACCCGTTCCTCTTCCTCACTTTCATTCATTTCCAGCAAGTACTGGGTGAGGTAGCGGGCATATTGCACATGACCCGCAACAAAGAAATACTTCATCATCCTTTTAAGTGTGATTTCTTTCAGAGCAACGTCCCCTTCTCTCTCTGCCCTCTCAAACTGATGAATGAGAAGGGTAGGTAACAGGAAATTATCAACCCAATGCCTGCCCGTCGGATGCAATCTAGCTCTCTCCATGTATTCTTCCAATTCATCGAACGTTCTCTCTCCAACAGATAAAAATCTTTGGAGTAGGGCAGTCGATACATTCCTGTAAGCTCGCATGGCTTTCACCCAAGACTTACCATTGAATATGCCCGTAAGCCCACCATATGCTGCAGCCACGTATGTTTCAAGGCCTGAACCTTTCATCAATTTTGAGATGCAGCTCAAAAAGGACTGTATGATATGCATACCACCTGGGTGAACAACTACATTCTTGAATTCGTCTGTCTTGTACCAGCATACTTGCTGTGTAACAGCATAGAGTTGCATGTCCATACACAGATGAACTTTCGACATCCCCATATCAAGCAGTGCTGCTTGCATGTATGTAAGGGTTGTAAGAATCGTGTCCGGGTGGGACGGAGGGGCATCTATCAATGGGCCTAATTTGTAAATAGTGGCAGGCTTGGGTACACTCTGATCTCTGCTAATGGCATTATTGAAGCCATTCCATTCCATTACATCTTGTTCTTGGTTCAAACTATTTAGCCATTTCATATCCTTTTCCTGGGCAACAAGAAGACTACTATACTGAGCAGAAATCCTCGCGTAGCTGGTCCCAGTTCTGTTGATTGCGGGGGGCAACACCTTCTTTGGCCCTGCATGATGGATAATTTTGACAGCCCTGTTTTTCCCAACATTCTTGGTTTCTTTTGCGGTTAGACGAGGGATTGTCAGAGCGCTCATTTCCGAATTCACATCACATGATGTCTCAATGATTCCAGCTGGGTGCAACTGGAATTCTGTGGCCATAGCGTGAGTTTCTCTGCGTCCGTTTGGGGTTGAAACAAACAGATCAAAATTGTCATACCAGCCAAAAATAACGCCAACGTTTCTCGAAAGTCCCATCACATTGTGCAGCGTGTCAACATTATCAGACACATACATGGCAGCTGATTTTCGAAATTTCAGGACCTCGTCGTAGGACACTGTGTATCCATGATCATGTAAAATGTGAATTAGTTCACTGCTACCAAATTTGTGGTGTAGTTTGATGCCCAATCCAAGGGTCGTTTGATTTCTTGAATTTGTTATGTTGTATTGAATGGATTGTGATAGGGAAAGGGATCGTTTTGTAACTTCGCCATTTGCAACAAGCTTTGAAATTAATCTAAGTAGTGTGGGACTGGTTGTTTCTTTTGTCCTCTCATGACTAAAGTCGGTAAGCTCATACTTGTGATTGCTTGTCATAATACTTTTACATTCTGTTGTTATTTTTCTAGCCAATAAGTCGTCATTGTCTTCATCAACGGTGTCTATTTGGGAAAGCTTCAAAATCGTACCAACATACTCACGAAATCCGACAACAGAGGCACAACCCTGAATGTTTAATACAATAAGGTCATCCCCAAGATACTTGACAAGCTTGGAAAACATTTGTTTTCTGGTCAACACCCCGCCAAGCTTGTAGTATTCATCATATAAGTCTAACGACGTCCATGTTTGTTTCTTCCTATTTGCGAACATCTTATTTGCGACTTGTTGTAAAACTTTATCATCAAGCCCTGTGGATGTATCTGCATTACGGGGAATTTTTCTAAATTCATCATAGCATCTGACATGATACTGTGCCTCAGCGGCGGATAGGTCGTGCGTTCCATGACACCGCAAGGCGACCTCCTGGCTCCAATCGTCTTTTCTATCATCACATATCAGCAGAACTGACTCTTTAAAGGGTTCAGAATTTTTCAAACCCATTCTTTCACACTGAACAACCCTATCCCACCTGTCTGGATGTTTTGGATCTAACGGTACACATATTTGTGCACAAAATAAGCACTGATTCTTAAAATCAAAATCTACCGCCTGTGAGCGCCTTACTCTCGCGGCGGGCACGTCTTCGCTCTCTATCAACCCTTCTTTCCTCTTTTTTGCAACATATCTACCAATATGGGACTTCGATGTGTACGAGCAGTAGCAGTTTTTATGTAGATTAACAGACGCTTGTTCGCCGTGCTCATCTAATAATTTTTGCATAGATTTTCTTGTATCATCGTCATGCCTCGCAATTGCACATTCGATAATTCGTTTTATTGCATTTACTTTGAATGCTTGCAATTGGTCGGAACTGTTGCATATTGGCAAGATGCATGTACACTCTATGTTACTAGCCATATCAAAGGTGTGGTAAAACCTACGATATCAACATTCTCTGACCGAGACTGTGACTGAGAATGCAAGTGTGACGTCTTTCATATGTACGCGTAGTGGCGCCATCTATACATGCAACTAAAACATCTTTTACTTCAAAGTGGCGCCATCTATATATAAATTTGGAAATACAGTCAACCCCCGTAGGGACCCTGGGCTTTAAGACGAGAATAGGTCCTGTGTATCCCCATGCGTATCTTCAAACACAAAAGTATAAATATAATTAAAATCAGTACTCAAATGAGATAAGCCCCCCCCCCCCCCCAAATGCGACAAGGTATGGAATCACGACTATATGAATTTAAAATGATTAAATAACCATAGAAATTGGTTCCCTGACCCCTAAAACCCAAGGTATGATGTATCACACTTCAAATTTTATAATAAAAGAAAATTATTCAAATACAGGAAGCGTTTTGGCGGCCATCTTGGAATTTTGCCTATAAAAAAAGTTGCCCAAGGTTGCCAGAGTGGCAACCAAGCTAGAATTGTTCTAAAATGACCCCTTTACAAGAATCATCAAAAAAACTTCATAGGAAAGAACATTTCTAGGTTCCGAAATTTTCAAATCGACTAAAAGGTAAAACTATAATCGATACACCTCTGAGGACTAGAGAGCAGTGTTACTTATACTCCGAAGGATCAGTGTGATCTGAGATTAGTAAAACAAGATAGTAAGCCTAGTGTGCCTCTGGATTACTTCGCTGAATTTTCTAGCATGACAGGTCAGCATAAGTCTCAATGATACTGATATTTACATTTTTATTGATCGAATTACAAATAAAGTACAAAGTAACTGACACTTTGTAGATCATATCTCAACACATCTTGCAGGATCCTGAAAATTACGGCTATCTTTGGCTTTTCTTGGAAACCATAAACATATCATATAAGATGAATGGCACTTTGCTATTGTCTATTGATCTGTTCCTAGTAATAGTGCTGTCGGAGGTAACCTTTATCACTTTAGATCAGATATCACGTATCCACTGTCATAAAATGTTTACAAGATTTCCAACCAGTATGTCACCTTCATAAAGTCTAGCTCCGTATACTAATTTACTTCTGTCAGGAATTCCACCACGACAGCAATCCTAACCCTGGCTCACTCACTGATCCCTGGAAATAAAAAGTTACATTTGCTCAATTATAGACAAGATGCCCGAGGGGCTTTAATAGTTCACTGACATCTGGGTCCTTTTAAACTTTCGACTTGATGGTGCTGTTATGCATCTACAAAAGTGAAGTAAAATAAATTTGAATATTTTATTAATGTTACTGTTGTAACGCTTCGTCTACAGTGGCGGATCCAGGATTTATGATGTTATGATAATGCAAATGAACATCTTTTTGAACAAACTAGATACTATAAAAATACTACATACATGTACATGTTAAGAGTAATTAGAATATTTCATATATCTTTAAAAAATGTATACAGATAATGCATCACCCTTAAGTAACGATACTTTCGCACGCTTTATTAACAGACGTTGTTTCTAGTGGATAATGAATAAGAAAATTCTAAATCATAATCCTGTAAATGTGTTAAAATCTCCAGATGTCCGAGAATAATAGAGTCTGGCACCAGTATCGGTTCCGAATAGAAAAATATCAGTCGAGGGTGAGATGATTCAATAAATCTCAACCGAGAAGTTAGCAGTTTTAGGTTTTCACACAAAAAAATCTCAGATTACTTTTTAACTTCTAACTCAGGCTTGAAGATATTATAAGCTTCGAAAAACTTTGGGTAAAGTTTAGACATTTCATATAAATTCGGAAAAAGGACTTTTCAACAACATGTATCCAGCGGAATTTCCCATCCCAATTTCTACGGTGATCTAGTGTACAAATTAAGGAGGGTCAAAGGTTCCGATTATTTCAAATCAACAGTCTTTAAAATTATCAAACGACTTCGACGCCGACAGTATGACCCAGAGATCACCGCTAAGATCATACGTCTTATATTAGTTAGTTATAAGTTATTATACCTGCTCTGTCATACATAAGTTATTATACCTGCTCTGTCATACATAAGTTATTATACCTACTCTGCCATACATAAGTTATTATACCTACTCTCTCACCTGCTTTATCACACCTATGCTGTAACACCTACTTTGTCATCTGCTCTGTCGAACCTACGCTGTTACATCTATTTCGTCACACCTTCGCTGTTATACCTACAGTATTACACATACTCTGCCACCTGCTCTTTCACACCCACACTGTTACACCTACTCCATCAACTGCTCTTTCACACCTTCTCTGTCACCTGCTCTATCACACCTACACTGTTACATCTACTCCGTCACCTGCTCTTTCACACCTTCTCTGTCACCTGCTCTTTCACACCTACACTGACCCACCTACTTAGTCATCTGCTGTCACACCCACTTTGTTACACTTACTTTGTCACATGCTCCGTCACACCTACACTGTTACATCTACTCCGCCACATGCTCCGTCACACCTACACTGTTACATCTACTCTGCCACGTGCTCTGTCACACCTACACTGTTACATCTACTCTGCCACCTGCACTGTCACACCTACACTTTTACATCTACTCTGCCACCTGCTCTGTCACACATACACTGTTACATCTACTCTGCCACCTGCTCTGTCACACCTACACTGTTACATCTACTCCGCCACATGCTCCGTCACACCTACACTGTTACATCTACTCTGCCACGTGCTCTGTCACACCTACACTGTTACATCTACTCTGCCACCTGCACTGTCACACCTACACTTTTACATCTACTCTGCCACCTGCTCTGTCACACATACACTGTTACATCTACTCTGCCACCTGCTCTGTCACACCTACACTGTTACATCTACTCTGCCACCTGCACTGTCACACCTACACTGTTACATCTACTCCGCCACGTGCTCTGTCACACCTACACTGTTACATCTACTCTGCCACCTGCTCTGTCACACCTACACTGTTACATCTACTCCGCCACGTGCTCTGTCACACCTACACTGTTACATTTACTCTGCCACTTGCTCTGTCACACCTACACTGTTACATCTACTCTGCCACCTGCACTGTCACACCTACACTGTTACATCTACTCTGCCACCTGCACTGTCACACATACACTGTTACATCTACTCTGCCACCTGCACTGTCACACATACACTGTTACATCTACTCTGCCACCTGCACTGTCACACCTACACTGTTACATCTACTCTGCCACCTGCTCTGTCACACCTACACTGTTACATCTACTCTGCCACCTGCACTGTCACACATACACTGTTACATCTACTCTGCCACCTGCACTGTCACACCTACACTGTTACATCTACTCTGCCTCGTGCTCTGTCACACCTTATTTGTCAACTGCACTGTCACACCTACACTGTTACATCTACTCTGCCACCTGCACTGTCACACCTACACTGTTACATCTACTCTGCCACGTGCTCTGTCACACCTTATTTGTCAACTGCTCTGTCACACCTACACTGTTACATCTACTCTGCCACCTGCACTGTCACACATACACTGTTACATCTACTCTGCCACCTGCACTGTCACACCTACACTGTTACATCTACTCCGCCACGTGCTCTGTCACACCTACACTGTTACATATACTCTGCCACGTGCTCTGTCACACCTTATTTGTCAACTGCTCTGTCACACCTACACTTATACCCACTACGTCATCTGCTCTGCCACACCTACACTGTTACACCTACTATTTCCTGCTCTGTCACACCTACTCTGTCACATCTACACTGTTACACCTACTATGTCACCTCTGTCACACATATGCTGTTACACTCACTGTCACACCTACACTGTTATACCTACTCCGCCACGTGCTCTGTCACAACTTATTTGTCAACTGCTCTGTCACACCTACACTGTTACATCTACTCTGTCACATCTACGCTGTCGTATCGATTCTGTCACACCTTCACTGTTACATCTACTCTGCCACCTGCTCTGTCACACCTACACTGTTACATCTACTCCGCCACGTGCTCTGTCACACCTTATTTGTCAACTGCTCTGCCACACCTACACTTTTGCGCCTACTCTGTCACATCTACGCTGTCGTATCGATTCTGTCACACCTTCACTGTTACATCTACTCTGCCACCTGCTCTGTCACACCTTCTCTGTCAACTGCTCTGTCACACCTACACTTATACCCACTACGTCATCTGCTCTGCCACACCTACACTGTTACACCTACTATTTCCTGCTCTGTCACACCTACTCTGTCACATCTACACTGTTACACCTACTATGTCACCTCTGTCACACATATGCTGTTACACTCACTGTCACACCTACACTGTTATACCTACTCTGTTACTTGCTGTCACACCTGCACTGTCACACCTACACTGTTACACCCACTGTCACTTTCTCTGTTACACTTGCACTGTTACATCTACACTGTTAACACCCACTTTGTCATCTGCTATGTCACACCTACACTGTTACACCTCATCTGTCACCTGCTCTGTCACAACTACGCTGTCGCATCTACTCAGTCACACATACTGTATTATCTGTGCTGTCACACACCTACGATGTTACAACTACTGTCACCTGCTCCGTAACACCTATGCTGATACCCCTTCTCTGTCAACACGCGCTGTTACATCTACTCGAACCTACTATGTCATCTGCGTTGTTACACACCTACGTTGTTACACCTACTTTCACCTGTTCCATCACATCTACGCTGATACACGTGCTTTGTTGCCTGCACTGTCACTTCCTTCCAAATATTTTGATCATGGTTCAAATCCAGACTTACCAGCAATGATATTCTAGAGATATTACAAACGCGATGTTTCAACCCATTTGGCCATCGAAACCCTTTATCTGAGAGACAGTATCAGTAAGATCTTTGAAATTTCGATACTGAAACAGAAAAACGCAAATTCTAGGATATGTACATCCCATAAAATACTTTATAAAGATAATTTCATAACTAACAGACGCATTCATAAAGAAGTCGATGACTTAAAATGATAAAATCTATTATTGAGTAATAACCAAAATGCATCCTTTTTTATAACGTGACCCATGGCCGACAGCGGGAAAATTGAGTCCACGTCTTGATGACAGGTGTGTCAAGTTGTATTTGATACGGTTTTGACAAACATGAATAAACAAATTAATATTTTGCACACGAGATCTCACTCTTAACTGGATTAATTATAGGAATAATGGTACCTAAGCAGTGGAACAGGTAACATGTCATTACAACAATAACTGTTTCCGTAATATGATCTTAAAGATATACGAGAGTGGATTTTAGCATCGCCGCAAAACTCAAGAACACCGTAAACCGAGTATGCCTGTTACCACAGCAAGAATTAATCAAAGGACTGAAGGTCCTGAGTAACACTCGTATGAAGATGAAGAGGAATTAGTGTTATCAATAGTATTAATTCATGACTAGTTTTATTCTTATAGTTAACGGCACAAATTCAAAATGACTTTTGAATCATTATTGAGCTATTTAAATCAATTTTCTTTTAATGAAACAAAACTGAAGTGGGAATAGTTAGACGAAGCTTGCATTCAAATCTGCATCCGAAGATGAACCATTAGCGCAAGTGTGTGAATTTTCAAACACTGTTTATTCGAGGTGACTTGGAGTACGGCCGAGTCAGAAGTCTTTTATTTTTACTAGTTTGTCGCAAACTGAGGTATCCCCAACAGGTTAACCAAATCACTCAAATGGAAAAACTGTCATATGAGGCAACCGAACCAGGTATTTTATTGTGCATCCCATAGATGAATCATTGGTGCAAGTTTGGTACTTGTATTGTCCATAACAGAGATACTCGTGCCCCAAACAAGATACCAAAGTGACTCAAACGGAACAAGCAAATTCAGAGAATTGTGGTCCCCGCTTTCGACGCTCTAACAGTGCAGTGATCTGTGATATGGTCATGATTGTGCATGTCTACAGACACACATGCCACGAAATGAAGGCCCTACGTCTTACGGTTAAAAAGCTATATTGAAGTAGGTAAAAGGTCACATGATAAAAATTTTGGTACCAACGGAAAGGTATTGCAATTAATCACAAATATGCCAAATATGATGGCCCTACGTCTTACGATTAACAAAGTTATGACCAAGGTTAAAGTTTTAGTGACAAACGGACAAACAGACGGATGGACAGACGAATGAGATTTAATGTCCCCACGCTTTCACGAAAAGCGTGTGACAAAAAGTTTGTCAGGTACAGCTTGAAACATGTTTTAGAGTCTGGCTCCCAAGATGAATAATTAGTTAGTGCAAGTTTGGTACTTGTAGCTTGTCCAGAATTGAGGTACTCCAAAAGGCTAACTATGTCACTCAAACCGAAAAATTATATCACATGCAGCATCCAAAGCATGCAATCAAGTCTATATCCCAAGATGTTTGCTACTTGCAGCAATTGTAGTTTGCCCAGAACTGAATTTTCCGGTTGCGGATATCAGGCCTATAGCACAAGATCATCTAAACTATGTCAAGGTGATCTAATCTGTCCTTGCTCTGAGCATTTGCCGTGGATTTGATGTGTACAAAGACAGAGAAGACTTGGTGAATCCATGTTTGTAATCAGATGAGGGTGTTCCTGAGGATACATAAATGTCAAGAGGAAACAAGTGAATTCAAAGAATTGTAAGATGTCAAAAGTAATGGTCTGAAATGAAAGGTCTCATCACAAGGAATCTACATGTGAAATTTCAAAGTCGTACCCCTACTGGATCAGAAGTTATAGCCCAGGTTAAAGTTTTTGTGACAGACTGACAGATGGAGGAATGAGATTTAATGTCCCCTCGCTTTCACAAAAGCGGGGGACAAAAAGTGATGTTAAAAAGGCATTCTATTTCACTTGTTTTGATAATTCTGATTGGTCCACAAATTAGCGTTTAGACATGTATAACCACGATATACCGTCTTCAAATGTATTAATACATTGTACCTACTCTTTGTCCACATTGCCTCTTACTCCAACTCTCAAAAATACTGTCTGTAACAATGTCGTTCACTGCTCTTAACGTCCACCTTAAATTTAATATCAAGGACGATTTGCAAGTTCTACCATTCACGTGCACATTTATTACAATCAAGTTGAACCAACAAAACTGACAACGTACATGACATGATGACGTACTACCATGCAACATGCTTTCCAGCATTTTATTTCATCTCGCCGCGCCGCAGCAAAACTACCTGTTCAGCTGTTTTACGATGCGATGTCAAGTCACTCATATATGAATCAATTTGTGATTAATAATTTAATCATAAAATTTTAAGAATATGAAAATGAAGAAACTTCTTCTGTCGGTGCACTAAATATCAATTCCTTTCTCGGAAGAATCTTAAACAAGACGTTATTCGTCCCTTAGCAACGAGGAATTTGGGGCCATTTCAAAGAGAAAATCAAAGGACTCAAAAGTCCTGAGAGTCGGCTTTGCTGATTTTAAGTATGTAATCATTTTACCATTTTAGTGGCGGATTCAGGATTTCAGGAAAATGGGGGTTGGGGGGGGGGGGTGTTAGGTCTTTGTTGCAACTACGTCATTATACCTATGTACAAAATGCTAATAAAATTTGCTCTCTTCATACTATCTTACGGCAAAGAGTTTGCAATTGCTTGTATCCGAAATGAACGTGCAATCGACAACTTCATGGCAACAAGTTTTACTGCATTGTTGTCACGAGTCGAAGCTGAGCCAAGGAACGACATTCCTTCAAGTGGGACATTAAATAACCATCTTAATCAGGATTCTCATAATGTTTTAACATCATTTATATTTAGAAACATACAACATTTACCTAAATATTTATAATGCATTTTCATTTTCAGAGGAAATGCGGGAAGATCGATCTTAAAATTTGTCATATATGTGAAAAAGAACTAAAGTTCCAGAACATGTTGGGGAAAACTTTAATTGAAATATCTCGATAAAAACAAGCGATACAAGATCAAGACAATTGCTTTGTCCGGAGAATTACACAATCGAGTACATCCGACGGTGTCGGTGGTAAACACATCGTAAAGTAGTCACAACTACATATTATTACGCGAAATTTGAAAACATTATTGCAACTCCTTTTTCGAGTTATTGAAACTAGTTTATGTTTAGCTTAAATTAACTGAGCTAAAGGTACATTGTGCTGATCAAGAATTTTTAAGACAACATCAGTAATTTTTCGGCACTTTATCTTTCAGCGGCGTAGTAAGCTCTATATCGGTAGTGAAAGTTATAACCCCTGAAAAGCGAGAATTTGAAAAGCGACGCCATTGAGTCTAGCGCTCTATGAGAGCGCCGACTCAAAAAACAGGGCACCGCTTACGGGTTCATGATACGCCTGCATCATGTTTAAATGTGGTCTACAAGCCACATCCTTTCATATGACACCATCAAAAGTTTTGGTCCCCCTTTAGTTAAGGAGGAGAAGCCCGGACAAGCTTTTCCAACCCCGCCCGTTTTACCCAACCCAGGGGCCTGACCTCAACTTTGAAACCAACATGCACAACTACAAGCCACATCCTTTCATATGACACCATAAAAGGTTTTGTTCCCCCTTTAGTTAAGGAGTTGAAGCCCGGAAAACCTTTCCGATCCCGGCCATTTCCCCCACCCAGGGGCCTGACCCCAACTTTGAAACCCATATGCACAACTACAAGCCACATCATTCATATGACACCATCAAAAATTTTGTCACCCCTTTAGTTAAGAAGGACAAACCCGGACAAGCTTTTCCGACCAAACCCATTTTCCCCCACCCAGGAGCCTGACCCCATTTTTGAAACCAACATGCACAACTACAAGCCACACCCTTTCATATGACACCATTAAAAGTTTTGTCCCCCCTTTAGTTAAGGAGGAGAAGCCCGGAAAAGCTCTTCTGACCCCGGCCATTTTCCTCCACCCCAGGGGCCTGACCCCAACATTGAAACCCACATGCACAACTACAAGCCACACTCTTTCATATAACACCATCAAAAGTTTTGTTCCCCCTTTAGTTAAGGAGGAGAAGCCCGGACAAGGATGGATGGACGGATGGACGGACAGACAGACGACAGCGGTATAGCATAATACGCCCACATTTTTAAATGTGGGCGTATAAAACGATGTTTGTGTTACTACTTGTGTACTCCGCAAGCGTCGCCAAGAATACTCTGTTTTCGACGGTATAACCACGGTATACCTGTCGGAAACAAACAGTACGTTTATCCCCTAATTTTCAGTAAGAAATTTATTAAAATTCAAAACCTTGAGACCAGATACAATTACAATGAACATAAAATGTTTTGTTGTGGATCAAATAAAATGTAAAACTTTTAATCCACGCAATGTTTTTAATGTTATTTTAACGATTATATATATGAAACAAATTGAAAATATCTAACGCGTCGAATTTTTGAAATGAAAGATTATTGCACGACATGTCTTGTAACTCTATATATGCAAATTGGGAAAACGTAGACTGCAAATGTAGGTCACGTTAACACCTAGCTCTGGTGAAACTTATGCAGAATGTTTACAATACGGAAAGGAATAAATTTAACTTATACAGTCTGTTGTCCCACTTAATCAATTAAAACATCAAACTTTCAGCATAACGTCATAAAAAGCATGTTGATATTGTGGTTGGCAAGGGCCGTCAGAAAGGCCCGAAAATATGCGATCAGTGCATAGTAATTAACGACTGAATGAAAAAATAGGTTACATGCCAGTTAGCCTAAAAATAATCATCGTGTTTGTTAAGCTGTGGTATAGACTTTCCATACATCTTCCCAAATAATTTGATGAATATGTAATTCTTAACATACCAGCAGTATCAAATGTTCATGAATATTTGCAAATTTAACTATGGACCTATTTCACTTAGTGTAGGAATACATGAGCAAAGGGGTGAATCCCAAGATTTCAATATGGGCAGCGCCCAGGACGCGGGTCGATAACAGAGTAACACTTCGTGTTAAAAAAGGCAAGTGCTTTAGTGTAAACCCTAAATACCCAGTGTTGTTGTACTGACAACACAGACATTCTGCTTGTCTTGACAAATGTTAAACCGTTTTTGTGTTATTTGAAAATAATGAATTATATTATAATAAGGAAATCGGATCAGTATCTCAGATTTTCACTAATATCTAATTACATTCATACATCATTATCTTCATGAAAGCGGTGCTTGTAACGTTTTATTAACAGTACAGAATTTTTTCATCATTCCAAACTTGCAACTACAATTTTCATTATCGATGTGTATTTAGAAATCTCCGAGAAAGTGGCTTTAACATTCCCGCATACACGTATACGCTTGTCGCATCATTCAAATAATCCTATAACTATTCAAGACAATCATATAATAGCTAGATCTGCCTTATCTGAGGAATATCAGACAAAAAAGCATATGCTAGTTATTGATTCGTTATTAACAGGAACCTTAAGAAAACAGTAGGATACTGCGGTAACATATATGTCACTATATATATACTGGTAAATGTAAATTCTTCCATTCGGAGTAGATAATACCGGTATATACCACTTTCTTCATGAGACAGAAAGCGTAGGTAGTTGGTAGTTATTAACAACGGCACGATTAGTTTCAAAGAGCCTCCGTGAGCTGCAAGAAAAAGAAGTGGGTATACCATGTACACTACGTAGGTACTTCACCTCTAACTAAGGTCTACAGTACACGTGGAGACAAAAGAATAGTTGGACGGATTCGAATCTAATTGGTGTTATTGTTCTGAGATAACCTCAGAATCTAATCAGACGACAGCGCTTCGGCCTACGCTTTCCTCACAAAAGGCTTCAAGCCAGACAAAGTCTCCCGATGTCAGCAGTGGCATGGCAGAGATTTAATCAAGTAATTTGTCCTTCTCACACCTTACAGCGATTTTCGGTGTTTGTCGCGTTGCTGAGCGACATCTTATCAAATTGAACACACAGAAATGACGATAACATGGTGAGCTTCATTTGATCTAATTTCAACACCTTGCTGGAAATGAAATATTTCAAACCGATAAATCGTCTAAAATCAATAGTGTTGTAGAACAATAGGATGTACCTTACGTCAATACGTGGTTTGAATCCATGTTTCCAAGATAAAAATCGATTTACTGGCGGTAGGTGTAATAAACTCTGCCCTCTTTCGTATATACTATACAAAGTACGATCTGATCAGTCTGGGCCAAGTATCTGCGGAACTGAGAATATATAAGTAGGAACAGGTACCGCCTAGTCGAACAATGATGTCCTCAGACGACATCAATATTCAAAAGCATTTTCAGAAGTCAAAGTTTAAAGTCAACATAACTAGGGTAAAATTTTATGTCAATGTAAAGAAATATGCCACAAAAACACCCAAGTGAAATACCACACCCTTATCTCTGATCATTTTAAAGTTATGGTTCAACGTTTAAAAGTTTGCTAACAAGCAGACAGACAGGCAAAAATTTATATTTTGCCGTATCTTCGATTTTTTTTTATTTTATTTGACAAAACAACATACATATACATAGCAACGATGAGGTAAATCACTCAATCATATACGCATACCTAAATAGCATATATTATAACTGTCTGTATATTTTTGCAATCGGCCTCGGCCGATTGTATATTAGAATAGCAAATTCGCTTTGAGAGCGCGTGTGCAAACTCCATTGGCGTGACATGCTGGGTACTAATTTAGTACTAAAACAATATTAACACAAAATTCTACTTGAAATATTAAGATTTCTAGAAATAAATCTTATAAAATGTTTACCATAAAAAAAAAAGATTTGCTCACTACAAAAACCAACTTCTTTCCGAATATTAACAAGAACACCCGAGAGACTTTCCTAAAAAGGCAAAAAAGGCAAAATTGAGGCATGGCTTTAGAAATTTTAGCGGGAAAATTCACAACTGCGCAAAAAAGATGGTTTTAAAAACAAGTAATTCCTATTACAAAAAGCCATTTGTGCTTTAACACCAACATCTTGAACATTTAATGCTATTCCGATTGCAACCTAAGCTTTTTAAAAAGCTACGCTTGTATATACAATGTATTACCTTAAAGAAACTTATCTTTAAGAATTTACTTATATAAATAGTACTATGATTATTATTTGGGACACTTTTAAATTATGCTTTTGGATATTATTCCAATCTTCTAGGTATGTGTCACCCTCTATGGCCTAGCTCTAATCTAGTCTAAATTTCGATTCTTGGGTGATTGGAAATCAAACATACAAGTATTCACGTGGGATGAAAGAACTTTAATTAAACATCACTTTGCAACCTTCTGTTTAATATATGGGTTCTGTCCATAATGAACATTTTGACGAATTAAGTATTTCAGTTTGAACAAGAATTGTCGCCATGGGGCAGACAAAAATACCCCGCTCCGGCAGAATGATTCTTTCAATACGGTCTTGAACCAGTGGATTAAGGGCATGACAAAAATCCCAGTTGAGAAGGGGAAGTTGTAGGTAGTATAAACTTGTGCAGTTGCTTTCCATAAGAGATGTGTGTGTGTGTGTGTTATGATGATTTTGACCCAAGAGGAGAGGCCTTTGTTGAAGGACACCCTTAGGTGTTAGACAAATATATATGGGAAATTTTTGTATGGAATTGAAGAAGATTCTCATCACATGGGGAATCTGTATGTATGATATCTTGATTCTATGTGAAAAAGATAGCACTACAGAGCCCGGAAACCATTTACCTATATCAATGTCCAGTACACTTGACATTGATGTAATGACCCCGAAATCGATAGGGATCATCCTTATCCTATGAGGACTCTCTGTCTGTATGGTATCTTTACTCTAGGTGAAAAGGGTAACACTATAGAACCCGGAAACCATTGCATCTACAGAGGGACGGACAGATGGACAACCTGACTTCAGTATACCCCCTTATCTTTCTTGCGAGGAGTATAATAAAGACAGTGAGTGATTCATAAAAATAGGGCACCGCGAAAGGGTGCTTGATACGCCCGCATCATGTTTTAATGTCGTCTACAAGCCACATCCTTCCATCAAAAGTTTTGTTCCCCTTTAGATAAGGAGTAAAAGCCCGGAAAACCTTTCCGACCCTGCTCATTTTCCCCCACCCCAGGGGCCTGACTCCAACTTTGAAACCCACATGCACAAATACAAACCACATCCTTTCATATGACACCATAAATATATGACCCATATATATTTGTCTAACACCTAAGGGTGTGTGTGTGACAAATCCTTCAACAAAGGCCTCTCCTCTTGGGTCAAAATCAACAAAACACACACACACACATCTCTTATGCCCGGACAAGCTTTTCTGACCCCACCCATTTTCCCCCACCCCGGGGGCCTGACCCCAACTTTGACACCCACAAGCACAAATACAAGCCCCACCCTTTCATATGACACCATCAAACGTTTTGTTTACCTCTTTAGTGAAGGAGGAGAAGCCTGGACAAGCTTTTCCAACCCGCCCATTTTCCCCCCACCCCGGGGGGCTGACCCCAACTTTGAAACCCACATGCACAACTACAAGCCACATCCTTTCATGTGACAACATCAAACCTTTGTTCCCCCTTTAGCTAAGGAGAAGCCCGGACAAGCTTTTCCGACCCCACCCATTTTCCCCAGGGGCCTGACCCCAACTTTGAAACAAACATGCACAACTACAAGCCACATCCTTTAATATGACACCATCAAAAGTTTTGTCCCCCCTTTAGTTAGAGATGGATGGACGGACTGACGGACAGACGGACAGCGTCCCATATCTTTAAATGCGGGTTTATAAAAACAAACTATTATTGAAACTAACCAGTATCACTTTACCTGTCTAATTCAGATTATGAGAAAACACTTTTGAGTATAATATTATACAGAACAATACATCAATGGCAGAGTTATCTTTCTCATAGAGGGAGTTTCCACCTTAAAACTGCGTTCACATGGATATCATATGTCACATTTACATATTTCACTCAAAATATTAAGTAGCAAACGAACAAAAGTACATCATATGAAACTGGAGAGTATTTAAAAGTTTCATAATGATGAGCCAGCATTGTTCAGTCCGGATTATCCTTAGCTTGTGACTGACAGTTTCCGGATGCGAATCCCGCTAGCGGCCGTTTCCTGCTCTGTCTTTCGAATGAGACAATTACGAAGAGGTATGATGTCATAGCAGACAATGACACAAAGAAGACCGAGTCTTAACGTCTATCTCAATGATAGGGCTACAATCCCTTACGTTGAGTAAACTCGCAATTATGATATACGGAATGACCGGCACGATTCTACGCATTTCCGCATCAAATGGCTAAAATATCAAACATACATAAACATTAAGCAAACGATCGACAGTATAAACTCATCCCCGATCTGTCGTCTGAAAGCTCTACACACATTTTTCGCCAACCTAAGTCAAATTTGCCGGTTTGTTTATATGTAGCCTGAATCATACACATGCTTGATTCTGCTACGAGATGCACTTAGGCAAACGTGGGGATGGTTCAGACTACAAGATGACTTGCGGCTAAACTTCTGTGCAATAAATCAGGTAGATATCGGTTACCATGTAAGTGAAAAAAACAACTAAAACCTAAAACAAGAAAACCACAATCAAACTCACAAAGATAGTATATGGCGATTTTTTCGTGTCTGTCTCTGCGAGATCTGTGGAATTATTCGCCGTTCCATCTGGACCACTGGGCGTAGTGTCAACAAACGTCTCATCGAACACTCTCAATCTGAAATGCAAAATCAAATACAAGCAAGTGTATTACAACTCACGTTGTCTCTTCTGTTAATTGTTGTTTCAACCATGTGGTGGCGGCACAACACTCGAGGGCTTAAAACTCTGATTAATGCAAAGGAACCATCCGGGATTTTAATGCACCAAGTAGGTATGTTTGGTATCCAACGCCACATCGGAATTATTCACCAATATTTTGGCGTCCAGTGTTTTAATTTTATTGGGAAGGCGGTATTGTTTCGAATCCACATTTGATAACCGTGATAAATTGCACTTCAATAAGTTCCTCATTACGCTTTAGCCCACTACGACATAGAGGCCCAAATGCCAAGTTTAGTCATGATTTATAGAGGTCCTAAGTCTGATTATGATTGATAAAGGTCCTAAGTCTGGTCAAGATTATTATTACGTCTGGTCAAGATTCTGATAGTGGTCCTAAGTCTGGTCAAGATTACCATTATGTCTGGTCATGATTTTGATAGAACATCCAAGTCTGGTCATGATTTTGATAAACAGCACCTATGTTTGGTCATGATTCTGATAGAGGTAGTCTGGTCAAGATTTTGATAAAGCACCGAAGTCTGGTAATAATTCTGATAGAGCACCTAAGTCTGATTATGATTTTGATGGAGCACCTAAGTCTGGTCATGATTTTGATAGAACACCTAAGTCTGATTATGATTTTGATAGAACACCTAAGTCTGATTATGATTTTGATAGAGCACCTAAGTCTGATTATGATTTTGATAGAGCACCTAAGTCTGATTATGATTTTGATAGAACACCTAAGTTTGATTATGATTTTGATAGAACACCTAAGTCTGATTATGATTTTGTTAGAAAGCACCTATGTTTGGTCATGATTTTGATAGAGAACACCTTGAATTGGATCATGAGTTTGATAAACAAACCTATGTTCGGACATAATAGTGTTTTAGAGTACCTAAGGTTTGTTATCATTTTGATAAAGTACGAAAGTTTGGTCATGATTTTGATAGAGTACATAAGTCGGGTCCAGATTTTCATAGAGTAACTAATTCTTGTACTCATTCTGACAGAGTACTAAGTTAGTATGGTCATGATTTTGATAGTGCACCTTAGCTGGTCATGGTTTGATAGAGTACGTGCATCATCAAGGAACATCAACGGAGCTACCATTTCCCAACCTGAATTCGGGTACACTCTAGAATGAACTACACAGATTCCTGGAAGCAATGACGTAAAGCAACTCTATAATTTGCCAAGAGCACACAACATAATTATCATTCATGTACCGTATTGTATTCTATGAAATTATTTCGTGAGGAAAACATGATAAGGATAATTTATATGGACGACAAATTACATATTTCAGAATCTGATATTATGTGGCAGATAAGTTAGACATGACTGGTATTCCGATCAGATTATTTACGGAAAAACCAAGCTTCCAAGCCAGAGTCCTGGGCATTAGCCCCGAAATCTGCTCCTATTTTCGGATTATTCTGTCGTCTAGCGCATAATCCGGAAATAGGTCCAAATTTGCGAATAGTCAAGAATCTGTGGACATTAATTCAAGGCTACAGAAGACAGCGAACTACAATTTCAGCAAACGATTTATTTATGTCCATAGTTGTATAATCGATTAATTGTTATCTGATCATATGAGAAGAACGTATCTTACGCAGATTCGATGTATCAAACAGCGAAAGAGCGTTTTAAATCAATTTACATGACACAGCAATGATTTACTTCAGTTTACAGTCAATAGCTTAAGCAAACTGACTTTATAACAGGGATAGACGAACAGACAATTCACATAACAACATTAACAGGTAAGCCTTGACCTTTAAGAGATGAACTTACTGACTTTTGTCTAAAAGCCCTATATCCCGAGTGACACAAGTCCGTTGAAACCGGGAGCAGGGGGACCATCCCCCTCCTTTTTTGCCAATAACTAACCAATATTTATCACTTACGAAACGAAATTAACACCAAAGTTTGCCCTCCTTTCCCCCTTTCGATACACTTCCAACAGCCCTGTAATAATTAACATTAAATTTTGCCTAAAGTATCATCATCGCCTATTGAAAATTAAACTGATATACGTATTTTCTTTTGGAAAATTAATTTCTACTCTCTGACTCACCCTGACCTTTCAAAAACGACCTCAGAGCTACAGATAAGGCGCGTAAAAGCGTAATTACGCATTGAAAATTGTTAAAACGCATTGAAAAAATAAACAGGGTGTAAAAATACGCATTTACATACCCGTCTTACCCATTAGATGTCCAATGCAGTGCGTACGTGATTGTCAACATAAAAAAGAAGTAAAGCTGCCTTGCATTCGGATTTGGTTTGTTTTTTACCTCGTGCGAAATTAAGGCGTTTGGAACGGATCGAGACTTTCTCATATACTATTTATAGTAATTTTAGTGTGGATGCGCCGACTAGCGGCGAGTGTAAATACATTGACAGTGTCAAGTCGAACGCGAAAATACATCGTCTAGTAAGTCTGGCAGATTCAAAAAGAAATAATTAAATCATAAATGTATTGTATTATTGTGAAAGTGTCACTGTGCAACTTTTCAATATAATACTCTTAGTAACAACAGTAAATTACGACCAAAGCTATATTTCAAAAACACCAATAATGGCCAAACAGCTGCAATACAGTAACCCCTTTTCAGCATTGCGAAAAAATGGGGGTGAAAATACCAAATTCGAAATTTGAACTTGACATCAGGGGGTAAATACCCTTTGAACTCAAAAATTATCGAGCTCTGTGACCTTTGTCCGTAAGCCCATAGTCCTAGTGATGACTGTATAAAGTGTGATCAAATTCTGATGAACAATTCAGAACATATGAGTTAGGATTGGCACGACAGCGACTATATGCTCCACCGAAATTTTTCCAAGAGCTTAAAAAATTACAGAATCAAGGGATGCACACGACAGAGACATATGAAAAGACGAAAGGGCTTCTATCAATACGCAACCGGACAAATCAAGCATTTACGGATATATTTATAAAAATAACGACGAGCATGCGAATATGGGATTAAGAAAATGCGCATAACTAGTTCTATATTTTCCAACTATAAATGTTGTGATGCTATACTGCCTTACAGCATACTCTGAAACACAAGATAGTGCAACAACATATTGAGCAAACAAGTATAGATATCGAGCTGTGTCGTTCTTCTGCATGTAGAAACAAACGTATGATACAGAGTTTATATAATAGTAGGGACAATATCACATATAACACTTACAAGGATACCGGTATATCATATTAACGAAGAAATAAAAACAAGAAACCGCTACAGACGGTATGGCCGGACTGCAAAGCGTTGAAAATTATTGAAAGGAGAATGTGTTTTGAATCTAAATTCAAATAAAACTAGGAACATTCAAGTTCAAGGACTCCAAAGGTGGCTATGTATAGTGCTCATCAATGCCCACTTGTGTGCAAAGTTCGAAAGATCTAATTCTAATTATTTTCCTGTAATTGATTTATACTTTGATATGCATTTGACAATGACACTGAGTATTGAAGGTCAAAATGATGTAACGGATAGAACTCATCAATAACCAACAATATGTGAGATTTGATATATCTATTTCTCATGGTCTACCTTCGTTAATGGGGAAATAATTATGCATTTGACCTTGAAACGGGGGAACCTTCAAGGTCAAGGTCACAAAGGTAACTCAGAAATGCAGTCCGCCAAGGTCTATCTACATGTATAGTTTGAATTATGTAATTTTCATCATCTTTCTGTTATTGATCTAAACTTAAATATGCTTTTGGTCTTGAAACTGGGAACCTTCAAGGTCAAAGTCACAAAAGAAAGTCACCAGGAATAGTGCTCATCAAAATCAGTCTATGTGTAAGGTTCGAAATACATAACTCGCGGTCTTTCTGTGACTGGAATAAAGTCATTTACACATTTGAGCTTTACACTGAGAACCTTCAAAATCAAGGTCACAAACAAAGGTTTCAATGGATAAAGTTCATCAAAGTAATCTACATGTGAATATTGAAAGAGTTTTTGTCTATAACCTTTCAACTAAATTCAATTATGCATAACCTTTAGTATCAAGGTCACAAACAAAGGTTTCAATGGATTGTGCTCATCAAAGTTGATCTTCATGTGAACATTGAAAGACAAAACTCTCACGGTCTTTCTCTAACTGAACTAAAATCAACTACTCATTTGACCTTGAAACTGGGAACCTTCAAGGTCAAGGTCAAAACAAAAGTTTCAATGGATAGAATTCATCAAAGTCTATCAACATGTTTAGTTTGAAATAGTTATTGTCAATGGTCTTTCTGCAATGAACTTAAACGCAAGAGCTAAACCAAATTGTTAACGCAGACGGACAGACAGACGGACGGACATAATCGTTTCATAGACCAGAGTTTGTTTCGCAATCCGGCCAAAAAAGAAAAAGAAGACTTATTAAATATATACCTTCCAAAAAGTCCACAGTTTAACCAAATTCTTATTGGCCTATTCGCGATTTAATAAAAATCAGGAACAAATCTACTATATCAAACGTCAATAACATTTGAAGTTGAATAATTGAGTTCAAAGCAAGGAGTAAAATCAATAGGGAAGCGATTGTAAATGCTGGTACAGTAAGGGAGAAGACTGGCATCCTGTAAATCCGGTACAATAAGGGAAGAGATTGGCATCCTGTAATTAGGAATGGGTCGATTACATTTAATGAATTATTAATGGAGAGCGGGTGTCTCGCAAAAGAACTGTGTGGAAAAACCGGTAGATAATCATGTAATCCATTGTTGATAATGACAATAGGGGCCAAAGACAGTGTGGTATCGCCAAACTTATTGATGACCGAATGATCATTTCAGTCTATGTCCTAATACTATGTTATCTGTAGATATCATATCGATGGTCAAAATCAACGAGTTTTATTGATGTTTTAAACTTTTCGAGTAATGCAGTGAAAATATGTAAATTCTGAAAACAGCCAAGAAACAACAAACAAACACAAACCCCATACTTTTCAATACTATCCAACATTCAGTATTTGAGCAACTCTCAAATTTTAAAAAATATATAGAATTTAAAAACCTAAATTTCTGCACACATAATATGAACATATGACAAGCTAATACAGTATATGACCATGTTCTTTGTTTCATTATGTCCCAGTTTCCGGTGAGAAAAAGGAATCAGTGAAACTGATGGATGCTCACCGATCGGCATCAAACCAACAGATAACTCTATCGGACAGGAGACCTTAAGGTTTCGAAATTATACGGGAATATAAAAACTGGAGCTGCTTGCATACTTAATATGAAATTAGAAAACACACTGGTGAGAAACTGTCTACATATAAACCTGTCCGAAGTATGATCACTGCCTGTTGAAAACTCGTTAAAGATTTATGAGTGACCTTGACCTCTCAAAAAAGCTCTAAGTGATCTTTGTCCAAAAGCCCAAAATCTCATATCCGCGTGAAAAATTGTGTGCAGTTAGAGCAAATTTTATTGAATGGTTTAAGAGATATGAGTTCGGACGGACGAACAGACAGACAGACAGTGGGGCAGACACGACAACAACGATATGCTTCCGGTTCCTCTATATAGGTAAAATATTCCGATTATATCTTAAAAGGAAATTATTCCTTCCCTAAATGGCCAAAACTTTCATACATCTTCACATGCACTTCCAATTGTTTTGTACTTTGTGTTTCATGGCGAATAAATTAACAAAGTCTCTATCACTCAACTGAAGGTACCTATCGCGCCATGTAACTTTAAGCCACCGAGTGATCGACAGAATATTGCCCCCCCCCTTTTTTTTGTCTGCCTGTAAGTAACTTTGACTTTACCAATAACTTTTGAGTTATAGAAGGGAAAGACTTTATATTTCACATATGTACTCCATTAATGAAGCCCTTTCAAATGACAGATGACAGCAAAACCAATGATCTTGTGATCTTGACCATGACCTTTATGCCATAAACAGATTTTTTGTAAGTACCGTTTATGCCTCTATAAATCCAGTTTGACTTGCGAGATTTAAATGACATTATAGCACATTCAACCTAAGGAAGACTCCTTTAGTTTTGGATAAAAATTCTGTTTCGTCGATGCGGAGTTGTGACACATTGTATGCTAAAACAGGTCTTTATTTAGACATAAATGTTTATGTCTCGCATTAACTCCAAAAATGGTTGTCAATGGAGAATATTGTTTAACAAACACCTCATATAAAGATACAGGGTTTGGTGTAACCATGAAATTCCACAGATCACATTACAAAACTAGCCGCTATATTTGCGGCATGACACTGCTTCATTTTCTGTCACTCTTTTATCACTCTTGCACAAAGTCAACATTTTCTTATGTTTGATGATGATAATTTTTATGAATTTAAATCTATAACCACATTTATCCTTCAATCATAAAGCGAATATCCATATTGTTTTCAGAATATTGTATAACCAAGGATCTTGTTCAAAATAACCATTTGTCTAATACAAAATGTATACAAATATTGTGGTATTGTGTTGATCAAAATTATAAACTATTCAAAGAGTTGAATTGTGTATTCAGAAATAAAATAAAAAAGTGTACAATGAAGAATTTCGTTCATTAAATTCTGTAAACATACGTCAAGAGTATCGTCTAATAGGTTACAACACATACCATTTAGCCTCGTGGAAAATTTACTTTTCGCATAATGGACGACACTTTGTATTTTATATTTTACTTTATTCCCCATAGAATGAAAATCTCAGAAACGAGATATTTTATTCTGTTGCAGCATTCATATTTGTTTTCTTTCTGTTGCTAATTCCGCCTACACAACACACATTATATACAGTCTGTTTAGAAATAACGAGAAATTATTCAGAAAATCCCTTTTCAAATTATGAAATAGAACTTGATTATTTTAAACCCTCGACTATTTATTCCCGGTTCCGGCGCCATAAACTGACAATATACTTAAGTCAAAATTTCATATTTTCTGTTCATCAATGAATTTATAACTGGGATATGGATTTTATTTAGTTTTATTCTATTGATAAATAAAATTAAACAATTATGCATCAGAATTTATTTGAACGTTAAATAATGGAATAAATTAAAATGAAATATTTGACTTAAGTATATTCTCAGTTTATGGCGCCGGACCCTGGCTTTCCAGATTAAATGGTTTGATTTCATATACATAATCAACATATGGAATAAAATCATAGAAATGGACATCGTATTCTTTTTTTATTTCTGGCAAAGGAGAATATCATGGAGATTATGAAGTTTCGCGTTTCTTGTTGCTTCATTTTCAATAAGAAAGAGATCTATTCTTAAAAATGTTAAAAATTCAATATCTATGCATGTATATTGAATTTCGAGGATATCGTATCCATAACGAAAACGTAGTGTAATCAACAATAGCAAGCTCTCCTCGATGGCATGTTTGTCAGTCAAACACAATAATCCAAATCAAGTAGAAAATGAGGGTTTGTCCAATGACATATTTGTAATTTGGAAAATTAAAACATGCATGAATGATTACATTCATGCATATTTTAATTTCCCAAATTACAAATGATTACATTCATGCATATTTTAATTTCCCAAAGTACAAATGATTACATTCATGCATATTTTAATTTCCCAAATTACAAATACAGCGTATGTCATAAAACAAGTTGTTTGGGGTCACAGTATATAAAAGTCTTCAAATGAAACACTAGTCATTTGGAATATGTGTATGAAATGTGAACAACCTATTCTACAAAAAATATTTATATACATATAAAGACTTCAACCAATAAAACTATTTATAGACTATATTGTGCAACACTAGAGGTAAAATATCCCAAAAGGAACCACTAAAGTAAGTTTGGTCAGTGTAGAAGTTTGTCAATAAATTATCTTCGTCACTTGGTCAGATACACCATCCAAGTAACACTTGCACCTTGTCCAAACCTAAGTTCTACCAAACAACTTAAACGAGTCGCTGAAGCGGAACAAGTAGGTAAGATGTAGCATCTTAAGCATGAACTGAACTCAGCATCTCAAAATGAACCACTGATGTCGAAGTTTGTATCTTATCCATGCAAGATGAATGGTCTTCCAATGTCCTTGCCGAAGGTCCTAGTTTTTATCTTGTTTCTTCAGCATACAACACTGGTTGTCACTATAATCGAAACCATTTTGGCGAACAACAATAAAATACAACTACTATACAGACATAAAGCTTCTCTGTCTGATAACGTAGGAGTTTCACATATGGGCCGTAGAAGTTTTAGATGAAAACTGAATCAGCATCTCAAGATAAATTGGTCACTGTAACACTTGTACTTTGTCCAAAGCTGAGCTACCTCACATAACTAAAGTGAATCAAGTAGGTCAGATGCAGTATCCCAAGCATGAATCTCTCATATCAATTTGGTGAATGTGGCACGTGTGTACTTAGTCGAAAACTGAGCTACCCCAAATAATTGTTCGTTCAAGGGGAACACGTTGGTCAGATGCACTCTCCCAAACATGAACTAAAGTCAGCATCTCCAGTTGACCCACTTATATCAGTTAGGAAACTAAACCTTGTACTTTGTCCAAAACTGAATTACCCAGATAACTTACCCAGACGCTGACGATGACGGGGACGCCGGAGATACAGCATAAACTCATCGAAACTTCGTTGAGATGAGCATATAAACTCCGGAAAACTATTTGATCTACTTTAAATCATAAAATAGGTCACGATGCATCAATCTGGCTGAGATGCAAACTCACTCTTGTACTTTTTGAGAGAAACATTGTGACCAAATTTAGACCATATTGGACGAAGGGTGATCACAAAGACGTACGGTGGAAAAGGGTGATCACACTGAAGGAAGCTGGACAAGGGGTGATCACAGTCCTGTGGCTTAGGTGACTAGCTGGATCTAAAGGATTTATCACTTCCTTATTGAAATCAACGACTGTAGATGAAAATTTCTCTAACAATGAGGGTATGGTCTACTCAGCGATGCATTTAAGTGGAACAGTTTGGGCTAAGCGATCAATTACGATATGCATGTATAGGGACCTAGGTTCTTAAGTTTTTCATTCAATTTTGAAGTTCAAATCGTACCTAGGCAAGTTGAAATGTTTTCCTGTGTCCTTGTCAAAGTTCCTAGTTTTATCTGGTTTCTTCAGCATTTAACACTGGTTGTCACTACATAGGCGAAACTATTTTTGTGTTAAACAACAATCAAATACAGCTACTATACAGACATAAAGCTTTGCTTCCTTATGAAGTACGAGTTTCATATATCGATCGTAGAAGTTTTAGATGTTTTATTTCCACCATAAACGGGCGTAAGGAACCACGAATCATCACTAACAACTCCCTTGGACTTTCCATCCAAACAAATACTGCGTTAAGAAATATATGGCGTACACTTACATAATTCAGGTTGTAAAATTAATCTGCTACTCGCCGACACAGCACAAACTATGCTGAGAGGAGATTCATATATTCCATTTTTTTTAAATCAACAAAAATATTGTTTACAAGAATAATTACTAAGGGTCATGGGTCCATCGTCCCATTCACCCACTCGCTTTTCGTCAATATAACCTCTTTTGCTTGCTGGAACCTCTGTATATGTCGCTTCTGTGACGTCTAGGTTCGGATCAAATGTTACAGCCGGCCAGTGCTGAAGGTCGGCAGTGCTCCCACCACTCTACCACTAAACTCTGTCTACCATAATATATATATGAATTGGTTCTAGATGTAGTAAAAACCAAAAAATATCATATATGTATATTGAGACACTCAACATTCTTTAACATTTTTTGGATGACAGGAAATTCCATTTACCAGCAAAACAAAAATTGCATAATTGATGCAGTAGATTAATTACGTAAGAAACTTCCTGGTAAACGCAAATAGACTACAAAGACGTTTCATTTTCTCCCAAAAACAAATAGTGAATTGTCACGCAATCTTGATAACATTATTAAAATCACGGTTAAACCATTAGTATATATAATGAACTTATTTCAAAAGATTTCCACTCGATAATTTATAAGTCTAAATCAAAACAACTAGCAGTCGATCTCATTAAGATCACATTTCGCCATAAATAGACAAGGTAATTGGTGCCCCACTAAGCATTACCGGTATATCCAATAATGTTTTACAGCATCGAAGCAGTTTCATTCTAAAATGGGGACATTAAAGGAACGAATTAATTCTATCATTTCCTGGAATTGACGTGATCTGTATTACAGACTTTTTTCTGAAGGTAGATACGGAATCACATTTCTTTAAGTTGACAGGATATCTTTAGAGATAGGTGAAATTGGAATATGTGTGCATAATTCGTGAAAATGCTGTAAGAAGAGGCAGAATGAACCACATTTGTTCTCTACAGAAAGCAAAAATACTCCATTACCAGTTATTTCGTTAATGACTTTCTAAGAGTTATTTCTAAAACATACTGCATGCACATGTATACAAAGAATGGACCAATTAAGCGGAACAGTTGACGTTGTGTGTTACAAAACAGAACAAGAGCAATGCCTAGCGTGGCATAATACGACCGTCGCTTACGGGATCAATGTGAACGTATGGTTTTATTACCCCTTTGGTAATACTTCTATGAAATATTGAAATCCAAAAAGAAGGATCCAAGTCCCATAACTCTGTAACAACAAAATGGGATTTGCTCAAAACTGGAAAGTGGCTTCCCCTACACTATTTAAGCATTCTGTATAAGTTTCATGAAAAACAACTGAGGTTTACTTGAGTTATCACATTACATAGCATCTCCATAGCATCTTATCAGTAACAAAGTTTTATTCACTTTGCGTGATGTGACCTTGACTTTTGACCTATGACCTTGGATCAAGATCATGACACACCCTTGGATCCTAAGTAACAATTCTGTGAAATATTATTAAAATACATGCACAGGGAAAGAAGTAATGGCCCGAACAAGGTTTTATTCACTTTGCATGTTGTGACCTTGACCTTTGACGGTCAAGGTTATAACACACGCATGGCTGCTAAGTAACAATTCTGTGAAATATTATTCAAATCTATGCAAAGGGGAAGAAATTATGGCCCAAAGGTTTTACTCACTTTGCATGTTGTGACCTTGACCTTTGACCTATGACCTTGGGTCAAGTGTAACAATTCTGTGAAATATTATTGAAATCCATGCACAAGGGGAGAAGTTATGGCCCGAACAAGGTTTTACTAATTTTGCATGTTGTGACCTTGACCGATGACCTATGACCTTCGGTCAAGGTCATGACACACTTTTGCATCCTAAGTAACAATTCTGTGAAATATTATTGAAATCCATGCACAGGGGAAGAAGTTATGGCCCGGACAAGGTTTTACTCACTTTGCATGTTATGACCTTCACCTTTGACCTATGACCTTGGGTCAAGGTTATGACACACCCTTGGGTCCTAAGTAAAAATTCTGTGAAATATTATTGAAATCCATGTACAGGGCAAGAAGTAATGGCCTGGACAAGGTTTTACTCACTTCGCATGTAGTAACCTTGAACTTTGACGTATGATCTTGAGTCAAGGTCATGACACACCCAAGGGCTCTAAGTAACAATGCTGAGATATATTACTGAAATCCATGCGCAGGGGTAGAAGTAATAGTCCGGACAAGGTATTACTCACTTTGCATGTTGTGACCATGACCTTTGACTTATGACCTTGGGTCAAAGTCATGTCACCCCCTTAGGTCCTAAGTAAGAATTCTGCTATATAATATTGAAATCCATGATTAGGGGAAGAAGTTATGGCCCGGACAAAGTTTTACTCACTTTGCATGTTATGACCTTGACCTTCGACATATGAGCTTGGGTCAAAGTCATTACATACTCTTGGGTCCAAAGTTACAATTCTGTGAAATAATATTGAAATCCATGCACAGGGGAAGAAGTTATGGCCAGGACCAAGGTTTTACTCACTTTGCATGTTGTGACCTTGACCTTTGACATATGAGCTTGGGTCAAAGTCATAACACACCCTTGGGTCCAAAGTTACAATTCTGTGAAATATTATTGAAATCCATGCACAGGGGAAGAAATTATGGCCGGACAAGGATTTACTTACTTTGCATGTTGTAACCTTGACCTTTGACCTATGACTTTCGGTGAAGGTCATGACACACCCTTGGATCCTAAGCAACAATTCTGTGAAATATTATTGAAATCCATGCACAGGGGAAGAAGTTATGGTCCGGACAAGCTTATCCTGGACGCCAGACGGACAACGCCATAACATAATACGCCCCATCTTAAGACGGGTGTATAAAAATGATATAGCAATTACCACAAAGACGCTGCACTCCCTATAGGAGGAACAAAAGAACATTATAGCAGTTACCACTAACAAAAACACTGCACTCTTTACAGGAGGTACAAAAGAATGTTATTGCAGTTACCTCTTACAAAGACACTGCACTACTTACAGGAGTTACAAGAGAATGTTATAGCAGTTACCACTAACAAAAACACTGCACTCCCTACAGGAGGTACAAAAGAATATTATAGCAGTTACCACTAACAAAGACAATGCACTCCTTACAGGATGGTACAAAAGAATGTTATAGCAGTTACCACTAACAAAGACACAGCACTCCTTACAAGAGGTACAAAAGAATGCTAAAAAAGTTACAGCTAACAAAGACACTGCACTCGTTAAAAGAGGTACAAAAGAAAGTTATAGCAGTTACTACTAACAAAGACACTGCACTCCTTACAGAATACTATAACAGTTACCACTAACAAACACACTGCACTCCCTACAGGAGGTATAAAAGAATGTTATAGCAGTTACCACTAACAAAGACACTGTGCTCTTTACAGGAGGTACAAAAGAATGTTATAGCAAATACCATAAAGACACAGCACTCCATACAGGAGGTACATGGGAATGTTATAGCAGTTATCAAAAAGACATTACACTCCCTATAGGAGGTACTAAAGAATGTTATAGCAGTTACCCCTAAACACAGATATTGCACTCCTTACAGGAGGTACAAAAGAATGTTATAGCAGTTACCACTAACAAAGACACTACATTCCTTACAGGAGGTACTAAAGAATGTTATTGCAGTTATCGAAGCATATTATGTCTGCTCTTACTGCTATAAAAGATCATATTACCAAATATTGTGATGTTACATTTCATAATAGTAACATCAATTACTTTTGGTCAATTAAAAATTCTCATGAAGTTATAGACAAACTTCTTACACTAAATTTCAAAGCGACTCAAATTTCTACATTTGATTTTTCTACACTTTATACATCTCTGCCTCATGATTTGATTATAAAGCAAGTTGCTGTCTCTTATACAATGGTGTTTTCACAGAGAATCTAAAACGTACATATGTACTTCCAATAACTCCGGATTCTTTTCCAACAAACAATATACTTCATATAAATACTGGACTTGCAAGGAATTATGCAAAGCACTAGATTTTCTCATGAATAATATTTTTGTGCAATTTGATGGCAAGATATATCAACAAATAGTTGGGATTCCTATGGGTACTAAAGGTGTGCCTCTGATAGCAGATTTATTTCTTTATTTTTATGAGAGGGATTTTATGGTTTCTATTCAAAAATCAAAACGTTTTGACCTCATTGTCAAATTTAATAATACTTGCAGATATCTGGATGACATTTTGGTTATCGACAACCCTGAATTCGAACAATTTATATCAGAAATATATCCATCAGAGCTCACATTGAATAAAGCTAATACTTGAGATAAATCTACACCTTTCTTAGATTTAAACATCAAAATTATCAACCACCTAATATATACTAATATTTATGATAAACATGAGGATTTTGGATTTCCTATAGTAAATTTCCCTTACATGGATGGTGATGTCCCTCAACTCCCATCATATGGTATCTATATATCTTAATTAGTTCGATTTGTTAGAGGCTGCACCGATGTTTTGGACTTTCATAAATGAAATTTACAAATTACTACTAAACTTTTAACTCAGAGTTACAGATATCACAAGCTAAGAAAAACATTCAGCAAATTCTTCAGATCTTATTCAGAACTTCTATCTAAATTTGGAAATATTTCTTTCAACAGTATGTATCCAATGGAATTTCCCATCCTAATTTTTACGGTGATCTCGTATATAAACTAAGGAAAGTAAAAGGCTCCGATAACGTTATTTTATCATGTAATAAAATAGTCTTCTAAATAGACAATATGATATTGAAATCATCAAAAAGACTATATGTCTTGTATTTGGCTCCTCTACAGCCTTATGCAGTCTTTTACTTGAACGTTGCACGCTGACTAACAGGGCGGTGGGGACTATATGACAGGCCTTGTCCAAACCTCTTTCAGAGAAGACATGGTCCTGAACCCCGTCCCCTCTGACTGTTAGTCGGGACTCCTACAGATCTAGGGTCTTAGCTCGCTTTCAGACTGGCAGAGCACGATTTATCATGTTGATGTCGCATATATTTTTATACCATTATGTGTTTTACAATACCTTACGTTTACCTTACCTTACGTTGTTTATATTTTTATGACCTCTTAATATGCGATACCTGTTGACCCTTGTTCTTTACATGGAGGATTATTTATAAATTTTTAAATGTACGTCCTTTGATTGTTCTGCTGTTACGGTGAGTGGGAAGGTGGGCCCGTAAACTGGTTAACCACACCATTTGTTTGGCTTTTGTCAAATTAAATGACCGTACTAAGTCGGTATCGTAATTGCACTACAATCAAATATTTTGTTATGTGTTGTATGTTCTAGTATATTATTTATATTCATGTATTGTATAGCTCCATGTTGACTTCTGCCACATAATTGAGCCAGTAACTCCGCTTTTTTCTTACCACTAACAAAGACATTGTACTCCTTACAGGAGGTACATAAGAATGTTATAGAAGTTACCACTAACAGACACTACACTCCCTACAGGAGGTACAAAACAATGTTATAGCAGTTACCACTAACAGACACTACACTCCCTACAGAAGGTACTAAAGAATGTTATAGAAGTTACCACAAAGACACTGCACTCCCTACAGGAGGTACAAAAGAATTTTATAGCAGTCACCACTAACAGACACTGCATTCCCTACAGGAGGTACAAAAGAATGTTATAGCAGTTACCACAAAGACACTGCACTCCCTACAGGAGGTACAAAAGATTATTATAGCAGTACCACAAAGACATTTGGTGCAAAATCTGGATTATTAGTAGTAAATATGTGACCAAAAGTTGGGCCCAGGCCCCCTTGTCCCCACTCTAAATCTGCCACTGGAATGTAATAGCAGTTACCACAACATACAGACATTGCACTCATTACAGGAGGTACAAAAGAATGTTATAGCAATTACCACTAAACACAAACACTACACTCCCTACAGGAGGTACAAAAAATGTTATAGCAATTACCACTAAACACTGACACTACACTCCCTACAGGAGGTATAAAAGAATGTTATAGCAGTTACCACTAACAGACCCTATACTCCCTACAGGAGGTACAAAAGAATGTTATAGCAGTTACCACTAACAGACCCTATACTCCCTACAGGAGGTACAAAAGAATGTTATAGCAGTTACCACTAACAGACACTACACTCCCTACAGAAGGTACAAAAGAATGTTATAGCAGTTACCACTAAAAGACACTACACTCCTTACAGGAGGTACAAAAGAATGTTATAGCAGTTACCACAAAGAAAATGCACTCCTTACAGGAGGTACAAAAGAATGTTATAGCAGTTACCACAAAGACACTGCACTCCTTACAGAAGGAACAAAAGAATGTTATAGCAGTTACCATTAACAGACACTACACTCCCTACAGGAGGTACAAAAGAATGTTATAGCAGTTACCACAAAGACATTGCAATCCCTACAGGAGGTACAAAAGAACACAAATCATTCGCCTCACATTGTATCAGTCTCAAGATCTACATATTACACTACACTGTCTGTCACACTTTAGATGTAATAAACTTCATACATACAATAAAATATATTTCACTAATTGTTATACCCTCCACTATGCCCAACAGATTTCCTTTGATAAGACTACATATGTCCTGTGGCATGGCCCTGATGAGTAAACACTGGTCAGACATTTCATCATCTATGACTATGAAGTGAACTCCATCCCCACATCATTGGCTTTACAAATCAAAGATATGTCATATAATATATCAATCTTGTATATAACCACTTACACATCTAAAATATTTCATATGATGTCAACCTTGTATATACATGTAATCAGTTACACATCACAAATACTTCATATAATAATCAGCCTTGTATATTACCACTTACATATCACAGATACTTTATAACAATTCAACCTTGTATATAACCACTTACACATCACAGATGCTTCATAACAATTCAACCTTGTATATAACCAGTTACACATCACAGATACTTCATAACAAGTCAACCTTGTATATAACCAGTTACACATCACAGATACTTTATAAATTATGTCAACTTTGTATATAACCAGTTACACATCACAGATACTTCATACAGTATGTCAGCCTTGTATATAACCAGTTACACATCACAGATACTTCATACAGCATGTCAGCCTTGTATATAACTTGTTACACATCAAAGATACTTCATACAGTATGTCAGCCTTGTATATAACCAGTTACACATCACAGATACTTCATACAGTATGTCAGCCTTGTATATAACTTGTTAAACATCACAGATACTTCATATAGTATGTCAGCCTTGTATATAACCTGTTACACATCACAGATACTTCATACAGTATGTCAACCTTGTATATAACTTGTTAAACATCACAGATACTTCATATAGTATGTCAGCCTTGTATGTAGCCTATGAAACAGTTGCCGTAACTAGGAACCCTATCACATTTTACATAAAGATCTAATGACCTCAACTTCCCAAGTGGCAATAGAACTGTATTGTGACTCCGTGTCTTCTAAAGTCTATATACTTTGATCCAGATATTTTAAGGTCATTCAGTTCACCTTGACAAAGTTCAGTGACTTTGTTTAATAACTTTAATTTACTCTAGTATAAAACACTGACTACCACCACATTCATGATACTTTGAAACTTGAGGCTCCAGACACTGATCAAATACTTGGACAAATCCATGTACATGTAACAAGGATGGATCTCTACAGGGTCTAACTCCCAACTGTCCTGGAACACATCAGTGTTAAAAATACTTGTATGTCCAATTTGACTGAATTGGTATACCAATTTTGCAATTTATCACTTGAAATACATTGAAATTTCACTTTAAAATTAAGTTAATTCAAGACAGTTGAAGTGCAATAGGCAGGCAGGCAAAAGGAGAAATGTAACTAGAGCTTACCTGTTGCCAAGGCAACAGGGCGGGTCTTCCTCTCTCGAAAGAAAAAAGAAAAATAAGTAGATAGAAAGAAGGAAAGAAAGAAAAAAGATCAGGAGAATGACTTACATGTACTTTACACACAAAAATACCCCCCCCCCAAAAAAAACCCTCAAGCAATCAAATTAATTAATAATTAAAATTGAAAAAAGTATTATCTAGAGGAAATAAATGAAAATCAAGTTAAAGAAACATTTAGAATTTCCATAAAAATATATTTGATATTGATAGAAAAAACAGAGATAATCCAATGAGTATACGCATTTATTGCGGCATCATAGATATGCCGATTAGGACAAAAGAGAACTATATACATGTATACATCTCACCGAGACACTGTGTAAACACACTCATGTAATTAAAGTGGTATGAATACAGCTATAGAAAGTCTGTGTATTACAGGATTCCTATTCAGAAGCGCGGTGACGTATTGCGACATAGCTGGATAGAGCGTGTGTATTGCGCGTTTCAATGCTCAAGATAGCTAAAAATATACCACTGAGATGACTATTGTAGTAAGCAGAAAAAGAAACTCAAATTAAAGTAAATCATACATATTGCGGGTCTCCTTTTTAAGGAGTCGATTAAACATTCCACGGACAAAGCACGTTAACTCGCGGTTGAATTAATCGCGATGGAATGAAACGCGAGTTACTGCGCCTTGTCCATGGAATATCTCACGTTTGAAGTCAAGCTATTAAGCAAGGCAAATTCACCGCGCTTCTCTACTGTGTAATCCCGACGCTTGGAGAAGATTTGTTTATTGCCTTGTTCATCCATAGCGGGTAGAGGGCAAAAAAATGTGATTTTTGTTTAAGATTTCGATTTCAAAACACTTTCTCAAACTCTCCTTTTTATACTTTGTTAATACGACAAATAAGAAAAAACATGAAAGTCACGCAAATAAGATATTTTTTTTTAAATCCTTTAAATCGCTCACTTTCAAATACTGAGAAACATGTTTCATACTAAAATCGGTACGGAAAATCGTTTGGTGATGTTCTGGAAGCGATAAGACTAAAAATAAAATGTTTTTGCAAATTACGTAATTATTTAAAAACTTTAAATTGAAATAGCGACCAAACTAAAAAAGATAGATATTATCGGCCGATGAATTTTTTAAAGATATGAACCTAGAGAATATGACAGATAAAATTTGAATAGTCTAGCATTTAAAATAAAGCTGTATGGCGGAGAATTAAAAATTTTACTCATTGTTATGTAATGTTTTTGAAAACTTTTATTTTTGACTTTTTTTTACTTAAACGGGTAACGATGTCTCTGAGAGTCTATAACTATAGTATAAAATTTGTACATAAATCCGTTTTTCAGAAAATGGAATTGAAAAATCGGGGTAAAATTTCGGCAATTTAAGACCCTCTCTCGATAGGGTCTACGCACGCTAGAGGGAAGGGGGCAAATATTTCGATGTTTTTGAAAATATCATTTAAAAGAGTAAACCCTTCTCACGTGCTGTATGGTTTTTTCTTGATCATATGACGAAAATTAAGCAAGTTATGAAGCAATTACGTAACTAACCAAATGTGTGAAAATCTTAAATTTCTCAATTAAAAATGGATAGAAAATATTTTAAAACCCTCTTACACCATGAAATTGACATTCTAAATCGTTTTGTAATATTTTTTTAACGCTAAAACCTAAAATAAAAAAGTTTTAAAGTTACGTAATGAGTTTAAAAACTTTAAACACAAATAGCGCCTTTACCGTAAAAGTTATGTAATCGACGTTAAGTTGGTTGTCTGGATGTTTACCTTTACAACATTATAAAGAAAATTTGGGGAGTCTAGCTTAAATAATAAACATTTTATTTTAGAGTATTTTAAACCTTCTCAAAAATGAATTTAAAATTTTGAAATAACTGTTTCTACCCTTATACTGACCCTCCAAATCGTTTGGTAATATTTTTGCAGCCCTAAAGCTTAAAATAAAAGTTTTTTGAAATTACGTAATAAGTTGAAAATTTTAAACTCTTATAGCGCCTTAACTATAATAGTTACCTAATCGGCATTAATTTCATTGTCAAGAACTACACCTGTACAACATCAAAAAGAAAATTTCAGGAATCTAGCTTGCATAATAAAAGTTATATTTGAGAGATTTTAAAAATTACAAATTGTTATATAATTTTAATTAAAATTTGAATTTTAGCAAAATTTTCTTTTAACTCTATCAGGTTTTGCTTTTTTAGTAAGAAAAAGAGAACAAAAGTGTTGACAGTGAAGCCGTTTCTGAGAAAATTGCAGTCAAAAAAGTGCTAAGAATAAAAATAATAATAATAATAATAATAATAATAACAAATGTAAAGAAAAAACCTCACAATAACAGAAGGGTCTTCCGATGGAATCGGAAGACCCTAATTAATGGTATTTTCCTGGACAGAAAGGGAGAAGTTATAATTACTTTCTTGGAATCAGATTTACATCTGGTATTTATGTAGATACCTTATACTCTGGTAATGACTGCTGATACCTTACACTCTCACCCACATACTCTCTTTACTTTTTCTTGTATTCAAATATAAATGCCATGATTATATTACACAATCTCCTACCCCATCTGTTCCCTTAACTACCTACCTGACTTCTTCTCCTATCTCCATGTAAAGGTCATGTTTACCTCCTTCTGTTTCATATTCCCATGCCCAGAGCTGTTCCTTGTCATCACTGCATACTGTGTTAAGAAATGTATCTTCTTTTATGTTTAAAGTGCTATTAGAATACTGGGGGATTTTGCATTTTCCTAAAATCTTAATTGAATTATTATAAAATTCATAAAAATTACCGCTACTTCTGCTTCAGCATTTCTCTGGGAGATAACTAAATATATCCAATTGCCCGATTTTACGGGAAAACCAGAGTAAAATAAAGGCTCCCTGTTCAACTTGTTGTACAACTTTTAATGTCTTTTTACTATGACGTCACAATTCAGACATTAACGTCATAATTAAAACCCAGAGAAAGTAACATTTGTGCAACTTCTGACGTCACATATTATGGAGATTAACGACTGAAAAAAATCAATCGCTCTGTTTAAGGATTACTGTATATCTCTTATGATCGGAGTCACACAGAAGCATAATTTTTGGTCAGCGACTCATGTATTTAAATGTGCACATTATACAGAAAAATTGTAAAAACTCTTCTAGCACTAAAAACAAATTTCATTTTCAATCTACGTTTTCCACTTCTTCAGTAAAATATTTATAATAAAGGGCACATCGATCAAACAAATTATACTACGAACTAATTTACTATACATTCATGAACAGTAATGATTTACAAGGAAAGAAATGAAGTATTAGAAAAAGTTATGATCTAATTTATAAAAGATCTTTTAGAAAATAAAAGTGATTAACAAATAAAGTTAAAATGTCCCAAAGTGTGCAATAAATTAGGTCAATAGATTTCATGTGTTATAAAACTGTCATAAGGCCTGCAATAAAATATGTTTGATAGATTCCAGGTAATACAAAAGGATACAATCGTGACGGATGTTGCATAGCATCAGCAGGAATAATTATGTCATCAAAAAAGCCTAAAGTTACTGAAATAGAAAATATAAAACCATTGTTATATGAAAACACAAGAAGTCCAAATGCGCCTTTATTGCTCAACTTGAGCACAAAATAATAACACTATACGTGATGTTTCATGTAGGACATTTTCTATGATGTGTAATATGTTACAAGTATAATAACACTACATGATGTTTCATGTAGGACATTTTCTATGATGTGTAATATGTTACAAGTATAATAACACTATACGTGATGTTTCATGTAGGACATTTTCTATGATGTGTAATATGTTACAAGTATAACACTACTTGATGTTTCATGTAGGACATTTTCTATGATGTGTAATATGTTACAAGTATAATAACACTATACGTGATGTTTCATGTAGGACATTTTCTATGATGTGTTATATGTCACAAGTATAATAACACTATACGTGATGTTTCATGTAGGACATTTTCAATGATGTGTAATATGTTACAAGTATAATAACAATACATGATGTTTCATGTAGGACATTTTCTATAATGTGTAATATGTTACAAGTATAACACTACGTGATGTTTCATGTAGGACATTTTCTATGATCTGTAATATGTTACAAGTATAATAACACTGTACGTGATGTTTCATGTAGGACATTTACTATGATGTGTAATATGTTACAAGTATCATCACACAACGTAAACCCAAAAGAAAAGTTATGCCTTAATTTTGAAACAACCTGATTTCATCAAAAGTATCAGAAAATTCCTTAAATTATCTCAAATGTATTTCATACTGTATGATGTTTTATGCAAATTGTGTTTGATATCCCGTTATCTATATTCTGGAATATTAAAATACACTTGTTTCATAAAACACCGTATGAAATAAAAATGCATTTGAGTTCCTACCTATATATGAGAGATATATCAGCTTTTCATGGATCTACAGTGGAATAACTTCCAGTGCAGTGCCTATATGCCCTCTATCCAAATATTAATTAAGATTAAGATATTTTGTAACCTTATAAGGTGCTTTTGACTCTATCATAAAAGTAAACCTGAATGATATGTAAACAGTGGTAGATTCAGGGTGGTGTGAAGGGGATGCCTGCCCCCAAATACTCAGTCTGATCAAAAATTGATCAAACATGCTATACTTTGACAGTTTTTGCTTATAATAGACTAAATGTTGTCTTAAACCCTTCGTAAAGAGGTGTTGAATCTACCATTTGTAAAGAGATGCTGAATGCAGCACCAATAAAGAGATGCTGAATCCATCACCAATAAGGGATGATGAATCCAGCATCAATAAAGAGATGCTGAATCCATCACCAATAAAGAGATGATGAATCCATCACCAATAAAAAGATGATGAATCCAGCATCAATAAAGATATGATAAATCCATCACCAATAAAGAGATGACGAATCCATCACCAATAAAGAGATGATGAATCCATCACCAGTAAAGAGGTGCCAAAGCAACCACTTCTCTAAAGAGGTGTTGAACCCACCAACTATAAAGAAGTGCTAATTCCACAATCAGTAAGGAGGTGCTGATTCCACCACCACCATTAAAAGGGTGCTGGATCCACCATCACCATAAAAGAGGTGCTGAATCCACCACTACTGTTAAAGAAGTGGTTAAGAGGTGCTGAATCCATCTATGTCATTAAAGAGGTGCTGAATCCACCACTACTGTTAAAGAGTTGTTGAATCCATCACCAATAAATGAGGTGCTAAATCCACCACAGTAAAGAGGTGCTGAATCTACCACTGGTAAAGATTGGTTTTATCTTTATTTTACCATGAACACCCTCTTTGCTGCAGCTCTTGATTTTGCCTTTGAGAATTTCATCCATGAATGGACGGAACACAACATATCTGAAATATACTGAAGAAGTAATATGTAAAATTATTCTATGATCTATTATAACAACAGATATAACAATAAACCTTCAGCTCACTCAGTTTTCTATGTATGCCTGATTCTTTCATATCTATACATATGCTAATGCAAGAGCTCATGATACTTTCACAATGCATAACTGTAAAGTCATTTCAAGATATACATGCACAGTCTGTAAAATCTAATATTCTGCTTGAATTCTGAAATTAAATTATTTCTAATGACCTTGGCCAACTCATCTTACAACAAATACCCATCTTTTGAAAACTGTATAATGTGCCTTAGAAGATTTAATAACAGTAGCATTTGCTGCACAAAAAATGCATGGGTGACATCAATTTCTTTGAGGATATTTCTTTGTCATAAGATAACTGTGACCTTGACTTGAAAGATATCAACTTGGCTAAGGTCATGACACACCCTTGTGCCAAAGGTAACAATTATATTAAGTAAGAAGCAGATTCATGCTACAGCTACAGCTATGGTTTTATGGACCAGACACTGATTTTTGTCACATGTTCACTGTGACCTTGACTTTGGAAATCTTAACTTGGGCCAAGGTCATTATACACCCTTGCATCAACAATTGGGTGAAGTATCAATCAAATCAAGCTTTGTGTGTTACTTCCAAAGAATCTAAACAAAGATGTGACAGACTACTGGAGAGATAAGCAGAGGAAATGTATAGAATAACCCTGAAATGTCACTTTGCTATGTTGGTGACACATAATAAGAAGATAACTTACCCACAGTATGAGATGCTCCATCTCCAGGAAAGATAAAACTTTCATCTAACTTTGTGATATCCCATAATGCAATGCAAAGTCCTACTTTGTGAACCACCTGAAAATCAATCATGAAGTGATGAAGCTAAATCTGTATCTAGTATTTCTCCTTCTACTTACATTATTTTTAAACTAGTCTACCATGTCTACCTTCATGAATTTTTTCACTTTTTTAGGACCCTAGTTGTGCCAGACTAAATTAAATCTTATCAAGTTACACCTCCTCACTAACTGCTGCAAGAAGCTACAGTATAGGTTATGAGCCAGATGACTATAATACTCTTATACTTATAATCAAAATTCCAACTATTCATAAATTAGGCATACTCAAAAATTTTAAAAAATACTATTTACTTTTTTTGATACTTTTACCTTATTGGCCAATTTTTTATTCAGAGCTTCAATAATGGCATCTTTAAAATCGATATGGAACAACCAAGGAGGAATTCGTACTGTATCTTTCATCTCTGCTAGGACAAACATGACTGTGTTTATAAATCTGAAAAGAAGACCGTGAATGATGAGGTATAAAGTTTGTGTTGTTAATATAGCGAAATGAGATAGGGACATGAGGTCAATGATGAATTAAAAAGCAAAGGTACATTACTGGGTTTTATCCTGTTTTACTCAGGACTTAAAAGGTAAGTATAAATGCTGTCAATATATCAAACAGAAGTTTACTTTACATGCACAACTTGACAATAAATGTCTTTTCAGTCATGATGTTAGCCAGAAATACTGATGTCCAATATATATGTAAAGGAAACTTGTTACCAAAATGAACAAATAGAAACTGGCAAAAATCATTTAAGAATTTTGCAGAGCTATTCATGAGGACACTTTTATAAAATAATTCCTTAACTTATCACATAATGCAGCCATTTCTTAACAAAAATTAATTTTCTAAATTTAAATATTTGAAAATGTTATTAGTACACATTGTATTTGTCTATAGAAAGAGTTAACACATAATGCAAAGGAATCTTGTTCTAATCCTTATCAAAACTGAGATAACAAATGTCAAAACTTTGTGATATCTAGTATGTCTCTTCTCAAAACAGTAAACTGGCAAAGATTAGGATACTGATTCCTTAGCAATTATATGTATTGTTGCATTTTTAAAGCACAAATCTGATATATTTTTTAACATAAAACAAAAGGTAAATTTTCAATGTTAAGAAAATGTTTTCATTTTATCCATTTCGGATAATTTATCTTGATGGGGACTTCTCAAGGGTTGCATGGAAGGTGCCCATAATACAGAAAACACTGAAATGTATACTGAAAACACCAATGCAAATGTTGAAAACTTATAATTAGATGAGTTTACCAAATTTTCATACAAATTGGATGAGTATCAAATGAGATATGACAATATTTCTTCCGTGTATCAATATCATTAATTGCTGACTTAGCTCTATGACCGTAATTGTATAATTTCTTTCAAGATTGGTCCTGGTCATATTTAAACATAAGATGCTTGCTGATAGGTTAACATCAGACAATTTAAAGAAATTTAGGATGGCAGATCTAGCACCTGTGAAATATGAGTTTTTTTGCATTTCAAAAAGATATAAATTATAATCAACAACAACATGAATGATTAAATACAACATGTACATTACAGAGGTAAGTTGATATATAATACATGTATATGTATACATTTTTGACCGAGTGTCTCAAAGTGCACACACAGCAATTCATTAAGAGCTACACATCAGTAGCGAAGGATGTGATATATGTGCAATATATCAACCTCTGCTGATGGTGACATTAATCTATATTCATGAAGGCATATCTCTGGAATCGTACGGGGTATGAAGTTGACATTATGTGAGTGAACATAAAATTCAATTGCCCAAACAAAGGCATTTGAAGTGAGATGGCATTGATGACTTGGCCTGTGAGATTCACTCCTTTTCTATAATAATAGTAATAGGGGCTAATTAGTGCACTTTGCCCCTGTGGTTAGACTGCTAGATGTAGGATTTCTAGAACAAATACATGCAAGTAAGGACATATGTTCCTTGTTTGATCAAATTTCTAAAACAATCACTTGCATACTTCTTGATAACTTTCAAAAAGTGTCAGACATTCTGTCTGATAACTTTGTGAATTTTATCCGTCCGAAGAATTTTTTTAGACCGAATAATTTTCTGTAATTTTCAGATTTGAAAAGAAAACCATGAAAGTGTTTGATCTTTATATCAAAAACATAATTATACATTTAATTTCATAAAATTCCGAATTTTCAGATTCAATGTCATATTCTAGAATAATCTGCCTTCAATTTTGTCCAATGTCCTCTTCTAACTATTCATTTTCACTGTTAGTTTTACATTCTTTTTCACTGACTTCCACACCATCAGCCATTCTACACACTGACACCTCTATCCTCCCCTCGGACACCTCCCGCCCCCATTTTCCTATCTGACACCATCATCCTACACAATGACATCTTCTCCCCAGACTACATCATCCTGTACAAGGGCATCTACATTTACAAATTGACAATATCCTCCCCACTGATACCATGCTTCTCTTCCTCCCCTCTATATACTCTGTTACTTTAAATGGCCATGCTGAAGCCATTTCTATCATATCTCAAACAAATGCTTGCATAGTCAAAAAAACATTACAGAGAAATGTTTGCAAAACAAAGAAAGTAAACTGGTTCAGATATTTTAGAAGTTTGTGTTACAGATTTGTTTGAAAACGGAAAATACGAAAAAGTTGCGTATCGGACATTAGGTCCAATTAAGTTACTTTTTAAAGTTATGTTTTACTTATTATTTCTCTGAAATTCTATTCACATTGAAATAAAATCATATACATATATATTACTTGCTTCCTCTTTTCTAAGTGATAATGTATGACCTTACAAGTTACGACATATAATTGATACAATTTATTTCCAAAGGTTTTAAAAAAATATTTAATATATGGTAAGGTTTGTGTCGCCTCAAATGTATGATGAAGCCGGTGTGGCCTTGTGGTATCGCGCTGGACTCCTGTTCGGGAGGCCGGGGTTCGATTCCCGCTCTGGTCATGCCGGTGTCATGTCTTTCGGATGAGACAGTAAAAACCGAGGTCCCGTGTCGTGATATGCATGGCACGTTAAAGATCCCTCACTGCTTCGGGTGGGTCCGTTGCAAAGGTCAAAATTTGTATGCCCCGCATCAGGCAGATGCCGTCACCATATACGTGAAATATTCGTGGTGTGACGTTAAACAAAAATCAATCAATCAATCAATCAAATGTATGATGAATACATGAATAAATTTATTATTTGAATAAAACATTTATTCATGTATTGTAGTATCTGAACAAAAATACTACAATAAATGAGGGGTGGACAGGGGGGTTCCCCTCTTCCGCCCGCCCCTACCTCCCATAGTATCCGGTGCGATATTTTTTCGGGTTTTTTTTAAGTATAAGACCCTCCCCCACTGTATAATTTTCTCAAGGATTTTTTCAAGAAAAAAAAGATTCTCCCCTACTTTATATTTTTCCTCCTCTCTCCCCTTCTGCCCCCTTGCCTCCCCTCTTCCGCCCATCACCTCCCCCCACCAACCCCTTACCATCCCCTCCCCCCTTACCTCCCACCTCCCTCTGACCCTGTCTGCCCCCCCCCCCCCCCCCATTGATAGCTTAATGAATAAATATGCCAATTATTATGTTTAAGTAAGAACAATTACAAGTATTTCCAATATGGTACATGTTGCGTAGCTAGCACATAAATAATTAATTTTTCAAATATAAAAAAATACTTTCTAACACTAAACCCTTACAAACTATACATTTTTAAAATTGTATGATCCCCCCCTGTCAAAATATCAAATTATAATTGTAAACTTTGACCACACATATCGAAATAAAACCTATATTTCTTTTGTTAACAGTATATATCTAGTTTCTAGTTCTACATTTAAGCAGACTTGCTTTAAAAAAATAAATAAATAAATAAATATATAAAAAATAAAAAAAAATTAAATAAATAAAAAAGTAATCGGTTATCATTCAAAAACCGATCGCAACGTCCAACTTTAAATAACTTTCGAATATGGTGTTTTACGCGCAACGCGATTCGTAAACCCAGCCATATTCAATTCACAATTATGATACTTTCCTTTCATCTAAACCCCAACAAACCTTATATATTTATGTTTGTATGATCATAATACACCTAAATATCATTTCATTTTTCCATTTTACCCATCCATATCAAAATGAACCTTAGAGTTCTTTAGTGTTCTTTAATGTTCTTTAGAGTTCTTCATTTAGGAGGACACATTTATTTGTGTATAAAGCATTCAAATGAAATAATTGACCGCATTCGGGCATCCTCGACCTTTTACTCTCTAAATTGTTACGTTTTCGAGAAAAGGGGCATCTCACAGGTACGGGCTGTATACTCGTCGTCTACTCGGGCAATGTACATAAGTAATACAGCGAAAGTGTAAATAGCCATATCACTTTAAGCACACGACCGGCATGTAAATAGCCATATCACTTTAGGTACACGACTGTCGTGTAAATAGCCATATCACTTTAGGTACACGACTGTCGTGTAAATAGCCATATCACTTTAGGTACACGGCCATCGTGTAAATAGCCGTTTCACTTAGGTACACAACTGTCGTGTAAATAGCCACTACCTGCCCTAGCCCTGTTATAGTTATGGAAAAATTCAGCAATAATCCAATATAAACATTCCTGTTGGTGATACTTACATATTACAGGATTAGATGTATAAAAGAATTTATTAATGTTATTAATCGGTATCATATATGTCACACGCATATGCAAACTTTCAATATATCCTTCATGTTTAATGTCAGACGGTCAGAGTAAATTCACACTACTGTATCTAACATCAACCTTGAAAAGGTACAATATTTTTCAATTGTATAATTTATGCAAGAGACGCTCTTATTAGAAATCCAAATCAGAGACACACATCTCTATCCAAATTGAGAGTTTTCAAAATCAAACTGAAAGTACACACAGATGTACTTGATTAGACACTTCGTATTTTAGACATTTCGTCATAGGGAACAATCCATTTTTATGAAGAATAAAAAAAATGGGTAAAATCAGGGACTTATATATAAGTCCCTGGTAAAATATATATAATTTGCTAACTAAATCATAGTTGGTATTTTAACATAAAAGTATTGTAAAAAGTTTAGTAAGTTACGTTGCGCAAGTTTAAATGATGTCCAGACCATAAGATTTTAGTAATTGCAGAGACGTATAATGGTTATACGTCTCTGGTTAAATCTATCCCTAAATCATAAAACACGTTTGAAATATGTCGGCCTAGTGGATGATATGTGAAATGTGAAGTCTAGTATTTATAAACGGTGGTAAATTGTACGTTATTATGGTAGTCAATAATTAAATAAATACACAAATAAATAAATAAATAAATAAATAAATAAAATAGATAAATAAATAATAAAAATGGCGTTCAGGTATTTTGCGCTGCTGGAAATTACATGTATAATTAGATTTAGTATTAATATAGACTACTTTTTGGTTTGTGCTTACGTCTCGCCAAGTGTATTTCACATTTCACAGAAAACTCGACCTATGTAAATGACTATCGGATATTCGTAGCAGTGAAAAGATCTGTACATGCCAATATTTATGATACACAGAGTCTCGGTATTAGCTGTAATGGTCGAAGACCAGATGAACTTATGATATGTCTGTACACGTTTCTTGTTTTCATTACTTCTCCTGAGCGGTAAGCCCTAATGCATATTGAACCTTGTGTCATGTTCTAATTTTTGAATTTACTTAGGGGTGGTAAATACAAAAATTAGAGTTGTCATGTTCTAATTTTCGTATTTAACCTCAACCCCCCCCCCCCACCCCAAGCCAAATAAAAAAAACCGAGTTTATATATTCTGCTATTTACTATTCTGAATTATTCAGTTATCCAGAAATAAAAATGTAAGAAATTATAGACCTACATATAAATGAAGACCCATTGTATATATGTACATGTAACAGATTTAGATCTAAATGGCATTACTGATTTAAGATATCAGACAACGTTAAGACATTGAAACATTATTTCGCCCATAAGTATTATTACTCTGTTGTACTTATATGGTTGTACGCTCATTTGTCTGATGCTTTGCACAGAAATTTTGACTTGTACAATTGACCCATCGGCAGCAGCGACGTCTACTATGACATATATATATATATATATATATATATATATATATATATATATATATATATATATATATATATATATATATATATATATATATATATATTCTTTTATGTTAGAAATATTCGAATTTCTTCGTCTACCAGTCGTAATTGTTATTATACTGCCAAAAAGAAAGACATCATACCCTTCTATCCGTCGTTCGTATGCCCTTTGATGAATATCGACCAAACTTAGTATTGCTATAAGAAAGATAAACGCGTGTAGATGTATAAGAAAAAAAAATACTTCTGATATGACTTTTACAGGAGTTATACCTCTTATCACACATTTGATACAAAATACTCTGCTGTCAGATCTTCTAAGAGAGATATGTACACATTACAACATTTAAAGTTTTTTTTTGGGGGGGGGGGGAGGGGGGGGATCATGGGCATTCAAAGTTTGACCGTACACTTTTTAAAAAGGTTTGACCGTACATTTTTATTCAATGTTTGGCTGTACGCTTTTTTCAAGGTTTGCATGGTCGTACACCGTCCTGATTTATGTACATCACTTTTATACATTCACCCTTATACTTGTGGCAGTGTGGCATATAAAAAAGCATATAAAAAGCAAGATGCTAATGATTGGCCTTATTGAAGACCAAACGCTTCACTTAATGTGTTGACATTTCCCCATCCCAATTTTTACCTTACTTTCCCTTAGATGATATTCTACCTTTCAGACATTCCTCATTGATACCAATATTAAAGTTCATGTACTTCATATTTTCATTTATTAGTACGTATACGTAAATGTTATTAATACTTTGAATACGTTAGATATTACCTAACTATCTAAACTTTATCTATATATACATGTATGTGATATTTTCCTAGTCCGAGATACCAGACCCAAGAATCAGACTTCAATCTAATGCTTGGGTCTGATATATTTGAAAAAAAATATACCATCCTTCCAATAATCCTAACCTAAGTACCCCCTTTCGACGAAAAAGGGAAGATTATTGGATTAGAGAATTAGGTACCGCGGCGCCTTATGACTGCAATGACCACATTGATACTGTAGGAAACTTAAGAAGCCCTGGGAACCAGTAGGTGAATGTTCTTCAATTGTTTGGCCATACATCAAGAAGTCATGGAAAACGTAGGTATAATAAGCACAATATCCATGATGTATCCTTTGACGCTTCTTTTACCATTTGTCAATCTACCATTAGGGCTGCATCATATTCGTACCAAGTTATATTCCCTTCCTTTGAAAAGGTTATATGAATTGTACGAATCGTCAATATCCTTACATTTTACCGACTCTAGTTCCCCACAATATCGACTGCAGAGCATCGTTATGGACATATTGTCTAGCAGACTTTTCAAGGCAGTTAAAACCGATATACCTATTGGTGATAACATAGGCCCCTTCCTTAAAATGAAATTTGCAAATAAGGGGATTGATGCTTTTAATTTGAGTAACATTTTGAACCATAGGTTAGTCAAGGATAAAATCCCTCCATATTTCAAACATCAGGAGTCGCCTTGTATTTCTTACAGCTATACATCTTCTGTGTCTTCTAAAATATTTAATTATAAAAGTGTTTTACAGTGTCTTGATTCACATAACATTACAAAAGATCTTCCACCCTGTACATGTTCCACATCAAAGTATCTTTACCCTCCATGCGGCCATGTTGTAACTGGTGACCTCAATATAGTCCATAACAGGAAATTACGAGACCTCCTGAAGAAAGGTCCTAAATATAGAGAATCCCATTCGTTCACATGGCATGAAAATTTAAAAATTATTATGGGTGCATGCGAGGAATATGCCAGGAGATGGTCAAAAAGGGAAGAAGTGGAGCCTGACACTCTCTCCGAATGTATGAAACCCATCGGAGAACTATTCTAAAGAAGAATAGGGCGTCTCAGGCATTCGGTAAGAACAAGACACGAGTCTATATTTAATGACCCTGATGTAGCCAGAGAACTCTCTGAACTCCACGAACAATTTATTATTGTCCCAGCTGACAAAGCAGCAAACAATTATACCTTCGTTTGCAAAAGATTTTACATTAATTGTCTGTTAGAGGAACTTGGATTACACTTTGCACCTGTAAATCCAGCATACACACAAACAAATCGATCTATTTCTGAAATACTTCAAAACCACAAGTCTGTCCTCGAGTCTTTTGGAATTACCACGACAAACTTTGACATTGAATTACCTTATATTTATCGAATTCCAAAAATGCACAAAACCCCTTACAAACATCGTTTCATTGCTGGTTCTTCCAAGTGTACCACCAAACCTCTATCTATATTGCTAACGAAGATATTGACACACATCAAGCATGGTCTTCAAATTTACTGTGATACCGCATACTCCAGAAGCGGAATAAATCAGATGTGGATCCTCAAGAATTCTATAGTACTTTTAGAGAGTCTAAAATCTCCGAAATTTATTAATATTTTCAGCACTAAATCTTTTGACTACTCCACGCTCTTCACTACAATTCCGCATCAAAGCTCAAAAACAGACTTGCTATAATTATTCAAAATTCTTTTTTCCATAAAAATGGAAATCGTAGATATAAATATCTTGTCATTGGACGGGAAGATACATATTTTGTAAAAGAACACTCTGATGCAAAGCACAAGTATACCGAAGATCAAATCATCAAAATGCTGGAATTTTTAATAGACACTTTTTCGTGGTGTTTGGAGGTAACATTTTTCAGCAAATCATTGGCATTCCCATGGGAACTAACTGCGCCCCTCTTCTTGCTGACATTTTCTTATATTCGTATGAGGCAGAATTTATTCAAAACATGCTCTCCACAGGCAGAAAAAGCCTTGCATCTCAGTTTAATTTTACGTATAGATATATAGACGACGTATTGTCAATCAATAATTCTAACTTTAAGGATTGCATACATGAAATCTATCCCCATGAACTTGAGATAAAAGAGACAACCGAGAGCAATAATTCCGCTTCGTATCTGGATATATTTTTAACTTTCGACAATGATGGTCATTTGAACACCTCTCTGTATGACAAACGTGACGATTTTAACTTCCAAATAACTAACTTCCCGTTTCTTTGCAGCAATATCCCGTCCTCACCTGCCTATGGAGTTTATACAACTTATAAGGTACGCAAGAGCCTGTTCTCTGTAAGACGGTTTTATTCCAAGGGCCAAACGACTAGCCACTAAGTTGCTCATGCAGGGATATGTTAAAGAACGTCTCAAATCGTCACTGAGGAAGTTCTACGGTCGCTATGGGGATCTTGTACGAAAATATGATGTGCCTCTTTCTAGAATGATTGATAATATTCTGGAATGCGACTAAATGACCTGTTCAGTGAACACCAAATATGACTTTGTATACCAGTTTTGTACTTTCGTATGTACAATTAGGAAACCAAAACTCTTGATTTTCACATGTTTCTTGAGAACTGCTGTGACGGGTGAAGTATGCAAACAGGAGACGCTTACTCTCCCCGGGCACCTGGTCTCACCTCGGAATTTTTCAGTATTTCGGGGTTCACAACAGTTCCTTTTTGAAACTTACACGAGTTTGTATCTGTCCTTGGACTTTGAGAATGATTAACGGTTTGGTAGATATTGATTTTGGGCTAATATTTTCCTGCCTGTATTTTTCTATGTAAGATCATACAAATGGGAAATGAATTTGTATAAGCGGTGTCGCCCTTCATCAAACCCCTATCGTACTGTGTTGACTTGAATTCCTTACAACGTACGCTGCGATCTAAACAATTAGAGAATCGGATTCGGTTCAAAAGCAATACTTGTCCAGAGGAATTAATCTCTCAAATATCTTCATAGATCAATGGAGAAACAGTGGCGGATCCAGGATTTCCGAAAGGGGGAGCACATCTGCATTATCCAAACTACTCAGTCATTTTTGGTGCCAAATCTGGATTTTTAGTTATAAATATGTGGGGAAGATGGGGGCGCCCCCACCCCCTCTAAATCCGCCACTGAGAAAGGAGCGTGAATACTGTCATAGGAACTCGATAAAGTAAACTTCTAGTAAATGTTTAGAGTGTAATATCGAGTCGTTTATGAGGCCGAAAGTAATAAAATGTTAGAATCAATTGCACCTATCTTTAAATCAATTATACCTATCTTCAAATGAATTCTAATTTGGTAGAATTCAATTTAACTTATCTTTAATTGAATTGAAGATAGGTGCAATTCCATTTAAGATAGGTTTAATTCAATTATACCTATCTTTAATTCATTTGATGATAGGTACAATTGATTTGAAGATAGGTACAAATGCAGTGAATTAAAGATAGGTATAATTGAATTAAAAATAGGTGTTATTGAATTGAACCTATCTTTAATTATCACGATAATGACAATAATAACTGCTCTTCAAATCAATTGCACCTAACTTTAAATAAATTATACCTATCTTCAAATGAATTATAGATAAGTATAATTCAATTGAACCTATCTTTAATTGAATTGAAGATAGGTGCAATTCCATTTAAGATAGGTGTAATTTATTTGAAGATTTTTTGGTTCAATTATTTAAAGATAGGTATAATCATTTAAATCAATTGCACCTATCTTTAAATCAATTATACCTATCTTCAAATGAATTATAAATAGGAAGAATTCAATTGAACCTATCTTTAATTGAATTGAAGATAGGTGCAATTCCATTTAAGATAGGTGTAATTTATATTTGGTTCAATTATTTAAAGATAGGTATAATTATCTATAAACTGAATTGTACCTATCTTCAAATCCTTTGTGGATATGTTTCAATTATACCTATCTTCAAATCAACTGCACTTATCTTTAAATCAATTATACCTATCTTAAAATGAATTATAGATAGATATAATTCAACTGAACTTATCTTTAATTGAATTGAAGACCATTCTGATTAAAATTCGATCTTACTAGATTTTCACTCCTTTTTCCTAGTCCCCCACCAGTCCTCCCCTGTTCTGTAGACACTTCGCCGGAACCAGAGACATAGACTACCCCCAAACCGGCCCCAGCTCGAAAACCTAGATCTGTCCCTGTATATTACTAACAGAAATTACAACATTCAAACGAATTTCCAATGCATATATATGAGATTTATCAAAAAGTTATGTGTATTTAGATTGACATCGTCTTTCAATTTATAGTCAGTTAGACTTTGGACTCATGACTGCCTGGCACTCCGACAGAGGACGTTTATCATGGGTGTCTAATCTCACCATTGTATGGTGCATGTTCAATGTGCCAACCATTTTCTTTCCATTGTAAAGTAAATGTCCTATGACTTATTTGTAATTTGTGAAATTAAAACAAGCATAAATGACTATAATTCTTGTTTTAATTTCACAAATTACAAATAAATCATAGGACATAAATATCGCCTTTAAAATATTCCATGTATTTAGTTTTCATGCAAGTCTTGGAATGTGCGATTTTTCCTCTCCGTTTTATGTTTCGAATCTAACTGAATGTTCTCAATTTGATTTCAAATAAGATTGTCCCCCTTTTTTTCTATATGAATATTTTCATAGGACCAGAAAACTTTCTTCTAGGAAATACATATTGCACATGAAACATACAATCATTTAGGATATACTCGCATAACATTAAAAGCAATAATTCTATATTCAGTAGATGGAAAGGTTTTTCTTTATCGGGAAGATAAAGATTTGACTCTATCAATTGACAAAGCTCATCGACCCCGGGAATGTCAAATATATAAACAAATACATACTGGACGTCGCAAAAAAAAAAAAAAAAGAAAATGGCATAAAGTATTTGATAACATTGCAGTGGAAAGGACATAGAGTATTTGATAGGATTGCAGTGGGAAAAGACATGAAATATTTTATTACATTGCAATGAAAAGGACATAAGATATTTAAATACATTGCAATGGAAAGGACATAAAATATTTTATTTCATTGCAGTGGAGAAAGAACAGGAAATAAATAATTACATTGCAACAAAATGACAGTCACTTGTATAATAATTTAACTCATATTGTGAACCCCCGTCTCATCTCTCGTTCTCTCGTTCTTCTCTCGTTCTCGTGAAGAACGAGAGAAGGAGAGATGAGACGGGGGTTCACACGTTGAATTTAACTGAGCTGCCTTAAAACTCTATGAACATCCATTGTATGAAAAAATCTCCAAAAGAGCGAATTCATGTTAAGACGCAACAAAAAAGTAAACACGTTGTAAAGAAAGAAGCTTAAATTTAAGGCAAATTGATACTTGTAACTATTTGCACTGATCACCGCAGCAAAGGGAAAGACAGACGAGGAAAAGATGGTAAATAAAGCTCACTTTGTACAAAATTTGTGAAACAAAGGTATGAAATTAATACATGAACTAGAATGAAGTTTATAAGAGGAACGACATATTATCTGTAGATATCTACTATGAAGTTTGCTGCGTAAATCTAAGACCGAACATGCGTGAACACACAATCAGGATTATGATTTAGATCTTATTCCATTGATTTGAAGGATTCGCTCTCTTTTTTATCCAATTATTTGGAATAAGCAATTTCGTTTCTTTCGTGAAGATGTAATAAACATAGATTTTCAAACGGATAGAAAATCTCAAATAAAATATTTACTCTGTATTAACCTCGCCTCAAGTCATGAAAAATTGAGAATAATTCATTAATTGAAGAGAGAATCGGATGGTTTTGTCATAACTAAATATTATCACATTCGGATACTATCTCACTTTTATTGTTTGGCTAGGGGATTTCCTCTGTTAAAAACTGAACCATTTGGAGGAGGGAGGGTGGCGTTAAACTAAATCATTTCAGAATATTACATTCTTTGTGGATGGACAGTATTTAACGTTTCATTTGGAGGAGCTATTCCAAATGACATACTTTTGATGTAAAAGAATCTAGGGGGTTTTCTTTCGACTTAGTCATTTTGTCTGTTTTCAGGAAATTTCTTAGATTTTCCCCTTGTAGTTTGTATAAAATCAGAGACCTACATACACATTATTGTATATCGTATATTGTATTAATGTCTCTGATAAAATGCATTAATTTTGTGTATTTAAACTGATTTTACTATAGTAAATGTAATTGGAATGAAATGGAATACAAAGATAATTTCTAGAATAAAATAGGGCACGGCTAAACCAGTACATGATAAGCCCGCATTTTGTTATCCTGGGTGTCATACAATCTAAAGTTAAATATCTAATCTATTTGTGGTTTTAAATTACCTTTGATGCTAGTAAAATAATTCAGTTTGCCTCTTCTTCAATTCTTTGTAGGTTAATTCATCATCTTCGCGTATCCGTTATTTCCCATGTTGGCAACCCCTCACCCCCCCCCCTTTTCATAAATTTTATACATCAACTACCGTTGTATCTATTTTTGAGGTCATAACATCTGTATTTTTTTCTAATAACGTTCCCTTTCCAATCTGTACATCTTCATACAGTGTCTTCTTTGTACCAAGATATATCCAAATCTGACAAAGAGTTTAGGAGAAGTTGCGAAGGCAAGGTATTTTGCATACAAAAATTTAAGAAACTCTAAGTCCAAGAGCCAGTATCTATTTATTTATTTATTTATTTATTTTATTTTATTTTATATTATTTATTTACCTTTTTTGGTTTAATTTTTGGGATTTTTTTGGGAAGAGGGTTCTCTTTTTGGTTTTTTTTGGGGGGGGGGATGTTCTTTTTTTTTCTTTTTTTTTGTTCTTTTTTTTTTTTTTTTGGTTTTTGTTTTGCCTTTGGCGTTTTTGTTTTTGTTTTGTTTGTCTATTTGTTGGTTTTGGGGGGTTTTCTCTTTATTATTTTGTTTTTTGTTTGTTTTGTTTTGTTTTTTGTTTGGGGTTTTTTAACAGCATTCCCCTCCCAATAAGCAAATCTACATGTAGTGTTCTTTCTTTGTACCAAGTATAAGAGTTTAAGAGGAGTTGCGAAGACAAATAATTTGGACAGACGAACAAACAGCGGTATAGCATAATAAACACGCATTTTTATGCGGGCGTGTAAAAATTGGTGATGGTGGTGATGAGGGGGTGTGATAAAAAAAAAATAACAGTATGCGAGCAATAACAAGCTTTCACAGACTTCTTTTCAGAACTGATTGAAAGATTTTTATGTTTTAATGAAACTGTGTATGTATGTATTACTTAAGGTCCCTTACATGTTTTGCTGTTTTTCGATCAGAACCGCCAATAATGGATCTATGGTGGGTGACATAGGCCGTAAAAGGTATCTCCCATTGACAAATTTCTTAAGACCAGCTGCATAGATCTACAAACGGAATGCTCCAGAGTGGTATTGAACAGTGTCTTAAGAAGTATTATTTTTTGTTCCACTGTGAAATCGAATTATTTACGCTTTTTGTCTCTTTTTGACTTTGTCATTTGCACATATTTTTGTGTTATTTTCTTTATTTATTCAATCAAGAGAAGCAATAAAGCATGAACATGTATTTGCTAGTTAATGTTTAATTATAGAAAATATCTATTTCAATGGTTATTTGAAAATGTCATGTCAATACTCAGTTTCTCAGGAATTCTCTTTTAAGGGTTTTCCCATATTTTGCTAGTTTTGGCCAATATGATTAGAACCTTATGTTTATCCCGCTTCTCTATTTTTCTACCACTGCGCAATGCCAATGGGACAAATAGAGAATCGGAATGAGGATATGGTCTTAATCAGATTGAATTCTGGCATGCTGAAGAGCAGCAGTCCCACATTGAAAGTATTTTTTCATTACATTTTACACCAAAATAAACTTTAAATGTTTTGCGCTTAATAAATCACTATATATATATGGTACATGTAGTAGGAAAAAAACTTTCACACATTTTTTTTTTATTCAGTATACATAGAGAAGCAATGAGGCATTTATTTACCCACCTCTATTTGGAATGTCTATTTAAAGGGTTATTTGAGTTACATGCTAAAATTAAGTTTTCATTAATGTTATGACATTATTTTATTCTAAATTTTGTTGCAGGCATGTTCTGGCCTACTGAAAGTCTTCAGTTCGGACAGAGGAATACAACAATATCGGGCTATGTCTATGATTCACGCCCCCACCCCCAAGATAAAGGGAAAAAAATGATTCTAGTTCATTTTACACCAAAGCAAGATTTTTTTTTAATGTTTTACAATACCCAATATGTTAACTAAGTCATTTAAGGGAGAAATGAGAAAAAGAATTTAGACGATTTTTAACCCATGATTATTTTTTTGTGTGGTTGTCTTGATTTACTCAATGTAGAGAAAGAAATTACAGTCATTTGTCAAAACACTATTATCAATATATCATGCTTGAGGTGTGTAATATTTATAAGCCCATTTTGGATCTCCTTTATCTTTTTATGTGTGAATTTACATATGTGTCTGTACAATGATTGCTTATTGATAAGGCCCCCCCCCCCTCGAAAAAAACCCCCCAAAACTGAAACAAATAAACAAACAAAAACAATCACAGAAATAAATAAATAGGTAGACAAAAAATAAATAAAATCATATTCAATTTGAAATTAGAATAGAGACATAAATTTATATGAATGTCCACTATCAAGTGGCACGTTGAATATTAGGTTGTACGTCAAATTATATTTTATAAATATGTCGTGGATTAAAGGGTTTTTTTTCTATATTTTTGGAGTTAGAACAGAGACATCCATACCAATATCTATGATTACCAGGTGGAGCGTTAAAATAAATCAAAACCAAGGACTTATTTAAACAACTTGTTTATAAGTTCCTGTCAAAACGTACATATATATCAAATTATGTTGGAAAACCTCAGTCACAAGAAAACACGTTTTAACTGACATTTGTTATAGAGATATGGGCTGGAGGGGGGGGGGGGGTTCGTATTTTGGATTTTCATTGTTCACAAAAGTGTCAGTTTAAGGGATGGAGAGCTGTATCCTTTCAATACTGACAACAGATATGCAGTGGAAGGTTTATAGGATTTTTAAATTTAATCTTTCTTTTGGTCATCTACACTGTGCCATAAAATACTTCAGTGTGAAATTATGAAAATGACATAGATCAACCTCTTATAGCGAACGCTTATGGTCGTCTTCTTTTTCAAAAATCCTTGATTCACGATAACTTTGCACTACATACCATGCATAATAGAGTATTTTGAGACGTCCCCTAAAAATCGATCCATTAGATTATAAGGCATTATGGGATAGTTCTCATTCATAAAGTGACATCGCTACGACTTTCTGCCCACAATGATTGTGTTTTAATCTACTGCACAATTATTTCAATGTCATCTTGGAAAAGCGGCTGATATATTGATAATTTTTAAAAGTTAAGCCGAGGCATGGTGAAGGAAAAGCCTAATTCTATCAGAACTTACGACGAAGATGGTTTTCGAAGGAGAGCAGCATGCTTGTGTTTCAAAGATGAATCCAAACAGGAGGTAACTAAGATTTGTTTACTTCCGAAATAATAAAATAGATCTAGTTTGTACATTCTTCCTATGAAGTATGAAGTACAATTTGTACAAAAAGTTGTTGAATTTGATTTATCTTAATAGCATTCACTCAAATCAAGACTCAAAACTCAAAACGTACATTTCAATGTTAAGATTGGTGAGCATTAAAACGTCATAAGAACTTGAGATTACATCAGTTCTAAATATGTTTTTGGAATTTCTGTCATAGTTGACCAGTTGATGGCAGTTGAATAGAAATTGATTTGTATAAGTCATTTTTTACAAAAGAATAAATTATTCAAAAATTTAATGAATTTTTCCGGTATTTTAATAGATACATTGATATTCGGAGATAAGTTTAATCTGAGTTACAAATTGACTAAAATATAACAGTTATGACTTATGTATGTGACCCCTACTGAAATTCAAAGAAAGTCCCCTCATTGTAAACACTATCATGTTGGATTTGTGTAAACCACGTTTCTTCACTGATGATCGACCGAGCTGCCTTTATTGCCATTGGTCTGTTTTATATCTGACATACTATTCAACCAATAGAATGCTTAGACCTATTTTTAGAAAAGCACATGCTAAAATTTGACAGATATTTTTAAAAAGATTTGGACCTTGTAATGTATTAACATTTAATCCTTAGATGAATTTAACACCTCTTTTTTCTTTAATATGTGGATTATAAATTCAAGATTTCAGCATTTCCTGTACTGTAGTACAGTGACTGAGTATAATAATAATACTTATCTTTATTCTAAATAGAAGAAACTGGGTTACAATTTATCCATATCAATGATTGCATATCTGGTAGTTTGATGTATAGTATTGGTCTAAAGTTTTACTGTGAAAAAAAATAAATATACAATCATGGGATTAATATAACAACATTTCTCTATTAAGAATAAGATACCTTTGTTTTGCATATGAAAATTATAAACAAGAATTATACAATTAAAAAAATTTTAAATTTGGAGATAGAATTCAATTAAATAATCATGAAACAGTTATTCATTAAAAAGAGGAAAGGTTCAGATTATTTATGTACATGTATGAAATTATGAAATTTATAAATTACTTACTTTAATTAAAATATAACATTTAAAAAGTTCTGCTTATTTTATTGACCCATTTTTTGTAATGATATAATCAAGCCAACATCTGCATGTCCCTAGAAATATGTTAATTTTCAGACACCATTATGGGATGCTTGACTTATTTTTTTTCGAATTTTATGTGGTAAGAGTGGGAAATGTTTACATAGATCTGTCTCTGTGTAAAGTTGATGACCACTCTGCTCAAACATGAATGAATCAACAAATGCATCTTCATGAAAATATTGTGGATAATAATGTTTGAATGTGTACATGTAAGCAGGTTTTATTTAAAAATCTAATTGATGTTTTTTTCCTGCTTGACAAATTCCAGCTGTTCATTTCACTGAAGTAAACTTTGTAAGTTACGAATATGATTCACAGCTTCTGGGATATCTTTTATTATAACGGCCAGTGGTGTCCCACCTTTCCTTAAGGTCCAGATCTGTATCTGGAGACTGACGTATTGTTGAAATCAGATCTCTTGGTATTTTATTAGTGAGATTCAGGAAATCTGTGAAAAATTATCAGAGATAATTAAATGCTTCTAAACAAATTTTGCTCACTTCTGTTTCTCAGATTCCAATGAAAATTCATCACTACATGCAACTTGCATTGCAAGAAAATTAAGACTTAGTTTAGACTGACATTAATAAGAAAATTATACTTCAGTAGTTATATATATGCAGGTATATAAACTGAAAATTGGTAACCTTGACCTCCATTTTACACATATCCTTCAGGACTTTATAGATATGTGAGTTTTTCAAATAAATCAAAAACCAAAAGTAATTCATTTGTACATGTATGTATAATTGTAATTGTTAATGCATACATGTATCTGTTTGTCCACAATAGGCTATTTTCAAGGAACTTGAAAGGACCATTAAAAACCTAGATTTAACATGTCAGACTACGGACAACTGATTGTGATGTCATACTTGATAGAAGCACCGATGCTATGTATCTGAAGATAATATTATTACATCATAAATAAAATATTGCCAAAGTATGCAATGTCTGTAGTTTGGATATAACTCATATACAGTAGTCTATGTATTCACATTTTGATGAAAATCCATTCATAATACACAATATTTCTTTATACATGAATACAAATATACTTAAGTATATCAAATTTCTGGTAAAATATTGGAAGTTGAAAATATGCCCTATTTCAGTATTTGGACAATTTCTTGAAGTGATTCTCAAGATTTACAGATTCAAAACAGCTCACGTATTTTAGGTTTAATTTGTTGCTACATATGGATTAATTCAGGGAAAGTTGCTACATGAATTTTTATGTTTGATAAATGTATATATATAATAATCAGTATTATAATTATTGATAATAATGATTGTTAATGTCAGTCACTCAGTGTTGTAGTAGTGAATTTGACTTTCTTTTTCAAGATCACCTATCAATAAGTCAAGTGAATGAGTGAACTCTAATGTGAAAAGGTGAAGGGTAATAAAATGTAGTCATTTTGTGGAGACCCCATGTCATACTTTTTTTTTCATACATGTGTATATATGTATGGCTACAATATTGAAAATTACATACATTTCTTAGATACATTGTATCATAAAGTGGATATTTTTAAGACTCGAATGTGGTACATGTATTACAGTGTACATGTACACTAAAGGGATTATTTTATTTCAAAGTAGTGACACAGAATTATTTGACTTAGAAATACAAGTTCATGTTATGTGATCTATAAGAAGAGTGCATATTATCTGTTGTACCGACATGTAACCACTATATTCAGAATAGAACTACCAACCAAACCAGGCAGAATTTGTGTGAAAATCCCAAGAAATCAAAGAATATGTCATTTGAGTGGAAGTGAAATTCATATGTCACATTCAAATACCTTTAAATTTTTATGGTCCTGGAAAAATAGGAGAAGCATATAGTTCCTTTCATGTCTATTCATCTGTCTTGTCTGTCTGTCCATCCATCAATGCAATTTCATATCTCCTAAACATAAGAATTTGAGCATACATGTACTTCACACATGAACTGTCATTTAGAATGTGAACTATTGATGAAGGTCACTCAAGATCATTTTTGAAATATCAAGGTCACTCAAAAAACAGAACTTGAAATGCCAAAAAAGGCTCATAAGTTATATTTCAGTGAATTTTCAACAGGCAATGATCATACTTTATAGAAATTGTGTCACTTAGGATATGGGCTTTCAAACAAAACTCATTCAGGTCAAAGTCACTCTTCAAATAGAACTTGAAATATGCTCCAAAGAAAAGTTTTCTACTGGTATATATTATATTTACAAATTTTTAACAGTGTCACTACCAGTAACTTCATATTTAGGATGTGTGCTGTCCCAACTTTTTATGCTACCTGATAAATTTCGAAGCATTAATTCTTTTTTGACCCAATAGAGTCATTCATTGGGTTGATGTAGTTTTGAAAGTATATATCAGTTTTTTTTATTCTCCTGTTTAACTTATTTTAATGTGAACAAACCTCTGTTATCAAATAATTGATTATTCTTTACATGACTCCAGGATTATTTCACATACACTGCATATGGTGACAGCATCCTTATAAAGAGGATTAAAAAGATAGTTTTCCTTCAAGGTCAAAACAATTAGTGTGTGTGTGTAATGAATTAATGATATATTTTATGGACAAGTACAGTGCAGTCCAGGTGTTTTGTAATTTTGATTTTTCCTTCCCCCGCAGTGGGCCACATCCAGTTATAAATTCAAGAATTGCACAATACAATTATATGTGTTTTACAGAGGTCTGAATGAGCACAGGTACCGTGTAAATTTCCACCTGGATTCCCGCTATGATATCAAGTGTTTTTCCCTGTATGTTTTGTGCAGTTTCTCCAAAACACCTGGACTATACTGTACATGTATCTTTATGTCTTCTCTGTGTTGTAAAATATAATGATAAATAGATTTGTAAATTTGAACATTTCTCATTAAAACATATGACAATAAAGTCATTCATTGTGATATGTGTGCCAAAGTATTTGCATAGCCCTATTTCTTTGCTGGATATAACTCATGAAAAGTCTGTGAAAAATATAGCAAAAAAAAGGTGTAAATTCAAGAATTACACAATACAGTGTGTATTTTACAGAGGTCTGAATGAGCACAGGTAAATTTCCACCTGGATTCCCCCTATGATTTGAAGTGTTTTCCCCACTGTGTTTTGTGCAGTTTCTCCAAAACACCTGGACTATACTGTACATGTATCTTTATGTCTTCTCTGTGTTGTAAAATATAATGATAAATAGATTTGTAAATTGGCACATTTCTCACTAAAACGTATGACAATAAAGTCATTCATTGTGTCATGTGTGCCAAAGTTTTTGCATAGCCCTATTTCTTTGCTGGATATAACTCATGAAAAGTCTGTGTTAAATATAGCTAAAATTAACGGATGTTAATTTCTAAATATTATCCATGAATTACTTAAAATGAAGTTCTACTTTAATAAAATATACTAGCGGAAAAAAGGTACTGTGTATACTTAAAAGGTAAATAAAAACCTAAAAAGTATACTTTGATTGCTTTATATTCTTCATACTAGACATGTGTTTGAATGCTCAATTTCGATTCGTTCGATTTGGCCTTGATGGCCACAGCACGCTTTTAGAGAGTTTCGAGCCTAAGCAACACCTTCAGGGTTGTTAATAATCGATTAGAATTTCTTGCATTAATTGACAGTATTCAATATATTGAAACAGAAAAATATTGGTTTTTGGAATAAAATTTTGATTGAGAGTTGCCTTGCATGATTGAAAATGATCGTTTGCGTGCTGCTGGGATGCTGGAAACTGAGATGTCTCAAGGCAATGTGGCAAGGCGGTTTGGAGTTCATATTAACGCTGTTAATGCTTTATGGAGACGACATCAGCAAAGTGGCACCATTCAGGAACGCCCACGATCAGGATGCCCGGGTGTGACATCACATCAGCAAGATACGTATATACGGACGTCACATTTGCGAAATCGATTACAATCGGCTTCTTTGATCGCTAGAAGAATCCCTGGGTATCGACGGATAAGAACTCGTATCGTAAGGAACAGATTACGATAGACCAACATCCATTCCAGTGATGTTGAAGTGTCAGTCCGAAGGTTTTGACTGACAAAATTTCATTTGGACTGACAGAATTCTGAAATTGTCTCTATATATTTTAGAGTCCTTACTGACAGAATTTTCAAAATCGCTAAAAATGGCTGACGTGTTTCAATAACTTTGCTGTCCTTGACATCCTGCTATCCGTCTTGTTCTGCTTCGGCGTCACTGTGTTGCAAGTTTAGTATAGTGTATCATCGGTTCAATAACAGATATTGAGCGGATGTACTGTTTAATACGGACGAGTCGAAATTTCGACAGCAGTTACGCTCGTGCTCGGGTTTACCGTCGTATAGGAGAACGTTACATTGACGCCTGCAGTATTCAGCGCCGCCATTCAGCGGAGAGAGCTTTATAGTCTAGGGTGGAATTACAGCACATGGAAGGACACCTTTGGTGATAGTAGAGGGCAGTTTAACCGGCGTACGATGCCGTGACAAGGACCCTTTGGTGATAGTGGAGGGCAGTTTAACCGACGTGCGCTACCATGACGAGATTGTACGTCAGCAATAATTTCCATTGAAATGGTTCGACTCATACTTCACCACCGGTAGTAAGGTATGCGCCGAACCGTTTCAATAGAAATTACGTCAGCAAGTCATTCCATTCATTCACAACAATCAGCGTAACGTCATTTTGCAGTAAGACAACGCACGAAAGCACACTGCACACGTCGTTAAAGACTAACTACAGGACTCGAAATAACAAAAAATTTGGGTCATCAAATTGGCAAATTTAAAAAATTATATTTACTGAAATTTTAGGCTGCTCAAAGAGATTTTACGTTGTTTTTGACGACTAGACGACTGCTGATTTCGAACCCTGCTAACTACAGTAGCAAAACATGAATGTGTTACGCTGGCGTGCTATGTCACCGGATTTATCGCCTATAGAACATGTTTAGGATGAAATGGAACGACGTCTCCGTCAATAGCCAAACCCCCTGCTACGTTGGACGCTTTTTGTCGTTCTTTATTGTGCATATTGCGGAACATTCCTCAGGCATTTCTGCATAACATGATTCGTTCAATGCGTTGTAGGTGTGAAAAATGCATCGGTGCAAATGGCGGTCATACACGCTATTAAATTTGGGAAATTTTTGCACCCCATATTTTCAGTGGCAGTTCGTATCAACAATAATGGACATAATCGGTGATTTGATGTTTGTATTGAAAGAAAATGTATTATGTTAAATTATGATATACTTAATGCAACACAAATGTTTTGTATATGAATCTATAAATGAAATTACTAAACTACACAGTTTCTTTTTTGCGTTATTATAAATACATGTACCAATGCAATCTTAGATCAGAAAAAGTTCTTATAAACACATGCTAAATGTGTGTAACAAAGTATCTCATCTGTAAACAGTGAATGAAGACATGCATTTTCATAAATCTACAAATCAAATGTAAAGTTTTAAATGAACATAATCTGATTTTACATCATGCTTTGTTTTTCGCATATCAATAGGTTGTAGATCTTTGCTGGATAAGTATCATGTAAAATCTCTGCTAATTATAGCAAAACTAGGAGGTATTTATTTAAAAGTACTATTCTTCATGACTTACTTAAGATGAAGTTATTCTTAATAAATTATATACCAATGCAATCTACAAAGAGAAAAAAATTTCATAAACATAAACGTATATGACAAGTATTTTATCTATTAATAATGACATTCTTTAAAGGTGAAAGATGTTGCAACTGGTCATACATATAGAAGTGCATGCACTGTCTTTGATGATTCTTTAAAATGATTTATATCTGTATCCCCTGGTTCATTTTATACTCAAAGTTTTTTTCCCTCTTGCAATATCAGACATTTGATTTGTCTTTTAGTGTTATATGTATTAAAATTTCATGAAACAGTATACATTTTGCATCTATCCACCTATCATTTTAGTTGCACCTGGATCAAAAGAGCGGGGACATATTTTATTTTGTCCTATTGGTTGACAACATTAATATTGGACTTAACTTTACAATCATAACATTAACAGCCAGTCACATGTGTGTTCCTTGTGATAAGACCTTTCCAATGGTAGCATAATAAGAAATTTATGACCTTGTAATCTTGACCTTCAAGTTTGACCTGCATTTCAGAAAATTAGTCCTTGGCTGAATTTTTTCATCCATGGGAGCTAGTGTTTTCATTTTTCATATGTGTGTGCAGTCACTGACTTGCAAGTTAAAAAATTCATTATGCCCTCAAGGCATATTATATTTGTCTTGTCTGTCAGTCCACAAACTTTAATATTGGACATAACTTTTCAACCATAACAGCCAGTTTAACATGCCGGTACATATCAGAAATTAATCTTTGACTTTGATTTTGCATCCATGGGAGTTATGGTTTTCATTTTTCACATTTAAAAATTTGTCATCATCAGTGTCAAGAATTGTCTTTAAGGCATAGTGTTTTACAAACACATCTCGTTTCTCATTCTCTGGTTAAGTCTTTCAGAATTACTCAATTTAGAAGTACTCACAAAATCCCTGCTCTATGGTTTCATCTGTTACCATTATGGGAGTGAGAGTGAATATAGTGTATATACCTTGCCAATAATCTTGAGGTGTTTTAAGTACTGCTTTTGAACATAATGTGTCTTGAAACCCCTTTTAGGTGTTTTCTTATTTTCTGTACAATATGTTAATTTTCTAGCATATAAGAATTGCCATAACTAGCAGTGAGATGTTATTGATTTTACATTCCTACCCCTGCATTCCACAATATGTCTATTAATTATATGACTCCATTACTCATTTAGTGGCCAGTTAATGCAGTTTAAGTAGAATATGGCATGTAATAGAACAGTGGGTTTTTTCTTCAAATCTAATCTGTTCTTAGGACCTTTACTAAAAGAAATTTCATTGAAGTCTCCCAAATTTTGTCTAAATTATCCTGAAACATTGATCTTTTAGCATAATGCAAATGGGACAAAAATTCCCAAATGAAAAGATACAGGCACATTGAAAAAAACCCCAACTAACAAACACTGTAGTAATTACATGTAATACAATGTGCATGTATTACTTGTGTATACAGCAGGTAAATAGAGTTTTATTTGTTCGTTTATTGCTTTATGTCATGCCAAGATCATACCTACAGAGCTGAAATTAATAGAAACCTGTAATTAAAATACATATATATATATACCGGTATAACCATTTGATCATCGAATTCCAGATCAGGATGATTTCACCAATTGTATATGGTGGCAGCAAACACGACGTCTTCAGTAGTACTGTACATGTCCGTAAGCAAACAATACCACCTCTCTGATTTGAATCTAAGTTACGATGACACTGAGAGACTGAGCACAGTGCATTTCAGCGCACACCCTATCGATATTTGAGTAGTCCTCTGACTTCAACTACTTCACTTCTTATAGCAGAAATTACTATCTCATTACTAAATTTTCATGTTGTAACAGATATTACTTGTAACAAGCAGCAAGGACAGAGAGAAGTGGGTGGTGCCCGGTGGCGGTGTGGAACCACTGGAAGATGTACAGATAGCAGCAGAGAGAGAAGCACTGGAGGAGGCAGGAGTGCGTGGCAAATTGGGCAGATATCTGGGACTTTTTGAGGTATGAGACTTGGAACACTAGCTAGATTTCTTTGCTTGGCTTGTATGTGAGTGTTTTGATAATAAATACAAGATATTCATGGCATATCATGACTGGTAAGAGCAGTCTTTGATCGTTCACGCATGTTTTTACACTGACAAACTACCTTACAATCAAAATACAAGCACATATAAAACAAATTAATTAAATTTTCGGAGTTTTACATCCATCATTAGTCCTGATATCCTTTAGGATGAGCTCATAACTCTTGTATGGGTTATTGACAGACGCTTGGACGTGTGTCCTTTAACAATTTCATCAAACTGAGACCATTGCAAATTGCAGGTACATGTACTAATTTACTGAGTAGCTTGACCTAAGGTCAAGGATTGTATGCTTTGCTACTAAGAGCTGTTACATCTTTTATTGGCAAATTTCACTTCAAATTCATTGAATTTCCCCTTCTGTATCTGTATCTGTGATTTGGTAAAATTAATCCGTTACTATGTTGAAAGCTTAGCGTGAATTTTTGGTAGCTGACTCATTTAGATTAAGTAATGCCGCCACCAAATCTTTTGAATAACACTGATTGTGGTATAATTATGTTAAACGATAAAATACTCATTTAATATTAATTAAGTATCAATACTTATGAATCTAGACGTAGGTGGGTAGTCGAGTGCAAGCTCCAAATTTTGTCTCTAAATTCAGTTTAGTTCCGTTTGAGAAATTAGATACAACTTCGAATCAACGTGCATGTTTGTTTGCCATGACAACGTTGTAAGACGGGTGTGCATATCATGACATATAATGTTTAGGAAATATTAAACTAGTGTAATTCATCGTCGGAGACCCACGTCCCATTGCACTACGTTTATTGACAGCGCTAGCGGAGAATAGGGGGTGGGTTTCCGACGATGAGTGTAATTACAATACTCAAAATACGTTTTACTTCAAGTCGTTCAAGACTAAACTCAGTTAAACACTTAAAATCTTAATCAAAAGTCAAAACGTTTGTATGATTATAAACGTCAATTTTTGTATTTTCAACACCTTTGTAAGTTAAAAGTTTAAAACATGGTTTTGTACGTGATAATAGTTTTGACCGAAATTGCAAAGCAAGTCCGGTCTATGAATTAGTGAAGTCTGTGTTTCCGTCCGTCCGGCGTCAACAATTTGCGTTTAGCTTGATCTCTAGCATACCATTAGTGATACCAACTTCATACTTAGTCAGTTTTTTATCTGCTGGTTTATCAGTTCCAAAACTTTGATAATTCCCTCGGCTTTCTGCAAACATTTTCAAACTGAAAGCGACATGTTTCTGGATAAGATTCTGCTGGTGGGCGATAATGTTATGCTTTGCAATCCGGTAATACCGTTTTTGATGGTTTCATGTGTTTAATTTTTTGTTAGAAAAATTGTAGTATAAACAAAACAAAATTTCACGGATCCATGAACTTACACCGGTATGCCGTAACAGTATGTTTAGGGTATTGAAGGATGCAGTAATAATCAGTATTAGAGGAACGTTTACAAGTCACAAACATTGTGTTTTATATATTGCAGATGTTATCACCATCAAAATAATTTACTTTTCATACTTTTGTTTTGAGTTTGTCTTTGAATGTGTGTGGTCGATAGATCGGTGGCATATTGTTTTTACCTGTTTGTCTGTCTGTCTGTTTGTTTCTCTGTCTGTCTTCAACTTTAACCTTCTCCAAAACTTTGAAACCTCAAGGATAGACTTCATATTTGCATACATATCCCACTAAACGAACACCTTTAAGATAACACCAAGGTATTTGACTTCGTGACCTTGATTGTGACCTTTGACCTACATCATAGTACATGTCAAACATTGCCTTATTTTGGACTTTGTTGCCGCCAGGGGCTTTCGTAATGCACACACTCATCTTGTTTTTTGCAGCTGTTGGTTTTTAATATTGTGCAGTTGTGAATTCAGCCTCTACAGTTCAGTGTTTTGTTCTACTATGACTTAAATGGACTGTCGTATGCAAACGGCGACCCAGAGTTCCATCTGCCTGAATTGCGTTGATAGTCCTTTGACAGTGATCGAGAGATGTCTGTTTGGTAGCATTTAAATACAAATAGGTCGCTGGATTTTGTTTACAGACCTTAAAAGAGTGTTTACAAAGAAAACTATCCTGCTTGTCATTGCATTCAATATCAAATGTCCGTAAACCACTTCAGTACGCGATGACGAATAAATCTGTTAAAGCGATTTTCGCAGTGTCTGTTATGTATTGACCGTTAGGAAAGTAGTATTCCAGGCATTGTAAAATGTATATGCTCACATTTATGGCCTGTCCGACGCATTGTTCTTAGTAGATTAACACAATAGTCGTGTTACGAAATGCATTAACATCGGTTCTAATTTGACCACGGGAAATAGTTATCCTTTATGACGATGCATTTTTTACTCCTTTGTTAAGTTTCTCCAAATAGCCGTTTTATTTCATACTAAAATATTTAAATGGTGTAAATGAATATGATGCATTGATTTTGCAGGTCGTATTACGTTGATTAACACATGACTGATTTACAGATCCGCAGATTAAAATAACTTTGTTTCGTTAGACGACTCAGTGAATGGCGATTTGGTCTTGCAGTGATTAGGCAGGGGGAACGACAGTTTTGATTATAATATGTACATGTACCTTTCTAAGTTCACCTGAACAATGGTCAGAATAACATTTTTAAACCAGTATTACCGTTAAAGGCATATTCTAATCCCTCTAGAATTAACTTATATTTATGATTCCAACTTGCGCTGCAAAACACGGATCAGAATGCGTTACATGTAGTTGCAAGATGTGGGTTTTTGTTCATAGTCGTATCTCTGACGTTGACGTTCGCAGCAAGTATTGTCACATGCTCGATATTTATACCTTTAACGGTAGCTGCAAAGTGCCTTGGTAATCATACTTTTAACCCCAACTGCAAGTAGTGGTTCATTATTGTGTGCTGCAAAATGTGTCCCCCCCCCCCCCGATCTTTTTACGTTGGCATATTTTACATAACGGAAAGTTTACAGGATACATTTACGTCACTCCCACAGCATCAGTGGCGTTGATACCACCGTGACCCAACGTCACAGCGTAGATACAAGAATGAGGTGACAGGCATATCTTCAGATTATGTCCTCAAAACACATGTACACCGAATTAACCACAAGGTTTAACGTTACTCAATGTCCATATGGCCTATAGAGAAACAAAGTACATGTACATACAATAACACGCAGAGAATTGCGCTGCTAATACATTAACAGTTTCAAACAACGGGTGATTCATGCAGATGAGTACAGATTACAACAGAGAGGCGTTCCGTAATTTAGTGCTTTTGATAGGTATTTACCTAAGCTAGAAAACTCTTTTGATGCAGTAAAACTGATCAATTGTATGAGTATATAAATATAGTCTTTAAAGCTTACGGACTTTTGAGTTTGATTGAACTTTTCAAACAGAAGTAAAATCCGTTTTCTACATTGAATTTACGTAAATTTCTTACGAAATCTGATCGCCTATATTATACAACTCTCCACTTTTCCAAAACTTCCGTATGTGAACCAGTGTTAACGCATCAATTGATGTTTTGTTTTTGCTTCTTCGCAAAAAGATAAACTTAGTTTAGAACATCAGGGATTATAACAAGGAATATGCAAGATTGATAAATGTAATTGTTCTTTCATGTATCTTTGAACAGTGCACAATGGACAGCGCAAATTCCTGTAATATATAAAACACGTTAAATTAAGTATATCTTTTATAAAAGTGTCAGTTCTAGTATAAACATTCAAGGGTTGAAAATATCCTTTTGCTGGAAAATTTATGATTTCATTAAGAATCCAAAAACGTTTATATGAAATAGATTTTGCTGTTTTGTTGGCTTATAGTTGATTAGGCGGTAATATTAAATACAAACATTTAATACTCCTTCGTCATTTCCTTCACTTTTGTTTTGAAAGTTCCCTTTTTTTCAGAACAAAGACAAAAAACATCGAACATCATTGTATGTGTTCATTGTTCACGACGAATTAGACGATTGGGAAGACAAAAAGTCTATGGGTAAGTAAATGGTATAATGACTTTGGTTTATAACACGTCACCAATCGGAGTTAAATTCCGCTGACTGCTCACGTTATAAGCCTCATACCGACTGGTCACGTGATATACCGCCAACCGACTGGTCACGTTATAGACCTCAAACTGTTCTAAGTAGACAGCTGAGTGACAATAGACTTTTGACAATGATGATTCGAAGGGAAAAAAACTGAAAACACAGCCCCCGAACAAACATAAACAATTTTACAAAAAATGCATTTTAGATGAAGTGGGAGATACCCTAATTTCCGCCATCATGGATAAATTTCTGGAATGTGTTTATATAAAAAATAAATTACTCGTTCTATTGTTTCACTCCTTACTCCGATTGTGCATTGTTCAACAGGACTTGCATAATGTGTTCTTGCTGGGCGATGTCCATTTCGTTATACTTGGAAGGGGATTAATTTTGAAAAAAAAGACAATAATAGATAGTAAGAACTTTATTGATTTGAAAATAAAAATTGTTTGATCTGTGTCAAGAGTGAACATGTATAGATATATTTGATCTGGATGGATATTTAGACTTTATCCTGTTATCTCTTCGATGTTAGGGTCTAATGCTCTCCTTGCTATACCACTAGAACTGTTCTTGAAAGTTATAGAAGATTGACCTTTCCGGCATTAGTGTTAATCTGAGTATATATGTACTTTTATTTTCAAGAAGTTAATTCAAACTAAATGACGATTGAAACATGTTTATTTGTTAGTAAATGAAACTCAACGATAATGTCGAGATTTTGGACACTGTTCAAGTTCAGGATTATTTTATTTACAACAATCTTTAGAATCACAAGACTTCAGTGAATTTGAAAATATTTTATGATGCTATTCATTACAAATAATTTTCAACGTTTTCTCAAATGAATAGGATACACGTTTTAAAGTAAGCCAATTCTGTCGATGCTTCTCTCAGCAATATTTGATTTATAGAATCGGTTCAAGGTCGTACACTATCTGTTTATACATAGCTTCATGGCTTGTGTCTATTTGGAAACTCGTTGATGTATGTTGTAACAACAACATGCTTCACGTTTTGATTTCAGCTAAACCAACACTAAGTGAATCGACTCACTGACATATGTATATTTTTTTTTTCATTTTCAATTTATTTAAAGGGAGTAGAGTAGGTGACTTACTACTAAAAAGGACAATGTTAATGAAGATGACATTATTATTTCAATTCAGCGCCAGATATCACAAATTGCTTCCCATGGAATCTGATCTGGGAACAGTAATAGTAGCAAATGAAAATGCAGTTTGTGGTAGGACTGGTTTCACTCGGAAGCGTTCGCGACGCGAGATCAAGAAGTCCGGAGATGTAACACCATTATTAGTAACTGGTCGGTGTCCGGTCTCTCTGATGAGGTCCTACAACAAGGTAGACATTGGCTTCGGATGTCTTCGTTGTATGGGTCGGAAACTGATAACGAGCTGCTCGAAAACGTATGGGTAGCGTATCCTTAGAACTATCGATACCAACACCGGGAGGTCGTATTTTCGAGCGCCACCAGCTGCCCGTCAGTTTGTTGTTCTTCTAACAGTAAAAAGCGAGGTAACGTGATTCGATACACGTTGTACGGATCCTTCGGTGAGTCGGTGGTTTTGGTGGATTCCGTGCATAGACCGAATTTCAGTCAGTGCTTTAAGAAAGATGTCGTCCTTGTATAGGTGAAACAAAACTATTTTGTATATGCGCAAAGTTTAATGTTTTGTCTGAACTAGGTGTACTGTAGCTCACAGGAATTTTATATCAGTGAGTGATGAGAACGAAATGTTTTGCTACACGCAGAATAGATCGATACTGTTGTAGAGTGATGCAGCATGATATTGAATGTGGCACCTCAATTGAATAATGTCATGCTTGGCATTTCTTCACTTTAATCAAATTGATATTAGACATTTTTCGACTGTGCACGACTGCACTTGCATTAACTTAGATAAACGGCTTCCAAGAGCTGAAGAAGTTGCATGTCTTTTCGTAAACTAAGGAAATTGTTTAATTTGACATAATGGTGTTACGTTCCTCTCACCAGTATGTGGTTATGTCCATAATCTGAAAGTACTCATCTTAATTTTTCAAGAAGAATGTCTTTGTCGAGTGGATGGAAGGAAGCGGGTTCGAATCCCATTCGGAAAATGCATAACATGTGTCACGGTATCCAGTATACAAAGCCGACGGTGTGATATAAAGCTAAATCTTCAGCATGTCAAGGAAAATCTTAGCATATGCCTGTACGTGTAAAAGACGACAGATGTCCATAATTCTTTAAAGTGAGGATTAACAGGTCCGAATTTACACAATACACTTGACAGTTCTGTCACAGTATAGGAATTCCTGGAATTGGCATAAAACAACAGAAAAAAAAACCTCAGCTTTTTGGCATGTTTGTTCCGAGGCTGAGTCTTTGTGTTTATAGGCCGGACAGTCGCCCTGATGCTGCTTTGTCGAGTACCATGCCGTGGTGGTAGCATCAGTATGTTCTTGCACGTGTATTACGCCAATATGTTTTCGGTGAACATATGACTCTACATTCTTTACGTTCGTTGAATACCGATATTCACTCAAAATAATCAAGATACATTGTTGTCCTCGTGCATCCCCCACATATCACACTTTACGATATTTATTGCTTCTAATGAAATATCACTGTCATATAAAACTGATATTTATTAGTAACAATGCGTTACATAAATATTTGTGACAACGATCGATGCAAAACTCTAAAAATATAAACCATTAATATGGGGATGTTCAATTCGATAACGCCATAATAATCGCAACTGCCTAGACTAAAACAAAAGACGTTTGTGTATCACCGGTGCCCCCGTGCGGCTGCATTATCCAAAAGCATTTTGAAAGAGTAGAAAATCACAAGAACTAGGCTAAAAATTCGATGGCGTTCAAAAAAGTCTTGTCATAGGGAATATTTCTGTAAATTAAAAAACCCTTCTTTAAACATTCAAAAGTTAAATTGATTTTTGATGATGGACGGACAGACCAAAAACTATATGTCACCGAGTTTCCGATTCAAGATGCAAATTCATCAAAGTGAATACCTGCTGAATTAGCACTTGTTAGGTAAACGACGTACACATCTATTTCTAATAGTTCACATAAAGATATTTGAAGATGACTCTTAAGATTTTCGAAAGAACGATTTATGTGCTATGTCAGTCAGTATTAAAACAATTTGATTCGTTGGTATCGTGATTACTATACATCCGAATAGGAAGGCTTTAAGACGGATTATATGATCTACTTGACCTGATCTAACGAAAGGTTTCTATTGATACTAAATTGTCAGTTGTTGGTGATAGGTTAGAATTAGTCTGTCGAATACTGGAGGATTGAAGAAACCCTCCAAACATAAATATCAGCTAAATCCAGAGAAATATCAATACTTGTTCCTTACGTCTTGAATAATGAAGGAGTTTTTCCTGACTTCAGACCACCTAAACGTAGATTATTCCGTAGTAATATACTACTAAACCAAGGCATTGCGTAGTGATATACTCCCAGTGTATGTTACAGTTATAGACTGGGCACTAACATTTGGTAGTCGTCTTTTTGTCACCAGGGAACAGGTTATTTCCCTAGGTCTGATATATTGATACTTTACACAGCAGTTAGGAATTGAATACATTCCATGTACTTTATCAGTATACTCCATCCTACTAAAGAACGATTGTGACGGAAATGAATAGTAGTTTTATGATACATTCATAATTACTAATACGTTAGTCACCCAATCACAAAACTGGAAGGGACTGCATGTTTCCTTTCCATGAGTCCATCAGTTATTCCGTGATTCCGAGTACCATGAATCAGATTCAAGTTTTCTTATATACTTAGAAGATAAATTAATTTTTGTAGATCAAGAGATTAAAGGTAAAGGTCAAATCTTCTGAATTTAAGGATAAAAATATGGTTAAACATTGTTTCCACTCTTTTGTTGATAACTCGAGCGCCATACATCAAAATTAAAGCAAATCATTTCAAACTAAATTTACAGACATTTATTTAGTCATGAAGAGATCTGCCTATTAGAAATCCTCTACCCGACTCATCGATGATTTGACATTTTCAGTTGTCGGATAAGGACAACAAGATCAGGTTTCAGCGCAGCGCGAATACGATTCCCGTCGCTTTTCTCGTACACATGGGACTTCTCGGTGTACATACGATTTCACACTTGGTTTTACCAATATTGGGATCATCGTTCCAAATATAGAAAACATAGTATGCGCTGCAACAGGAACATAGTTTTCCCTTTAGATTTCTAGGTTAAAATAAATAGTAAAGTTAATTATACCATTGCAAATAAAGCTTGTGGTATGTAGAAACCATATTGTGGTGGATTGCATAGGAAGTTTTTTACATGGATCCAGTTCAGGATGAAAATATTAACATTTGATACTCTTATACAATAAAATGATAATCGTTATAGTTCATCTCACGAGCTGTAAAGAAGTAATTTTTTCTTTCTATTTAAGTTTAAAATTCAAGGTCAGGTTTATCACAGTATGATATACCGTTTTGTTAGCTCGCCGGGACGAAAGTCCAGAGAGCTAATGTCATACCCCCGGCGTCGTTGTTGTCGTCGTTGTCGGCGTCCGTAGAAAAAAAATTAACCTGGGCTATATCTTTTGAACCAAGAGGGATAGAGCCTTGAAGCTTTACATATGGATGCATTGTGGAAGGAACTTTCATTTGGGACCAAGCCGGTGTGGCCTAGTGGATAAAGTGCTCGGTTCGTGATTGAGAGGTCCCAGGTTCGACTCCCGCCCTGGGCACACCAGTGTTCTTTCTTTCGGATGAGACATTAAAAACCGAGGGCCCGTGTCACGGTAGGCGTGACACATAAAAGATCCCTCACTGCTTAGGTGGGTCCGTTGCAAAGGTCTAAATTTCTATGCAATGCATCAGGCAGATGCCGTCACCATATACGTGAAATAATCGTGAAGTGACGTAAAACAATAATCAATCAATCATTTGGGATCATAACCTTTGACCTTGTAACCTTGACCTTTAAGTTTGACCTACTTTTTAAAATCTTAAACCCTGGATATATTTTTCAACCAAGAAAGGTAAGGCTTTGAAACCTTACAGATGGATACTTTGTTAAAGGCCTTTTCATTTGGTACCATGACCTTTGACCTTGTGACCTTGACCTTTAAGTTTTACCTTTTCAAAAACTTTAAACTTGGCTGTAACTTTTAAACTAAGAGAGGTTTGACTTTGAAACTTCACACATGGATACTTCCTGGAAGACCCTTTTCATTTGGGATCATGATTATTAACCTTGACCTTGGGGTTAAAGCTACACTTCAAAATCTAAACTTAACTGTAACTTTTGAACCAAAAGGGACAGGGCAGTGAAACTTCCCACATAGATACCTTTTGGAAGGCCCTTTCATTTGAGACCATGATCTTTGACTTCGCAGTTTGACCAATCTGATTAAAATCATATCTTTTTTCCTCTTCTCTATTTGTCCCATTGCGGATTAAGATCTAGGGAACCTCCGTAAGGGCTATAACTTTTGAACCAAGAAGTGTTTGGCTTTGAAATTTCACACATGAATACCTGTGGAAGACCCTTTCATTTGAGATCATGATCTTTGACCTTGACCTTTGAGTTTGACTTACCTTTAGAAAACTCAGTGTAGCTATAATCTTAAAGCCAAAAGAGATAAGACTTTGAAATTTCACACATGAATACCTTGTGGAAGGTCCTTTCTTTGGGAACCATGACCTTTGACCTTGCAGTTTGACATACTTTTCAAAAACTTTAATCTTAGCTATAACTTTTGAACCAAGAGGGTAAAGCTTTGAAACTTCACGCATAGGTTCCTCATATCAAAACCTTTCATTTTATACCATGACATTTGTCTTTGTGACCTTGACCTTGGAATTTGACCTACTTTGCCAAAAATTTAACATTGGCTACAACATTTGAACCAGGAGGGGTAGGGCTTTGAAATTTCACACATAAGTTCCTCATATCAAAACATTTCATTTTATGCCATGATGTTTGACCTTGTGACCTTGCTTTGTAATTTGACCTACTTTTCCAGAAATTTTTATGCCTCCAGATTGATTAATAGGGGACATATTTTTTTGTTCCGTCTGTTTGTCTGTCTGTTGTCAACTTTAACCTTTTGAACTGTGAGAGATAGAGACTTCATATTTAACATGCGTGCTCAACTAATGAAGCCCTTTCAATTGACACCAAGGTCGATGACATTTGACCTTGACAGTGACCTTCACGCTAAAAATAACTTTTTGGATTTCGGTTCCACCAGGGGCATTAGTGTTTCTCAAACAGAGCTTGTTTTCTTTTGAAATATTAAAAAGGGGGTTGCAGATTTTTAGATTCATTGTGACTGCAACTTTTATTTCCTTTACTTTTGACCTTTGCCTTGGACTTGACCTTGAATTAAAAGAACATTGAAAATGCATGATTTCCCAGTGACTATGCACCCACTGGGAAGCTCTGTTGTCTTCTCACAACTCTTGTTGTTCGTCGTGCATCGTCCATGAATTATTGATAATTTTCTATTTTTTGAATACTACATGGCCCATTATCACCAAGTTCCACATGAAACATCTGAGGGATACGAAGGTGATAAACTCAAAATTTCATGATACTGTACCTGGGCAAGACCAAAACTAGTACTACTAATACTTCTTCTTCTTCTTCTTCTTCATCTTCTACTAATACAAAGCCGGCGTGGCCTAGTGGTATCGCGCTGGACTCCTGATCGGGAGGCCGGGGTTCAAGTCCCGCTCTGATCATGCCGTTGTTCTGTCTTTCAGATGAGACAGTAAGAATCGAGGCCCCATGTCTGCATCAGGCAGATGCCGTCTTCATATACGTGAGATATTCGTGGTGTGACGTTAAACAAAAATCAATCAATCAATCTTCTTCTTATGTGAAGTATACTCAAAAATTGAGCTTATACTTATGTAGTAGTTCAATATGCAAACATTTTCCTCTTTGCATATCTAGAAGGAAAAAGGGTATGCATACATGTGTATTTATAAAAAGCATGAATAATATGCATATTGATTAAAAAAAAAATAGTATGAAGTCATCTTCATGGATTATGAAATAAATATTCCCTCAGGCAGAAATGCAGGTCGTGTAGTCCTAACACCATTAATGTGGAAAAATTGTCTGGTTTTACTCGAGTGACTGTCAAGGGTGACTGATTGACAAAATAAGTAGCAACAGATGTACTCCTGCTGACATTAAAGGAATACTGAATGCATGTTCAGGACAGAATTATAGTAAAGAGTATATTAAAACTCTTTACCAAACTAGCAGATTTCATGACCCATGAGGCAGGGGTAAAGACTGGGATGGGGCTGAATCATATAGCAATTTAGATAAATGTATTTAATGTTATGAAATCTTTTTCTAAACTTCAGTTCATTGTATTCAAATCATCAACCACATAACCTTAAAATCATTGGTATTTTGTGTGTGTCTACTTTCACCTGTCAAAATTGATTCTCTTATATCGCAATGAAATAAAGCAAATGACCAACTTGAAAAAGTGAGGTATCCTTTATGCAGCAATGTTGACTTTTTAACGGTTTTATCTTAAGGGTGGGATGCTGACAAACTGCTAGTGGAACTTAGACCCGTTAATATAGAATGAAAGATAGTGATTTTCAGTGAGTTACAAAGTACAGAAACATATTGCTTTTTTTTCAGGAATAAGTCATACTCTCCATAATTCAGATATTTTCTTAATTTGAATTTAGGACGAACAAGGAAATGGTTCCCTATACCTGATGCCAAAGAACACTTGTCACACAAACCAGTACAGGTGAGCTATTTAGAGTTGTTGGAGAAGGAAGAAAATGCTGTTACATGAGTATCAGGTGACCATTGTATACCATGTAGAAACTGTTGTGACACTCGCCAGAGTATAAATCTTGTTGTTAATGTTATTGGGACCCTTGTTAATAGAATCACATATGGCTGTGCATCAAACTGAACATATTCAACAAATATCATTTTAAGTTGTGTTTTAAGTATACATTTTGTTTTTCACTTCTTACATGCATTGTTTGACCAACTATAATATCCATTATGCAGAGAATGTGCTTTCTACGTACTGAGGTGTTAGAACACTAATGTATATATGTTTCTTTTTCTACATGCTAACATGATGTTTTTGTAATCCCTTATACTTTGCAGTTGTGACCATGCCTTGTTTGCACATTCACATATCTGTTGGTGTATTTTTTATTTCTTATAAAGTGCATGTATTGCCAAAGGAGTTTGGACAAGAATGGGTTGTGGTAACTTACAAGTGCTGTATTTTTTAAGGCAAGATCTGATCAAGAGTTGATTCAGGAATTAGACATTGAAGTGAAAAAGTGCATCCATGTTGAAAAAGCTCATCTTTCAGATCAAAATTTTCAATGAGTGTATAGAAAAACTTTTACTGAAAAATGTAGAGAATTCTGTAAGGGTTAGTTGATATCTCATTCTAATAATTAGAGGGTTCCCTGCAAATGATATGTGGGATACTACTGTGTCTATTTCCCACTCCAATCCATTGGATTGTACTCATGTGTGTCAAGTTTTAAATCTTAAATGAAAAGGTACTCTATATAAGTGATCTGTCTTTGCACATGGCACCTGTATTTGACATTTTTGTCCTGTGTTTAATTTCTTTATTTGTCTAATTTTAAATGATCTTACAGTGAACTCTGATATTGGTCAAATGATGTTGAAGACATTTGAAATTGTCACTTCGTTCTGAGAAATGTATCGACCATGTTTACCAAGTCATTGTATGTTTTCCACTGTTTTCAATATTTTGATAGTACAGTATATACGTGTATCAGAACTTTTATTCTATGAAAGATCTACAAGGCACAATGTCATAGCTCTTTTTCATTCACCCATATACATGTATATTTTTGGATATTATGATCAGGCATTGATGACTGTGTGTCCATCCTAATGCATGTTTACATGAAATTGTTTGCTCTTACACAGTAACAAATATAAATAATTTGTTTATAAAAGGATATGATTTGTAGTGATGCATCTGGGTTTCTAACCATCGGTCTGATCCAAGGGAAAGGAGAGGGGCTGTAAATAAGCAGGGTGAAAAACTCTTGTCTGCACTCTTCCTTCCATACTACTATAGATACAAATAATCAGATGGTAGTACATGATAGAGTATCACTTGCAGTTGTGCAGCAGGGTTTTATGCAATGGTCCCTTTTTTCTGGGTGAGAAGCAAATTAGCAGAGTAATTAAAAGCTAGTCTATGCTATTTCTAAACCAATTGATTTAATGATAGTATATGAAAGAGTATGACTTGTAGTTCTGCACCTGGGGGCTTAGGCAGATATAAGTAGATTGGCATATAATGCACCTATTACTGGTGCCTTAGTCTAAAAGTTTCTTTTCTGTTGTTTCACAAAAAGAATGTTTATTTGTTCATGACCTTTCAGTGTGGTGTCAGCTTGAATAAATAGTATTTCCACAAGAGTTTTTGGTTTGTACCAGGAAGAAAGGCTCTTTAAAGTCTTAATATGCTATTTTGTCCAAAACACATATTCTAATCTAAAATGTTAGAAAATTCTGTATGTATAGGTATAAAAGGATATGATTTCAAGAATAAATTAGATTTTAGAAACAAGTTCAATGAAAAAATGCACAATCAAAATGTATACTTTGTGATAGGATTATTTATGTTCGTCATTTCTAAATTCAGCATTGTAAATATTCAGTTGTGTGCAGCATCAGTTTTTAGATGACTGTTTTGTTTAATTTTTATTTTTGAAGTTATTTTTCAGTTGAATATATGAAAACAATGTGTGTGACCCAGCCATTATTTGTATTCTGATGAATCATCAAATAATCAAAGTCTGTTGCTGTGTAATTTTTCCATAGTTATTTATTGTACATTTATTTTGACATTCAGTGTTCATCTTCTTTAAGTGATTTTTTTCAGTCGTTAGCAATGTTGCTCTTTAATTATTATTGTTTGAATGTTCATCAAATTTTTTTTGGTGTGTACATCAAAAGATCCAATTACAACCTTATTGTCCTTAATTGTTGGAATATTTATGACATCAATATCTGATACCATTTAGTTGGCTTCAGATCGTTACCATAATGAAAAAAGAACTTTAATTTAAAAAATCAAGAAATCAATTCTCATGGAGCCATTATTTTCTTATGATCTGTCCTTTATACAGAGCTGTGATTTGTATGTTCTATTGTCTAACTAGAGGTATAAATACATTTTGTGTGTGTGTAAAAGTATAAATAGATATCCGTTGCATGTCTTTGATGTTAACACCAAATTAAAATTTTTGTAACAGCTACGTATCCATGATTCTATTTGACAGTCATGCATCCAAAGATTATGTCAATCAACTAGTCTACTTTTATTTTTAGTTGATTTATACATGTATTTTCACTTAGTATTTATAAAGATACAAAAAGTATTATTGAGTATAAGGGTAAATGTGTAACTTCATTATTTAATAAGTTAAGTACACATAATTGTTTTAAACCATGAAAGCAGACTCAGAAATGGTGGGATGGGACATTAGAGTATCTAGGTTTATGAAATACATTTAGGTGTATGTATGACAGTTTTTGCAACAAAAGATGTTTTGAAATGAACTTTAGTGGAACAAGTTGGATTTTTTTTTCTTTGTCATAATCTTTTATAGTCTTTTGTGTTTGCATTGATTTTATCCTGATTGTTATTTAAACACATAATTTATGTCATTGTATTTACATTATATGTTATTGATTAGGATTATGTATGTCTAGTGTTTCCTGACCCACCCAGTTGATAAATGGATAGAATGGTAGGAAATTAAATTTTGAATGGATTTTCTTAATTTTTTAACACTATGTCATTTTGCACTGCTATCACTAATAAATGTAAAAGTTTTATGATATGAATTAACTCCTGTTGAAAGAAAGTCATATGGGCATTAGTAAAAAATATATACTCTTTGAAGTATTATTGACTATTATCATAAATAAACCAATGCAGTTTTATACAGAATGATGTTATTTAAGGGTACTGTGGATGAATTACAATGTACTATGTAATAAATGCTGCCTCTGTACTTATTACTTAACGACTGGCCCTTGAATTCAATATATTTGAAAATATTTATTTTATTGTTTTCATAATATTTCTTTATTTGCTGTGGTTTTTGAATACTAAATGATTTATATGCCTTATTTAAACATGTATCTGTGTTTTTACCTAAATATTTTCAGAATTCATCATCACCAACTGTACCTTTATTTCATTACATACAGCATGGAAGGGATATAGTGTAACAATAGTGTAAAGCAGAGTTGGTGAAATCAACCTTGTATGCACCTTATTTTATTTAGCATTTGCTAACTGGTATCTTTGACGAAGTTATTTAATGTGAAATGTACATTTATCCATATATGATGCTTAAACATTTAGACACATGACAGTAAGATGACATTTTGATTTTGGCATAAATAAGAGTGTAAAATCCAGTTTTTTTGTATGCTGTGTTCAGATTTCAATCTCTATACTCTTTATTCTTTTCCATATATTAAGAATACATGCATTCCTCATGTTCATTGCTCCTAACAACTCAGTATTAAACTTGTTTTTAGAGAAGCTTCAGTGTCCACATGGACTAAAGCAGCAGACACTGGAACTCCTGTAGTCTCTCCACTGTGTGGGTTTCTATTTTAGTTGGGTAAGGAGAGTGCCATTGTGCCTGCTGAAAGTCAGTGGCATCTAGAGTTTTCCTCCACTTACCACTGGCTGCCACAATATATCACCATCGTAGTGCATTGTGTAACATTAACAAACCTCTCCTCTTTACATTTCTGTAATTTATGTATAGATAAAAACTATGAAATATGTTAAAGAGAGATTGAACAATTCAGTGTAGATGTGTGGGAATGGGAAATTGCTCTTTCTTGAAATCATTTGAAATACCTGTATATAGGAAAAATCAATTTGATCTTAAAGATTATAAACATGTTCCAAGAATCCAGGAAGTTTATTGAAAATAAAGTATGAAGTACATTATGTAATTTTGATGTGGTAGAAGATCTTAAATCCTTATCTCAGGACCAGCCTTCTTTATACAAGAGGCATAAGTATTGCAAGGGTAGGTATAATAGTACTTTTGTGTGTGTGTGTATATATATACATGTATATGAATAATATCATTTATGAATTAATAAACATATCTCATACGACTTCATCGAAGCCGTTTTATGTACATGTAATTGTACTTGTATTCAGAAAAGTATTTAATGTTAACATCTTGTAGCTTAAGAAGTTTATTAAATTGTCTACATATTCCAGATTTTCAATTTTAGCACGAGTATTCCAGTAGAGGGAGAGTTTAGTTCTGTGACAACACACTTAATTCCTGATATGACGCACAATTCATTATGATAGTTCTTAATTTTCTAAACCTTTTAAAAAATTTTTGTTCCCTGTCCCTCTTTTTCATTTTTATATTTATAACAAAAATGTACCAGCTTTCTAAAAGCTAATAGTTCTAAATACAACTTTCTAAAAGAATACATAAATTTGTTTATACAGGTAATAATTCATATAATGACTTAATACAATTTAACTTCAAATGTCATGGTCATGGTAGTGTTTGATGAGATGTATAATTGTAGAGCTTTGTTACTTAAGTGCTTTCAGTATAGTAGATCCCACCCAAGTTCCATTCCATAAATTGTAGCTATGATTGATACTATGCTGTGATTTACATTATATATCTGTTTAGATTTATTATATAAAGCATTGTTCATTTGACTATGAAATGACTTTATATCAAATTGTTTTTACCAAGGAGTACAATAAAAATTTGTTGAAATAATGACTTTGTGAAATTGTGTTGAAATAATGACTTTGTGTTGATTTTAGTTAGCTAGATTGAGTTTAGCCCAGAGCATTATCGCACAACTCTGCTACTAGTTGGGATGACATTGTTTTGTTTTTGCTTGTAGCTTTAAAGTCACAAGGATATTAAATTTATGGCCTTGTTTCTGTTACAGAAGTATTAACCTTGATTTAACTTCGAATCAAGGATGCATCTTATTTCTTATTCTTTTGACCATTCTTTTCTGTTTGCCCAAAATAGAGTGGGTCAGGTTGGTTCAGTGGTATCACACTTGTTTTCCATTCTGACTACTCGAGTTTGATCATGACTGTCAGCATAGAATTTTCTAAGATGGTTCATTAATATTGTATGCCTTCCTTTTGGTCCTTAAGATGAGAAAGTATGAACTGAGGTCTCATATCATGGTATATAGGCACATGAAAAATCACTTACTACTTTACTTTGGTTTAAGTAATATGTAGCATAAGTATAGGTTATGAGGTCATGAAGAAGGAATGTGATGCCACCATGTAAGTGAAGTGATATTAAAGTGGTGATCTATCTTTCCTTCTAGCATCGAATTTTAACATTTTAAACCTCTACTGAACCCAAAGAAATATGCTTTTTACTGTTCATACTTTTTTTTACTTTTCTTACTATTTTACTTTGATCCATATGTTTATGCTGTCCAAAAAACATTTGGAGGAGAACATGTGTACGTGTGTACGTTTTAGTTCATATCTCTAAACCATTTTATCATATTTCACTCAGTCAAATGTTCCTTAGGACAAGGACTTCTGGACAAAGATCACACAAAATTGTTTCTGCAAGGTCATTCAACACATATCCATAAGGATAGGAAAGGTCTCATATCTGGATCTCTTAAACTATTATTCAGAATTGTACCATATTTCACACAAATATTCTTTGGGACAGGGACTGTTGGGAAAAGGTCACACAAAATCATTTCTGCAAGGTCATTCAGCACATATTCCTATAATATTAGGAAAGGCCTCTTATCTGTAAAACCATTCATCATAATTAATCATATTTCACACAAATATTCCTTGGTACAGGGACTTTTGGACAAAGATCATTCAAAGTATTTCTGCAAGGTCAAAGTCACAATTTTAAATTAGTTAATGATGTATGATAATATATGAAAAGTACCTAGAAACCAATAATTTCAGTCTTATCTATCAGCTGTGATCTTGACCTTTAACCTTTTGACCCCAAAATTAAGAGGGCTCTTCCTTTTTAGCTCACCTGAGCCAAAGGCTCAAGTGAGCTATTGTCGTCACTTGTTGTCCGTCCGTAAACTTTTCACATTTTCAACTTCTTCTTCAGAACCGCTTAAAGGATTTTCATGAAACTTGGTATGGATGAAGTACAAGGGGTTCTCTACCAAGTTTGTTTATTTCGTATAAATCCCTTAACAGGTGGCGCCACCATTGCTAAAAATAGATCTCAGAGGGTACCCCTCTTTGAAAATCTTCTTCTCCAGAACCAGTGTATGAACTATAAAACAAATGGCATCTGAGTGATCTAGAAGGATGTATGTCTCAAGTTTGTTCATATTGTTGAAATCGGATAAATAATTTTTAACGTTTTTTTGGACTTTGTAATTTTAATGCAAAAAAGAGGTATTTTTTTCTTTTAGTAAACATTGATGCATTAATTTGGTGTAATTTGATCATTTTTATGGTAAGAAATACTACTGGGAAGAAATTTTTTCAATATTTCATGTTTTGGATTTTTTATGAATTTTTTAAGACTTCCAAGAAAAAAGGGGGGGGGGGACAATTGGTGTAAACATTTCACATTTTGAACTTTTTCTTCAGAACCGCAGAAAGGAATTTGATGAAACTTGGTATGCATCAAGATGCATCAAGTACTCAAGGTCCCCTACAAATCTGGTCATCTTTGTCAGGATCTGTCCACAGGTGGTGCCACCACAGGCAAAAGTAGGTCAAAGAGGGTACCCTCCTTTGACAAACCTCTTAAGACTGGGGGCATACAGAGACAAACCGAATGCATAGGTTTGATCTAGAGGGATGTGTTAAGAAGTGTTGTTATTTTTGGTTCCGTTCCGAAATCAAATTTTAACGTTTTTTTGACGTTTTTTTTGGACTTTGTAATTTTAATACAGAAATGAATTATTTTTTAGCTATTTTAAGCTATAGTCATAGTGCGCCTTCAGTCATCCGTCGTCGTCGTCCGTCGTTAACTTTTTCACATTTTCGACTTCTTCTCTGGAACTACATTGAAGATTTGGATCAAACTTTGTGTAAATGATGTACTCGAGGTCCCCTACTAAAATTGTGTTTGGGATCCAGATTCCCTCAGGAGTGGATCCAGGGCGGGGCCAAAAGTGCCCAAAACGGTACCTCTCTTCAAACATCTTCTCCAGAACCAGTACATATATGGGGAAACTAATTGATGATTTCTTAATGACTATTGTGATCATAATTGTGGTAAGGAATATTATTGTGAAAGAATTTTGTCATTATCTCAAATTTGGTTTGAATATGATGAAAGGTACTTGAGTTATCATCTCGAAACTAATAATTACAGTCTATTTTCTCCTAAGCTGTGACCTTGACCTTTGACCTATTGATCCCAAAATCAATAGGGTTCTTCCTCCTATACTGAGTAAGCATATATCCAACTTTGGTTTGAACTTGTTGAAAGGTACTCGAGTTATCATTCGGCAACCAATGTGTGACAGACAAAGCAAACAATTGCTCCATTTTAAATTTTGTCTTTTTATGCCCCTGCCAGGTATGGCAGGGGGCATTAAGTTTTAGTATTTGCTTTGTCCATACTTCCTTCACACATGGCTTTCAAGATTATAACTCAAGTACCTTTCAACATATTCAAACCAAATTTGGACATATGCTTACTTATCAAGAGAGGAAAAAATCTATTGATTTTAGGATCAAAAGGTCCAAGGGCAAGGTCACAGTTGATGAAAATAGTTTGTTATAATTGGTTTTTGGATAATTGCTTAAGTACCTTTTAACATATTCAAACCAAATTTGGATATATACCAGTACGTACTTATCGAGAGAGGAAGAACCCTATTGATCTTGGGGTCCAAAGGTCAGATCACAGCTGATGAAATTGGACTGCAATTATTGGTTTCCAGATAACTCAAGTATCTTTCAACATATTCAAACCAAATTTGGATATATACTTATTTATCAAGAGAGGAAGAATCCCATTGATCTTGGGATTAAAAGGTCAAAGTCATAGCTGATGAAAATGGACTGTAATAATTGGTTTCCGGATGATAACTCAAGTTCCTTTTAACACATTCAAACCAAATTTGGATATATACTTACTTATCAAGAGAGGAAGAACCCTATAGATTTTGGGGTCCAAGGTCAAGGTCACAGCTTATGAATGTAATTATTAGTTTTCGGGCAATACCTCAAGTTCCTTTCAACATATTCAAACCAAATTTGGATATATACTTACTAATCAAGACCGGAAAAACCCTATTGATTTTGGGGTCAAAAGTCAAGGTCACAGCTGATGAAAATAGACTGTAATCATTGGTTTCTGAATGATAACTCAAGTGCCTTTCATCATATTCAAATCAAATTAGGATATATGCTTACTTATCAAGAGAGGAAAAACTCTATTGATTTTTGGATCAAATCAAAAGGTCCAAGAGCAAGGGCACAGATGATGAAAATAGTTTGTTATTATTGGTTTTTGGATGAGTACTCAAGTACATTTCATTATATTCAAACCAAATTTGGATATGTACTTACTAATTAAGAGAGAATGAATCCTATTGATTTTGGGGTCAAAAAGATTCAACGTTACAGCTGATGAAAATAGTCTGTTATTATTGGTTTTTGGATGATTTTTCAAGTACCTTTTATCACATTCAAACCAAATTTGGATATATGATTACTTATAAAGAGAAGAATAACCCTATTGATTTTGAGGTCTTAAGGTCAAAGGTCAAGGTCACAGCCCATGAAAAAGACTGAAATTATTGGTTTCCAAGTTATTCTCATATATTATTAAATGCTCATCAAAATTTGACCATATTTCACATATTTTGAAAGTCAATTTTTTTTAAACAGAGGCAAATTAAAATCCTATTTAAAGGGAAGGATGCCTATGGATTTGAGGGTCAATATGTCAAAAGGCAATACTACACCACTGGCATTATCTGTAGGAGTTATGAAACTAAAGTTAGGAAAGTTTGTTGCTGCTATGAATTAAGTCCATGTGGGGGCATATGTTTTACAAACATGCTCTAGTTTCTTTTTCTTTCTTTCCCTTTTTTGTCATATTTGCCTATATTTCAGATTTTTTCCTTATAGGTTGGTTATAATGCACTGATTTTGTGAATTTTAAAGTGATTTTATTGTAATAAATGTAATAATAAAGAAATGGAGTTTCATATCAAAATTTAGTTTTCTTGATATTTATGACACTTTCCTCATTTTGATATAAGCCAATTCTAACGTGCTGAAGGGTAGTGGTTCAAATACGTTAAGTGCAAAAATTACTTTAATTCATTTTAAACGTTTCGTATCACTCGTTATTTATGTACCAAAAAATTGGAAACAAGCTGTGTTGTGAACACTAATGCCCCCAGAAGCAACAAAGTCCATAAAGTTATTTTCAGCATGAAGATCATTTTCAAGGTCAAAAGGTCATCAGCCTTGGTGTCATTTGAAAGGGCTTCATTAGTTGAGTACGCATGTGAAATATGAAGTCTTTATCCCTCATTTTTCAAAAGTTATGGCCAAGGTTCAAGTTGTCAGACAAACAAACAGACGGAACTACTGAAATAATATGCCCCTGATCCATCGATCCAGGGGCACAAGAAGGATTTTGTCTTCATCTTTTTCACTCTTTTTGTGTGTCATATCTTGATTTAATAGTTGTAGAGAAGCAAGTTTACCATTTACAATTTATTCATTTATCAGTTGTCAAAAACAGAATATGTAAGAGGATATTTGTATCTGCAAATTTTTTAAGCAGTCGTTGGTGAGCGATATAGGCCCACCTCAGCATCTTGTTAACAATCTCTTAATCCAAGTGCTAATAAAATTCAATGGAAGAATAAATCTAAATGGACAACAGACTCAAAACTGACTTCACGACATGCATGTTAAACCTATTTTTACCAAACCTTTTTAGGATTGAAATGTTTTGCCTTGTTATGTTCACTGCAATATACTTCAAGAAATCTCAATCAGTTAGAATTGATGAATGGAGAAGCAAAATAGGATAATGAGTATAATTCATATGACAAGGCTTTTCATTTGGCTAGAATATTGAAATACTAAATGTTAACCAACTTTTCAAGAACAAAAGTTGCCTCGACTTTCCAAATATGGTGAGTATGGAAAGATTACTTCAAAATTGTGAGATGAATTTTTCAACCAATATTGACAGTGGTGGTTCCTAACATTGATAGCCATCTCAACTTCAGAGGTAAAAGGGCTTGTTATGACTACTTTCATCACAAATATTCATTTGGTATGTAGAATGGTTTTCAAATCAGAAAGGACAAATCACTACATCCAGAGTCTGTAACTACTTATACAAGTAGGTAGGAAGAAGTCAAGTCTTGTATGTGTGGATTTCATTAAATGAATCTTGACAAAACTAAATAAGTACCTTTTCAATGTATAATGTCAACTTGAAGCTTATTCAGACCTTTTTTCAATAGGAAACTTTGAACTTGATTGAAATTTTCTATTTATTTAATTTGTTAATTACACTGATAAAACTAATTTTGTCACTGGAGAGAATTACAGCATATACAAGACATTTCAAAGATAGACTGAAATTGATTGATTGATTGATTTTTGTCTAAAGTCACACCACGAATATTTCACGTATATGGTGACGGCATCTACCTGATGCGGGGCATACAAATTTTGACCTTTGCAACGGACCCACCCGAAGCAGTGAGGGATCTTAAACATGCCATGCATGCCACGACACAGGGCCTGTTTTTACCGCCTTATCTGAAAGACAGGACACCGGCATGACCAGAGTGGGAATCGAACCCCCGTCTCCCCATCAAGAGACGAGCGTGATACCACTTGGCCACACCCTCTAAAGATTAACTGAGATGATCCATGGAGGGTATCACAGCCATAAAGAATTTTTTCATAATTTATTGCATTTTCAGTACATATATGCACATCTCACTATAACAAAAACATAACAATCAGGTTGTGAAAAGATCATTCAAAAATGTTATTTTTCAATTTATAAATAATACTGTCACTCTAGCACATTTTTCAACTAAATGCAGTATAATGACAAAATAATGTAAACTGCATGAACTTTCTCAGTCTCTGATTACTATTAAGTGCTTATGTATCGGAGTAAAATCCTTGATATACAAATGGCGACAAAACTAATTGATAAACTATTTAATCAAAGTAGCTCATCTGCTGTTTTCATTTAAACTATGAATAAAACATTTCAAAAATAAAAACCCTAACCAATTCTGTAAATACATGTATTTTGAAATTTACTGATCTATTACCCAGCAAATAGGAAATAAAACATGCACACGATTTGTATAATATATACACAATAATGATGCCAATAGACACTCATAAAGTGGTGTCTTATGTAAAATGTGGAATGTCTATTCACCACATACACAAAATATCTCACCCACTGAGTATATGATATAAAATGTTTTGATTTCGCTATGTCTCTAGGTTTTACGTGATATCTTTCTGTACTGGAGGTCGAGCTATATTGTTCGACTTGATACACTTTACCAACCACTCTATTCCTTCATTTATTCCATCCCTGTAAGTTAATAACAATTTTATTATCATAATATTAATAATGACACTCTTATTTGCTGCATTGGCTTTATGGAAAAACGTCTGGTAAAATATTATGCTATTATCTAGAGAAAAATTCTGCAAGTAGTTTTACCCTTTAAGTGCTGATGCACTAAGCAAATGATAATCTCTTTGACCAATGGGTTCTACATCTGACAGGAATATCTTTTTAATGCTGCCTACACTCATCACACCCTAAAAGTAGAATATAAAATAAATTCCATATATCCTAACAGAACAAAAAGGAAATTATTTTCAAAGACAAAAACTGAAAAGGTAGAAAGGAAGAGAGTGTTCTTTCAAAATCCATCTTGTAATTTTTCTGACTTTTATCACATAATTTTAAATACTGCTTGAATCTGTAATGTTTATTGTGAATCAGGCATTAAAAATCTTCACATGAGATTCAATAAAGCCTATGCTGAGCAATTAGCACCTACACCATAAGATTAAATGAGATAATATTCAAAATTTCTGAAGTCAAAAGTTCATATCAGAATCTATCACAAAAAACCATCACATGCCTCTAAAACACTGTGATGTATTTAGATTTCCATTCTCTACAGCTTATCATCAAATACAGAATAAAAGGAATGGATTATTCCCTAAATATGGTCAATGAAATTAAGGCAACAAAACCAGAATTATCTCGATTACATTCATGAACCATTTTTAAAATGTAACATATCAAAACTATTTGCTGTTATTAAAATCTAAAAATGTTGAAAGTTGTTCTTCTTATTGCTTACTTACAAAAATCAAACAAAAATCTTTTCTACCCTAATCAAGCAAATTTTTCAGCACAGCCTTTCAACATGAATAAAGCTGTATCTGTTCCCCATATGAATAATATAAAGCTCTCAATACATGTCAGCTAAATATAAACTCAAAAGGCATATATATATATATATGTATGTATGTCAGTAAATGTAAGCATATGCAAGCTATATAACAATACCAGTAACTGAATTAGAAATAAAAGTCAGACTGTAAATAACTCTAGAGATCAAATACTCACCACACCTTTTAACAGCTGTTGAGTTAAAATAAAGCTAAAATATTAAGAAATACCTGTAAATCTTGTTTGTTTGCAAGTACAAGAAGTGGAACCCCAGCCAGCTGATCATTAATTATCATCTTATCTGTAACATAAATCAAGAATCAGCCCTAACATCTTTGTTGGCCTCACATTATCACACAAGCAGCATTTGTGTATGCCTCCTTTATTGTTATTATTTCAAGAAGATTATCTCGCGATATGACATAAGATATGACAGTCATTATCATGGGCAATATAACCTGAAATCCTGAATACACCACTGCTCTAAGAAAACCATTTAACTTCTGCAAACTGAGACTTGTCAAAAAAGAAAATGACATGAAAAGCAGTGTCATAGTCAACAGTTATCAAAACTCCTCCAAGTTGAGAAAAAAAGTTGATCCAAATACAAAAATACTGTATAAATTTTCTGTAATTTAATAAATTCTCTTCAATATCAGTATTAAATTCTCAATCTTTACTCTTTGGTATTGTGGATGGCAGTGTTAAGTGTTAAGATAATCTGGAGTTCTCAAAGTAACTCACCACCTGGCTTATTGCACTTATATTATGGATGACTGTGTTTAGTGTTGAGATAATCTGGAGTTCTCTGAGTAACTCACGACCCTGCTTATTTCACTTATATAATGGATGGCTGTGTTAAGTTGGTGAGATAATCTCAGAATAACTCACTACTCTGTTTATTTCACTTATATTACGGATGGCTGTGTTAAGTGGTGAGATAATCTGGAGTTCTCAGAGTAACTCACCACCCTGCTTATTTCACTTATATAATGGATGGCTGTCTTGAGTGATAAGATAATCTGGGGTTCTCCAAGTAACTCACCACCCTGCTTATTTCACTTATGTAATGGATGGCTGTGCTTAGTGATGAGATAATCTTAGTGTAACCACCAACTAGTAATCGGGGACCGACTTTTCAACTTGCACTGACTAGTATAGGATCAAAGATTTGCAAGAGAGAAGAAACTACATTGCATTCCAGAAAAGTCCTTTAGCCCACTCGGCCATTGTGGCCTATTTATTACCAATCAGAAGGCCAGTGATTATAATGATGTTTTTTTTTTCTGGACTCATGGTCTCAAGTATTTGGGGAGAAGTTGTTTACGTCATATTTTGTGTTCACCTTATTATAATGATGTAGTACTACTACCTAGAAGGAAATGGAATAAACAATCATGAAAGTAAGATTAAAGGGCATAATTAACATTTTGTTTATGAAAAGTAAAAATTGCAAGTGCAAATATTCCTACGTGTTTTATTTTTTTGTAAACTTAATGCCTTTCCGCCTAAAGGTAATTCACATTAAGTTTAATTTGCGATTTATTGTACTCTTCCTCCTTCAACTATTAATCAATTGATTTCTTTCTCTTCTTGTTGTTGCTTTCACTGATTTTGTTTATTATTCTTTCACCTCCATTAGGAAGACATTTGTGCATTACAGACACTGAAATGGTTCTCTTACACTAGCATTGTTATGGTTCGGATCATGATTATCGAAATGGGTTCTAATCACAAGGAAAAAGTTTCATGAGTACTTGGTCCTGTCCGTGAACTGATACTGTGTATTACGTTTTTCTAGTTTCAGTTGGTTATAGTCTTACCAAATGCTTCCTTTGATTCATCCAGTCTATCTGTATCTTCAGAATCCACAATGTAAATAACAGCATGAGATTCTGCATAATACTGAAAAAACAACACCGAAAACACAATACATGTTTGTAAATACATGTAAAGCCATTATACAGAATACAAAGAACATGTAATGGCATTAGACAGAATACAAAAAGCATGTAATGGCATTAGATTGATTGACTGATTATTTTTTTACGTCACTCCATGGTTATTTCAGTTATATGGTGACAGCATCTGCCTGATGCATCACACAGAAATTTCTACCTTTGCAACAGACCAACCCGAACCATTGAGGGATCTTTTATGTGCCACCCCAACCATGACACGGAACCTCAGATCTTACTGCCTCATCCAAAAGACAGATTACCAATGTGCCCAGGGCGAGAGTCTAACCCGGGACCTTTTGGCTGTGAGCCGAACACCTCATCCACTAGGCCACACCGACTTAATGGCATAAGACAGAATACAAAGAACACATAATGGCAGAAGACAGAATACAAAGAACACATGATGGCATTACACAGAATTCAAAGAACACATAATGGCATTAGATGGAATACAAAGAACATATAATGGCATTAGACAGAATACAAAGAACATGTAATGGCCTTAAAATAGAATACAAAGAAAATGTAATGGCATTAGACAGAATACAAAGAACATGTAATGGCATTAGACAGAATACAAAGAACATGTAATGGCCTTAAAATAGAATACAAAGAACATGTAATGGCATTAGACAGAATACAAAGAACATGTAATGGCATTAGACAGAACAAAGGACATGTAATGGCATTAGACAGAATACAAAGAACACATAATGGCATAAGAAAGAATACAAAGAACATGTAATGGCATTACACAGAATACAAAGAACATGTAATGGCAGTAAACAGAATACAAAGAACATGTAATGGCATTAGACAGAATACAAAGAATATGCTTCTGAAACTCATTATATACATATTATCTACAAAGTCTTGGCAATACACTTATACATCTCTACCGGTAGTTCCTCACTTCACTCTACCATTTTGGGCTAGCAGAGTCACTTGAATGTAGATACTCTACAGATACACTTATAATAAAATCTTTTCAAAGAACAATAAAATGACAAAATTACTAAACATTATTCTGGAAAGATTTTGTTACTTAGAGTGAAGCATTATGTCCCTGTTGGTAATTGTTTTGGTTCACAGGTCAAGGTCACAAACATGCTCTCATTTTAAAGGGCTTTATAGAGGAATACATATGATCTATCACATTCAAATACACGCTGTCTGAAAATTTATACAGAATAAAGTTTGATGACAGACTGGCAAACCATAAGATAGAAGGCGTATGGCTCAGATAAATAACATACAACTTAATGATATTATTCAATGCCATACCAGTAAAATAATGCAAGTATATAGACCATTATAATACATAAAGCATCACTCATCCATCACATTATAAAATTCAAATAGCAATAATGCATTTACTGAATATTATTTCAATAATTACTGTTCATTTATTCACCTTATCCCAGAGGGACTGTAATTCTTCTTGACCGCCAAGATCCCAAAAATTTAACCTTACCCGTCCAATATCAATTTTTCCAACTGAAAAAAGGAATAAAATAATTTTAAGACGATCAATTTTTTACCCTATTTCAGCATCATAAAAGAGCAAGTGATGATAATTGATTATTCATTGTACTACAATCATATATTCTGCATAGCAAACATGAAACACAATTGTCTTCTTTCAATATACATTTTGTAACATCAACACTTGAGTATGGTGGGTTAATATGTTTATTTTGAGAACACCCCAAAAGAATGTTGTGTTTGTTCTTGAAGACAAAGGCAACATTAGCTTTCAGCATGAATTTATGGAAGAGTAGAATGAAGGCCCGGTGCACTACCATTAGCCCTGACCATTTATGACCTGGCACAATAAAACTGTGAAACTAATACTCCTACCAAGGAACTACAAATCTTACAAGCACTTTACACTTCAAATCAAATCTACTAAGATTGCAACAGGGCCGATTTTGAATAGTAGTTAAGAGAAGCCCTGATCAACCAGCAAGATCATGAGCAAAGTGTAGCCTTTTTTTTTTTAAATCATGAACACATATAATAACGACATACATACATGTATAGACAAACACAATGTTACACTACAACTTTCAAACATATCACACTCACTTACTTTTCATCCTGTAAGGAAACCCATCCTTTTTGCAATGTACAATGTATAATAATTATGTATACATGTAGTACATTACATGTAAGATGATTAAACTGTATATATGTATATATATATATATATATATATACATATATCTACATCTACTAAATATGTGTACCAATACACTAATGAATGTTTTAAAAAATTTACAGGCAAATGTATCATATAGATGTAAGTAAAACAAAAAAACATCTTACAAAATCATTCTTATCAATTAACATGATAACTTAAATACATTATGCAAATGCGCTGTATAATTTTCGACATACATTATATATCAAAATTTTTATCTATTATTCAATAAAAACAGTAAAGTTCCAATTTTTTACTAAATTTGCTCCATTCCATATTTTTCTGATGGATAAATTTATCAGTTTTCAAATAATTTTCAACAAACCCTTTTGCACCTGTAAAATTTGGATTGCAGTTTTCATTTTCTGATTATATATGTATTTTTTAATTAAACAACTTACTAAATTTACTGAGGTTTTTCTATTACTTTTGCCAAAAACAATATCAGTCATATTAATGTTAATATTAATATTAAAATCACTTTTCATCCATGTAACAACATTTTCCCATATTACAGATATCTTATTACATGACCAAAAAATGAGAAGAATTGTTGCTGTTTGGCTTTTACAAAAAGTGCATAAATTTGAATTTAAAGGACCTATCTTACATAATAAGGAATTTGTACCTAAAATTCTATGAATTATTCTATATTGAAACCATTTTAAGTTAATATCACTCCCTAAATATTTCATTAAATCACTTTGTTTGTGCCACCATTTTTTTGTCAGGGTAAAAGTTAAGTTCACTTAAGGCAAAGTGTAGCCTGCCTTCAATCCTCCATTCTGGGCAAGTGGGAAGGTCCATTAACATTTTTGTGCAAGTATGATAGTCAGTATTGTGGTAATCTTCAACCAATTAAAATTGACTACCACCATACAAGAGAAATAAAGTAGCATTAAATCACAAAGAAACAAATTTATCATTGTTTTTACAAGCTAGCAAAAGTCTCTGAACTTAAAACTACTTTATACTTTCTTGTTATAGAGTATACATATTCATAATAAAATCAACCTTACTCATTACCGCTGCCCTTGACATTTATTACTTACTATTAAGTCCAACAGTTGTTGTAATTTTATTCAGGTTCATTCCCTGGTAATTTTTTGTAAATTTGATTTTAGTTTGCTCTAGGTAAGTCTAAAAATGATAAAACAATACATTTTGAAAGGTACAAAAACAAACCATACATAATACAATGTGCAGCTATCATATATATACAATAAAGATACAAGGAACTTTCATAGAAATCACTTGAAATACCAAATGAATACTACCAGTAATAATAAAATTTTACATTTTTAGTCAATAAGTGAGTAACATTGAGATGGACTGCGACTTAGAATACATAATGGTGAAAATGATTTATTTGATAAACTACTTACTGTTTTTCCAGCATTATCTAAACCTAGGATGAGAACATTGTATTCTTCTTTTTGAAAGGTGTACTTCCACAGTCCAGAAAGTAATGTATACATCTGGAAAGCAGAATCTTCAGAATTAATTCTAAGTTAAATAATATACAACCCTCAACAGATGAAGAACACATATCAATAAAAATGTGGTTCATAAACATATGTTGTTGGTGAAATTTGGTATAACTTTATGTATTTTCTAAAGCCAAATAAAATAATTTCAGACATATTTATAACATCTAATTAAGCAGGGTCCATTAGGACCACCACACCTGTCTGTGGTTGTCTGACTGGAGACCTAAATATGTAGTACAGTTATGTCTAATTTTAATATTGCTGTTTAAAAATTTTAGGATTGTTTATAATGCTCAGCTATGTAAATTTCTCAATATTGTGACAGAAAGTATTTAGTACTGGAATACACTGGAGTATCTGCAACAGAAGCACTGGCAAGTCCTGAATGGCAAACAAAGATTTGCCATAGATGAGTGACTACAGTATTTATAATACCAGTAACCCAAAATGTATGAGAATGCTATTTTTGTTGTTAAATATGGAGACTTGGTTGTTAAATGGGATAAAGCACCATGCTGGAGCTCACTGTTGCATCCAATTAAGTTAATGACCAAGGTTCTTGGTTTTTTCTAGACATACCAGTTTCTACTGCAATCTGATTAAAACCATATCTTTATTCCACTTCTCTATCTGTCCCATTGCAGATAAAGATCTGGCGAAACCCCTTCAGGGGTCATGTTCTTGTGAACTCTGATTTTCAGCCAATCAGTTGATCTGCTACCAATCTTAGTAGTGAAATTAACATCCCCAGCGTGCGTGACCCACAAGTAGTTTTTGAACAGTGTTTGTTACATATTGCATCACTTGCATGTGTCTAGCCATGTCATTGATTGGCTATGGGAAATAACAGTTTCGGTGACTGAAACATCATCAGAGTTCATCTGAAACATGACCCCGTATGAGGTTTTGCCAGATGTTTATCCGCAATGGGACAAATAGAGAAGCAGAATAAAGATATGGTTTTAATCAGATTGTTTCTACTGTTACAAGTACTAAACACTAACTGCAATCTGAATTATAAAGGTGAATATCTCATCATGACCAGATTTTGATTCTCATAAATAAGCAATAACATTTCCTATTGTATAACTTGGTATTTAAATACTATTCTATGGTAAATAACAAATGTATATTTTTGTAATAATTTTATTATCTATAATTGAAGGGTCCTACAGGCCTCATGATTTATGAAATAAATTGACTTTCTAACCATTTGGGAGTTTATAAGTGCAACATGTATTCTCCTATATTAACTCCTAATCTGTAGATTAACCAGCGGCCCAAAAAGGCCTATATCGCTCACCTGAGCACTATTTGCTCATTCACAAATAACTGAAAGATTGATTAAATTTGGAGAAAAACATATTCTCTTGTTTATTGTGTTTTTGAGAAACACATAGATTCTAATAAAAGGCGGCAAACTGATACTCAGATGCTTCTCTACATTGAATAACTAACAAGTGCTATTAGAATGCTGGGGTATTTTACATTTTCTTAAAATCCTAATTGAATTATTATAAAATTCATGAAAATTAATGCTCCTTCTACTTCAGTATTTCTCTGAGAGATATCTAACAATACCGGTATCCATTTACCCAATTTTACGGGAAAACCCGAGTAAATTAAAGGCTTCCTGTACAACTTATTGTACAACTTTTAAAGTCATTATACTGTGAGGTCACAATGCAAACATTAATGTCATAATTAAAGCCTAAGGAAAAGTAACATTTGTACAACTTCTGACGGAGATTAACGACTGAAAAAATCTATCAAGCTGTTCATGGATTATTGTATATATCTTGTGATCGGAGTCATGCAGCACGCACATTGTATAAAAAAATTGTAAACAGTCTAATAGCACAAAAATGTGTGAAAAAGACTGTCAGATCTAGAGTTTATGACCACTTTTTTTCTGTTACACTTAATATTTTCTAAATTCTATAATGATCCTAATTCAGGGAAGCTGAATCATACACAACTGAATGCATGTGTTGTTGGATATAATTTAAATTAATTTGCAAAACTTTTCTACGTTTGTGTCAATTTGACCATATGGGCCAATTTAAACAAGAGGCCCAAGTGGGCCTATATCGCTCACCTGAGTACCTAGATTATCAGTCATGCATGAAGGAAGAATTCATTTATTTTTGCATTAATGTGACTAAGTCAACACAGATGTTGAAAATATGTCAAATTTTATTTCAGGCTAGAATAAAAAACAACACTTTTTTGCACATCCATTCAGGTGATTTTGATATTAAGCATTTCCTTTGTCTCTGCAAGAAGTCATTCAGGGCAACAAATTAGTCATTTTCTTTAGTTGGGGCCTTTTGTTGACTGATTTCAAGTCTGGGTCATGAACAACAATTGTTTCAAATATTGTCCAGATCTAACTTAAAATTGCTTAATTTCATATGTTGAGTGTTGAGAAACATCTAAAAACTTATTTAGATGTGTAAAGAAATGAAAAAAAAATTTTGACCACAGCTGGATTTGAACTGCTACTCTCCATATTTCAATTACCAAGTGGTATATGTACTATTGTGAGAACTGCTTTTTAGACATGGTGGCATTATCTGTTAACCAATTTGGATGAAATTTACCGAATTGATAGAGGACTTTTAGTACTTCATGTATTCCATGTTTCATTAAAATCTTTCATGTGGTATAACAGCAGAAGTGAAAAATGTGATTGAATTGTTCCTATACACCCTCATTTGGAAGTCTTAAAAAATTCATAGAAAATCCAAAAATTGAGATATTGACAAAATTCTTTCAAAGTAACAATCCTTACCATAATTATGATCACAATAGTCCATAAGAAATCATCATTATCAATTAACTAGGAAATATGACACTTTTTTCTGCATTGAATCACCAAGTCCAAAGAAATGTGGAAAAAAATTCTAAAATTTGATTTTGGAAGGGAACCAAAATGACAATACATCTTCACTCATCCCTCTAGATCATTTCTATGCATTCTGTTTGTCTCTGTATAAAGCCCGTATGAAAAAGAATATTGTTAAACGAGGGAACTCTTTTGTGACCTACTCTTGACTATAGTGGCACCACCTGTAAAGAGGTCTGGACGAAAACAACAGAATTTGAAGAGGATCATAAGTGACTTATTTCTACCAAGATTTATTAAAATCCTTCAAACAGTTTTGTAGAAAAAGTTGAAAATGTGAAAAATGGCCAAAACACCCCCCCCCCCTTTTTTTTTTGGAAGTCTTAAACGTAAAATTCCTAATTTCATATGTTGAGTGTTGAGAAACATCTAAAAACTTATTTAGATGTGTAAAAAAAAAAAAAAATTTTTTTGACCACAGCTGGATTTGAACCGCTACTCTCCATATTTCAATTACCAAGTGGTATATGTACCATTGTGAGACCTACTTTTAGACATGGTGGCATTATCTGTTAACCAATTTGGAAAATCCGCACAAAAAACAAAACCTTGAAAAGGACTATGAGTACTTGCATCCTACCCAGTTTTATCACAATCCTTCAAGTTGTTCTGTAGATCAAGTTGAAGATATGAAAAATTGTTCCCCCCCGTTTTCTTGGAAGTCTTAAAAAATTCATAAAAAATTCAAAAATCGAGATATTGAAAAAATTCCTTCGCACCAGCATTCCTTACCATAGAAATGATTAAATGAAACCAAATGAATGCATCAATGTTTACTAAAAGAAAATAATAACTCTTTAATGCATTAAAATAACAAAGTCCAAAATAAAAATGAAAAAACGTCAAAAATTTGATTTCGGAACGGAACCAAAAATAACAACACTTCTTCACACATCCCTCTAGATCATTCCTATGCATTCGGTTTGTCTCTGTATGCCCCCGGTCTGAAGAAGAAGTTTGTCAAAGGAGGGTACCCTCTTTGACCTACTTTTGCCTGTGATGGCGCCACCTGTTGATGAATCCGGACGAAAAACATCAACACTTGTAGGGGACCATGAGTACTACATGCTTATCAAGTTTCATCAAATTCTGTTCAGTGGTTCTGGAGAAGAAGTCGAAAATGTGAAAAGTTAACGACGGACGACGGACGACAGACGATGGACGACGGACGGACGATGGACGACGGACAGTGATTGATCACAATAGCTCACTTGAGCCTTTGGCTCAGGTGAGCTAAATGTATAACAAAACATTTATAGAACATTTGTAGATACCCAGCAGCAAATATCAAGGCAGTGTCCAAATGTTTACAGTTGACACTGTTTGTTGCTTATGAAGACATTAATTTTATTTCTGATTGATTAACTGATTGACTGAATATTGTTTTACGTCACTCCACGATTATTTCACATATATGGTGACTGCATCTGCCTGATGCATTGCATACGAATTTAGACCTTTGCAACTGACCCAACCGAAGCAGTGAGGGATCTTTTATGTGCCACGCCTACTGTGACACAGGAGCTCGGTTTTTACTGTCTCATCCGAAAGACAGAACACCGGTGTGCCCAGGGCGGGAGTCGAACTCAGAATGTCTCGATCACGAGCTGAGTGACTTATCCACCATGACATTAAGACAAAGGTAACAGACATTCTTCTTCTTCTTCTTCCTTTACTGAGTTGACTCAATCTGAGTGATAATACTCCAGTGCATGGTAGGCTAAAAACTAAAACTTACAGCATTTACAATTAATAACGATAAAAGACCTGGTGTTTACATGGTGCTGGTAAGGCCAGGCATGCTGATGGTAAGTATCATCAGGTCGGGTCCAAAGCCAATCTGGCTACAGAATATATATCAAGATCGAGTTATATAAGCCTGACCTGGAAACTGATGTATATTCCGATCTGGTATGTTCAACCTTATCATTATCATGAAGGCAGTGACTCCCCATACACAGGATTATGTATGCCTATCATGATGGCTAAACGTACACAGGGTAAAAAGAGCCAAAGCCTTTTTTGCATATCCGGAAGTCTTACTTACCAGTCGCAGCTCATACTCAGTGACCAATGTTCAGTCATTGACACAATAAATCATTGCAATTGTGATAAACGTTGAAAAATGAGATCATATAAAAAGTGCAACCATCGTGTTCAATAACACTCATGAACTCAAAGTAATTGGATATTTTAAATTTAATTTTAATATTGATTCATGTAATAAAACAAGTATGGACTTATTATATGGTAAATATGTGGTGAATATTGGCAAGAGATACAAATGTTGAACTCCACTTTTTCTTGTTGATATCTCAGAATAATTCTTTGACTGTATAGTTTCAATCAATTTTCATAGGAGCAACCGTTCAAGTTGTAAAAGATGAAGACTCGAGCTCATCAAAGGGATATACGTTCGAGATGCTGCCATGCGCAGCATCTTAGACAAGTACCTGGAACTACCTATAACCTGAATAATATGCAGTTACCCTTATTAAGTTATTTGTTCTCATGTCAGTAGATGGAAATTGTGAAAGTGAGATCGTATGCTTCTGGATTTTGTCTGATGAAGGCCTATAAGGCTACTGTAACGTTTATTAGTTGAAATCCAGATATGCACAACCGGTTTTGGCTCTTTTTTTACCCTGTGTACGTTTAACCATCAGGATAGGCATACACAATCCTGTGTACGGGGAGCACAGGCACTGTGTTACATGAAGAGTGACTTTTTAAAACTAACCCCCCTCCCTCTATATCGTCTGGCTCCCCTTTCCCTTACGGTAAGAAACGACGGTCAGAATGCAGCCGCTTCAACCAGTATTTCCTACAAGTTCCGATGATAATCAGAGGAAAATAAAGCGCCAACATGTAAAATAAAGTCTGTCCTTTGATATCTGTCCTCAAAATTTCATTCAAGCATTTTTAAAGGCACCAACAAAGGCAAATTGTAAAAGACAAGATCGGTATAATGACAAGATTGTCAAGATCGTGAGAAAAAGGAATATTAAAGCCATAAAATGGAGTAAAGATTTAATGTTAATTTTGTTTAAGCCATACATTGAACTACTGCTCTCTAGCGTTAATCAAGCAAACACGGTAAAGTCCTATTATGCAAATAAACCTGTAATAGATTGCTGGCGAGGAAACTGTCCGCAGGTTGAGTCGTTCGAATTTGTGTTTGTTGGCGCTTTTAAACATGCTTAAATGAAATTTTTGGGACAGATATCAAAAGGTCAGACATTATTTTACATGCTGGCACTTTATTTTCCTCTGATTATCATCGGAACTTGTAGGAATTACTGGTTAAATCAGCTGCATTATGACCGTCGTTTCTTACCTTAAGGGAAAGGGGAACGAGACGATATATAAAGGAGGGGGATAAGTTTTTTTTTTAAAAAGTCACTCTTAATGTGACACAGTGCCTGTGCGGGGAGTCACTGCCTATCATGACATGAATCTCAGGTGAGCAGAGCAGTATCTATTTTCGTTGTAAATGATTTAGCAATATTTTACATAGTATACCTTAATTTTATCTTTATGTGAAGAGAATTTTGTCTTTCATATTTTATCACCACACTGTCAGTGTCATGTTTATAAACAGCTGTAGATTAATGAGCTGTCAGTTTTCACTGAAGGCAGACATCTTTAATATGGATGTATATTTCTGGTATGTCTAACCCGTAAATTGAACTTTTTTTTTCAATTTTCGGTTTCGTGGTCCTACCTCCAAAAACCTTTCATTCAAAGAATAAATGAGTTTGTTTTTATTCAAATTGAAAAAAAAACAGTAGTATATGGAACAAAAGTAATGTGACCATCTACACTTTCAAGGTCACGGCTCGTAAGTATAAATCCTTAAAGCAGAGACCAGAGACATATATACTTTCAAGTGTATATATGTCTCTGCCTTAAAGTCAAGGCAAGTTAAGGAAACGCCACTTTCCTATAAAATTCCAGTGGAAGAATTTCTTAAAAACAAAATAAAGCGTATATATTATGGACCAGACAAAACGTACGTAAGGACAGACACACGAAAGGATTTTGCTGTTCCATCATAGAATGTACGTCATACCTGACAACCTACTAGTTTAAATCAGTGTGTCATATCGAGAATTTTTCGAAACAAAATGGAGTTCATCTTCTGTGTTACACAGCGGTAATACAGACAGACCGGTTGGATTGCATATTTGTGAAACAAACTCGAGTCATCTACAACATGTTTATATAACTAAGTTTCAGCAGAAATTTCTAATCTAATGTGCTTACAAGTCTCAATATTCTTTCACTTACGAAAATGCGTAGTTTGGCAACAAAAAACACCTCTGTGGTAAATGTATTTTTGGTTCATCCAGTATTCCGATAACCCAAGGATTTTTAACAGAAGACTTTTAACAGAAAAATCCCAAAGTTTACGCTTACATGGTTAACTAAATAAAATATTTCAAGAAAAACAATTTTCAGAAATTCAAAGCTTTAAAAACCTGTCTTAGCGATTCTTAATTGACACTACATTAAAATGGGAAATACCAGAGTTCGCTACACACCACAACGTTTGATATTGACAATTTAGACCTATTAATGCTTCGTAAAAAGTACATTCACCATTTCAATATCCGGAGCTTTGTGAATCTCCCATATTGTCTGAACCATATTAATCAATTTGTTGTTACTAGCTTTCATTTTAATATATTTACAATGCTAGTCTAATTCCTTCGATGAACCATGCTAAACCGACTCTGTTCATCAGCCCATGAACTTGGGTCATGTAAGTAGTACCCGACGTACGGCAAATCACATGCGTAGTAATATGAAAAGGGACGGGGTTTACTTAATTAAATATAAGAATTGTAATAACGAAATGCATCTGTTAATTTTGAGCAATTAAAGAAATGACCAGGACATATAGAGTATTTTTTAGCATTCTAGACACGCACTATATTGCTTGGTGGAAGTACTTTTCCACTTTAGAAAAAAATCGGTCCTTGCCAGTTTGATAACGGGGAATTCGATATTTTGTTTTCCAAAAAGAACCTTTTAAATTGCATTGTAAATATAAGGAATAATTGTCTTTTTTTTTCTAGGTTCATGGGGAATGAACTTGGGTGAGAAACAATCAAATCATTCGAGAACCGCGAAGCGAACAAATCATTCGAGAACCGCGAAGCGGTTCTCGAATGATTTGTTTGTTTTTCACCCAAGTTCATTCCCCATGAACCTAGAAAAAAAGACAGTCATTCCTTAAGTGAGTGTTTAGTTTTGCGGACACTAAGTATTTGCGAGATCCCTAGATACACATCCCTTTTTGCCGGAAATTTCACTATGACGTTTTAAACACTTGGAATGCGACGTTATAATAATTTGACGCAAATCTAAGAGGTAATTTTGCATTTGTCCGGTATTGCCCCTTACATCATGTAAAATTTGCAAAACAGTTATTGACTTCCTTTTACGCTCGAAAAATTGTTAAATCAGATGACGTCACAATACACCGATCCATTTTTCAGCATAGAAAGCGATGTTTAGCGGACTTTTGATTGTTATGCTTATGACGTCATAATCAAATGTCCGACTTGTCCAAACTTACGTGACGTCATCATAGTCGTATTTTGCGCAAAAGTGCTTAACATTCGTCGAAAGTGGATCGGTGTATACTTTACACCTCGGTCATACCTCGAACAAACATTGAAAATATATTGTGACGTCACGCAATTCGACAAATTTTTCGCGAAATCGAAGGGTAAATTCCACCTGGTTATAATTGACATTTTTTTAATGTTACACCAACAAGTTTTACATTTATAGGCTATTATACCTAGCCTATAAATGTAAAACCTGCTGGTGTAACATTAAAAAGTGACCCCGTTATAAACTGACCCGTGGGTCAGTTTGCAGAACAGAACAGAACAGAACTTTACAACAGTATGGGTACAATGGATTCAACGCTAAATTTGGCCCAAAGTTCGTTGAAAATTGACGAAAGCCGTTAAATTTTGATTCCCCATGGGTTCATTTTTTTCAACGATTTTTAATTTTACGTATAGCATTGAAATACAAGTTTCTATGGATGTGGGGTGGACATATAGGATGTCTCTCACTATTCCATCTCAATCGGACATTCCCCCTTCAATATAACCTTTGCCTCCTTCTTCCATATAGGAGCGACTGACACATATTGTGCATACAGAAAATAGTTAATATATACAAGGGGAAATATTTGTGGTTTGGGGATGATTTTAAACTCGAAATGCATTTCTTAAATACTAGTATACCTTTTTTTCTCGGCAGAAAATCTATTTACTAGGCAGATTTTCCCAGGGTTGGGGATATTTTGGGAAAAATACTATATCACCGTTTTGTTTGTCTTTAACCCATTATGCATATGGTCACTGTATATGGTCAAGTTAAAAGCACCCACATCAAAGACATCAGCGGATCTAGATCATAGAAGGATGATTTGCTTTACAGATTTTATTCATACCGGTATATTCAGGGACTAGAAACCCTCACGACAAACGTATAACATTTGGCATCGTGATTCAACCCCTTTCGTATTTTCAAAAATGACATCACATATCTGTATGGGAACTTGACTAGTTCTCTTGGTTTATGTCCCTGGGTAGTAATGCAAGTAATTATTTCATATACTTGCAAAACACATGTATTCGACTGATTAGTTCCTTAAACGATGAAACGACTCTTGATAGCCATGCACCACTTAGAGTCTTAGTGTGGTAGCGTTTCCTTCACAACAAGATATGGATAAGAAATTATCGAGGAGTGACGTCAAGTATACATACATACATATTTATTTTATTATTATTTTTTTTGTGTGTTGATCGTATTATTTTCAGCATCTTTTCGTCCTGAACAGTGTGTTGTAATATATGTACGGACATGGGGTCGTTTTTTTAATGTTGAAATTTGACCCTACCACTAATGACCAGTTTTCAAGTTCATTTTACTTACTATTGAATTATCAAATAGTCACGCTATATTATAAATCGGACTAAAAACTTTTTTTTCGTATGGAGTCATTAATTAATGTTGAAGTATGACCCCCAACACCCCCCTTCTTTATATCAATGCATTGTCTCCACAAACTATCACTCTTTATTCAACAAAAACACAAAGTGTACTTAACTAAATACGTGTGTTGTAGTATGTAAGTGTGTAGTTGTATGTACGGAGAATTTTCGATATGGGGTCGTATTTTAATATTAAAATTTGATCCTAACTCTAATAACCAGTTTTAATGTCTATTTTACTTGAATAGTCACACTGTATTATAAATAGGAGTTCGAAGCTTTTTTCATATGGAGGCATTAATTAATGTTGAAATATGACCCCTTTGAAGCATTAGTTCTCTTAAACAATATGTCTAATTAGATCGAAATTTGCATAACACTACATAAGATGTCATTGTCCAACGTAAAATTTAGACCATTCTGTAACTGACCTGTTTGCAAACAGGAAGTAAAGAGTATGTATTGCATATTAATAGTACAATAGAGCATTATACACAAGGGTCATTTTTAACGTTAAAATATGAACACACCCCCATCCCACCCCAATGCGGGTCAACTTTCAACGAGGGTCCCATTTTCACGCGAAGGTCACTTTTTCACGCGTGGGTGGGGTCATTGAATAACGGACCGAGTCAATTTTTAACGTTCAAACTCGACACTTAAGCCGTTGAAAACTGACTTGTGGGTCAGTTTTCAACGGGATCACTTTTTAATGTTACACCGGCTGCATTTGCCACAGGGCCCTCCCCCGGACAACTGATGTTACATACTATAAGGACACTGTATACCAAATACGATGTCATACAATCTGATTAGAACCGTATCTTTATTCCACTTCTCTGTTTGTCCCATTGCGGATAAAGCAATGGGACAGAGAAGCGGAATAAAGATATAGTTTTAATCAGGTTGGATGTCATAGTGCTTATGGCTGTAGAAAAGATAATGTTTAAATCAAAATTATATGTAGATGTAGAAGTCCATGGAGCGGGGTCAAATACAGCCTCCGAGATTTTTCTTCAACAAACTTAGTACATTAGGTTTGAGAATGCTGTATACCAAATACAAGTATAAGTTTATCCTGAGTTGTCGTTCTGATCTTCTACAGATTTAGTACATTGACTTCTTATTGCCTCTGTGTCCCCTAGCACGGACATAGAAAGTAGTCTATGGTTCTGTCTGTAGCGAAGGGCAACAACTGCCACTTCAAATTTTAAAAAAATCATCGCAAGGGAACCCTCTCTCTCTCTCTCTCTCTCTCTCTCTCTCTCTCTCTATATATATATATATATATATATATATATATATATATATATATATATATATATATATATATATATATATATATATATATATATATATATATATATATATATATATATATATATATATATATATATATTCTGAATTATGATATATTCCACCTCCTGAGCTCCTGATCGCTGGATCCACTGATGTTCCTAGATTAAAATTATTTACAAATTTATTAGTTTAAGTTTCAGACTGAACGTCATACAATGTATATAATTTCATCTTCTTTTTATTGAAATTGCATCATTCCTTGGTGGTATTAAGCTCATCATTTAGATGAATGGTTTACGAACAAAACATAAGTTACATTCTAAACATCTCAAAATAAAATGCAACTGTCATTCAGCCTCTATACTAAATGTACGTTAGGAACATGCATGCTTGCGTAGAGCTAATATACATATGTATTGTGCATATTCCAAAAAGACAACACGCATAGAGTACAATGAAAGCCATGGAAATCAATAGATATGATTCTGTGATAATTTGGTCTTATTGATTTTGTGATTTCAATTATGCAAATGTCCCAAGATCATTACAACTTGCTTTAATTTTGGAATCTCATTATTTACGCATGATACCGTTTTGGAAAACGGCACTTTTAAGTTCAAGAGATCTTAATAAAGAGATATTCAATAATTGTTCTTGGTTTAAAAAGCCTGTTTAATTGCACACAAATCATCTGAAGGGTGACTCCTCCTCCTCCCTCCCCTCCCAGACCCCCTCCAATTATTCCTAACAGTTCAAGGCTTTTATTTGTGTGGTGTATACATGATATGCAAAAACAAAAACAAAACTGTTCATGGCAAGCAGTCAGAAAATTCTAACGTATGTCGTATATGCATATCAAGTATCGAAATCCTGTCACTACATAAGCTCAATTTGCCTGTTAGTGTGGATAAAAAACCCTCCCCTTCCCCGGCAAAATTGATTGGATCTGCGCCTGTTGAATTACATGGGTGCTTGTTGTTAAGCTATTGTCCGCGCCACTCACTCTGGAAACTGGAAAATCTGGATTTTTAGTTATTCATCTTCAGAATAATTTCAAAAAGGCAAAACCATTTGATAGATCGTGTTTAGTCGTAACTTTTGGTGTATGCTATATGTTTGTATGAAGAAGCGTTCATATTTTATCGAGAAAAAAAATCAATTTTAGATAGGGCGATTTCCATGTTAAATTTTGACGTGACCTCGCCAAGTTTCCCATAGACTCAATGTTAAACATCGGCGACGTCACGTCAAAATTAACATAGAAAACGCCCTGTCTAAAATGTTTTTCCCTATGAAATACGAATGCTTCTTCGTAGAAACATATAACATACACCAGAAGTTACGACTAAACAAGATCTGTCGATTGATATTAATTTTGTAAAACTATTTTAAAGATAAATAAGTGAAAATCCAGATTTTTCGGTTGACAAAGTGAGTGGCGCGGACAGTAGATGAAATGTTACATGTTAATAATGTGTGAGAATATGATCAATGATATGCACATACTATCGTACAGAGCGACAGTACTATGAATTCAATCAAAATTTACTAGTATGTCGATTCCAACTGGCGGATTTCTCGTGTCCTGTCTTTGTTATGAGGCTATTAAAACCGAGTTCCTGTCGTCATGTAAGTGAAATAATTCTGACGTAATGCAAAACAAGAAAAAATAAATAAATAAATAAATAATTCTGGTAACAAGAAACAAAATAAATAGCTAAATAATAGATGAATAAATAAATAAATAAATAAATAAATAAATAAATAAATAAATAAATAAATAAATAAATAAATAAATAATTCTGACGTGATGTATTACTAGAAACAAAATAAATAAGTAAAAAGATAAATAAATAAATAGTTCTGACATGATGTAAAACAAGAAACAAAATAAACAAAGAAATAACAAATAAATTAATAAATACGCAAATAAATAATAAGTAAAGAAATAATGAATAAATGAATAATACATAAATAAATAATAAAGAAATAACAGATAAATGAATAAATGCATACATAAAGAATAAATAAAGAAATAATAAATAAATGAATAAATGCATAAATAAATAATAGATAAATAGATAGGAAATAATAAATAAATGAATGAATACATAAATAAATGATAAAGAAAGAAAGAAAGACAGAAAGAAAGAAAAAAGAAGAAAGAAATAATAAATAAATAAATGAATAAATAAATAAATAATACATACATTGGAAGTAGATAAATAAATATACAAAAATACTGAAATCTTAATAAGCTTATATTTTGACTATCAAGAACATCATTACAAAATCTACTGATGAAATCTGAAGAGTAAATTTTCTGAAAAAAAAATTTATCAATTGATAAATATCAAAATTATAAAAAGACACATATGTAAGGTCGGGCAATGCATAGAGATGTGTAAATTAAGAAACATATAACATACGTAAGGCCTGGCAATGCATAGATATATATATAGATTAACAGGCATGTAACTTATGTAAGGTCGGGCAATGCATAGAGATATATAGATTAACAGGCATATAACTTATGTAAGGTCGGGCAATGTATAGAGATATATAAATAAACAAATATATAATATATTTAAGATCGGGCAGTGCATAGACCTGTATATAAGCAAATACATGTATAGTATATTTGATGTGGGGTAATGCATGCAGTATATGACCTAGAGCAAAACAACATTCTTGAACATAAACGGGGCGAACAATTTTTTCCTTTAGTTTTGTTAATATGTACCTCAAAAAGGATGCAGAATATCAAGAATGTTGAAACAGTGTATAAATTTCCCTCTTTCCTTTTTGTGATTATTTTCATTTACTTATTTATTTTGTATTTAATTTTTCATCACATAGCAAGGCTTGTGCTTTTGATGATCGAGCTTGGACATTGATTGGAAGTCTTTGACGTCGATGTCACGTATCTTTCACTCAACGTCCATCTTTTCAGAAGCAATCAGTAATAATCCCCAAAAATATTTTTGTAAGTCTCTTACGCCATTAACGTGTGTAAATCTTCTATTAAACATTTTAGATGTTCTTTTAATAATTGGAGGTCACGTGATTCCTCAAGTCATCAATCGAGCCGAGACTGTTAGGTGTAAATGACCAAATTACCGATAGGGCTATCTGGACACGCCACGAGAATTTCGGACGATTGTTCAAGCTTCACTGCACATTCAAACCCTACCAGTCTTGAGTTACTCAAGTCATTCTAATCAGGGACGTAGGACTATAGTGCTATTTTAACATTATGTTTTAGTTTAAGTTTTAGTGTTGGCTTTTAAACTTGTAAGTTTTGTGTAGATTTTAAAAATAAATCACTAACAGTTTTCTAGACATGGATGGACAATTTTCACAAAGTTACTTTACATCGGATCCAATGGAATCTAGTGTGAATTCACTGTCTCGTAACGATGGGAGTGAGGAGTTCTGTGACAGCGCATTCTTCAATACTGACAAATTCGAAAAACAAAACATTTATCGGGAGGTTTGCGAACAAACAGGAAACATACAATTACATTGTGTGAGACAAGCGAACACGAATGGCGACGATGTGATGGACAATACTGCGGATGAAGTAGACGGCAATCCGACATTCAAACCGATCGAATCTACACCAAAGAACGAAGGAAAATCCGGGAAATCTCGCAAGCGTAAACGTCCCATTCCGAAAGGTAAACCTCCTTATAGTTATATTGCGCTGATTAGCATGGCTATTTGTAATTCACCTGAGCGCAAACTGACACTGCATGATATTTATAGCTTCATCACTGACCGTTTTCCTTACTATAAGAACCACGAGAACCAAAAGGGATGGAAAGGCTCTATTCGCCATAATTTGGCGCTGAATGATTGCTTCATGAAGCTGCCTCGTAGGAGTGGGATGAAGGGCCACGACTGGGCCATTAATCCAGAATTCGAGGATATGTTCGACCATGGAAGCTTCCTACGTCGCCGTTACCGCTTCAAAGACGGACAACGAAAGAAATCGCGGCACGCATCGGCTCCCAGTGCATTCGGTGCAAATTCCGACTCTCTGGCCTTCTTGAACAACACTGAAAATGATGTACTGTTCAACCAAAGACGCGAACTTATGACAAAATTTCAGCAAAATTTAGGACCGTTAGCAATCGCCGACACAAAGCCAGTATGGAATCCTTTCGTCGATAAAACGCCGCCTCAGTACTCGGACGTTTCAAGTCCTCCATCTTTCGGTAACACCAGTAGCGAGTCTGAATCTCCTATTTCCAATCCCGAAGGCCATCTGAACTCTTCCGGGAATAGCGCATCACCAGGAACACCCCAAGGACATCAACACAACGGATTCGGTTACGGATTCTGGAATGGTGCGAATATAAATGCGTGCAGTTACCAGTTTCCTCAACAACTGAATAATGGATATAACATGGGAATGAATCGTGGCCCTGTCCACTTTTATGGAAGCTATGATGCAACGAATGTCCATCAAAAGCTTTATACTCCAAACTGTAATGTGGACGCCACACAGTGGTCGCCGCAGTAAACTGTACCAAATCACTGGGACGTGTCTTATATTGATGATAACGTTAACAGCAAGAAGGTGCTATTATTTCTGTATTTGTCTATAAAGCATCGACATTTTTTATCATGTATTTGTACATATGTTTTAGAAGTCGGCATTTAGTAATAAAACGTTTTATCATATTTGCGTCGATGTTATATTTAAGGTAATGACTTTTTATGTGCTTATTCGTTTTTGCTGTTTTTGCCAAGTTTACAACGGTGTCAAATCTCTTTTTTCTTTCTGTCTGTCTTTTGTATGAAAGAATTAGCTTGTGTTGAAAAAATATGACGTTAATGTGGAACCATCGTGTTGACGTAATTTTTGTGATTCACCAGACAATTTACCAATTAACTCAACAAATACTTGAAAATAAAAGCTATAGAAATAATTTGAGTGAAAGGTACAGGGGGAAGAAGCAGACAATGCGAGATTTTGAAAAAAGGGGGGAGAATTCAATACTGAACAATGATTTGCAGGCAAACTGATTTGGTCTTCAGGTTATAGCCTACATGACACGGTGAATAAAATTCAGTTCACAAGCCGAGGTCTTGGATTCGAATCCCACAGAAAGCCATGTCGATGTCTTCTTTTTCTCGTGTGCAATAAAACCAAGGTTTTATGTCATCTCAATTGTTGGAATGTTAAGAATACTCCGCGCTTCGGATGACTACGTATTATAGGTTCAAATTGATTTCGATGTACAACCGACAAGTGGTGGCACTATATACATCCAGAGCGGATGTACAACCGACGAGTGGTGGCACTATATACATCCAGAGCGGATATACAACCGACAAGTGGTGGCACTATATACACCCAGAGCGGATGTACAACCGGCAAGTGGTGGCACTATATACATCCAGAGCGGATATACAACCGACAAGTGGTGGCACTATATACATCAAGAGCGGATGTACAACCGGCAAGTGGTGGCACTACATACATCCAGAACGGATAGGGCACTATTTATGAGATTTTTTCCCTCCAGGCATTGTTTATGCTATATGTTTCTTAGTTTGCGGTAAACTGTTGGAAAAATAAACAAGGCGTAAAAATACGCATTTACATTTCCCTTTATGCGTCTGATTGAACGAGACTATTTTACATCGTGCGAAACTAAGGCGTTCGGAACGGATCGGGACTTTCCCATATACTATTTATAGTAAATTTAGCGTTAGTGCGCGGAGTAGCGAGTGTAAAATACATTGACACTGTCAAATCGAACGCGAAAATATGTCGTCTAGTAAACCTTGTAGCTTAAAAAGAAATACAGAAATGTATTGTATTATTGTGATATTGTGCAATGAAAAATTAAACTTGGGTTATGTTTTCAAAGAAAGAATCACTTTGATTATTTCAATTCTTGTTTGATACCCAAAATGTTTCAGATATATCTTGACCAGTAGCAAAAGATAACTGTGCTGTACGACAAACTTCATGCAAGTGAACAAGGGATGTCAAGTTAATGAAGTACTGTACAACAAAATAGCAGTTTAAAATTTCGAGATCCAACTCATATGTGCAAGTCAATAACATGCATCGTTCTACGTGTAAAGAAAAAAAAAGTAAAGGGCGAGGAAAGAGGTCCGAATCAGTTGTATGACAAAATTCACCCATCTTGTTTTAAAGAATAATCCAAGAATTGTATGCATCTATCAGGAAGTCCTTTTCTTTTGGACGTGTGATACCAAGCCTTCAAGACCATGTTGTGTGTCTAGTGTGCACTGGAAGATCACTATGTTTGCAATGTAATACTAGTAACAAAAGTAAATTACGACCACCGCTATATTTCATAATGGTCAAATCGTTCCAACACAGTAACCCACTTTTTCAGCATTGTGCAAAAATAATAATAATGATAATAATAAATAAATAAATAAAATAAGAATAAAAATAAAAATAAAAAAATAAAAGGGAGTGAAAATACCACTTGAAATTTTGAAGAACAGCATTGAACTTTAAATCGTGTGTGTGTGTGTGGGTGGGGGGTGGGGGTGGGTGTGTTTTCAAGTGATAAGGTGGGAGGGGGCAAAGGGGGCCTGGCCCAACTTTTTTGGCCGATCATAATTGTTTCATAGGTTGTTATCTAATTTACTAAATTGTTATCATTAAATTATTGTTAACATTCAATTGATTTGCAGTCTGATAAGTTGTATTGCAACAGTATTTATAAATTTGTTCTTTTCTTCCTGACCATTAATACTACAAGTTATTTTCATCATGCAAAGGTAAAGAGTGTTCGGGCTCTGGAAAACATTTACTCATGGAGACATAGGCGCAATTTTCCGTTCCTCTTAGTGCCTTTAAGTTGAAATGACAGACCCTGGGCACCGATAATCCATGTTTTGGAGGTGGAAATTAGTTAATTGTTAACTGTCTCATTGGCGGATTTTGAAGGAGATTGCAACCCCCCTTTGGTCGGTAAAATTTTACCCAAAAAGATTATTTTCGGCCATTTTCAACCTGCAACCCCCATTCCAGACTGAATAGTGATAAATAGTAGCCATGGCAGGCTGCAACTCCCCCCCCCTTTTGTCAAAAATTTCTAGATCCGCCTGAGATCGGTATATAGCTCTATGCGATTCAAGCAAGCGTCTTCGGCACAAAAAGTGGCTTCAAAACAGAGGTATCATGTTGCAAATTGTGTTTTGAGATTGGTCCCACTTTTGATTAGCTCCCTACGGGCCTGTATATATATAATTTTCAAGAGACTCTTGAAAATTCAATGAATGATATATATATATATATATATATATATATATATATATATATATATATATATATATATATATATATATATATATATATATATATAGAGAGAGAGAGAGAGAGAGAGAGAGAGAGTATTGTAATGATTCGAATGGAACATTTCGTCATTACTTGTGGAGTCTGAGAGAGCAATACAGGCCCTTTATTCTCCTTTCGTATGTCCACATATGTCATTTAAGCTACACACCAAGTCAATAACGCCATAGTTATCCGGTGATGATTCAAGTTAAGATTCTAAAAAGTAGTACATAAAATAGATGTGAATGGCTCCCATATTATGGGGTCTAGCCATCCTTGCTCCTATAATTTGTGAGTTGTTGTTAACTCATATGTGTATTCTATACATTTCTTTATTAGTGGTACTCTTGTGTTCGTATATAGTGCTTTTCTTTAGTACATTCAGTCGATTTACAATGCCGAATATGTAAGCATTGTCTGTCATTCGCTGTTATTGTGGTAAGGGCAATAATTCGTATAATAGTATCAAAAAACCCCTTTACGATACCTCAACATCCGGGCCCCTGCCTCTTTGTTCTAGTAGCTAAACGTGGTAACACAGAAAATTTAACACCCTCCCACCTACCCCTTAAAAACATCATTTTACATTTTATTTGAAGGAGTGTGTATTTAATGTACTTTATTAACTTAACCTTTTCAATTTAACAAGCTTTATGAACAAAGATTCTGTGTCTAGTTTATATCATTGCAGCAACAAACGTCAGCTGTCGCTTGGTAGAATTCCTGATGTCGATGCATTCATTCCTTCTCGTACCCTGTCGCGGTGGACTCCAGTTCAGATCCTTGTCAGCAAAAACCACTCGGATGTTCTACATACGTTATTTCAATAAATGCAATTTGATTACAGCACACATGGAAATTTTACCCAGTGATGCTGTCACTCTTACCTTATGTGAAATATATAATCTGAACTATATATATTGTGTACGGTAGAGTTTACCGTAATTTTAAGTGAACTAAATATTTTGTGGACGGTAGATTTTACCGTCATTGTGGTTTGGCCTTATCAATCGTCATTCCACCAGTGCTTGTGATCTGTACAATATCTGACAATTATCTGTTGTCATTTAATGTGTTTCACTTTACTTTGATAATCTAGTCATTGTTTAAAGTTTGTAATAACAATGTATTATAAAATCCACCGCGGCCAAATTTGCCAATAAATATTTCAAACTACGTTCATTTTATCTTCATCTATTTCACATGAAGAGCTAGCTAACTGGTATATAGTCATAGCCTTTCTTCCGTCTCTGATCCTAAAAAATATATTTAATACTTCATAATGCGTGATAAAGAAGTGCTCTCCTGTTTAAAGTCTCAATATCCGCTCTAGATAATATAACACAGTTGTCGACCGATCACTCCTGACTGAATATGTTGATTGTAATGATGAAAAGAGTGTTCGAATGGCAATTTAAATTGCTTTAAAATGGAAACTTTTATATGTTATAATGTTACTTCAGTATTCAAGAATATAATTTTTCCATCAAAAGCGTGGCGTTTTGATAAAACTTGTGAGATTGCTCCCTAAAAATTCGACTGATTCACCCATTGATACACATGTTGGTAATAAAAATACGATATTCCATCTGTCGAAAGTGAATATGAATACGATCCGTTTTCATGTCGACTCATTATATCTCAAACTGGTTTGACTACTGGAAAAGATATAGTCAATATGTTGAGTACTCCCTGATACCATTGGCCAATACACATAATACTTACATAAATGATAGCATGGTTGTATAAATTAGATTTAAGCTATACTTCCCTGATGATAGCTCTGATTTCATATGAAATACGAGCATTTGAAGTCTAACGTGTAGGATCTACTGATCAGTTATAAGCATTACCTCACTTTTCATAACCATGCAATTCAGTGCATTGATAGCAGATGTTGATGTATTCTCCCTTTGACAAAATGTCTCATGTATTCCCGACTCCGCCAACACCTGGTCTAATATATTTTCTTAGAAACTTTTGAACTTAACTCGAACATACACACATGCACAATCAAATGATATGGAAATGAAATGCAGTCCATCTGTCTGGTACAGATTACATGTGAAATAATAAACACTTTTTCACTCCAGACATAGATTACTCCACCACAATCGATATCGAAATGACAGGTTCATTATGTTTCATGTGTCAGATGATGAAATACTTGAGTTATTCAAAATAGCTAATTCTTCTTTTAAAATTTGTAAACTTCCAAGATATTACAGTATTTTTAAAAAGTCTTGCAGGTGAAATACAAATATATTTGATTTCAAATCCTTTATAAAACTAAAAATCTTAGTGACATTCTCATTTTATCTGTGGTGTACTGTATGTAAAATTAGTAACTAGACTCTTGATGGTGGCTTGTGTAATCATATGATGCAGTTGTAGTAAGGATAAACATTAGCGTAGAGGTTGGCAGCACCGAAGGGAGCCACGACTTCACACCTTCATTAATTTACAATTAGCGATAACTTAATCATTCTACAGTTAATACATAAATGACACTTGAATGTATTCTTCGACATTTACCTAAACATTTGTAGTCTGAACAGTGCCTTTAATGCTGATGGTGGTTAAATTCTGTCCATATCTGTCCAAATCGTACCTTCAATGCTGACGGTGGCTTACTTCTGTCCGAATCGTGACTTTAATGCTAATGGTGGCTTATTTCTGTTCGAATCGTACCTTCAGTGCTGGCGGTGGCTTACCTCTGTCCGAATCGTGACTTTAATGCTAATGGTGACTTACTTCTGTCCGAATCGTGACTTTAATGCTGACGGTGGCTTACTTCTGTCCACATCGTGACTTTAATGGTGATGGTGGCTTACCTCTGTCTGAGTCGTGACTTTAACGCTGATGGTGGCTTACTTCTGTCCGAGCCATGCTTTTATTGCTGACGTTGGCTTACTTCTGACCGAATCGTGACTTTAATGGTGACGTTGGTTTACTTCTATCCGAACCGCGCCTTTAATGATGATGGTGGCTTATGTCCGTCTGAATCGTGCCTTTATTGCTGATTGTGGCTTCATCTGTCCGAATCGTGACTTTAATGCTGATGGTGACTTACTTCTGTCCGAATCGTGACTTTAATGCTGACGGTGGCTTACTTCTGTCCGAAGCGTGCTGATGGTGGCTTACCTCTGTCGGCTATTTATGGCAGAATGTCAGGGGCCATTTGGTAGAAACGTTAATCGCTGGTTAAGCTAACTAATGGTTATATTTCATCTGACAATATCTTTGAAATGAGAAGTTTTAAAATCAAAGTTTGTGAACTGATGTGTAGCATATGAAACCAGCTTTGTAGTGTAATGTAAATTTTTATACAGAAATCTTATAAATGGAATAAATTATCCCTCAAACTTTAAACACTGATTCGTATAGCCATTCAGCGGCGGATTTAGAGGGGGCGGTGGGCGCCCCCCCCTTTTCGCCACATATTTACATGTAAAAAATCCAGATTTGGCACCAAAAATGACCGAGTAGTTTGACTAATACACATGTGCCCCCCCCCCTTTTTCAAAAATTCTGGATCCGCCACTGCCATTGGTTAAAGTTTCGAACAACTGGCCCCTGATCTTCATTTTGACTTAACAGATAGTGAACATAATTTTCTGACAAGTCGACATAATTTTCAGACAAGTGGATTGCAGAAATATGTCACCAATGTAACCAAACTGCCGTACACCTGCATGTCTCCTAACTGTGGTACACAAATTACTCTTTATAATTATGTAGAACATTCATGCATTAATTCTACCTAAAGGAGATATCCAAATATACAAAGAAATGGGAGAATGTCGCTTTTAATACATGTATTTAGTTTCGTATAAATTACTTAAAGTCTTTGCCAAAAACAACAGTTCCTCACAGACTGATTTCGCTTTTGACGACTGAAAGAACTTTATCGCTCAAGTGACATTGTGTTTAATGTATTTCAATTATTTATTAAATCACTGATTGTCCCAGTAGTAAAGACCTATCTTTATCAATATTTTTTCTCACACTTGCGAATGAGATGAATTCGCCCCCCCCCCCCAAAAACCCCCCAACAACAACAAAACAATACAAAACAAAACACAAAAAAGCAAAACAAAACAAAACAAAACAAAAAAAAAAACAATAAAAGAAACAACAAAGAGAGAGAGAGAGACAGACAGAGAGAGAGAAAAAATTTTTTATTTCCACCAGAACAATAATGATTAAATATTTATATTTGTAAGCACGACTAAAGAATAAAGACACTAGACGATGAATGTTTTGAATGGGAAATATCCATCAAAGACGGACATCAAATTCTGATTGGGAACGAGAGAAAAATCGAAGTTCTTTATATTCAACTGGGCTGCACTTCCTACAATTGGTGAATCGATGCATCGATTATATCTTGAGTTTGGTTACGGTAAACAAGTTTTTCACTTTTCCAAACCAAAATATTTCAAAGTGCGCATTCGTGAATTGATTGTGACGTAGTGCGTGGTTTTCATTATTATAACGTCACAAAGGTTGTTGCAGCGCTGTGTATCCATCGATCACACTAAGTTCTGTGGTGATAGCTCGGCGACGAGATGGAGTGAGTGACAAAGAATGGCTGACTTGTTTCAGCTGATTGCTGATGGATGTACCACCAGACAAGTAAGTCAGACAACATAATCAAAACATATACTCTTATATCTTATTACTTCATGAATTTTGCAATAACATGATTTCTGAAGTCTCGAGGGTTTAATACAACATCGTAATATCGTGATTAACCAGTAATGTACTTTGAAAAGTATATTCGAACACAATCTATATACATGTGATAAAATGCCAGTTTACTTATCTACTTTATTTATATCATTTTATTTATTTACATTTTCATCCACTTCATTCACTTATTCATATACATATATATATATATATATATATATATATATATATATATATATATATATATATATATATATATATATATATATATATATTACGGAAACGTGTATGGACACCCCCCCCCCCCTTATTTTGTACATATAACCCAAGAAGGTTACAAAATGATTACCTTTTTATATTTAAAATGCTTGCCCAAATGTTGTCAATTCATAAAGATATATATAATGGTAATATTTATATCTTTTTGAATGGATGCAGTTATTTAATATTTTAAACCTAACTATTGAAAATTATTTCTAGTATTTATCATTTATTAATTGTAGTTCATATTCTTTCTGTTTATTTTATGTGTACATATTTGGTGTACAATAGGACTGATATATATTTCAGTTACATAATAATGTGTAATAATTTAAGTTTAAATATGCTCAGAAAATAAACAGCGTTGATTGTTCAAAGCTTACTGTTCTATTTTTATCCTTTTTTCCTTAGTTTGTAAGCCCTTGCATTCATTAATTCTTTTTATTACAGATTCATTATTTTCGATTCGTGTATGGTGCTGTCCATCCACTGACTATTAGTCATTATGAAATCTGCTAATCTATCACTCAGTTCAACACACAACTGGCAACCATCTGACATATATTAATATGTGGGAAAAAGTACATGCCTTAAAACTGCACATGTTTAGTTTCCCAATTGCAATCAAATTCTACTAAATATATTAATGTGGGAGGAAAATATACCATAAAGTTGAACCTGTGAATAGGCATAGGTCTCTGTTGCAGTCAGGTAGACCTTGACCTTTGACATATTGCCAGAATGTCAATGGGAGTCATCTACTTGAGAAGGACTATCAACCTAATAAGTTCCAAGACTGACTGAAATTAACATAAATACTCGTACACTGGAATGATAGAGGATAACATACAGTAACATTTAAACACTCGGTTAGTTATAGCAATACCTTGTTATGTTTCCTTTCTACAAGTATTGAATGGCAATTTGGTAGATAACTAATCAAACTAACCGAGTGATAACATGCTTAGTATGATCTTTAGGGCTTACTTAAAGATATGATATCCAGTGGTCAAGGACAACACTTGTAAAGTTGTTAAAAGGTTATGGACTGCACACAAATTTTTACTGCCTGTATGTGTGTCTTGGTTTTTTAATCTGTGTCTTTGTACTACTTTTGGTAATCTGAATCATATCAAATATTATTCAGTTCTGGCTAGGCAGTAAGACATGATGGCCTGGACGACAAATTACAACTAAATCTGCACTATGACCTGACCTTAAAGTAATGACTTTGTTTCAAGATCAAGACACTCTTAGGCTAAGGTACAACAAGAATGTGTATTTACTAATATTATCCAGATCCAATAATTCTGGGCCTGACCCTAATTTTGACTACTGATGATTGTGAACTTGACCTTAGGATCTACGGTCTAGCTTGTCTACAAGGGCTTGAAAAAGGGAATAGCTACTATATACCCTATTGTCCTTAATAGAACACAACTATTAAGATATATTAATTTACAAAACACAAAGATCAAAGAATGTCATTTTATTTTTGAAAAATATAACTAGTCAACTATAAAATTTTATATTTTTTATTTATCTAAGTTATATACATCGAAAAATGGTTGCATTATTTGTAATTTATTGTGTGACAATTCATGGATATATTTATTTTCAAAGCAAGACTTCATTAAAAACTGGCATGTATTTGCAACAAATAATGAGAATAACAGTCGAAATATATTCCTTTTATAATATATAAGTACCAATTTTTCTTGTATATCATACTTGTTTTCACAAAGTTAGGGGGGAGGGTCCATATACATTTCCGTAATATACAGATGAAAGTTATGTTATTCTATACTTCATTTTTAATATACCAAACTGTACCAAGAATATTGTTAATATTTTTAATATTTTATATATATATATATATATATATATATATATTTTTTTTTTTTTTTTTTTTTTTTTAAGCAAGATATTGATCAGAAAAGAAATAATATGCACATTTTTGGTAAGCTGGAGAATGTTCAATCAAGTAAACATACACGTTTTCGCGAAAAACAGTTTATGTTTACAATTAAAATGGGAAACACCTCATTTGTATATACTTCTTCCACCTATATAATATGTGTTTATCCAAATTTCTTCACATTAAGGATAATAAGAAATACTTCCGGTTTATGAGAAAAAGGGCAGGACACGTTTTTGTATGTGATAAGGTGTTACCTATTGAAAAAAAAGAATTTCTGGTTAAAGTATTTATCTGCACCCAAAAAGGTATTGTTCATAATGTAGTAACTTACATGCTTTTCAGTTCATCCTTTTCTACATTATGACTTCTTTTTAGCTAATTACCTATACGACTTGCAGTTTTATTTCATCAATAACATAAATGCAATGCACTAAGCAACATTAAGGTTAGAGAAAATATAGAAAATGTTTGTTTCACTGACTGCCTTCATGAACTATATTGTTTCCTTTTGATATGATATACTAAATTAATGAATCATTATGAATCATTAACAAAAGTAAAGAACTCATTTTAGTAGCTAAGTAAGCCGAAGTGTGTTGGGACAAAATATATAATTATAGCTATAAGTGTGTAAAAACAACTTCTGTAGAAATAAGGGGTACCCAATTGCGCTCCCCCAATTGAAGTGGGACACGTACTTCCCCTTTTTGTGTCGCCTGCAAAGCATCGCGGGGCATAGGGATCACTATGTGGCAAGTGATAGGACATTGATATCTCACATGTGTAATATTTGTGACAAGGCCTTTTATTGACACCAGAAATTTTTACTTTGAAAACCTTAACCTTGAACTTTGACCTACTTTGTAAGAATTTAATGTTGGCCATAATTTTCAAATGACAAATGACGGGGCTTCATATTTCACATGAGTATTCCTTATGATAATACCTTTCTGTCTACACAATTTCTTTACCTTGTCATCTTGACCTTGGAGTTTGAACTACTTTTAAAAAAAAGTTAAATTGATATTTTTTCTGCATATTCCTTATGACAAGGCCTTGTGACCTTGACCTATGACCTTGACCTCGAAGAGTGACCTACTTTTAGGATTGTCCAGTAGTCATACTTTTTCACATTAACAGATTAAATGTTTTGTTCTTTCAATCCCGATATTGATGTTTTAGTTATTGTGGAAGTATTTTTGTCAAGCGTTTTTTTTATAAGTCTATGCTTGTGATGTCAATAGAAAAATGAAGCCATTTCAAATGAAACCAAGGTAGATGATCTTGTGACCTTGACCGTGACCTCTATGATAAGAATAACTGTTTTAGACTGTGTTGCCGTAGTAAAAAGCTGAACACCGATTTTAGTTTGGTATACACCATTGAATATTATAATATATCAAAGAGGTTCCACAAATGACTTTGATTTTTTACCCTTGATCTTGAATATCAATGTGGTTCTTCCTTACATTAGGCCAGTAAGTGTACCAAAATAAAGGTACCTCTTTAAAATGAGTGTTTCTTGAGCGTCAAAAAGGTAAGCCGAACAAACAGACAGACACAAGACGTCGTTACTATATATACTCGACAACAAATGTTTTAATTCATGGTCTAAACAATATTATTTATATGTTATACCGTATAACCGGAAATTTTCGCGAGTATCAAATTTTGCGATTCAGTAATCAAAAAGCGTGTCTTTATTTTCGCGAATTCAAATTTTCGCGATTTCAAAAAAGAAAAAAAAAACATATTCTTTAACTATGAAATAAAAACGATTCTCGTCAAGCGGTATGTGTTTCTTTAAAGCCAGCAAATTCATTCATCAGTAATTACTTTACCAGTAGTGAGCTAAATACAAGATCTTCTTGTTGCTCAGTCCTGAATCTTTTCATATGTACTATATAATCTAAATAATATTTTGAATAAATATTGTTTAAACCAAATGTTTTATGGTGAATATGACAAATTAATCAACATGGACTTTCAAGGGGTCCACTATTGAAGCATGCAAGCCAAATATAAATTCTCCATGACCTATAATTCAAATGATATTTAAGAGCCCGATTCCATGTTGGTAACAGCTATAGCAGACTCGCACCCAACCAGCCGGGCTATAAAAATATGCACCGATATGTACATCCTGGAGCATGGATTCAAACGAATATACATATACAGAAAATATAAAAAAAAAATACCTTAGTTCATTGAAATTACGAAACTAAAATAAAATTCTTGAAATTTTTTCCAAATACATTTTGCAGTTTTATCTTGTACTTCAATCCGGATGCAACGTCAACATCAGAAATGACCGGGAAGAGACACCCCTAATGACTTGCATTACGCAAGTAGCAGAAGATGAGAAACGAACTACCATGCTGCGCCTATTGTTACAACGTGGCAGTGACGTCAACGCATTCAATAAGCGAGGACAGACGGCCATGATTTATGCATGTATCCTCGACCAAGCAGACAGTATCGGGGTATTATTAAGCAAGGTATATTTCCATATTTATCACTTTATTATGTATGATGTGGTTGTTATTGGAATAACATATCTCTGAAAATTACTATAAATATGAAAAGGAAAATTCTGTCAGGAATACTGTATTACTCTTACTGGAATAGCAAATTTCTGATTACTGAGCTACAGTATTAATTTGCAATTAAAAATTCTGTACTAGAAGCCGATATATACATTGCAGATGTTAACATTTCATTCTAAATTCATAGATTTACTATTTCTTGCAGGGAAACGTGGATGTCAGTTACCGGGACTTTGATGGTAATACAGCTTTGATGTATGCATGCTCATTGGGCAATGTAATGGCAGTGAGAACTCTATTTACGTATCACACGAAGGCGGTTATTCAACTGGATTTCAGTGTGCGGAACAACGAGGGTGCCACCGCTCTAGAGTATGCCTTGTCCAGCCACCACTCACAAATTGTGGCAATGTTCGCAGCAATTCGTTACCCTAGCAACACAGAACAGCAAGATGACAGTGAATACAAACCTGGAGATGGAACTTCAACCGATAAATCGGTAAAAGACTTATATGTTGATCCTGAATTTCTCAGGGTAAAGAAAACCCCGTCAAATGATAAACTCGTGAACAAAAGGCAAAATGTTCTAGGAGACAATGAACAAACAATTATTGAGAAAAACGAACGGGTGGTTTCAAAAGGAGTTCCGAAGATAACGGTCAGTCGTGCATCGAATGAAGAGGTGCGAATGTCCGATGAATTTGACGTTGAGGGATTTGGAAGTCTTGTTCAAGCAATGCGAGAGTGCGCAGTGGAAATGAAACAACTCCACAATCACATAGAGAACAGAGAAACTCTTAACGTTAACTTTCACAAAGCTAAACGGAAGCGAAAGTATCAGTCGGAGCGCCATAAAAGTAGTTTTGAGACCACGACCGTTACTTTGAACACTTCGAATTCAGTGACAAAACAACAAAATGTTGTGAATGTTACTAGCAGTCGGCATTTGTTAAGTGTTGAATCTCCAATGGGGACGAAAAGAGGTTATCGTTCAGATCGGTCATCGAAATCATCGTCTTCATCTAAATCCTTACATCGCAACTCGGATATATCTTTACGAAACTCAGATGAATATAACAAATCTCGCCTACACAGTACACATGAAAGACAACACATTCATTCGGCTGAACCCGTATTAAGTATATCAAACAACAGTCAGATCCCTCCAAGTGTACTGTGTCACGTGACGCCATCTAATTCAGGAACAAAATTAACGTTTAACTCTGATGGTGGAAGAAGCGATGAATCTTACGTCAGACATAGATCCATAGCTTCGAAGCGTCAAAAGTCGAAAGAACACATGCAGTCCTTTAAAAATGTTAGTCTGGCAGACCGTTGTAACATTGTGCTGACGCCGTCCCAAGTAACTCTTCAAACAAACCCTCAAAACAAGAAAGAGTCATTAGAAAGCCAAAGTTATTCCGGTTACAAAACGTACCATCAAAAACCTAGTTCGTCGCTTTTCAAAGATCCTTGGACCATGACGAACGAGTCCTTACCTCAGTTGCCTAAGTTTGGCCAGTCGAAAAGTCCGGTTCATTTGCCACCTCTTAGAGAAACATTGCGTGATGCTATGAAAAAATCAGTTCAGAATACAACAACTCTCAAGAATATTGACAAAGACTTGTGGAAATTACTGGAATCATCGTCATCAAACTCAACAATGAAAAAGTAAAATTAAATTATATTACAAGAATACTGCATAAATCCAAGATAGTTTGGTTATATACGTCATTGGAAGAGTTTTCAAAATTATAATAAATTTGTATATTTGCAACTTTATAATTTTATTGAAAATGATTAAATGATGAAACTATGAATTAAAAATATACAGATTTAATGATACATAGTGTATGCGAAATTGTTGTATAATTATAAATAATTTCATTTAGTTTGTTGTAAAATAAAACTTGTCGTTTTGGAACGCGTATTGTTAAGTCGTATATTTTGTGCACTCTGTAATGTCACAAATCATTTCACTTATATGGCGGTGGTCAGTATTGAGCGATGAAGAAGTCCGAGTACCCATCGACCTCCATAGGTAAACTCCGAACTCCCTCAGCACTTGCAGCAGTTGCAGCTGTAATTCGAAAACTTCGTATATAATAGATGACGACTAAAAGCATTATCCCATTAGGCTTTTCTTTGGAATTCAAGTTTGTGGTATGTTGCCGTTTTTAGAACCACTTAAGACTCACTCGCACTAAACCACACTGTATCTCCACTTCATATTTCTCTTTTGAAAACAAACCTATTCAATTTGAAATATCTATATTGATTTTTGGATAGTATCCTGGTTGACTACATTCACCCAATGTCGCGGATCAATAAGAATAATTGTAATACTTTCTTGTGATCTTTCTAGTTTCCTGAAAGCTAACATTCAATTCTTTATCGATATTTCTTACTGTTTACAAGCAATATAAGACAGAATCGATTATTAGTTATAAGCTATACAGAAAGTATTTCAAATCTGATTTTATCCTTTACAGTGACTTGTTTCACAGATTTTCATACGTTGCCTTTTCAAGTTATTCAGTGCGATGTAAATCAATTCATTTATGTCTAGAGTTCTTTAAGCGTGAAATTACAAATCTAGCGACAGACGAGTGTGTTTCCAAGATTATTAGGTAAACTACGGTACAAAATAACTAGACAGGAATATAAACTCTATTAATGATACGGTTTTGTTAAGAAATCCCCCCCCCCCCCCACTGCCTCGTTGGTGTTATACTATTCCAGTCACATCTCCGTACGCAGTTTTAATACAAATTCGAAGAGAATCATAAACAAGAAAACAGCAAGATCCAAAACAGATAACGATACAAAGGTCATAAATGACAATAAAACATTAAATAGAAGGCACAAAAAGACTCGTTGAAAATACGAAAATCGAATAGTATCATAATACCATAAGCATCTCCTGCCAGCCACTCACGCCCGCCATTATGAACTGATCAAGTCTGATTAAATAACGAGGCTGAGTCATGATAAGAATACAAGGTAGAAGTAAATATTTCCATTTTCAACATATTTCTCTGAATGAACTATACAGAGGATGGTGGAGTTATTTTCCATGGACCCTAAGTATGGCACGTGCACAATAATGACATAATTAGTGGGCGGAGCTGATACACGAAGCTTTATAATTCAGGTTAGGAGAATTGAACGAATTGTCAGCTTACAAATCAGACTTACTATAGGAATGAACGTATTTAAGAAATGAAAAAATCGATTTGTAGATCAACAAATATTTGCGAAAATACCTTGTAATGGAGATATTAGGAATGGACGTCTCATTGTTGGTGTTCATGGAAAATGAAGATTCGAGGTTCGTGGAATTTGCTCGTGACATGCTGGCTTAATTTTTCATGAACACCAACAATAAGACAAATACGAATATATGTATTATGACAAGAATTTGAAATAAATAATAATGTTCAATAAGTACGAATACTATAAAATGAATTTGAAGTAAATAGTAATAATAAGAGAGACAAGAAGACATCTGACAAAGCTGTATGACACAAATCACCAAGGACAAGCACTTAAAACATGATAATAGTAAAATATAACAGAAAACGACATTACAAAATTATTGGATTGTACTGCGGTTACGATACTGACTTAGGAGGGTCAATTAAAGCAACAACCGTCTCTAAGTTGGTGTGGTTAAACGGTTTACGGGCGCCCACCTCCCACTCATCGCCATGGAAACACAATCAAAGGACACATATTAAAAAAATTGATAAATAACCCTCCATATAGAGAACAAGAATCAACAGGTTTCCCAAGACGAGAGGTCATAAAAAATATTTTCACACGATACGTTTAAAGAATAATTTACTAGTATCAAAAATATGTAATGCTACATCAACACGAGTAAACCGTGCTCTGCTCGTCTGTGAGCGAGCTACAATTCTTGATCTGTAGGAGTCCCGACTAACAGAGGGGGCGAGGCTCAGGGCCTTTTCTCCTCTGAAAAGGTTTATACAAGGCCCGTCATAGAGCCCCCAGCGCCCTGTTGGTCAGCGTGCAACATACAAGTAAAAGTCTATACTGGGTTGTAGACAGACCCAATGAAAGACTTATGGTCTTTGCGATGGTCTCGGGGTCATACTGTCGATAGCGAAGGCGTTTAATAATTCTAGAACCCACCGATATGAAATTATCGGAACCTTTGACCCTCCTTAATCTGTACACTAGATCAACGTAGAAATTGGGATGGGAAATTCCGCTGGATACGTATTGTTGAAAAGTCACATTTCCGAATTTAGATAAAATGTCTGAATAAGATCTGTCAAATTTACCAAAAGTTTTTTCGAAGTCTATAATATCTATAGCCCTAAGTTAGACGTTTAAAAGTCATCCGAGAAATTTTTGCGTGAAAATCGAAAACGTGTGCGCACGGAAATCCATAGGTAATCCAAAGTCGTCACGTTCATCATATATGTTGGTATGAATATTGTTGTTAATAATTATAATATTTAAGGCCAAAAAAGGTGTTTCCTGATCAGAAGTATTGGCTTTCTTAAATTTAAGTTTAGGTGGATAAATGTAAGTGTAAAGATGATGGATAAATCCAAACCACAAGTCCAAAAATCATGAAACCATATACTTTCAAACTCAGGGTTATCGATAAGTATGTATTATGACAAGAATTTGATTGATTGATTTTTGTTTGTCACACCACGAATATTTCACGTATATGGTGACATCTGCCTGATGCGGGGCATACAAATTTTGATATTTGGAACGGACCCACCCGAGGTAGTGAGGGATCTTTAACGTGCCATGCATACCACGACACCGACATGGCCAGAGCGGGACCCCGGCCTCCCGATCAAGAGGCTAGCGCGATACCACTAGGCCACGCCGGCTTAACAAGAATTTGAAGTAAATAGAAACAATAAGTACATGTACGATTATTGTAAAAATTAGAAGTAAATAGTAACAATAAGTAGGAATATTATGATAAGAATTAGACGTAAATAGTTACAGTAAGTACGGATATTGTTATATTTAATCATTCATAAGAACTATAATTAAACTGGGGGTCAACATATTAAAAAATGGACCTTGGAATTTACCAACAAGGTTTGATTGTATTTAATCATTCATAAGAACTATAATTAAACTGGGGGTCAACATATTAGAAGATGGACCTTGGAAGTTACCAACAAGGTTAGATCGCGACAATGAAATGAAATTGACTTAATATTAACTTTGGACACAATATTTCATATCCTTGTGATATAATTTTTCATGAAGTGGTTTTTACCTCCGTGTATGAAAGACCGCACGCTGTACAAGCTCTTACATATCGGATAAGTTGAGAGAAATACACATTATGTTTTTGATAAAGATATTTTTCAAAATTAATACTCTTAAAAATGGTTACTTACACCAGTTTTGCATTAGCAGTGTATATACTAAGTTTGATAGTCCTAGCTCTAATGATTTGGTTTTCATTGATTGAGTGTTGTTTTACGTCATTCCACAATTATTTCACATACATACGGTGATGACATCTACCCGATTCTGCATCGAAATTTATACCTTTACAACAGACCCATCAGAAGCAATGAGGGATCTTTTACATGCCTTGCCTACTGTGAGACTTTGGCTCATATGAAAGACTGGACATCGATGTGCCATTAGCAGGAGTCGAATCTAGGACCTCTTTGACACAAGTCGAAAACCTCATCCACTGAGCCACAATTGCTTCAAACAATTTGGTCTGTATTGTGTATATAAGTTTTTTCAATAATGTTAAGTGTGTGACCTTGAACTCTGACCTTGAAAAACAATAGGCTTGTCATAAAGGGTAAATATAACAAAACTGACAACAGGCCTCTTGTCAGTAGGAATAAGTGTACTAAGTTTTATGGTCCTACCCCTTCTGGTTTGGTTTGTATTGTTTACAAGGTTAAACAAAGTAAAGCATGAGACCATGATCTTTGACCCCTGATTCTGAAAAACAGTAGGCACATCAGTAATATTTTGAAGGTCCTAGCCTAAATGGTTTGGTCTGTAGACCAGCCCACCATCCCTTACGTCTGCAATGGACAGATACATGTAAAAACAAATCGTATATGTGACAAACACTTCAACAAAAGCAGCATGGTTGGAGAATTAAATTTCTAAATCTCACTTCATTAACTTGTCATGTTTCCTTGTCTGATTCTTCTGCTATGTCACTCCAAGATTATTACAGTGAAGTCATCCTTCTGATGTGTACAGCACAGAAATTCAGACCTACATAATAGAAGGTGAACAGGTCTTCCAGGTGTCCTATTTATTATGATACAAAACCTCAGTTTTTACTGTCTCATCCAAAAGACTGAACAACAATACATCATCTTTGGGACTTACACTTTGGACCTTACAGTTACAAATCAAGCACCTGATCGATTGAGTTACGCTGATTCAAAAACAAAAACTATTTATATACTTTTGTAAGATTTAATAGTATGACACAAAAATCACAGAAAAAAATAAAATGTGAAAACACACTGGTTATGTGGCTCCAAGAATTAATATCTGAAACCTCCAAAGGATGGCTAAAAACAGTACTGCTATTGCTAACATCATCATGTTCAGTCTCCATGGGTTACGCTCCACCTGAAAGAATGTAATTTTCAAAATTGGAAAGTAAAGTGATTAAAGATCTAGAATTTGGAAAGCTACGTAATCGAAACTTCTCAAAATTGGGGAGCAAAGTAATTAAAACTTTTCAAAATTGGAAAGGAAAGAAATTGATGTTTTGTAATTGCTCCAATTCAAAAAAAATATTCTCATGATATCCATGTTATTACAATTAGACGATCATTAAAAGCCAACTCAGTTTATAATGAATACAATCATTATTTTGAAAACTGTACACTATATCCGAGTATTCTTACTTATAACTCATATATATATAAGTATTATGCTACAGTATAAACATACCTGAGTATTGTTAATCAGACCAGATATTTCTCCCTTCTTCATGGGAAGAGGAACATCGGGACGTACCACTTCTTCCTCTGAGATCAGTCGCCCCTTCAAGAAATGTTTTCCAGTCTCTACGATCATTACAGTCACCATCTTACCCATCAAATTCTCATCCTTTGGCACCAGAACCTGTAGTATTAAATTATTGTTGTCAGTAATCAGTGGCTAGTATAAATGACAAAACTGTATAATGGCAGTCCTCTTTTGTAATATTTTAGACTATACATGTATTGTTGGTGTTTTGATATCAAATATAATATAATAAGCAATTATAAAGTACAAGTTTACTTGGTCATATAACATGTTACATCTGACTCTTAAATCAATACCATCCATATGGTACTTGACACATTAAACATATATAACTTGACACCCCACATGTAACTTGACACACGCCACATGTAACTTGACACACCCCACATGTAACATGACACACCTCCCCAAGGAAATTGACAACCCCACATGTAACATGACACACCCCACATGTAACATGACACACTCTACATGTAACTTGACACACCCCACATGTAACATGAGACACCCCACATGTAACTTGACACACCCCACATGTAACTTGACACACCCCACATGTAACTTGGTATATGGTATATACAGTTAAACTTCATTATCTCAAACACTGATATCTGATGCACCTGGGTTATCATAGAGTCAGATGCAGGTCCTAAAGTTTTTCCTAAATGACTAAATTCACGATTTAAGCCCTATATGACTAAATTCATATCAAAATGTGTGAAATGGTTTTATGTTGAATGCTTTACTTCTCTCAAATACATTTTCTCATCCCAACGCTCAAATTTAGCTGGTTTATATCAAAGTTGGCTTCTAATTGCGATTCTGACCAATAGTTTCCACTAACTGATTTAATGTAGCATAATTAGAATAATTAAATATATCGACATGTACCGCAATAATAGTACATGAATCCACTACAGTCTTGCACAGCCCACTTTGTCATAATCATTAAGAAATTATGAGAGGTAATTGAAATCACATTTGAATTAAATACTAAAAAATTACTGAACATCACAAGTTACAAAAGTAAGTCGAATAAATTAAATGATGAACTATAAAACTATAGTTTTTACTAATTTCTAAAGATGATAAAATTAGAACAAAGTTTAGCAAAACATTTCTAAGCTATCAAAACACTTCAATACTAAAATTTGTGAAAAAATTTTACCAGATATTTTCTTGAATATTATTAATAAAGGGTGTAATAACACTTAGAATGATTATTTGATTAAGAATAATATTTACTATATATATATATATATATATATATATATATATATATATATATATATATATATATATATATTCTAATTGACAAGTCTTACATGATAATGTGTATCACATGTTCATTAACACATCCTCCATTTATGGCTATAAAATCAAATTTTCGGTATTTTGAACCACTATTATCTCAAAGTATTTTCTATTGTTCCCTTTGATTTCAAGATACTGGAAGTTTGTAATTAATATGATGCTGTTTCATTTATTCATGAGACTACAACTGACTACTTGGTTGTCTAACTTATTCTAGGGCACCTGCTGTGACTGAAATACCTTGTTTTATGTTATGTGTTTTGTTCCACATAATACTGCTGATTTATCTGGTCACATCACTTGATATGTCCCATAGTATACTGTTCACTTTCTAGTAAAATGACTTGATAAGGCCCATACAATATTATTGATTTAACTGGTCATACCACCTATTATGTCCCATATTACACTGCTGATTTATCTGATTATGTGATTTATGTCTTACATAATACTGCTGACTTAACTGGTCACATGACTTGTTATGGCAGATGTAATACTGCTAACTTATCTGATCATGTGACTTGTTAGAGCCCATCTAATACTGCTAACTTATATGGTCATGTGATTTGTTATGGCCAATGTAATACTGTTAAGTTATTTGATTATGTGACTTGTTATAGCCAATGTAATACTGCTAACTTATCTGATCATGTGATTTGCTATGGCCCATGTAATACTGCTGACTTACCTAGTCATATGACTTGTTATGGCCCATGTAATACTGCTGACTTACCTGGTCATATGACTTGTTATGGCCCATGTAATACTGCTGACTTACCTGGTCATATGACTTGTTATGGCCCATGTAATACTGCTGACTTACCTGGTCATATGACTTGTTATGGCCCATGTAATACTGCTGACTTACCTGGTCATATGACTTGATATGGCCCATGTAATACTGCTGACTTACCTGGTCATATGACTTGTTATGGCCCACATAATATTGTTTATCATGTGATATTTCTGTAACCAAGACCTGCTGAATCTCACTGAGCTGTTTGTCAAAAGAAGAATATGCTTTAATATCGAAATGTTTATTCTGTAATATTTATTTATACATAAAGTATAAATTAAATTAACATATTTCAAAAATGGATATATTTTAGTACACTGAATAATCTATCAAGTTCTTGATTTCAAGAAATATTAATAAAAGATATTGAATCGAGGGAATTTAAAAAAAAAAGTTCAGATAGTGGATACGAAGTATAAAATATATAATTAAGGATTAACTTTGACAATTTTGCAATTTATTGAGATATAAAATCGTTTGAGGCGGTGCACCACCTCAAAACATATTATATCTCAATAAATTGCAAAATTGTCAAAGTTAATCCTTATAATTTAAATAAAGACTAGAATAATTTGAATTATCAACAACAGATTCTTTTTTCAACTGCAAATGAAAATGTAACAACAAGAGCAGAGGAAAATATCCGCATAGCTGGTTGCTACTAGCAACCGATCAAACCAATTCATGAAACTGTAATATGCTTTCAATGGCCATAAAAAATTAAATTATTCATGAATAAAAAACACTCTTTGACCCTTTTTTTGTGAAAAGTGTGGGTTTTTTTATTTATTATATGACTTCCCTGTGAAAGATTTCACTTGAATTATAATCATAAAACTTAACAATGTTAATCATAAAACTTAACAATGTTAATCATAAAATCCAATTTTAAAATGAGCAGAAATTAATAACGTTTTCAAAGCTGAGTTTGATTATGTTTAATAATTAACTACCTTATGATCATATGGCCTATATGAGTGAAAAAGTTCTGAAATAGCTTTCGTCCGCTTCTTCACCTGCAATTCAAATACAAATTAAAGTGGAATTTTCTTGGTTTGTATAGTCTGTGTTTTTCCTATTTGTTAGACCAATTCGAGAATTTTTCAGGCTTATTATACCTTTTTCATACTTATATTGTGGCTATACTACTAGTGTGTGGTCTGAGATGTTGCAAAGATTCTTTGCTAGTGGCAACCAAGGATCTTTAATATCCTAGTTTAATTTTTGAAAGAATGACATATGACCTTTCTATCAATGAGCCAAACTCAGTGACCACTCAGCTGTACTAGGTTTAAATCAAACAATGAAGACTAAACAAAAGAAAAACATGATATACATATGACATGATTAATTTCATATTTAACTTCCAACCCAATACTTTTATATGCCTGTAAATCATTGAAATAGACACTGAAAAGCTTATAGAGCAGGTACAAAGAACCACTTTGCTACTAAATCTACTACACAGTAGATATACCTTGTATAGCAGGTATAAAGAGCCACTTTCTTACTAGATCTACTACACAGTAGGTGTACTTGGTAAAGCAGGTGTAAAGAGCCACTTTGTTACTAGGTCTACTACACCATAGGTATACTTGGTAAAGCAGGTGTAAAAAGCCACTTTGTAACTACATCTACTACACAGTAGGTATACCTGGTAGAGCAGGGATAAAGAGCCCCTTTGTTACTAGATCTACTACACAGTAGGTGTACCTGGTAATGCAGGTGTAAAAAGCCACTTTGTAACTACATCTACCACACAGTAGGTATACCTGGTAAAGCAGGTATAAAGAGCCACTTTATAACTACATCTACTACACAGTAGGTATACCTTGTAGAGCAGGTATAAAGAGCCACTTTGTTGCTAGGTCTACTACACAGTAGGTATACCTTGTAGAGCAGGTATAAAGAGCCACTTTGTTACTAGGTCTACTACACAGTAGGTATACCTTGTAGAGCAGGTATAAAGAGCCACTTTGTTACTAGGTCTACTACACCATACGTATACCTTGTAGAGCAGGTATAAAGAGCCACTTTGTGACTAGATCTACTACACAGTAGGTGTACTTTGTATAGCAGGTATAAAGAGCCACTTTGTGACTAGATCTACTACACAGTAGGTATACCTTGTAGAGCAGGTATAAAGAGCCACTTTGTTGCTAGGTCTACTACACAGTAGGTATACCTTGTATAGCAGGTATAAAGAGCCACTTTGTGACTAGATCTACTACACAGTAGGTATACCTTGTAGAGCAGGTATAAAGAGCCACTTTGTTGCTAGGTCTACTACACAGTAGGTATACCTTGTATAGCAGGTATAAAGAGCCACTTTGTTGCTAGGTCTACTACACAGTAGGTATACCTTGTATAGCAGGTATAAAGAGCCACTTTGTTGCTAGGTCTACTACACAGTAGGTATACCTTGTATAGCAGGTATAAAGAGCCACTTTGTTGCTAGGTCTACTACACAGTAGGTATACCTTGTATAGCAGGTATAAAGAGCCACATTGTTACTACTTCTACTACACAGTAGGTATACCTTGTATAGCAGGTATAAAGAGCCACTTTGTTACTACATCTACTACACAGTAGGTATACCTTGTATAGCAGGTATAAAGAGCCACTTTGTTACTAGATCTACTACACAGTAGGTATACCTTGTATAGCAGGTATAAAGAGCCACTTTGTTACTAGATCTACTACACAGTAGGTATACCTTGTAGAGCAGGTATAAAGAGCCACTTTGTTACTAGATCTACTACACAGTAGGTATACCTTGTAGAGCAGGTATAAAGAGCCACTTTGTGACTAGATCTACTACACAGTAGGTATACCTTGTAGAGCAGGTATAAAGAGCCACTTTGTTACTAGATCTACTACACAGTAGGTATACCTTGTAGAGCAGGTATAAAGAGCCACTTTGTTACTAGATCTACTACACAGTAGGTATACCTTGTAGAGCAGGTATAAAGAGCCACTTTGTTACTAGGTCTACTACACAGTAGGTATACCTTGTAGAGCAGGTATAAAGAGCCACTTTGTTACTAGGTCTACTACACCATAGGTATACCTTGTAGAGCAGGTATAAAGAGCCACTTTGTGACTAGATCTACTACACAGTAGGTGTACTTTGTATAGCAGGTATAAAGAGCCACTTTGTGACTAGATCTACTACACAGTAGGTATACCTTGTAGAGCAGGTATAAAGAGCCACTTTGTTACTACATCTACTACACAGTAGGTATACCTTGTATAGCAGGTATAAAGAGCCACTTTGTTACTAGATCTACTACACAGTAGGTATACCTTGTAGAGCAGGTATAAAGAGCCACTTTGTGACTAGATCTACTACACAGTAGGTATACCTTGTATAGCAGGTATAAAGAGCCACTTTGTGACTAGATCTACTGCACAGTAGGTATACCTTGTATAGCAGGTATAAAGAGCCACTTTGTGACTAGATCTACTACACAGTAGGTATACCTTGTAGAGCAGGTATAAAGAGCCACTTTGTTACTAGATCTACTACACAGTAGGTATACCTTGTAGAGCAGGTATAAAGAGCCACTTTGTTGCTAGGTCTACTACACAGTAGGTATACCTTGTAGAGCAGGTATAAAGAGCCACTTTGTTACTACATCTACTACACAGTAGGTATACCTTGTATAGCAGGTATAAAGAGCCACCTTGTGACTAGATCTACTACACAGTAGGTATACCTTGTATAGCAGGTATAAAGAGCCACTTTGTGACTAGATCTACTACACAGTAGGTGTACCTTGTATAGCAGGTATAAAGAGCCACTTTGTTGCTAGGTCTACTACACAGTAGGTATACCTTGTATAGCAGGTATAAAGAGCCACTTTGTGACTAGATCTACTGCACAGTAGGTATACCTTGTATAGCAGGTATAAAGAGCCACTTTGTGACTAGATCTACTGCACAGTAGGTATACCTTGTATAGCAGGTATAAAGAGCCACTTTGTGACTAGATCTACTACACAGTAGGTATACCTTGTATAGCAGGTATAAAGAGCCACTTTCTTACTAGATCTACTACACAGTAGGTATACCTTGTATAGCAGGTATAAAGAGCCACTTTGTTACTAGGTCTACTACACCATAGGTATACCTTGTAGAGCAGGTATAAAGAGCCACTTTGTTACTAACACGGTACGTATACCTGTTGTGCAGGAATTTTGGGCATTTTTGCAGCAGGTGTTCCAGGACGTGGAAAAAACTGATTGATAAATAGACTGGGAAACTTATACTCTTCAACTAGCTCCATAGTCTCATTGAAGTCCTGGAAAACACAAACAAGAAATACTCTGAATTAAGCTTTGTTACTATACAAAAATAAAAAATAATCTTATTTCTACTTCATATTACTTCAATACGGTAGGAATAAGATTAATTATAAAATATTCAAAAATACATCAGATAAGATGTGAACAAACACTTCTTATAATAATTTGTTTTTGTTGTATGTGTTTCTTAATTATCTGTTGTATCTTTATACATGTACATTAAATGACCTCACCTCTTCAGTTTCAGTAGGAAAGCCACATATAACATCTGTTGCTATTGTAACACCAGGAACTCTACAAGTAAATGACAGAAGATAAGTAACACACAGCAATGTTATCTAAAACTACATGAGTAGGAAAGGTTGTTGTTGTGGTTTTTCTATAGCGGGTTTTTTTTTTTTAAAGTCCCATATTTTCAGCCAAAATGCAGCATAGAAACAAGAGTTAATCATCTTCTTAAACATAGCATCTTTACTACACAATAAACTCAGATCAATTGCACATAAAACCAGGATGACACACACTAGTAAGTCTGTCTATATAAAGGTTGAGATTCAGAGCATCTAAAGAACATGTAATGACAAGGGTATTATATAGGCTCACACACACATACATGTAATGACAAGGGTATTATATACGCTCACACACACATACATGTAATGACAAGGGTATTATATAGGCTCACACACACATACATGTAATGACAAGGGTATTATATACGCTCACACACACATACATGTAATGACAAGGGTATTATATATGCTCACACACACATACATGTAATGACAAGGGTATTATATACGCTCACACACACATACATGTAATGACAAGGGTATTATATATGCTCACACACACATACATATAATGACAAGGGTATTATATATGCTCACACACATATACAGGTAATGACAAGGGTATTATATAAGCTCACACACACATATATGTATATTGTGATGTGTTGTAATTCAACTTGTTTTAAAGGGCAATGGTCATCTCTTGTATATTATATATCTATGAGATATAACTTTATACAATAAAGTACATTCAGTAACCCTGTGTGACTTATGGTTTATGTTTGGTTAAGTAGTAGCACTTCAAATTTCTGATTAATACAGTGACTCAAAACTGATAAAATATTCAAAATTACAAGATAATATTTGGTCAAACTCAAATCATGCATCATTTATAAAGAATCTAAATTTAGTTGGTTGTAATGTTCAAATTTTCATTCTGATGAATTAAACTTCATATAAATAGAGTACATGATATAGTGGTTCATATGGTACAGTGGTTCACATGATACAGTTGTTCACACTGTTCACATGACACTGGTTCACATGACAGGCTAGTCATCATAAGATCACTGGATTAATCTTCACTGTGGCTACTGAATTTCTATGTCTGATCATTAGACAGGGTCCTCTATACACACTGGCACTGCCACTGGTTTGGTTAGTCCTGTGTCTAATGGATTGCTGTGTTGTGTCATTAGGGTATTTTATACACACTGCCACTGGTTTGGTCTTCGCTGTGTCTACTGGATTGATGTGTTGACACACTGCCACTGGTTTGGTCTTTGCTGTGTCTACTGGATTGCTGTGTTGTGTCATTAGACAGGGTATTTTATACACACTGCCACTGGTTTGGTCAGTCGTGTGTCTACTGGATTGCTGTGTTGTGTCATTAGACAGGGTATTTTATACACACTGCCACTGGGTTTGTCTTCGCTGTGTCTACTGGATTGCTGTGTTGTGTCATTAGACAGGGTATTTTATACACACTGGCACTGGTTTGGTCAGTCCTGTGTCTACTGGGTTGCTGTGTTGTGTCATTAGACAGGGTATTTTATACACACTGCCACTGGTTTGGTCTTCGCTGTGTCTACTGGATTGATGTGTTGACACACTGCCACTGGTTTTGCCTTTGCTGTGTCTACTGGATTGCTGTGTTGTGCATTAGACAGGGTGTTTTATACACAGTTCCACTGGTTTTGTCTGTGCTGTGTCTACTGGATTGCTGTTTTGTGTCATTAGGCAGGGTCCTATACACACAGTGCCACTGGGTTTGTCTTTGCTGTGTCTACTGGATTGCTGTGTTGTGTCATTAGACAGGGTATTTTATACACAATGCCACTGGGTTTGTCTTGCTGTGTCTACTGGATTGCTGTGTTGTGTCATTAGACAGGGTATTTTATACACAATGCCACTGGGTTTGTCTTCACTGTGTCTACTGGATTGCTGTGTTGTGTCATTAGACAGGGTATTTTATACACAATGCCACTGGTTTGGTCTTTAGTCTTTGTTGTGTCTACTGGATTGCTGTGTTGTGTCATTAGACAGGGTATTTTATACACAATGCCACTGGTTTGGTCTTTGCTGTGTCTACTGGATTGCTGTGTTTTGTTATTAGACAGGGTATTTTATACACACTGCCACTAGTTTGGTCTTCGCTGTGTCTACTGGATTGCTGTGTTGTGTCATTAGACAGGGTATTTTATACACACTGCCACTGGTTTGGTCTTCGCTGTGTCTACTGGATTGCTGTGTTGTGTCATTAGACAGGGTATTTTATACACAATGCCACTGGTTTTGTCTTTGCTGTGTCTACTGGATTGCTGTGTTGTGTCATTAGACAGGGTATTTTATACACACTGCCACTGGTTTGGTCTTTGATATGTCTACTGGATTGCTGTGTTGTGTCATTAGACAGGGTATTTTATACACACTGCCACTGGTTTTGTCTTTGCTGTGTCTACTAGATTGCTGTGTTGTGTCATTAGACAGGGTATTTTATACACACTGCATTGGTCTTTGCTGTGTCTACTGGATTGCTGTGTTGTGTCATTAGACAGGGTATTTTATACACACTGCCACTGGGTTTGTCTTCGCTGTGTCTACTGGACTGCTGTGTTGTGTCATTAGACAGGGTATTTTATACACACTGCCACTGGTTTGGTCTTTGCTGTGTCTACTGGATTGCTGTGTTGTGTCATTAGACAGGGTATTTTATACACACTGCCACTGGTTTGGTCAGTCCTGTGTCTACTGGATTGCTGTGTTGTGTCATTAGACAGGGTATTTTATACACACTGCCACTGGGTTTGTCTTCGCTGTGTCTACTGGATTGCTGTGTTGTGGTTAGTGTTATCCATAGCAGAGTGCCAAAATCTCTGATCTTCAGCAGGTACTCTACATTTCCCAACTAAGAAAGGGTACAGGCTTTAACCTGTGATGGTCTGCTCAATCAAGGGAAAGAAATGACACTGCCAATGATTTTGGCCACTTTCAAGACAGCAATGAGAGAAGATAACAGCAATAAGATTACAGTAATTTTGAAAAGGAAGAACATACCGTTCTTTCAGAAAATCAGCAACATGTCTGAAATCTGCTTGACAATATTCTCTCTTCATATCCATGAGGACGCTGTCTGAAGCTGACTGAACAGGAACATGTAGAAATGCATACACTCGTGGATGATTCAAAACCTTTGCCATTTCCTATATATAAAGATAACAAATATTGATCAAATGCAAGATTACACAAACAGAAATGAATTCAAAAGTTTACATACATGTACTTCATATATCTTAAATGATAAATATACAATGAAGTTTTAAAGCAAATGAATGAAAACAAAGTCCTGAATCAAATACATGTGCAATGCACAGAAACATATACACAAGAAGGTTATGTCTCCTTGCAAACATGTTTTGTTGATGTGTAAAAAGGCTTGTTCTTGTCCATTGTTTCTTACACAAGTCTTTACTTAAGTACAAAAAAAACCAAGAGTATCAGTAACACTGATGGATGCTCCTCGAATGGCAGTTATACTCATAATGCAGGAAACTGATGATTCAATTCATATTAAAAAAATCAGTAAAACTGATGAATGCTCCAAGAAGCACAGCAATAATGAAGGAAATGAATGACTCAATATATAGGAAATCATTGTATTAATTGATGATGATTTCAAATCTCAATGTATTATATGGATATCCAATTAAGTCAACTGTAGAACAACAAGTGATCACAGTATCTTAAACTAAAATGAGTAAGCTTGACCTTGAAAAGTTATGGAACAAAACTTTTTATCGTGACTTTGACCTTTCAGAAATCACCTTGATTGACCTTTGTCCCAAAGCCCTTAACCTAAATAATATTTTGGTGAAGTGTGATTAAATTCTGATGAAAGGTGTAGGAGATATGAGCTCGGACAGACGGACAGATGGACAGACAAACAGACAGAATACTGACTATATGCTTCTCTGGAAGTTTTCAGAAAGTATAAAAACTGAATGTAACATACATAAGCATTCTGTGAATATTTTCCACAACACATTCATAGATATAATGACAGTCCCAAATATCATTTAAATTCTATAATAACAACAGAAATGAAACCTTTCCTTTGGTGTGTTTTTATATACATGTACTAATACAGTTGATTCTTGAAACTCGTAGATAATAATTTGAACTACCAGATTAAAACAAAGTAAAGATGCTGGAATCTTATCTAACATCTTTACTGAAACTCATGATAAATGCCACTACATCTTTTGATTCCCCAAGGGTCAACTCATTGATAATGACTTGCATATCTTTTACCTTTTTTTGCACCATCCAATGAAACACAAATGAAAAATGCAAATTAAAAGATATAATTTTTGCACAATAATTCTCCTGTAATACCTCTAAATGTTCAAGTATGTAAGGTGGATTAGTCATTCCTAATCTCATTCTTGCACCATCTGGTATAACCTCGACCAGTTTCCATAGTAACTGTGGCAAAGTCACACCAATGTCATGACCATAGGCACCAAGGTCTTCTGATGTTAACCATATTTCAACAACTCCCTCTGAAATACATATCAATGGGCATTCAGTATGTATAAGAATCATATTATTAGCACAAAATGATTAATATGCAAGAGAATGTTCAGAACCTGTATAATAAAATCCGAAATATAAACTAGATATGTCTATGAAACATTGATGCAGCAATAGCAAGAAATATTTTGGCCAAGGTCAAAGTCACTAGCTATAGGTATCAATGGCAAGGTCTTGTCTCACTGAACATTTATGTGCAATATCAAAGCTCTATCCAGGTCCAGGTTGGTACAGCAATCTGATGAGTGTAATGGACAGACATATGATACAATACACACAAACAGACAGACAAGCCAACACTAAGTATATGCAACAATTCCTTTTCACCTGGGGTATAGAAAGGTTATTTTTATACTTTTATATTCATAATTTATTTCTGATTCATGACCATACTTTAAATATAAATGAATTATAGCAGAGTCAACAGAGCAAGTCTTAAAAACAAAGACAACCAAGTACTAGAAGCAGTGCTTTCAATTGTAAAATATGTTATTGACTACTTCAATAAGGGTGTTCCAACTGAAACAAAATACCAAACAGCTGAAGTCTTATGATGTAGTTTCTTTCATATTGACATGGTGTCAAAATAAATGACTTTAAAAAGGCTGTTGGTTGCTGTACAAGATTTTACCTTTATATATATATATACCTGTATATATCTTGACTAAGACAAACCACTATCACATAATAAATGCATATTCCAAAAGTGACACAAGATTTAATACTCTGCCAAGAATAAAGGTAACTGTTACATTGTTAACTCCTACTTCAACAAATTACAACAAAGAAATCAGGTCATATAGGTTTCAAACAAATTTAACTTCTTTTTAGATTTTCTTCTTTGCTCACCTTCAAATGACTGTTTTGCCCTCTCTACTATTTCATCTGGATGGTAACTACCCAATTCTCCTCTTGCATGCTTGGTTTTACAGTATGTACATTGGTTCAAACATCTAAAATGATATAAATATATAAAATTTAAGGCACTTTTTCTACTCAGTTTTCTCTAAAAACAGAGCTTATTTGACTAATATCCATTCCAGGATCCATTTCTGAAGAGACTTTGTTGCCGCTTCTGAAAGCTTTGGAGTGTGAGAAAACACTAAGGAATACGTAATGAAAGACTGATAGTCACAGATACTTAGTTAAGCCATGATATCAGATATCAAATTACAATGGAATTTAATAACAACTATGTTCTATGCCACTGTGGCACACACCACAAGAGAATATAACAAATACAGCTCTAAAGCAAAATCATTTGAATTCTATAGACTACTGTACTTACCCAGTATTTATAGCTATTATCTCTATGAGAGGGTTTTTCCTGATTTTTGGTAATGCTAGAGATGCCCCACCTGTTTTCTTCCCATCTTGTTTCTTCTGACCATACAATCTCACACTGTGACCTTGTTTGACAATAAAGAACCACATAATTATAGCATATCATACTATTTATTTCTTTATAGCCACTTCATACATGGACAGGAGATTATCATCAATACAAATCTGCAATGATTCATTTTTTTCACTAAATTTCTAAGAAATTTCTTTGTTTAGAATAGTCTCTTAAGAATTTAACCTTTCAAAGTTTCCTCTACAACTTCTACCACTCTGTCGATCTGTTGCACACCTATTACACTCAGCCCCTGAAATGTAACAATACCTCCAACAATAACACAGAATTAATAATTAACGATAATTTTATTGATATTACCTTTATATTACCTTCCCAATGCTATTAACCAGTATGCCATTATGATCAATCTCCATGATATTACTTCATCATTTCAGTACAGACATTAAATGTTGACCCAGTGACTTTTTGACATCATCATAATGCTTTAATTTTACCTGCAGGTAATCAGCTCTTGGTTGACCTTGGGGAACACATCCTGCTACTACTATGTATTTATTGGTTTCTCTAGCCTTTTTAATTTCATTTCTGAAGTGGTCTTCTGCAGGACTTTTCACTGTACAACTATTTAGTAGCCATAGATCCGCTGAACCTTTATCCTCTGGTGTTATAAACATTAAAAAGAACATGAGTAATTGTGAGACATAGACATAATATGCCTGAATAAACGCTACATTAAGCATACAAAGTACCATAACTCTGCAATGATAAACCAAAATTTTATAAAAAACAAAAGGTCTCTTCCTTAAGTCTGGACATTGAATGTGTTATAGTATCATTCATTTTTGGCATTAAGGTCACAAGGTCACTGATCTTGGTATCATTTGAAAGAGTTTCATTAGCGAAGAACACACACCAGATATGAACTCTTTATCTCTTAAGGCTCAAACAAACAGTTTGCTATAAATACTTAGGCATGTCATGGATATGCTGATATACATGTGCATCATCATGAAAGTAAATTTGAAAATATCAATGCAGGTTTTTAATATCAATACTCCTCCACATGCAAAAGACTTAATAAATTTGTGTTTTCTGGCATTTTTATGATAATATAATAATTACCTGTAATTTTATACCCATAAGAGGCCAGCTGTCCTGCCATGTACTCACTATCAGAGTTATTATGAGAACATCCCCAGGTCTTCACCCAAACTTTCTGTGTACCTGATTGCAGAAATATATAGAAATAACCTTAAAGAATTTTAATCAAACTGTAATATAAGTAGATAATATACTGTATGTAAGGTGACATCAAGTTCCAATGGTAAAATATTTGAGTTTTACTGACAGCTTAATCACCATACTTATTCACAAATTTCCATTTATCTTCTTTACTAGAATTTATTCACGAAATTGAAATTGATTCCAAAACTTCAGGTAGTTAACGATGTGAGGCCACTATTTTAATCATCTATTTATTTCTTGACACCTTAAATCTCTTTTTCACTTAAAATTGTTCATTCTGGAAAAATCTATATATGGTAAATTCATGACAGGAAAATTATAAGCAATTTCATATGTTCAAAATAAAAGGCAATTAGAATATTTGATAATCATAGTGTGCTTGATTAGTTCAGACAGGATTGCTGTGATTATACTGTAAGGAAACAAATTTTCCTAACATTGAAGCTTAGTGGATTAAAAAGCCAGGAACTGTGACAAAGGATGGACAACAACTGAGCACACTAGTCCAATACCATTAGGAATTGTGACCATGGATGGACAACGGCTGGGCACACTAGTCCAATACCATTAGGAATTGTGACAATGGATGGACAATGACTGGGCACACTAGTCCAATACCATTAGAAATTGTGACCATGGATGGACAACAACTGGGCACACTAGTCCAATAGCACTAGATCTACTGTCCAGGTATGGTCCCTCTTGTCCAATGAATATTCTCAGTTAGATATACCTGTACTTTAAAATAAGATATGACCTTTGCTTTATTTTCAAAACTGATTGTGTTAAAAATTCCTCGAATAAATAAACTAGTTTGGAATAATAATAGAAAATATATACAGACAGGAACTTAATATTATTAATACATTGAGCTATATGTGGCGAGTAACTGTGTCAAATTGGATGAATCCATTACTAAAGGGTTGTTAGTTCCTTGCAAATAAAAGAATTTTAATACTTCAGGAGTTTCCGTTTTGGTTATCTATCAATATCTTCATAATAATATAAATAATAAATAAATTATTATCTAAATAGATGCGTGATGCATTCTCTAACCTCTGGACTTATTTTCAATGTTTTTTTCTTCATGGTGTTCAGTGCTTTCATATAGAGGTTATGCCTCTGAAAATTCTGAGCACTACTCTTTTCAAATCAACTTCGACCGTTCTAGTTGATGTTATGGTGCATGTAACGTTTACTTTGTCTTAAATTTACTATAGAAAAGGTCCTATTTAAAGTTTAAATCCCCCATAGTTTCATTATTAATACATTCTCTCTTCCGAAAATATAAGAGTTATGACAAAATAGATTTGAAAAGTGTATGTTAACAGTTTTCTCATTTGTATTGATTTGTTTAAAATATTACGACAATTTGTTGATGGCTGGGACAGCACCCAGACAGTAGATTTGTAATCTGAAAGCCATGATTCAATTCTGCTCTGAACCACTGTTTCAGTAAATATCTTTATAATTTCTGTGTTCTTGTAACCTGGTATAAGACTGTCTGCATGCACTACATCTTCTTGTAGTCCAGATGACTTTGTAAATCGTTTAGCTTTTGGCACTATCAGCTTTTTATTCTCATGTCTAATATCAGTGACTTGTGTTCCCTTGGAGACGATATCTTCAATGTCATCCAAGCCATCATCTAATGGTACTGGCATTGCTGCAATAAGAAGATATAGAACAGATCACATTATTACAGTGTAATAATTATCAAGTGGTTAATGTCTATTATAGACAGGTTTCACTGAGTGAAAATTCACAGGAGTTATCTCCTGTTGTCAGCCATTCTGTGGGTCAAATTGTGAAGTTTTGTGCTTTAATCAACAAAAATACATACTGAATTTCTTTAAAATCATCTTTGAAAATATAAATTGCTTACAAACCAATAAATATCAAGATATAATATTTGAAACTGTTAATTTGGGTGCAAAATTATGAAAACCCTCTCCAAACAAAGATCTCAACACTGATAATACATGTACTATGAAAAAAAATCTTGTTTGCCCCAATTATGGCTGACTACGGGAGGTAACTCCAATAAATTTAGACTCAGTGGAAACTACCTACTGTGTATGTAAACATAATTCATGCATGAAAAAGTTGGAGAGTATGGGCATGTTGGTTAATATGCAGTCCTTGTAACTGAATGATGCAAGTTCATACATCATAATATGCAGTCCTTGTAACTGGATGATGTCAGTTCATACATCATAATATGCAGTCCTTGTAACTGGATGATGTCAGTTCATACATCATAATATGCAGTCCTTGTAACTGGATGATGCCAGTTCATACATCATAATATGCAGTCCTTGTAACTGGATGATGCCAGTTCATACATCATAATATGCAGTCCTTGTAACTGGATGATGCTAGTTCATACATCATAATATGCAGTCCTTGTGACTGGCTGATGTCAGTTCATACATCATAATATGCAGTCCTTGTGACTGGATGATGCCAGTTCATACATCATAATATGCAGTCCTTGTGACTGGATGATGCCAGTTCATACATCATAATATGCAGTCCTTGTAACTGGATGATGCCAGTTCATACATCATAATATGCAGTCCTTGTAACTGGATGACGCCAGTTCATACATCATAATATGCAGTCCTTGTAACTGGATGATGCCATTTCATACATCATAATATGCAGTCCTTGTAACTGGATGATGCCATTTCATACATCATAATATGCAGTCCTTGTGACTGGATGATGCCATTTCATACATCATAATATGCAGTCCTTGTAACTGGATGATGCCATTTCATACATCATAATATGCAGTCCTTGTAACTGGATGATGCCAGTTCATACATCATAATATGCAGTCCTTGTAACTGGATGATGCCAGTTCATACATCATAATATGCAGTCCTTGTAACTGGATGATGCCAGTTCATACATCATAATATGCAGTCCTTGTAACTGGATGATGCCAGTTCATACATCATAATATGCAGTCCTTGTAACTGGATGATGCCAGTTCATACATCATAATATGCAGTCCTTGTAACTGGATGATGCCAGTTCATACATCATAATATGCAGTCCTTGTGACTGGATGATGCCAGTTCATACATCATAATATGCAGTCCTTGTAACTGGATGATGTCAGTTCATACATCATAATATGCAGTCCTTGTAACTGGATGATGCCAGTTCATACATCATAATATGCAGTCCTTGTAACTGGATGATGTCAGTTCATACATCATAATATGCAGTCCTTGTAACTGGATGATGTCAGTTCATACATCATAATATGCAGTCCTTGTGACTGGATGATGTCAGTTCATACATCATAATATGCAGTCCTTGTAACTGGATGATGTCAATTCATACATCATAATATGCAGTCCTTGTAACTGAATGATGTCAGTTCATACATCATAATATGCAGTCCTTGTAACTGGATGATGTCAGTTCATACATCATAATATGCAGTCCTTGTAACTGAATGATGCCAGTTCATACATCATAATATGCAGTCCTTGTAACTGGATGATGTCAGTTCATACATCATAATATGCAGTCCTTGTAACTGGATGATGCCAGTTCATACATCATAATATGCAGTCCTTGTGACTGGATGATGTCAGTTCATACATCATAATATGCAGTCCTTGTAACTGGATGATGCCAGTTCATACATCATAATATGCAGTCCTTGTAACTGAATGATGCCAGTTCATACATCATAATATGCAGTCCTTGTGACTGGATGATGCCAGTTCATACATCATAATATGCAGTCCTTGTAACTGGATGATGTCAGTTCATACATCATAATATGCAGTCCTTGTAACTGGATGATGTCAGTTCATACATCATAATATGCAGTCCTTGTAACTGGATGATGTCAGTTCATACATCATAATATGCAGTCCTTGTAACTGGATGATGCCAGTTCATACATCATAATATGCAGTCCTTGTGACTGGATGATGTCAGTTCATACATCATAATATGCAGTCCTTGTAACTGAATGATGCCAGTTCATACATCATAATATGCAGTCCTTGTGACTGGATGATGTCAGTTCATACATCATAATATGCAGTCCTTGTGACTGGATGATGTCAGTTCATACATCATAATATGCAGTCCTTGTGACTGAATGATGTCAGTTCATACATCATAATATGCAGTCCTTGTGACTGGATGATGTCAGTTCATACATCATAATATGCAGTCCTTGTAACTGGATGATGCCAGTTCATACATCATAATATGCAGTCCTTGTAACTGGATGAAGCCAGCTCATACATCATAATAGCTACTGGATATGTATTACATTCCCCTGATCCCAACAACACACTGCATATCTTAATCAAGTAATAAAGAAATAAACACATTAATAAAGTGCATGTGACATCGAAAGCACTCTTGTCGAATCTATTATAACATTATAATAACACATTACAAAATAATAACATGTTAACATCAAGCTCGTCATCATATTCCAAGTCCTTGTCATCATTATATGTTCATGCTCCTCTCTAAATCAATATGTATATATCATAAAGAGACAAGTATGTATATACATGTGTTACATAACATCCGCATATATCATATACATCTGCAAAAAGCAAGCCACCCGGTCCAAAGATTTCAACTAAACAATGTAAACATTAACGAGATGGAAAATCAGGAAATTCATATCAAAAATTAAGATAAGCTTTTAGATAAACTTTTAAATCACAATAAAAAATTATGATCCGAACTGTTGAGCGCTATCGGGTCGAATGACACTACCAAACACTCCCATGCATATCTGGCACGAAAACAGCACCACCTACAGGTACAGTGTGTCTCAAATCAGGAGAAATTAATTTGACTCTAATTCATCCTGTTCAAACGAGACAAATTACATTTGTGTTCTTATTATACAAGGTTGTTCATCTTTGATGGAAAAAAAAGATATTTAAAGCAATATATTCTTGATTTGTGTTTGTACTTTTCTAAAGATTGGGATGGCCCTTTAAATGGCCCTTTATTTAGATACCTTTTTATTCAAAGATATTCTACTTTGAAAATAATGGGGGAATTAAACCGTGCTTATACCCATGACAACGATTGTGTTGTTTCCTGTACAGAATTTGAAAAGGGTCTTTGGATTGCAACAATGATGTTTCTGGACATCTAAATGTATGGCTACATTAGAATATTGTCTAATATCACCTGGGTACGCAGCAAAATGATGTCCAGTTTATTATGCTACTTCTGAATGAAAACGTGTGAAACCAGCAAATACCTGTCACACGCTGAGACGGTCGATCACAGCGATCTTAATTAATTAACATTTGACAACGGCTATTAAGCAATTCATTCGAATTAGCATGGGGAAACGGGCGATAAAACGCGAGATGTAAGAATGGAAATGGAAGACTTTCTTAGCAACTCGCATATCAGTGTTCGAAAAATCCCATTACCCGTTACCCGTGGTAAGTGGAAAAACGGGTCGGGTAATTGAATAGTTTTAAACCTCTTACCGGGTGGTATGTAAATTCTGAGTAATATCAATCACATCAATTTTAAACGTTGCTAAAAGAAAGACGATAAAATCACAACCAGAAATAGCAGAACCGAAAGGGCTTACAAATATAAGTTTTGATATTTAGTAATAGTATGTTTCCCATCTCGATCTTGGCGGCCGCGGGGGACCTAATATTCGCGAAAACTCGCTAGACCGACTCCCAAGGCTACCAAAATTTCCTCGGGCCAGATCTACTAAAATTTGATTTTGAAATATCCTGACTGGCTAGTAAAAATACTGCTGTTTCGAGATCAATAGACGACAAATTGCTAGGGATGAGACAATTAATCGAATTCGATTCGACTCGATATTTTCTTTTGATTCCGCCATGTTCGATATATATTTCAATTGTCTCAATTTCGATTCGATTCGGCTATACATGTACGATCAACGTACAATAATTTTCTTGTAAAATATTTACTGTTTAGTAATATTTTTATCTCTTTTAAATACAGTTTAAAATAAGCAAATGTTTTTAATTTCTTCAACACTTTATCAGTGACGGCATATTTATATTAGGCCTATAACGATCGAAAGTATTCATTATTGTGATATAGCCTATTTGAAACATTTTAATTTTATCAGACGAAATTCTGAATACAAAAAGGAAACGATCTCTCAAAAATGTAAATAGCCTATCTCTTTAGATATATACGTTCCTGACTTGTCTTAATGACATTTCTATGAAACTAGTGAGTACGTAATGGGCGCGGTAAAAAGTTGACTCAGGCGTTTTGGACCAAGTTTTTCTACAACTTAAGTGTACATTGTTTCATATAAAAAATCATCGTATCGCTACTACCGTATCAGAATAATTATCGTATCGGGAGGGAGATGTATGGTTTCAGTCCTAAAAATTGCAGATCAATGCGTCCTACTCCTCTGTAGTCAATGACGTGCGTTTTAATACACAAAATTTAACGATTTTATGCTTTTCTCAGCATTACACATTGTAAGTCTTAAATGTGCCTTTTTACTTTAGATAAGTACATTTTTGCCCTGGGTAAGTGGATTTCTGTTATTCAATTACCCGTTGGTAAGAGGATTTTTGAAAAATTTCTCGAACACTGGCATATGTAGTGTATATTAGATTCATTTCATTATGACGCACGTTCTCTATAACGACGACTAAAAACGATTGCATTTTTTAAGAGCACTTGATTGGTCATCTGCATTCTGTACATATTTAGCTGCGTAGCATATACATACGTTTTCATTAGGCTAAATTTACGGTCATTTTGTACATATCCGAATCCATTGACCGATTGTCCTGTTCTGAGTTATAAATAAAATAATGAAACGCTTTTTGAACACCTTTTACATATCAGTATATTATATATATATATCTACATGTAAAAGAAATCATTCGAGCTAAATGTATATTTTATTGTATTACTTCTATCAACTATAATAATAAAACAAATACCGTATGAATATGGACTGGTACTTTTTGCCTTCCTTAAATCTGTACACTTTGCAAGTTTATTTTACCTTTCTATGATGTAAACACGTTGAAACATCAGAAGTGAAAGTGAAAGTAAAAAGAAAGATAACTCCGTATTTCACATCACACATTCATCACAAGGTAGAGGAGGAAAGAGGAATCTGAGCAATGGGTTCATAAAAATATGATATGAATTTAGAGTTAAACATTAAGTCACTCTCATCTTGTTTTCCAATTTGCCGAATTAAGGTATACTGCATATTTTAGATAAATCACGTCCAAGGACCTGTTCAAATTGCAAAAGGAATTGGGGGGGGGGGGGGGGGGGGGGGTTAAATAAATGACTAGGCCTATTTGCAAACTCATGTAGTGATGCAATGATTGATACTGTTTAAATGGAGTTTACTCAAGATAGCTTAGTTCAGTGGTTAAAGGTGTTTAAATCCTATTTTAAAGTGCCACTACACCAATTTTTTTCTCATAATAATTTAATAATTTGATGTAAATAAAACCCCTTGATGCCAAAACTTTTACAATCAGATGCTGCAATAAGTAGCTATTGCTGATTAAACTCCAGATGTTTACCTGTTTAACGCGGCCGCGCGTGCGAGAATATCAATAAATCTCTGTTGTCTGGAATCGAGATCGCTGACGTCACATTATGTGGTCACTTCATGGAAACAGGATATATTATAGTAGAAATAAGCCGCTTTTTACATGAAATTTAGTAAGCAAAACAATGAGTACACAAGATTCTTTTATTAAGATTTATTAGGCGAGAGTGAAATTCATTTTTCTTGCGATTCATCGTCATTCGAAGAAGGTGAACATGATAGTGACGAGAAAAAAGATGATGTAATCCAATGTACTTTGTGTACGTCAGTAGAGCCGTACCAGTACTCCATTTTAATGTTGCTTGACATGATTTCGACCGTTTGTTCGGTTTTATTAAAAATTGACAAGAAAAAGACTTCTTTGTTGGTTGATGCAAATTTTCTTTTTCCATGTTGCTCTGTAGCATTCATAAATGTAACAATTTCAATATTGTTTATCGACGTATTTAGTATGTGCCTCCGCACGGGCCGTACGTAATTCATCAATATATTGTAATGTAAAATATAGGTCAGATATCTTATGTATATATTTATTTATGAAAATAATTAACATTAAAGAATTGAGTTCTATGTGTGAACCATGTAATGCTAGGGATTCCAAGTGAGTGAGGGGTTGGGATTGCGCCCTCCCACTGACCTCCTGAATCCATCACTTATATTCTAGTTACCTCATCTACATCCATTGTATCTACATGGCAATCGCGGATTTAGAGGGAGGGGGTCGCCCCCTCTCCTTTGGTCACATATTTACCACTAAAAATCCAGATTTTGCACCAAAAATGGCTGAGAAGTTTGGCTAAAACCCATTTGGGGCCCTCCTTTTCGGAAATCCTAGATCCGCCATTGCATGGGCATCTGATTCTGCCTGATCACTGTCTTGTTCCTCCTGATCAGTGTCTCGGTATATTCTTATATAAAAATGGTGGTAATACAACACTTACTCTTGATACTTCCCTCTTTAAATCCGCTTTTCTGATTTTATTATTATTTTTAGCTCACCTGAGCCAAAGGCTCAAGTGAGCTATTGGCATCACTCTTCGTCCGTCGTCCGTCGTCCGTCCGTAAACTTTTCACATTTTCAACTTCTTCTTCAGAACCGCTTAAAGGATTTGCATGAAACTTGGTGTGGATGAAGTACTAGGGGTCCTCTACCAAGTTTGTTCATTTCATATAAATCCCTCAATAGGTGGCGCCACCATTGCTAAAAATAGATCTCAGAGGGTACCCCTCTTTGAAAATCTTCTTCTCCAGAACCAGTGTATGGACTATAAAACTAATGGCATCTGAGTGATCTAGAAGGAGGTATGTCTAAAGTTTGTTCATATCGTTGAAATCCGATAAATAATTTTTGACGTTTTTTTTACGTTTTTTTGGACTTTGTAATTTTAATGCAGAAAAGAAGTATTTTTGTCTTTTAGTAAACATTGATGCATTAATTTGGTTTAATTTGATCATTTTTATGATGAGAAATACTACTGCGAAGAAATTTTTTTAATATTTCATTTTTTGGATTTTTTATGAATTTTCTAAGACTTTCAAGAAAAAGGGGGGTGGGACAATTGGTGTAAACATTTCACAGTTTGAACTTTTTCTTCAGAACCACTTGCTGGAATTCAATGAAACTTGGCATGCATCAAGTACTCAAGGTCCCCGACAAATGTGGTCATCTTTGTCAGGATCCATCAATAGGTGGCGCCACCACAGGCAAAAGTAGGTCAAAGAGGGTACCCTACTTTGACAAACTTCTTCTTCAGACCGGGGGCATACAGAGACTAACCGAATGCATAGGAATGATCTAGAGGGATGTGTGAAGAAGTGTTGTTATTTTTGGTTCCATTCCGAAATCAAATTTTTGACGTTTTTTCATTTTTATTTTGGACTTTGTTATTTTAATGCATTAAAGAGTTATTATTTTCTTTTAGTAAACATTGATGCATTCATTTGGTTTCATTTAATCATTTCTATGGTAAGGAATGCTGGTGTGAAGGAATTTTTTCAATATCTCGATTTTTGAATTTTTTATGAATTTTTTAAGACTTCCAAGAAAAAGGGGGGGGGGGGGGATAATTTTTCATATCTTCAACTTGATCTACAGAACAACTTGAAGGATTGTGATAAAACTGGGTAGGATGCAAGTACTCATAGTCCTTTTCAAAGGTTTTGTTTTTTGTGCGGATCATCCAAATTGGTTAACAGATAATGCCACCATGTCTAAAAGTAGGTCTCACAATGGTACATATACCACTAGGTAATTGAAATATGGAGAGTAGCGGTTCAAATCCAGCTGTGGTCAAAAAAATTTTTTTTTTTTTTTTACACATCTAAATAAGTTTTTAGATGTTTCTCAACACTCAACATATGAAATTAGGAATTTTACGTTTAAGACTTCCAAAAAAAAAAGGGGGGGGGGAGGGGGGGGTTGGCCATTTTTCACATTTTCAACTTTTTCTACAAAACTGTTTGAAGGATTTTAATAAATCTTTGTAGAAATAAGTCACTTATGATCCTCTTCAAATTCTGTTGTTTTCGTCCAGACCTCTTTACAGGTGGCGCCACCATAGTCAAGAGTAGGTCACAAAAGAGTTCCCTCGTTTAACAATATTCTTTTTCATACGGGCTGTATACAGAGACAAACAGAATGCATAGAAATGATCTAGAGGGATGAGTGAAGATGTATTGTCATTTTGGTTCCCTTCCAAAATCAAATTTTAGAATTTTTTTCGACATTTCTTTGGACTTGGTGATTCAATGCAGAAAAAAGTGTCTTATTTCCTAGTTAATTGATAATGATGATTTCTTATGGACTATTGTGATCATAATTATGGTAAGGATTGTTACTTTGAAAGAATTTTGTCAATATCGCAATTTTTGGATTTTCTATGAATTTTTTAAGACTTCCAAATGAGGGTGTATAGGAACAATTCAATCACATTTTTCACTTCTGCTGTTATACCACATGAAAGATTTTAATGAAACATGGAATACATGAAGTACTAAAAGTCCTCTATCAATTTGGTAAATTTCATCCAAATTGGTTAACAGATAATGCTACCATGTCTAAAAAGCAGTTCTCACAATAGTACATATACCACTTGGTAATTGAAATATGGAGAGTAGCGGTTCAAATCCAGCTGTGGTCAAATTTTTTTTTTCATTTCTTTACACATCTAAATAAGTTTTTAGATGTTTCTCAACACTCAACATATGAAATTAGGCAATTTTAAGTTAGATCTGGACAATATTTGAAACAATTGTTGTTCATGACCCAGACTTGAAATCAGTCAACAAAAGGCCCCACCTAAAGAAAATGACTAACTTGTTGCCCTGAATGACTTCTTGCAGAGACAAAGGAAATGCTTAATATCAAAATCACCTGAATGGATGTGCAAAAAAGTGTTGTTTTTTATTCTAGCCTGAAATAAAATTTGACATATTTTCAACATCTGTGTTGACTTGGTCACATTAATGCAAAAATAAATGAATTTTTCCTTCATGCATGACTGATAATATAGGTACTCAGGTGAGCGATATAGGCCCACTTGGGCCTCTTGTTTTTATTCATTTATTTATTTATTTATTTATTTATTTATTTATTCATTTTTGGAGCTGATGTTTGACTTGCCATTTTCTCATCCGGACTTAAAATTTCCAAATAAGGGTTACTTGCTCCTAAACTACTTAGAGACCCAGGTGAATCAAATGCGATTGCTGGTCGCCATTGGACAGAAGGTATTGCACCGGGAAGTGACAATTGTCCCGCTTTGTTGCATTTCAAAGCGAATGGGAAACTTTCTGGTGTAAAATGCAGAGAACATAAGGTCGAATATTTTGTAGGAATATTTTGCTCGCTTTTCTTTAACAAAATGAATCCACTGGCGTCGTTCATTGGGTGTCTTGGGAAAACTGTGCATTGACACACCATCGCATTGGTGTTTCCATAATTAGTAGAAACACAACGAACACCCCTCCCCCCACCTCCCGACTTTGCTTTACCCGCCCTTGTCTTCACGAGGCATTTTTTTCTCTTCAATATTATTAAACAACTCTGTTCTTCGGACACTTCTATACTCAAGTCCAGCACTGTATACATAATATGACGTCAGCATCTCTTCGTCGCAGAATCTGGCGTTTCTGTATATTTACCAGGTGTGGCTTAGCAGCGCGCATTAGCTTATCACAAATATCTCGTTATCTGCAGTTGATATGAACTTTGGGTTTTCGGCAATTTATTTATTGTATGAATATGCACCAATTGAATGGAAACAATTAAATTTTGAAAATTAGGTTGAAGTGGCACTTTAAACTTGTCTGTTTTCTGTCCTTGCACACAGAATAAAACAATCTGGTGTGATGAAGGATGTCTCATGTAAAAGAATCAGCCCACTCTGCTTTGTGTGGTCCCTAGGAATTACTGAATAGGTAGATATCTATTAAGGAATGCCAGGCAGGTGCCGCCACTATACACTATATAACAGGTTGGGCACATCCTTCTAAAGAGAGATATTCCCTGTTTAGAGATATATTTCATTTGCATTTAAAAAATTGTTTCCCTTAAGAGACGTTTGAATTGATATTTAATTTTAATGTGTACATTGTCCATTTTCAGTTATTTGAAGATGTAACAAGCAATGAGAAGTATGGCCCTATAGACAGGATATGGCTCAGTCCAGGTCATGTGTTTCTCTCTGTAAGAAAAGGGAGACAACTCATTACATTTGATAATAAGACTACCAACAAGACACATGTGAGTTTATGATTACATGTACATTGTACAATGCAGGATTATAGAATTAACGTTTTAGAGACAATGCCAACTTTAATTTTCATGACCCGGATCAATAGATCGGGAGCATATTATTTTTGTCTTGTCTGTTTGTTAGTTTGTCTGTCTGTTGTCAATTTTAACCTTTGCTATGATTTTTGAACAGTGAAGGATAGAGACTTCATATTTGACATTCGTATTCAACTAATGAAGCCCTTTCAAATGACACCAAGATCAATGACCTTTTGACCTTGACAGTGACCTTCATGCTAAAAATAACTTTTTGGACCTTGGTGCTGCCGGGGGCATTAGTTTTTCACAAACACAGCTTGTAAAAGATGTAAATTGATAGGAATATATTTGTCTTAGAAGCCCTTTCAAATGACACCATGATCGATGACCTTTTGACCTTGAAAGTGACCTTCATGCTAAAAATAACTTTTTGGACCTTGGTGCTGCCAGGGCATTAGTTTTTCACAAACACAGCTTGTAAAAAATGTAAATTGATAGGAATATATTTGTCTTAGATTCCAGTGCAAAAGTGGTTTCTATGCATCTTTGCGTATGTTTTTATTTTGAGCTATGATCAAATCAAAACATGATAAGGTTATATGTATGAATGGTCAAACAAATTGTATACCGTAATTTTTGCACCATATGTCATTGTAGTGTAGAGGTCGTCTTGCTTGAAAATGGGGCATTTCTCTATGTTAGTCCATTTTTTGTTTGAAATGTTGTAAAACTCGAATAGCTTACTTACTTAAATAACAGCAGTGTCATGTACCAATTAAAATTTGGTTATCAAATTAAATGTTTATATTGCAATTAAATGATTAAGAAGCCCCATCCATTGAAAAATTTTTTAATTTTATTCATTTTACAACGATTAAGAAACAAGTAAATAATTTATATAAATCTTGTTCGTTGGCACTGATCTTGGTGTAAGGGTGTTGTTTGTGTGGGAAGAAACTGGAGCACCCGGAGAAAGCCCACGAAGCCAGGGTCCGGCAACATAAACTGAGAATACACTTAAGTCAAATATTTCATTTTGATTTATTCCACTGTCAAACATTCAAATAAATTGTCATGCAGAATGCTTTAATTCTATTTATCTATGGAATAAAACTAGATAAAATCCAAATCCCAGTTATTAATTCATTGATGAACAGGAGAATATAAAATTTTGACTTTAAGTATATTCTCAGTTTATGGCGCCGGACCCAGGTTGGTTACAGCCTCACCATCTCCCATACCACACCGGGAATCAATCCCAGGATACATTGGTGAGAAGCAAGCACACTACTGTCTGTGCTTCCTGGTCCCATCCATTGGCTTGTGTCAGCTTGCTTTAAAATATCTGTTTTCTGATGGACAGTCATTGCCTATTGCCAGTTTTTAATTACCTGTGAAATCAGCTGTCACTTTGTGAATACTCTACTTTAGGGGTAAATGGGCTACTAATCTAGATAAGAGCTGGTATCTGTAATTTTACACAATACTCAGGTAAATATATCCAGCTGTAATAAGAAATGATAGCTGCAAGTGTGATATCATTGCATCTAGAGTATTTTTGTCACCATTATAATTCACAGACACAGATTACTTTGATTGTATCTATCACTTTCAAAACCATCACACACAACGTCTTCCATATCTGAGTGAAAGATTGAAGCAAGAGCGAGAGGGATCTCATCAATATTGTCTACAGTTTGTTTATTGTCATCGGATATATCTTCTGGAATATTGCATATTATGGCTTTAAGAAACCCACTAATGATAATTAACCGAAGTTAAATTGAACAACTGCCCAAGCATCCTTCACCCACTGCACTTTTACAGTTGTGTATGATGCATGTTTTTGTGAATGAATGTTCACTGTCACACATACCCAATTAAACTTATTGTTGGTTGATAAAACCATGTGTACATAAGCTTAGAATTACAACAATTATTGATTGGGAAATAGTTTATAGTTTCACCTTTTTATACTACATCACCTATTTAGTACAAAAGATGAGATTCTATTTTTGAACCATATATTGGCCGAAGCGTTATATAGGTCGAGGGAACTTTGATAAAAAAATAGTCTGGAAATTACGGTATATCTCTCTTTTTACTAATTTCAATAGATACATGTCCACTTAAAGTCTCATGAAATTTCCCACATTTCTACATATATGTACAAATGTTTATGTCAATGGTTTACTCAGTAAAAATCTGTCTTGTACAGGAAGAGACTGTTGGCTGTTTGGATCTGGGTCAGCTCAGTTCTCCAATATTAGATGTCATTGCAGATGTTAAAAATCCAAGTGTTGTGTTTATTGTAAGTATAACGCTGATCGTCGATTTATGAAGTCATTATATAGATTGCCAAATCAGAGAATGAAATGAATAGAACTGATGTATATATTTTGTATGAATTGATAATTTATTTAAATGTAAAAATCAGTGTAAAATTGTGTAATAGACCCTTTTGACGTTACTGCGGGACCAGCATTTTGGTTGGCGAAGTGATAACTGTTCCCGCAATACGATGTCAGAGACAATCAATTTATGATGTCAAAATTTTTATGGGAAACCAAAACCAAAATGTTAGTTCCGCAGTAACAGCGAAAGGGTCTATACCAGTATACATATTTATAAACACATATACATTCTTGTATATATTGTTGTTTCTTTCACTTTATATTAACATAAACAGTTTCTTCAAAATGGCCATGTAGACTGTTGGAAGTTCCGTCCAGATTTGACATGGTCACATATTGTAACTTTTGAAATATGTGACAGCAATAAACCACAAATTACAAGTATCTGCTTACATCCTTCCCATCATGCACTATACTGGTGTGAAGAAAAGACAGCAGGAAGTGAGAGTCAGGGATCATTCTGTGTTTGTAGAAAGACAATACCAGAAGGTTTGTGGAAACTATATACCGTAAACCTATGCTATTCTTGACCGTTTTATTTTCATAAAATTTGGAAAGTTGGTTCTCTTGTGAAAATGAAATGCTGTGAAAGAAGTCCCTGTGTAATAGATCAAAACTGTAATACTGGGAATGATGTTATTGCAAATATACGGTGTATTAAATTCGTTTTAGATTTCAAACTAGTGAAATTTTATAATTGTTGCATTTGCAAGAGTATTAACCATCATATATTGCATCACAGTATATAGTAAAGAACCTCACACCCAGAGACATATATGTCTCTGCTCACACCAAATCTCCCATTTATCTTTGTATCTAATATTGTAGGATGATCTGGATCAAATCAGTGGTGCGATTTACTTTCTTTCATTACATTAATACTTTTTTCATTTAAAACATATATATCTTATTCTAATTATTCTGATTTCAGATGAGACTAAACTAAAGAAGAAGGACTTAGGTTCAACAGAGGTTATCCTCAACAACTGTGCTCAATGTAATGTCTTTCCCACTCAGATGGGAGTGGCCATAGTGTTGAAGAACTCCCCACCTCTTATTTCCATGGTGATGCTATGGCAACCATCATCTTGTTCAATATCAGTATATGCTGGCCCATTTCAAAAGAAAATAGAAGATATAGCAGTGTCTGGTGCAATAGATTTCATTAAAGTAACTCTAAAATTTGCAGGAGTAATTGCAAAGGTATTTCTTATAAACAGTATATGTATTATAAATTTTTATATTTAACTGTATGTAAAGCAGAGGAGACAACTCTGTCAATGGTATAGAATGTATTTCTTGACTATCTTTGCATACACACAACAATTTATTGAAATAAAATATTAAAGATACATTATGAATGTTTCTAAAACATTTATCTCTACTGCAAGAACAAAATATGAGTACATTTAAGCATTTTTGAGACTCCATATCCACAAACTACAGAATACAACAGATTTCTCTGTAACACAACCAGCAAAGATTCTATCATTATAGAGTTTATAATGTGTCTGTATATGTAAGATCCACTCTAGGTTTTGTACATCATTTCAGAGTTTCTGTGGATACATTTTGATGATATGTACAATTGAATTGGAAGTTCTTTTACATTTTAAAATAAAGTTCTTTTACATTCTAAAATATGATTATAGCTTTCATTTTACCTTTCAAGATCACTTTCCTGACAAATTGTTATTCCTATACCCTAGAATATTATTATGTTATAAAATGTTATACAATTCTGGTTTTAAGTGATAAGTGGTCATTTCTTTAGGTTAAGGACCAACACAGAGTGCTACAAGTTGTCTATGATCCACACCACATGGTACTCTACATCATAGAGGTCAATGGGACAGTCAGAATTATATCAGATAAATCAGGTAGAAAATATTAAATAAAATAAATTAATAAAACTACTTCTCCTAAACAACTGGACAGATTTTGATCAAATGTGGTATATTTGTAGTATTAGTGGAGTTATGTAAAAAGTTTGTGTTCTTTATTCTGATATGTCAACAAGTGCTGCACCATAGACAAAAGTATGACCAAGAGGGTTCCCTCCTTGGAAAAACATCTTCTTCAGAAGGGATGCACAGATTCAAAATTTAATGCAGAAATAATTTCTTGGCTTTTTCTTTAACTTTTTAAGATAAAAAAAGGGAGCAGGGGTTAATATACTATTAGTTTGTAAAAATAATCTTTGATAGATTTTATCTTCAGAAATTATCAAAAGATTTTGATGAAACTTGGTAGGGATGAATACTTAATTAGGTTCCTTACAAGTGGTGTTGTCTTCAATTAGATCTGGCAAGCAATGGATTCAGGGTGGGACAGCATATGCCCCAAAGGGTACCCTCCTTTGACATTGCTTTAAGAAGTATTGGTGATTCTGGTTCTATTTTGGAATCAAAGTTTTGATGCTTTTTTGGACTTTTGGTCATTTACACCTATTTTCAAGTAATTTCTGAGATTTTCTCTTGTAGGTTGCTTATAGTGCATTGATTTTGTGTATTGAAAATGACTTCATTGTAATAAGTATCACTGGAGAGAAATGAAATACAAAAATAATATGTAGTATTTTTAGGCATCGAGCATGCGAAGCATGATCGAGAGCCTATAGGGATCGTAAAAATTTTACCTCTTCGCCGTATTTCGTGGCCAAATCTCATTCGCGAAAGAAAATAGTACTTTCTTTTTGAATGCTCATATTAGATTATAGAAATGCAATTATACTTCCTGATTGTCTTCTATTGTCTTGAAACATTTATTCGTAGAAATGTTTGATATGCAATGTTATGTAAATGACATACGTAAACATTTTGATTCATGATTAAATTATGCGAAGGTATATACAAGATTTGACCTCAACCAAAGGTCAAATTCGACGTTTATGCTTTCGGATATTCTCGACCTTTTTCATGTGAAAGGCGAGATTGTTCCGAATGTTGTTTATAAACTTAGATATTGGGGCGTAAGGATACATGATGTCATGTTTTCATTAAAGATCGATTTGTGAACTGTGCCCGTAGTTATGAGTATGCAACTATAGAAGCAGTGAATTGAATTCTGAAAGTTTGAACTGCATTTGCATTATTTGTTGTTAATAAACCTCAATGGTATATACAGTCCACTCTCGTTACAACGTCACTCGAAATAACTGCATATTCCGAAATCGGCAGAAATCTGCCCGTAATAAAAGTACATGCTCTTATTTGTGTGCTTTATACCGGAATATTCGCCTTCCGGCATCAGCAGCACGGAACAAATGTACATTTTCATACCAATTAAAATTCTATACTCCGGCAGACTACCATCGACAAGGGATTTCACGGCTGACCGCACCAAATATCCGGCACGCGGTTTAGTCTGTTATTTGCTTTTTTACAACGCACATGCGTTTACCTGTACATATGGCCAAGGATGTATAGTTTAAGAACTAAACTATACTTCCCTGATATGGCTTCATTTGAAATAATAAAACACTAATTATGCAGGAACTGGAATATGTTTATTCTACACTCAGTATTTCTACGTAATATAACATATAAATTAAACAGAACACAATAGAGTTCGGTAATGACCGTAATTATAGTTGTCTCCAAGTTTATTAATTGAAAAATTTTGATTGATATAATTTTATACGAAATAGCAGCGATTCGTATATATATGAGCAATTTTAAATTCGTTTAAACGGCAAAATTCAGAAATACAGACATGGCCGTTGTAACGAGAGTTACTGCACCAGTGTCGTTGATGTACGCTATAGACTTGGGATTCCAAATTTCATGGACTTGGAAATATTTACCATGATACCCCGGCCAAGGAAGTTGGGGGGGGGGGGGGGTCCTATATAGGAATCACCATGTCCGTCTGTCCGTGCGTCCCGATTCGTGTCCGCTTGATAACTTATGTACCATAGGACTCAGGATAACCAAACTTGGTATGTGAATGTCTCATGGGAACGGGATGTGTCATGTACCAAAATTTGGTCACTGTGACCTTGACCTTGGTTTAAGACCTCTTTGATAGTAAATCCTGGGCTACTTTGTGTCCAGAGCATAACTTTTTCTTTGGTCAATAGATTTGGATATTTCACAGGATTGTTGCCCATGGCCTAAGGATGTATCATGACCTTAACCCAGGGTCAAAGGTCAATGTGGACTCGGGTGTTAAAATCCTGTCCAGACCATATCTTTTTACTGGACGGATGGATTTAGTGTTGCTCTTTGCCTAAGAATGTGTCATGACCCAAGGTCATAGGTCAAAGGTGGATGTTACTGTGGTTGTTAAAATACTATCCAGGCCATATCTTTATATGGGGTTGATGGATTTAGATAATATTTCACAGGATTGTTGCCCATCGCCCAAGGGTGTGTCATGGCCTTGACCCAAGTTTAAAGGTCAAGTTCAATGTGGACTTGGTTATTAAAATCGTGTCCAGGTTGTATCTTTTTATTTGGTCAATAGATCTGGATAATATCTCACAGGATTATTTCCCATGACTCAAGGGTGTGTCATGACCTTTACCGAAGGTGAACAATTAAGATCACGGTGTACTTGGTGTTAAAGATCCTGTCCAGGCAATATCTTGTTATTGGGTTAATAGATTTGGATAATATTTCACAGGATTGTTGTCCATGACCTAAGGGTGTGGCATAGTTCAAGGTCGCTGTTTCTTTGGTGACTAAACTCTGATTGGATTTTGGCAAGACTAAATGTTCAGCTTCCTGAATTATTGCATGTTAAACTTTTGTGCCGTATGGGGTATTTGTCCCGTTAGGACAGCTCTAGTGTTTGGTGCCAGGACAAATGTCCGGAGACCTACTATCATACCCTTGTTGTCACATGTATCCAGTCATAGTTAATTTAAAGAAATTAATCAACATAGTTACTCATTGTCCCACTTGTACTTTATACGGCTTGATAATCAACCCTGCTCGATGCCTTTATGGCCTTTTAGGCCTTTGATTTTAAAATTTTTAAAGATAAAACAAAAGTTGGTGGGATATATTATAAACAAGAGCAATGCCTAGTGTGGCATAATACATGTACGTCCGTTGCTTAGTTTGATAGGAAAAAAATCAAAAGTGTGGAGGATCCCCCCTTCAATTAATCAGGACTCAAGATAACACATGCTTTGGCCCAGGGCAACAACCAGATGTAATATTATTGGAAATCAAAAAAGACAGTAAGAGGTGATGGTCGTGAGAAGAATTTAAACATCCCCCCCTTTTTTTTTCTTCTACATCAATAATGTAGGAATACAGAAGAAATAAAAACCAGTAATATGTATTTATATTAAAGTTCATATATAATTCTGGCACAAATTTAAATCTGAAAGAGATTGAGTGAGAAATTAATTTTTAATAATTTTCTAAAAAATTTTCAAAAATAAAAAAATCGAAGACCCATAACTCTGTACTGGATATTTTCAAAATTGAAGGGCATATTCTTTTATTTTATCAGAGTATTCTAAGTTTTATGAAAATCAATTTATGATTACTCCCAAAGAAATCACCACTATGTTATTAATGAAAACAAAAAATTCTAAAGTCAAGGACCATAACTTTGGCAAAACCAAGTCAATCATTTAGAAATGCGAAGTGGTGCTTACCCTCATTGATGTAAAGTTATATGCAAAGTTTCAATCCAATATCTTGAAAGACTGCAGAAAAAAGTCTGGAAAACTGTAAAATTCTTGAATGGTCATAACTCTGGCAAAACCTGTAAAATCTTTGAAATTTTCTAAGTTCAAGGGCAAAACCAAGTCAATCATACCAAAATGTGAACTAGTACTTGCCCTCATTGATATAATGTTATATGCCTAGTTAAAGCTGGCGTGGCCTAGTGGTATCGCGTCAGACTCCTGATCGGGAGGTCGGGGTTCGAGTCCCGCTCTGGTCATGCCGGTGTCATGTCTTTCGGATGAGACAGTAAAAACCGAGGCCTTGTGTCGTGGTATGCACGTATGCACAGACAATGCCATAAAATAATACATTCTGTCTATGACGGATGTATAAAAATGGTGATGTTTTCTACTAAATATGAGTTAGATCCTGGGCTGGGTGAAATAGACCCCAGAGGGTATCCCCCTTTGATAAACTTATTTTTCTTCAGACTGGCTGCATAGATCACCAATCTGAATGCATTAGAGTGATCTAGAAAGGTGTCTTAAAAATTGTTTTTATTTATGGTTCCCTTCTGAAATTAAATTTATGATATTATTTTGAAAGGTCTTTTGGACTTGGTCTTTTCCACACATTTTTTGGTCATTTTATTGATTTATTTGATACAAAGAAGCAATAAATCATTTATTGCTGAAATTAATTTGAAAATATCTGTTTCAGGGGTTATTTGTAAGTGTCGAGGGAAAAATTTTGTTTTCTGTATTTAAATTGATTTGTTTTTTATCTTATTTTGATATAGACTAGTTCTGGCATGCTGAAGATTAGTGGTTGAAATCCCACTGGAGGCAAAATATGTTTTCATATAATTTTGCACCAAAACAAGTGTTTTGTTTCACACATTTTTGTGTCATTTTCTTGATTTATTCAATGTATTAAAAAGCTATAAAGTATTTATTTGCCATCTATGATTAGGAAATGTCTATTTGAAGGATTATTTGAAAGTTTCATGCCTAAATTTAGTTTTGTTGGTTTTTTATTACTTTTTTATATAGACCTGTTCTGGCATGCTGGAGGGAAGTGGTTCAAATCCCACTAAAAACAAACATTTTGGGGGATTTAAACTAACACCAACACAAGATTTTAAATATGATTATGAAACAGAAAAATTATGGAAAAATGAATTCTGACTTCACCTTTTTCATATATTTTTGTATCATTGTCTTGATTTATTCAATGTAGAGAAACAAGAGAATATATATATTTGCGAATTTCTTCAAGCAGGTTTGTGAATGAGCTGAGGTGAGCGATATATACCCACTGGAGCCTTTTGTTACTGTCATCCCATTTATTAATGTAACTACATGTATTTAGCCATTCGTGACTTACAACATATATTGTGGCTGTGGAAATATAAGGCAATAAGTGGCAATTACAACCTTTTAAAGATTATTCTATTTTCAAATACCCTATATCACTCTACACCTTCCTATATAATCTTGTAAATAAATTCCCAATAGTTTCAGAGTCAGGGGTAAAAGGTGCTTTAAAAGGTCGTAAGTGGTAGATATGACCCATTTAAACACACTGTTCACAATATTTTATAAAAGGTTATATGTGTTAGATATGACCTTTATCCAATGTACATTGTAAATTGTCCTTTGAACTAGAATAAAGGTAATGTTTCCCTGTAAAAATTATCAATATAACAAAGAATCAACAAAAAATAAAAATAACTACATGTATATCAAAACTTTAAAAATAGAAAAACAGTTTTTTGCTTCTACTCAAAAGTTGCAAAATTTTCCTTATTAGTTCTTACTTAACAAAGAGCACCAAAAATGAAATCAACAAAGTTTTGCCTTTTATGTTACATGACTACATACACCGTATGTAAGTTTGTGAAAATCTCAATTCTTAGAGTCTGCAAGTAATAGACTCTGGCTTAAATGTGGAGAGCAGGAAGATATTTATTGAATGTATCAATTTTGTTTTACAGACGATAATGACTTGAACTTGAAGCTTGATGTCAACGAATCTACAGCGAAGAAAGTGATCTCTTGGTTCTATCATACAGGATTTATAGGATGCATAACTAATACAAGCATAAAGTAATAATCTGATGAAACTTACAATATGTAACCATTTGAGTTCTGTCATTATACATGTACTAAAAAAATATACATGTCAAATAATCAAGTAATTTATAAAAAATCAAAAAGTCTTATGTCTCATTCACCTACATTAATTTTCTTGGTTTTACAGATTGTTTAGTCTAGTATCAGGTAAATTAGAACAACAGATTGACATAAAGGAAGAAATCTTAGGATTATGTATGAACTGTGCTGGCTTTCCTAAAGTCGGTTGTATCAGTATGTCCAATGTATATATAATGCAGGTAAATAGGAATATAGTGTGTAGTGTCATATAGTATATGATTAAACCAGAATCCAGTTTCTATACATGTTACGTTTTTAATCATTGCATAATGCCCCACAACTATTAGCGGTATTTTACTTATATATGGAAGTGGGTGAGGCCTGGTAGATGAGGTGCTCGTCTCGTGATCTAGAGGTTCCGGGTTCAGTTCCTGCCCTGGCCACACCGGTGTTCTGTCTTTTAGATGAGACAGTAAAAACCGAGGCCCTATGTCATGGTAGGTGTGGCACATAAAAGATCCTTCACTGCTTCGGGTGGGTCCATTGCAAAGGTAGAAATTTCTGTGCAATGCATCAGGCAGATGCCATCACCATATAGCATGAAATAACAGTGGAGTGACGTAAACCGATAATCAATCAAATACTTATATATGGTGGTGTCATGTGTGGTAGAGAGTCGCAAAATTTGTACAACACACTGACCCAAACACGCCAAAGTAGATGGAGGTCTTTCATGTGACAACAAATATATCATGAAGCAGATGCTTCGATTGTATTTTGAGGTCCAACAACTGGGAGGGTTGGGGGGGGGGGAGGAGGAGAAGATGGTCAAGTTCTTTGGTAAATTTATTTCTGACAACTAGGATCCAACCTCAGTCATCAGATTTAAACTTTCAGTATGATAAAAATGGAGTAACTCCCCCCACTTTACGTAATATTTACAATCACCTATAATGTACTAGATAGTAGTTTTCATTATCGTATTATTTCAGTATCCCATAAAAATAGTAATTCTTTGTCAATTTCTCAACAGTTGAGCAAGAAAGTACAGAAATTAGATATTGATCACATGATAAAGACTGAGGACTTTCAAACATCATCCATTCAATTAGCTTATCTGGAGCAAGTAAGTAGATAGAGGGATATATATAATGTATGAATAATCAATGAAATGGAACTTTCAGGCTTTCAAGACCAATCTCTTCTCTAGAGTTTAGTTTACAACAAAGAAAACTTCACTAGGTATCAAAGTTTTATGTAGATACATTATCAGTTTATTATGATCATGCATTGAATAGGATGAACAATGGAGTGATTAACCAGTCCATCACAACTTTGCACACAATCACCAACTTTTCTTTCATTTTTATCCATTGCATTAAACATAAGATGGAACCTTTTTCTCGACATTTCTTTCAACTTTAATAGGTGTGTATCATATACAAGTCAATAGGGTTTTTAATTTTTTTTTAGAATATTAAGGTTACACTTCCCAGCACAATTGAAAGAGGTGAATTCAAGTGCTTAAGTAGACAGGGCATACAAATTCCTTAACTAGGTGCTTGACCTTTGGTTCTGCTGCTATTGGTGATAAGTGAAGTATAGTTAGATATGATTAAAATTTTTGTTGTAGCTTAAAAGCATTAATCCATCAAGAAAAGTCAAACAAGATATTTCAAAATTGAGGGAATACAGAAAGGAGAATGAGCAGCAGATCAACACCAGACTTGCTGAAATAGTAGGTGTGTAAATTGAGGAAGAACTTTTTTAAAAACTGTTATTTTCAAAATTTTATGTGTTCATATTACAGTGAAAATGTTTCAAAAGGATTTTGTAGATTTCATACCATTAAATTGCTCTCAAGTTTTGGAAACCTCCTTTAAAAGTATCTTCTCACAAGAAATTTCATTTGAATCTATGCATTTCCATCATTAATACATTTCCTTACATGATCTACTGTTTAGAGGACCTTTCGGCAGCTTAAGATTGTAACTTGTTTTAATAGTTTTTTGTTACTTTATTAGTTACCGGGACATATGTACAGGGAGCTCATGTCATACCCCTGCCATCTGAAAAACTTTAATCTGGGCTATAACTTTTGAACCATAAGAGATAGACTTTCATGCTTTATAAGTAGATTCCTCATGACCAGAGCTTTCATTTAGTGCCATCACTTTTGACCTCATGACCATAACCTTGGACTTTGACCTAAATTCAAAAAATTTTAATCTGAACTTATCTTTTGAACCATTAGTGATAGGATTTTGATATTTGACATGTGGATTCCTCATGACCAGATGTTTCACTTGGTGCCATCACCTTTAATGTTTTGACCTTGACTTTGGATTTGGACCTACTTTTCAAATACTTAACCTTAGTTATTTCTTTTGAACCAGATTAGAGATAGTACTTTGACATTCCACATGTAGATTCCTTATGACCAGAACTTTCATTTCCTGCCATCTCTTTTGACTTCATGATCTTGACCTTAGACTTTGACTTACTTTTCAAAAACTTTAACCAGGATTATGTCTTTTGAACTGTTAAAGATAGGACTTTGATATTTCACATGTGTATTTTCTATGACCAGAACGTTCATTTGGTGCCATCATTTTTTACCTTGTCACCATGACCTTGGACTATGGCCTACGTTGCAAAAACTTTGGTCATATCTTTTCAACCATTACAGATAAGACTTTGATATTTCACATGTACATTCCTTATAACCAGAACTTTCATTTGGTGTAGTCACTTTTAAGCTTGTGAGTTTCACCTTAGACTATCGCCTAGTTTTCAAAAAATTTAACTTTGGTTATATCTTTTCAAGCCTTAATATTTCACATGTATATTCCTTATGACAAGAAATTTCATTTTGTGCCATTACTTTTGAGGGGTAGGCTTGGTGTAGTGGTTAAGCGTTTGGCTTGCGACGCCGACGATCCGGGTTCAAGAGGTTGGTTATCTCCTGCTTCCATGTCGCGATATAACTGAAAAATTGTTGAAAGCAATGTAAAACACCAATCAACCAACCAGCCATTAATTTTGAACTTGAACTTTTACCTACTTTTCAAAAACTTTATTTTGGGCTTTCATCCTTTAGCCTGTTAGAGATAGGACTTTGATATTTCCTGTGTAAATTCTTTATGACCAAAGGTTTCATTTGTTGCCATCTCTTTTGACCTCATAACCTTGACCTTGAACTGTGACTTGTTTTTCAAAACACATTATAGATTTTTTAATCTTTCCTTTTAATATCCATGAGATGATTTTGACCCCACTGGCAAATTATGTTGTCTTCTGACAACTTTCGTTTTGTTGACTTTGCAGATCCTTATTTAGAAGAGTATTGGGAATTGGACAGAATGCAACAAAATTTACTCCTGAGTAAACTGCAACAAGTAAGATGCTATTATAGTTAATAAAATGTATAATTCTATCAGGTAATGTATAAAATACATAGGTATAGGTATAGGTGAATACATATTGTAGGAAAATAATTTACATAAGTGTAACATACTTGTTTTGCTGTAGTAAGAATTCAATAGAGTGTGTGTATCTCAAATTGATTCAGGAACAAAATTTATTGTTTTAGACCATGATTGATTCCAGAGGATTTTTTTACGCTCCTGAATCAATAGATAGAGGGCATATTATTTTTGTCCTGTCTGTTTGTTTGTTTGTCTGTCTGTTGTCAAGTTTAACCCCGGCTATAACTTTTGAACCATGAGGGATAGAGACTTCATATTTGACATACATACTCAATTACCTTTTGACCTTGAAAATGACCTTCATGCTAAAAATAATTTTTTGGACTTTGGTGCTGCCAGGGGCATTAGTGTTTCACAAGCACAGCTTGTTTTTCCTGTTTTTCCATATTAGACTGTAGTTTCATTACTCTTTTTTATACTACATTTACTCCAAGTTTTAGATTGTTCCCATAATAACATTCATACTATAACTTGATTGTTTCTATTACAGACTATAACTTGTGTTTGTCCTGGGAATATTGAGGATGAAGTGCTGCGAGTTTTAAGTCCTGAGACCAGTATTACCATGTCAGCAAGACAGGCCTGGCTGATGCTGATGGCAGATACTTACCCAAATCAGGTGTTAGCTGTACTTGAATGTCAAATGGACTTTGATACAGGTGGGAAATGATGATAAATGGATAAATTTCATCTGCCATTATGTAAAATTTTTTCAGTTAAAAGTTACATTATGCTTCAATGAAGTGAGTGCCAAATGAAAGCATGACCAAGACCAGTAGTCTCTAAATAGAGGTTGGTTTGTTAAAATTCCACTCTAGGAAACATAATCACATTCTAGAGATAGACTTTATAATAGCCTTAACTGAATGTAGTGGCAGCTAAGTTGTTTACACTTCAAATTTTCTATCCTAACGGTGAGGGAAAATAAGTGTCCATAATTTGATTGTGGCACTAGACCTTAATTGAAGATGAAGATGTCTTTGAAAACTTTAAAAAAAAAAATAAGCAATATCTTCTTATAATCATATATGTATTCAGCAATATGATCTTCAATTTATAGATGATATAAGTACTTCCCAGATCCAACGATGGCAGTGTATTTTGGCCAATGATTCGGCTGCCAGCCCTGTAAGCAGTGATGTAGCTGTTCCCATATTTGAGCATATCTGTCAACTTCTGTATCGTATAAATCCTGCAAAATTGGTAATTAGCTAGTTTACAAATATGTTTCTCAGACAATAACTGACATATCTTTAGAACTTTATCAATGTAAATATAAAAAAAACGACCACATATTACAATTCTTATCACAATTGTGGGAAGTTTCAGATTTTAAAAAACATGAAGTGTTTAACTTTATTGTTAAAAGTAATTTTCTAGATATTTCCTTTTGAGCTCTATTTTTGAATAGATATGGCAAGCATTTAAATGATTTTGTATTTTTTTCAGATGCATTTTGTTAAGATTTGTCAAATGATAAATGACCAAAAAGTTGGGGTGTCAGCATTTATAAGAAAAAGACAAGCAGTACGTATATATATATATATATGATATATATTCATTTTCCAATTTGTTGTTGATCATTAATGCTTTTTCATGTATAAAGTATTTAGAAGGTCCTTTCTAATAAAGCATATATGCCAAATCTAATGTCTCTATCACTTACAGTTAAAACAGTATGACAGATAAGAATTAACGGTAATGACAGACCCAAAACAAAATGTTTTGATCTCTCAATATTGGGCATAATGATACTGATTTTAAAAGATAATGACCTGATAAGAAATATTAAAACAAATAATACTATACTTTGTAATGTGTTTGATCACGTAAAATAATATGTTCAGAAAAACTCATTAGTGATAAGATATCTTGTTATACACACACCTTGCATGTTAATGTTGTTATTATGATTTGATTTAATGCATATCCCTTCTACTTTCTATTTATCATTGTTTTAACAGATTCAGTACTATGATAGAGCCCTGACAAGTATTCAGGATTTATATGAAAAGAACAAGTCCAAAGAGGCAGTGTCAGCTTATATAGATATTTTATTAGCCAGGTTTGTGCTTGTAGTATTTCTGAGGTCCATTTTTTATGCTATTTGTGGTATCAGTAATATTTCAACCACTGAAAAGAAAACATATTTTGCTTAACTTCAGATTCGCCAGGATCTGAGTTTAGGTATACTTTTGAGAAATGAATTTCACAAGAAGGAATATACTTATATCAAGTAAAATCTTTCACAGGGAAGTTGTTGTATATCGTAATAAGTAAATGACAATCTTTTCACAAATTTTCAGCCGCTTGGCCTTTATCAAGTGAAATAACCGATGTTTAATTCTAAACTTAGTAAAATCAGTACTAACATTACAAGTCATAAGAGTACACTACAATAAACAATTAATAACGTCATGATTACACACATGTTAACATGCCCTCTCAGATGTAATATTAAGATTAATAATGAAATTTGAACTTAACAATATGATACATTCATTTAAACATTTATAAAATTCAAAAACTATATTTCATTGAACGCTCTATATTATTTATGACCTTTTCACAGTATTGCACAAATAATGTATACATATGTTTAATCATGAGGTCATTAATTGTTTATTGTGATGAAAAAGAGTGTTATTTATTTAGAATGTACCGTACATATGATATTTTAATAATCTCCATTTCTCATACTCACTAATGTATATGGAAAAAAGTCCTTGCAAAAAATATGTTTTCAGTATGTAAATGAAAGATCATCAGGCCCATTTAATCATACAATTTGTTTTTTAAGCTTACCTGAGTCAAGAGCTCAAGTGATCTATTGTCATAGTATGTTGGGATTAAGTTCTCAAGGTCACCTACAAGTGTTTTAACTTATTAGTCAGATGTGTTAAGGAAGTGATCCAGGATAGGGCAACATGGGACCAAGAGTGTACCCTCTTTGGACAAGCTTCTTCAGACTGGCTGTATAGATCATTAAACCAAATGTACCGGATTGATTTAGAAAGGTGTCTTTAGAACTGTTTTTGATTTTGGTTTGAGTCTGAAATCAATTTTGTTTTATGTTATTTGATTTTTTGCCTTTCTTTCAGGTAATTTTTAAGATAAGAAAAGTCGATATACTTCCCGATCCCTATCAAATGTTACAGTTTTTAGGCAAAATGTGTCAGGGGATGGATTGGCAACATAGGCCAAAGAGGGTACACTCCTTTGACATACTGGTTTTTTTTTTTCAGACCTGCTTTGTTAATCAACAAACTGAATGCACCAGAGTTATTCAGAAAGTCGTCTTAAGAAGTGTCAATTTTTTTTATTCCATTCAGTAATCAAATCTTTAAAACTTTTTGACCTCTTTTCTGACCTTGTCATTTTCACCATTTTCTTGTGGATTATATATTCATTTATTTATTCAAGATAGAGGAGCAACCAAAAAAAAATTATTTGCATCTTTGATTAGAAAAAATATCTATTTTAATGGTTATTTGAAAGAGTCGTGACAAAATTTCTGGATTTTTTAAAGATTTTTGATACATGCCAGTTTTTGCATGCTTATGGGTAGCAGTTCAGACTCCAGTGGAGGCAAAAATTTTACTCAGTTTTAAATGTTTTGCAGCACTTATTAAAGCAAATAAGTTTAAGAAATCCTGTCTTGGTTGTTTTCAAATGTTTTTGTGTTATTTTCATGATTTATTCAGTGAACAGAGAAACAATAAAAGATTTATTTAATTACATGTATTTTTATTAGAATTAGTTTATTTCAAGGGTTATTGGAAAGTTTCATGTCAATAATTTAGATATAGGCCAGCTCTGCCATGCTGTAGGGTAATTGTAAAATCTCCACTAGAGAAAAACATACTTTAAAAGAGGTTTTTAAATGTTTTAAAGCACTCAATATCTTAACCATGTCATGTGAGAAAACAAATTGCAAAAAAAAGAATTGTAATTTTATCTTTTTCACACATTTTTGTGTCACTGTCGAGATTTTATTATTCAATATAAGAAGCATGTTTACAGTTATTTGTCAGTTTTCAAGATATAGTAAGCATGAAAATAATGTTTCTGCAAATTTCTTAAAGCAGTTGTTTGTGATGGAGGAAATAATGGTAAGGTTACTGATAAAGGCCTATTCTTGGCCTCTTGTTCTGATAATGTTCCCAAAATCCATCAAATCCTTACACTTGAAAGTTTGCAATCATTTTCTAATTTTTAAATTACTATCAAGAAGCCAGTACATTTCAATCAATTTTGTCATACATAATTATACCAAATTTGTTAGAATTAATAACACAATACAAGTTCTGTGACAAATATGTAATATAATAGGGAAATTAAGATGTCCAGGAAAAGTAACTCTGTTGGAAAAATAATTTTCAAAAGGTCAGATCTCTTGGGAATTCAACAGATTTCTTTCAGATTTGGTAGTCGGTATTATCTAATTGAATTAAGGCCAAAATAAACAAATGATAAATCTGATGGGTCAAATTGTTCATCTATGATTTAGATTTTAAATTTAAGTTTCATAGCATCATCTTCAGAAATACCAGGTATTGAAATTATCCTTACCTTTTTGGGGCACACAGATTTGGAGTTGAGGACAGTAAATCCATTCAACTGTGACATAGTAGTAAGGCATTTATTTGCAGTTGATCAATTGTAGAGTAACCATGCAAGAGTCAGCATATAATCTGCCTTTAAACAATCTTGTTAGTGGTAAAGTCAGAATCTTTATTGTGCCCAACTCATCTTGGCATCTACTGCAGCTTTAATCATTACTTATTGACTACATTCTGTTAGTGTCAAATGTTGTTTACTGTAGAGCCACCATTCTGTAAATATCTAAATCAGACCGTAACAGTCTGAGGATATCTTAACATGTTCTCAATATCTCTCATTTATCAGTAATCAAATGATCCACTGAACTGATATCTTCCCTTCTATTCTTCACAAGAGAAGACAGAGTTGACTACCCCAGTACATGTATAGCCAGTAAGAAACTTAGTGTGTTGCAGAGTTTCATGAAATCATTTTGAAGTACTACAGAAAACACTTCCTTTTGCAATGGTCTTATTCTTCGAATGCAAACTGGAATAAAATCATATATTTCCACTTATAATCAATGGTACATCCAAAATTTAAGAGGCTAATAAAAGAGATTTTTATATATGTACATACTTTTTTACCGTTTAGTGAAAGAGCAAACTGTGAAATACACGCTGTGAAGTTTTGTATTGCAAATGGGCACTGGGACATGGCAATACGTCAACTGAAAGAACACCAAGAAAACAAAGTATTATATCTTCAGCTCTTCAATCTGATTCTCCTGGGATTCAATCAGGCAAGTAGTTACAATGCTGTTCATGAATAAACTCGGATATATTTATTGACAAATATTTGCATAATGTAATTAAGGCCCTGAATTCAGATGTGGAAGCCTTATAGGAATCAAGTCTGTCCATTCATCTCTCCGTCAACACTTTGGTTCAAACACGATAACTTCAATAGTTCTTCACATACAGCTTTTATATTTTATACATAGATACAAGATGATCAGAGTACGATACTTATGCACTCTGGGGTCAAAAAGTCAAAGGTCAAGGTCACTGTCATATTTTTCAATACCTTGGTTCTAACATGATAACTTCAGTAGTTCTTTACGTACAGCTTTCATATTCTATACATAGATGCCAGATGATAAGAAGAAGACACCTATTTATTCTGGGGTCAAAAATTCAAAGGTCAAGGTTACAGTCATAATTTTAACACTTCAGTTGTAATGCAATAACTTCAGTATTTCTTCACATACAGCTTTATTATTTTATACATAGGTGCAGGATGATCAGAGGAAGATACTTGTGCACTCTGTGGTCAAAAGGTCAAAGGTCAAGGTCACAGACATATTTTTCAATACTTTGTTTATAACACAGTTACTTCAGTAGTTCTTCACTCACAGCTTTCATATTTTATACATAAATGCAAGATGATGAAAGGAAGATACCTATACATTATGGGGTCCAGAGATCAAGGTCACAGTCATAATTTTCAACACTTTGGTTCTAATGCAATAACTTCATTAGTTCTTCACATACAGCTTTCATATTTTATACATAGGTGCAAGATGATCAGAGGAAGACACCTATACATTCTGGGGTCAAAAGGTCAAAGGTCTAAGTCACAGTCATATTTTTCAACACTTTGGTTCTAATGCAATAACTTCAGTAGTTCCTCACATACAGTTTTCATAGATGCAGGATGATAAGAGAAAGATACCTATACATTATGGGGTCCATAGGTCAAAGTTACAGTCATAATTTTCAACACTTTGTTTCTTTATGCTAAAAATAGCTTTTTTCGACTTTGTTTCCACAGCTTGTTCTTCTGTCAGAAAGAAGCATGTTCTATAAAAGATTGCCTATACTGCTTGCTGAATATATGTATCACACAGTAGACTTTTGCCTAGAAGTAGGATCTTCTCATCAACAAATAATCTGTGGCACCCTTCATGACTTTGTCAGTGTTCTGGTTACTAATGTTAAGAACTTAATGTACAAAGAAATCTGTGGCCTACCGGTATCTATACACTTGTAGACATTGTATGTTGTTTTGTGTCATTGTCAGTAAAATGATATCAAAATAAGATTACCTTAGCAATTGTAGCATGCTGTTGGTCATGTTTACTCTTCTTGAAAAATTTTCTCAATAAAGTTGACAATAAGATAAATTTTTAAAGTAAACACTTATCAAATCTTTAATATTAATTTGTTATAACAGTTCCTGTCAAAATATTGTTTGAAAATTTACTTTAAAAGAGGAAAGGAAGTAATTTTAGATAGGGACTTTTCATTGTAAATGTCTAGAGCGATAAGCAAAACATGTCTTGTCCATAATAAGAGGGGAGTTAGCAACAGGAAATTATAGGAACTTTGTTTCTGATTATTTGAATTCATATTACTACTGCATACAGTGTATGGCGATCTTCAATTTCTGCCCTGCAGTGTGCTGGGTGCATTGTAGTAATCGCTTTGTTCTTCAGACAGTCTCTTTATCGGTCTAGCTATCAGTATTTTCTGTGTCCTATGACACTTTGAGATTATGTGAATGGATTTCATATATTTTACACATGATGCTTGGACTAGGCAGTGGAAACTCCTTTTGGATTTTTAGATTCTTCTGGTTTGGCGTTACAGGGTTATTGACTTAGAATTTATAAATAGTAATAAAATGTCAACACTTTTAATTTCTCACAATAAATTGGATTTGAATCATAGGAATTTTTATGCCCCTGGATTGATAGATCTGGAGCATATTGTTTTTGTCCTGTCTGTCTGTTTGTTTGTTTGTCTGTGTCAGCTTTAACTTTGGCCATAACTTTTGAACAGTGAGGGATAGAGACTTCATATTTGACATGCATACTCAACTAATGAAGCCCTTTCAAATTATGCCAAGGTCAATGGCAATGATCTTAACGCTAAAAATAATTTGTACTTTTTTGTCGCTGAGGGTATTAGTGTTTCACAACACAGCTTGTGTATGATTTTCATACATGCTACTTTGATTAAGCAGAGGAATATCCCTTCAGATTTTGAGATTCTGTTGTGTTGTCAATAGAGTTACAGGACTTGGAATTTAAAATTTAAATATATGTATAGTAATATTAAAATGTCTCTATGTCTCATAATTTCTTGACTTTGTGTAATAAATTCATGAATCTTATAAATGATGCTTAGGTAAAACACAGGGAGGGCTGTTTCAGTTTTGAGATTCCACTGCTTTGTGGTTACAAAATTATATAATTACATAATTATACACATGTATACATATTTTTGCTCAGAAATTGATATATTAATTCACTTGGTAAAGTCCAATTTTGACAAAACTGTGAAAGGAGTATATTTTATTAATCATACATCAATTTCCCCCTGGAAGATTTAACTTGTTTTGTATACTTGTATAGATTACATTATCAACTTTTTGCTACTCATATATGTAGTTATGCCTCTGATAGAATTTCACACACCCTTTTTTATATAAACTTGAATCTTTCTGTATGACTACATAGCACACATGACGTTTATTTCATTTTAATTTACTATAGGGAGAACTGTATCATAAATTTATTTTCTTTGTATGTCTAAAATTCCCTATGCATTCCCTATGCATTCTTCCTGTAGAACTTGTACATTGGAGTCACAAGTGGTGACTAAAACAACAACAACAGAATACACTACTTGACAAATATTCACAGGTTTATTTCTAAATTCTTATGAATGCCACTATGTAATATCCGTTTGGTAAGCTTTATTCCTAAATTGCTAGGAATGACCTGGAAGAGTTGCCAGGAAGATAACTGTTTTACAGTAGTTTGTAGATATCCTTAGTACTTATAAGGCTACTATACACACAGTAAGATCATTGATCTTCTCATGGTTCTCAGGCTAGGTTCTGCTTTAGTGTAATGTGAGCATTCCTTTTCTTTAATGTAATCTTATGATTCCAGGCAAAGATACTTCCACACTATGCAGATGAAATATTAAAGCTTATGCCAGGTGGAAATTAGTAAGTATTAGTTATATTTCAATATTGTTATCATTAGATTGATTGGCAAAGTTTCTCATAAATGTGACGATATATACAGTGTTCTTTAACTAAGTAATGAATTGGTCCAAGTCCCATTCATAGAAGACACAAACAGTTGTCTGTTCCGTCCTATCTAAGACCATTGCTTACCTACATCACATTGCCTTACGAGGTAGCCCAACCACTGAATCTGTTTATCATAAATCCATAAAAGGAATTCAAGTAGCTGATCAAGGTCTGAGCCTTCTTCCTTATTCAAGAAATGATCAACTTTTAAATTGTTTGTGTTATGAACAGAAAATGGGTAGATTTAGACACGAGAGAGCAGGTTGTTAAACTTAATGTTTTACTTGAATGAATCACACAATTTATCCCTATGAATACATGAACTGACATTCCTATTTACCTCCATTGAAATTTTCTATTGCAGTTACTCCAATATATCCTGCCTCCTCATGTCCAGTGGTCCACTTACAGCTACTCATAACCTTTTCAGTAGGTCAGAAAGTGCTAGACCAATTTTACTGAGGAAATCACAAAAGCAAGATGTTCCATCATGAAAATAATGTGGCGTTTCCATAAATAAATGAAGAGCATTTGATGTATGAAATGTTGCCATGGGAACAAATGCAGTTGTTAGAAATTTTACTTTTGTTATCATGCAGTTTATATCTATTTTGCCAGCGAGATTTACATCAGTAATACCCCCCCATCCCCCCGAAACTCGAAGTAATTTTCGAGTCCCAATGACAGATTTGTACTAAATTTCACCTTCGAAAAGTCGAAGCATTTTACAGTCAGAAACTCGAAGCAAATAACAGGATAGAAAGCAATTGGCTTGTTTACACAGCAATTAAAATTACACGGTTGTGTGCGTCCAAGCTTAACAGATTAACGGACTTGTCTATGGGATCATATATTACACGTTTCATCCACATTAGTAATTAAACAATCAGGGTATCATCGTTATTATCCATAGATGAGTCATTTTAATTTTAACTGCCGTAATTATGAAAGAATGTTATCAAAAACTGCTGGTGAATGGTGAAAATTGTCTTGAATTACACAAGCTGCACATTTTTAAAGTTATCGACATTAATTAACTTCATCTATTAAGATGTTGGGCCAAACCCCTGACATAGTTGAACAGTGTCAAACCCGATAGAATGGCTTTATAAGGGCAGATCTCCATATTAAACATTTTTTATAAGTTTTATTATATACTTGGATGATATTTGACATGATATACATTTGAATTAAATGAATTGAGAATATTGCATCGTTTTTATGTTATTTTTAGTATTTCAGTAGTACAAAACGTACGTAGGTAATAAAGTTTAATCTTTACCGATCTAATTTCCATAACTTCGATAATTCGAAACTCAAAGTGATTTCGTGGGTCCCAAGCACTTTGAGTTGTATGGTCAAGAAAAAATTGATGATACAAGAAGAGCCCACAGGCCTTTACTGTCACCTACCTGTGTTTATAAATTTTAATGAGGCCCCAAGTTGTAAATCCTAGGTTTGGCTAGAGGGCCTGATGCTCTTCTTAATTGTGCATACAACTTTTACCCTGAAACATTTCTGAGATGAAAGTAACCAGGCCCCACACTAGATTCTGAACGCCAATCCAAAAGGTTATGACATTCATAATTGTGGTTGAGGGTTTCATCGTTTCAATAATCAAACATTCATTTTATTGCCACTCTGCACAGGAGATTTTATTATAAGGAGGTATATATGTGTAGGAATCATTGTTCAAGTCTATCCATCTGTCTACACCTTGTCTGAAATTTTCCATGACTTGCTGTTCTTGACACTGAGAAATTTCTACATTAACATGAAAACCTCATCATCCATCGCAACTCCTAAAGTACTGTAAAGATTTCATCCAAACATGGTACAAAGAAAAGCCATCATTTAGATTTATATGAAGAAAGATTGACAGGCCTTGACACATTCAATTAGTATTGCATTGCATGTTAGCATTGTCATCACCATTGTGAGGATTTCAGCCAAACTTGGCAGAAAGAAAAAGACAATCTTGTGTAGAATCGCTTGAAGGGATACAATTGTGACACCTTAAATGCTGACTCGTGATACATAGAAAACTTTGCAGATGTTACCACACATTCTTGTTTATCATAGAAATGTTTTGACTGAACACAGGAACAGAAGATATTAGTCCTACTTTGTGGTCATCTCTAGTATAAATATCAACAAAACCTGGCACATAGGAGGCTGTTGTGTATAAACATTTTTGAAGAAAGATTTAAAGTGGAGCAAAGTTAGTGTGGATGCCAGGAGTATTAGTCACCCTCTGCTGACAGCTTCAGTTTGATTTAATAGAATATCACTATGTTCCTCATTGGATTTCACTCTAGATCTCGAATCCTTGTCACATGTTTGGTGAAGAGTTTTCTGCTCTTTATAATCAGGCACAGTTTATCATCACAAGGCTCAAGATTTACTTTACAATTTTTGTAGAGGGTTTTCGCTTTTTATAACCATGCATACAGTTTATCAAAATATGACACAATAGTGAAATAGTTTCCAAAATATCAAATGGGATCCCCTTGTCCTTGGGGTTACCGGTATGTATTTTACAATTTTGGTGAAAAAAAGAGTGCATTTTAGAAATCAAACTATGCTGCCATGGTCATGGGTTTCAAATTAGGTAAAAGATTTCGCGTTGTTTTATAATCATCCAAACAGTTTATCACCAAAATGCATGGAACTTAATAGATCATCTTAGATTTTTATACATTTTCACACTGGAACCATAATAATAAACTACCGGTACCGTAATTTCTGGACTAGCAGCTTTGGTCACACTCCCAAGCTCATAGTAGAGCTGCGATGTGTTTCATGAAAAATAGTGTGAGGATATGGTTTTCAAATTGGAGCTGGAATCATGAAATTCATAATTTCATTCCCGTTATCCAATTAAAAGTCACGAATAGAGTGACAATTGCCTCATACCATAGTTTTCAACTGAACATTGACTTCACACAGGTTAGTGGCACGACATCTTTCTCAATCATCTGGATTCAAATTAAATCACCAGACTTTCTTTATATCAACAATTTTTTATAATCTACATTCCTGCCAAGTATCACTGCATTCTTTCAATAACTTCAGACTAAAGAGATGAGATGGAAGATCATCGAGACCTCTATTTTTTTCAGTTTTTAGTTCACAAGAGCTTAACCAGAAGCAGTTATTTTAGACAGTAATCTGTTTGTTGTCAAATGCCACACGAGTTAGAGCCAGGAAAGCCCAGATACTAAAAAGAAATGATTTTCAGAATTATAATGATGGACCTTTATATTTGTCCCAAGTACGAAAGACATACCTGGAAAATGACGTGTTCTTTTCGGAATCATAGGAATGGTGTGTATGTACTTAACTTGGTGTGACTCATATTTTCGGGGAGTTGGCAACGTCATTTGTGTTCTTATTCATGAGTATATTCATACAAATGTATTAAAGATATGAAATAGGAAATAAGTTGAACTAGTTCATGCTTGTGCAATATTTGTTCAATATTTTGCACTACATACACATACAGTACATACATACCAGTATATCTCTGGTAACTCGGACCAAATAGTACGTACATAGAAATTCCTTGAACATTAGATACTTGATGCATGTCACAAAATTTAACGCAAAAACTTCAGAATTTATATTTTAATAGAGTAATTATAATACACTTTACCCTAAATTTTAATTTTAATCAATAATTATCTGTATTAATATTAATGGCCAAGCAAAATATTGTAAGCAACAATCATGTACAAAATAAATACTTATCTGCAATTTCTCTAGCAATAACAAATCCAAAACAAAACAGAATTATAGAGAGTATACTGATAAAGGTGTGGATATAGTTCTCCTGTGAAATGTGCGACAAAACTGTAATATGCAGTCTTTGATTAAAATGCAATTGGTAATAAATTACTCTGGAAAATATAATTTTTCATTCTAATACTATGAACCAGTTGAACCCCAACACCAGAGCACATAAAGTCAAAATGCACATTGGGAGTATATAAAAATAATCATCAACAGAGCTTTTGTACAACATGAAAATAAAATGCTGAGAAGGGAAAATCATACAATTGAGCCACTTGAGTATAGAGCATTTTAATAAGGTGACCTATTTGCCCTTGTCTAACTGAGTGGTTACTGGAAAAGGAAAAGAAATGGTAACTGATTGTTACAGTTACTTTTCTTATTTATGGGGTCAATTGCCAAAGATACGGAAAGTCCATTAAAAGTCACCTTTGTTTAACTTCCCATAATTACTATGACATACCTAATGTAAGAGAGACTGTATCAAGGGCAGATAAACCATCTTATCCAATCCTCCTATAAGGAGTATCCATGAATAACAAATAAAAAAAAAACAAAACAAATTTATTAGTGAAATTATTCAGAGTCGCCCACCCTAAAAAAGTGTAGTGAACTTTATGATCAATTTAATAAGAAAAATTATTCTATTGGTAGTTCTACATTTACTTTTACATCTAAAGAGGAATCTCTTGTCATTCATATTTGAGATCATAAAACAGTCAAATCATAGATCCAAAGAAACACATAAAATTGTTGTGAATGAAATGCAATTTCAAATCCAGAGACTCCGTGGAGTCTGAAGCTCTATTGGGATAAACAATGTAAAGATGATCTTTTATCATTTTTAGCTCATCTCGGCCAAAAGCTCAAGTAAGTTATTATCATTTTGAATCGTCCATTGTCCAGCAACTTTACAGGACTTTTATTTCAGAGCTAAAAAAGTAATCGAGATTTTGATGAATCTCTGGTAGGAATAAAATACTCAAGGTCCCCTCCAAGTGTTGTTACTTTTGATCAGATCTATTAAAGGGTGGATCCTGGGCAAACGACAGACCCCAATGGCACCCTCTTTTGAAAAGCTCCTTATGATATGTTGCATAGATCAACACAGTGAATGCATCAGATTAATCTAAAAGGTTGTCTTAAGAAGTGTTGTTGCTTTTGGTTCCATCCCGAAATCAAATAATTGATGTCTTGTTAATGTTACTTTGAAAAATCAGAAATAAAGCAAGAAAATTGTTGAAATTTAATACAAATGAAGAATTCAAACTGCCTTAAACTTAATGTTGTTGATGGTGGTCATATATGTGTTCAATAAAAATCATCAGTAAATCATTGCTGTACAGTTTCATCCCACAAAAAATGAGGGCAGATGCAAAATTATGAAGACTTCCACAGGAAAAGTGAACATGCTCCAGAGTCAAGGACAGAACCAAAATTGCACATGCACTTCTAAACAACATACCTTATAAAATGAGACTATAGTTGTCTTTTTGATCACTGAGCAGTAATCACAAACTATCGTTAACAATCAGATGGATGGACAAGGGATGACAAAGTATTATAAAAGCTTGGCTATTCAAAGACCAATAGATGTCAAAAAGTAACTACATTAAAAAAAATCATCTTCATGAAGTCTCTTTGTAAATAATAATTACGCTACAACAGAAACGGTAGAATCTAGTTTACAATTGATGTAGCTCTAGGTATTCAAATAAGTTGAAACAAAATCGTCTACTGAACCAGGGCCCCAGCAAGTCAGCTGATCCTGAAAGCAAATATAAAATCCATTATTTATCCTTGGCTAAGGAACAAGGATACATCAACAATGTACATACTCGTATTTCACCATCCCAAAAAGGAAGTTTGGTAGGGTGATAACACTGGGATCACCTTTTTTAGCATTCTGTAATTGGTCATTTTTATACTATATATCTCTCTTCAAGTAACCTATTCTATCAGTCGAGGTTTCTACATCTGAGAGACCTGGTTTAAGATACACATCTGGTTTCTCACATTCCCATTTGCCACAACTAAATAACTGATTTTCACTCTTCCATGATTGACTTTATGAAAACACCAGAAGAATAAACGTTGATGTTTACCTTAAAACATTTTGAGGGTGCAAAACCCTCTATGAAGCAACTGCCATTATCAAAATGAACGGGATGTACTAATGAGAAAAGAGAAAAGTGAAGTATGAAAAGGAACTACAAGAGCAAGAATCATTAGTCCATCGAACACAAGTGGTTAACTCATGAAGAGAAATCTATGTCATGTTCTGTATGTAGGGAGCTTTGAACAAACAAATCCAATTCCTTAAATCTCCTTCATCTATTACATTTTTTTTTGTTTGTGACTGAAAATTATATTAAGGCTATTCCAAACTCAAAGTTTCCAAGTTTCCATTGGCTGCTGGGATATCTTAATAGTAAACCAAGTTTCATACATTGCAGATGGTGTGTAAATAGTTACAAATGAACATTGATAGGGACTTATATACAAATATGAACATTATACTCATACTAGTTGTACATGTACTTTACAATTTGGCAATGAAGTAATAAGTAACATGCACAAACCTTACCTGGGGTAAATAGAGACAAATACTGCTCAACTTAAAAATCAAGACGTTGTTTTTACTTGTCTGAAAATAATGGAATTATTTCATCTGTATTACATTACTGCATGATGAAAATAATAATTATTATAATAATGGCTTTATCATCTACAAAATGTATACACAAATCATTAAACAATAAATAGTTAAATTCTAAATACTGGTAAAAATAAAGTCAAACATAAGCAAACTCACATTAATGGAATTTCATTTGATTTGGTTAAATGTAGTAACATGTCTTCTTTGCAAATATTTGGATTGTACCTAAAGTTCTTGGACAACAGTCTAACCTGTCATAACAGCCACCTTAGTTAGACGGCCACCTGCTTATAACGGCCATTTTCAGACCCTCCCAATCGTTTTTGCTCATTAATGATACCTAATTTAACGGCCACCTGTCTAACGCGGCCAGCAGCCACCCTTTTCGTCCTCAAACTCGCGATCGAACTTCGTTTAAACGGCCGTTTTGACCACAAGTCATTTGACAAGCTTATTTGACTGCGAGTCACGTTTTTTCGCCACGTGAACATTCCTACAAAGAAAACAGCTGATGAAATGTAAACACAATGCACCATGCATTTTATATTAAGTTTGATTTCATTTACATCACTGGTATACACAATACAGGCATATTATCACTTTTGTGGCAAATCACTTCGAAATATGAGCAGCAAACGAAAAACTTTAACTCTTGAAGAGCGCTACAATGCACTTTCGATGCCTGAGACTGGAAAAAGTGCATGGGCCGTTGCTAAAGACCTCCGTGTTGGCAGGACGCAAGTTCTCCAAATATTAAAAAGAAAAGCCGAAATTCTAGAAGACATAATGGGTCCGGTGAAAGGAAAAGAAAAAGACATAAATCAGGAAATGAAGATATAAATGACTTAACGTGGAAGTGGTTCCAGGAGGCGGTCACTCAGAGAGTGAATGTGACCGGACCCATGATCAAAGAGAGGACGTTAAAATTTGCAGAGGACTTAAAAAATGACACATTCAAAGCATCAAACAGATGGTTATCGTGTTTCATAAAGCGAAATAATATTGTCTTCGGGACGATGAGTGAAGAAAGGGGCGACATTGATGACGGAGTTGTTAGTGACAATGTGGCGTGGTATGATAATCATATGACCTTTTTAAAATTCTATGATTCGATTACATCATATTTTAATTGCATAACAGCCCCTTTAACCCCTCTCAATTCCCTACATCCGCATATTACTTGTAGTGTTTTTGAATATCAAGAAAAAATCGATTAGCTTGGGCGAGATGCACGCGCGTAATAGCTCCAAGCTACTTATGCAGGTAATGGCTTGGGTGTTTATGTCTGCTAATAACATTTGATTCGCTCTCTTGGTTTACGTTATGGGTGTTAGAAAGTGTTTTATTCTTTTTATAGGGATACTACACGCCAAACTTATCATCTTAAAGGTGACGATTGTGCTGGGGGTAAACGGTAAATGCTCTGTGCTAGTATGACCAGGAAGAAATTAAAACCCTTGATTATCGGGAAATCACGAAAATCGAGATGTTTCAATAAAATCAATGTGGACATCCGTTCTTTTTTTCAAAAGCTTCATTAAAACTTGTACATGTACATGCCTTCCTTTCAATTTTGTTCTTTATGTATTTATAGTTGTGTCATAAAATAAAGATTGGTCTGTCTTCAAATTACTTACTAACAAGATAATAAATACAGGTAATAACAGATGATGTTTTATATCTTACTATTAAACTGTATTCAAATATCAATGTGCAAATTGCTGCAACTTGGGTTCGAAAATAAGGAACCTCAATTAAGAGGCACCTCTCTATAAAGGCCGCTTTCATGATTTCCCAACAGTGGCCGTTTAATACAGGTTAGACTGTATTTCAAATTAGTTGGTCAAATTAAAAGAAAAATCACATACTCCTTAATCCTAACATGTACTTCCTCTAAGGTTACCAGTGCTTTGGTAGAATCTGATTAATACAATAATTTCTAACCTGTTCTATGGGTATCTATGAAGCATGATGGCATATAAAAATTGGTTAATGTAAAAGGAAACATTTCAATTAATCCTTGATTTTCAATTATAAAAGATATATATCAAATTACCACTAATTTTCTTAAATCAAGCTTGCCAACAACTTTAGGCACAGGCTTCATATGTAATTTACATAGTGAAATATAAAATAATATATTGAACAAAACCCAGTAATATATGAATTCATCATACATACAATTTTATTGATTAAAATGTTTGCTTAACCATCACTGAAGGTCTCACCTGTATCTGGTGTTTATCTAAAAATAGGAACACCACTTGCTCAGGGTCATTGATGATCAGTCCAGATTTTTCTTTACAAGTTGTGAGACGCACCAGATGCTTTTCATAGTCAGATTGAAAGAACTCAAAGTTTGCCTAAAATCATACATGCAATTTAAATTCTAACAACACTGAAATTCTTTGAACATCTTTTCAAGTTTTAATAATTTATTGGGATACACATTACTATACAACATGAAATTTATGCAGCGTGAGTTTGTAAATGTTATGGTTTAAATCTGACCCCTAATTATCTTTATATTATGCAGTTATTCATTGCCACAGACCTTTGTCCACAACTAAAATGTCAAAAACAGAATTAAATTATCACAGACATTGTCAATGTGGACAAATTCCCTCAACATAAGGTAAGAAGCAGTATTTATAAATCCTGATACACATGGTCATATATCAATCTTAATAAATACTGTCAATGTGATGAGCAAACCTGAACTATGGACCGTGTTTATTCAGCGCTAATAATCTGACATATACAGTGGTACAGGTATTTTATACACGATGTTTCTTGCTAAGGTGTCATAAACTTAATCTAGCAATTCTGTTTCAATGACACAATTGCCTATAACAAGCCATACTCCAGTAGAAAAAATGACTAAATTTATCTACGGAGTTTACAAATGCATGGCTTCCTATGGTCATCTTTCAATGAAAAACACTTCCTGCTATCTGATGAACGTAGCATAACAATGACAACTTTGTTTGTGGAATGTTTTTGTTTGTGATACTGTGAATCTTTGAATCTGTGGAATTGCCTTAGTTTGCTAGTTTAAAATTTGTGTCACAACAGTTCTTATTTGTATCATTCATTACAGGTTTGAAATGTCACTGTATGGGACTGCCATAATTACATGTACACTTGGTTGTAATGATGGTGGCTACATCATCTAGTTTCAAACTCTTACCTATCTATTGACTATATGGTGGTAATTGATTTTAATGTCATTAAAAGAAAAACAGTGGCCTAGTGGATAAGGTGCTCGGCTCATGATCGAGAGGTCCCGGGTTCGACTCCTGCCCTGGGCACACCGGTGTTCTGTCTTTCGGATGAGACAGTAAAATCCCAGGTCCCGTGTCACAGTAGGCGTGGCACGTAAGCGATCCCTCGCTGCTTCGGATGGGTCCGTTGCAAAGGCAATGCATCAGGCAAATGCTGTCACCATATATGTGAAATAATTGCAGTGTGACGTAATACAATAATTAATCAATCAATCAATATATCATAAACATTTAATTTTACTACAGACAGACAGTAAATAGCTTAATTCCTTCTACCCTATGAAAAGGGTTACTTCGATTACCCTCAGAACTAGTAATGAACCGAATGTCGTCAATAATCGATTGTTGATCGCTAAAAGTTTTTCGATTCAGATTATCGATTCTAATTCTTCATTATTGATTGTCACTGAGAAGAAAAAAATAAAGATTGATCAGAACGGACTAAACTCTGCGGGTAGTGGCTATTTACACAACAGTCGTGTACCTAAGTGAAAGGGCTATTTACAAGACGCCCGTGTACCTAAAGTGATACGGCTATTTACACGACTGTCCTGTACCGAAAATGATATGGCTATTTACATGGCGGTCGTGTATCAAAAGTGATATGGCTATTTACACAGCAGTTGTGTACCTAAAGTGATATGGCTATTTACACGGCAGTTGTGTACCTAAAGTGATATGGCTATCTACACGATTGTTATGTTACCTATGTACATTACCTAAGTAGACGACAGGTATATAACCCATACCTGTGAGGTGCAATAGATCAATCAATCAATCTATGTTCGCATATATGTAGGACACTAATGAGGTTTCTGTATCAAACTTCCCAAGCATTCGTTTGGACACAAGAGGCCTCGACAGGGAGTCTGTTAGGTACACCGTGACATATCATTTAGGTATTTAGGACCGTCGTGTATTTAGCCATATCACTTTAGGTACACGACCGTTGTATATAACCAAATCACTTAAGGTACACAACTGTTTTGTAAATAGCTATATCAATTTAGGTACACCATCGTAATATAAATAGCCATTGCATACTCCCTCAGCTATTTACACAACCGTCGTGTACATAGAAATTCCGGTTTACGTACACAACCCTCGTGCAAACAGCATCCGCCTAAACTGCCTACAAATTGTTTCGAATATTATTCCGCATAAATTGTCTAATACTAACAAGAAGGCAACTAAAATCAACGAAGACGCCGAATCGGCCAAATCAAAATCAGATTTGCTATGTGATCTATCATTTGTCAAACTCTAAATTTCATAGATTTCCAATTAAAATCGATAATCGATCAGTTTACCTTTTCCGATTATCTTCCGATTATCGATTCTTAAATCACTTCCGATGTACACCACTACTCAGAAGAATGTACAGATGAAAATCCCAGCAATATAATGCTTATAAAAATGGGACAAAAAAGATTACCTTAATGGGTTTCAAAGGAGTATCATCACCCTTCCATCGGGAGAATACCTTGCATTCAATCTTCTCTATGTCATTGCGTGGCCAGAGAAAGAAATCCATGTCCGTTGTGCAACCCAGTAAATCCTTTAGAATAAAGCATCTCTTTATGATAAACAGATGAAACTGTACTGGCTTACATTATAAATGAAATAGATATTTAACTACATTTTAATACATAACATGTATCTATTACAAATATAAACATGACAAGTAATACAAGTGTAGGATACTGTTAGGAATGAACTGGTACATTAAAATGATATAAGTTTTTTATTGATACAATACTTTAGTGGCAAATCTTTTAAAACAACCCATCTGTTTTGTAAAATAATTAAAAATAAACAAATGTATTCTTCTATTCAATACTGCCATGGATGTTTTTATCATTTTTCTTTGTTTCAGTAAGAATTGTATCAACTCTGTCTAATAGGTGGTTGTGTACATTTCCATGGCAAAGGAAATGTTTACTATGCAGCTTTAGTTTAACTTTAAGGAAATTATTTTTAATGGAATTCAACTATTTATAAAAATATTGCTTAATGTACTGGTGTACAGTGTAAACCTAAAATATGTACACGTACTAGTATATTGCAAACAGTACTCACTTCCATATAAATACTATGTACACTGTACATGTATCAAGCCGGCGTGGCCTAGTGGTATCACGCTGGACTCCTGATCAGAAGGCCGGGTTTGGAGTCCCGCTCTGGCCATGCCAGTGTCCTGTCTTTGGGATGAGACAGTAAAAACCAAGGCCCCGTGTTGTGATATGCATGGCACGTTAAAGATCCCTCACTGCTTCGGATGGGTCCATTACAAAGGTCAAAATTTGTATGCCTCGCATCAGGCAGATGCCGTCACCATATACGTGAAATATTCGTGGTGTGACGTTAAACAAAAACCAATCAATCAATGTACATGTATCAATGTCTAAACCTCATTAATTCATCCAAACTTTTCTTTAATCTCAGGACTTAATACTGCTTCATTTGCTCATCATACCTCAGAATATAAGTTAACAATCCCACCCTTCCCCTCCAATAACATTTCTTTAATTTATTTTACTTTTAACTATTTTATTGTTAAAACTGTGGCTGTTTGCCCTTCTTATATTCAAGCATTATCTATGTATGGAGGCTTCCATATCTACATCGTGTAGAACATTCTAAGTTGGGGGTTTTTTTTGTTTTAATACTTGTAGTATGTGTGTATTTTTGTTTTCAGTGTTTTTTGGGGTTTTGTTTTGATTTTGTTTTGTTTTTTCAATTTTCAAAGGATTTGTTGGTTTTTCTTACATATGTCCAGACCTCTTGTGTATATTTGTATACATTCATGGTAAAAAAACAAGCCGTTCACTTGTTCGCTCTAATCACACAAAATACAAGATCTGAACAGTCTACTTTTATGTACATGTATAAGAGCAAATTGTTTAAATAATCCTCAAAACTTAAAAGGGGAAAGGAAGATTAATACATGACAATGGCAAGTGAAGATTTAATATGTGTGCGTGTGTTTGATCCCTCTCAAATTTCTGATTTTACTTTTCAAAAATGCATTCATATACATGTGCATATTTGGTACAAAAGCTTTAAAACTGTCCCCTTGTGTTCATTTGTCACATGTGCAGATCTAATGGGGGGTACCTGGGGTCTGGAAAACCCCTGAGATTTTGAAAGGTGTTGTTCTGAATAGGGCAAGTTTGCAAATTGAAATTTGAGAGGGGTCAAACACACACATAACTAGCTGTCCTCGGCAATTACTATTGTCCATGGTCACATCTCTGACAATAATTAAAAGTCTTGAACACAACAAAAGATTTGTGTTACCACTTCATTTATACAAGATATATTTGTGAATCATGACTTTTGCAGTGTATGCGAAACACATCGGACCGTCGGACCTGTCCGATTCACACCATTTGTTATTCCGGACCAAATGTCCGATGTCGATTTTAATATTAAAAGGGTGATTAATAAAATGACTTCTAAAATATTTATACTGCATTGTGTTGATTTTTTTTTCAGTCAGATGTGTTTGCTTTCGGTCCTATGCAATGGCCCAAGCTGTTTGACCGAATGTCCTATGCACTAAAAAAAAGTTTCGATGTGACATAGATAAATCAATAGATAAATCTGATAACCCAAACACTATATGCCCCGATCATTATATTTAAGAGTAAGATTTTATTTTTCATATAAGCCAAATTTGTCCTGCTCAATATGTATAATTCCTGCTTACCTTACGAGTTGGCTGCCATCTAGGAGCATGGAGTTGAACAATATCTTTCTCTATCAGCTCTTTAGAACTCTCATAAGAATAGGCTTCTTCCTATTGAGGAAAAATGAAGTACATTTTTCAAATGTTCCAACATCTATATTCAGTATTCAAATGACCACAGAGAAACAGCATGACATTACATCATTAGAAGAGATAACTCTTTAACTGTGAACATGGAGACTACACAAGGTTATATTTCAGCGTAAGAATACAAATTATGTATCCGTTATGGAAATGGCCGAGTAGACACGATTGAGCAATCTTAGCTCGATGGTTCTGCACATCCCATCTGAGATGTGAATACTCTTTTTACAGGTAAATTGGGTCAGTGCTATTTAACCATCTGTGATGTGATTGGTATTTTTAGATTTGGTCAGCTAAAAGTAATGAAGTTCAGCTAGATAGATTATGCTCATTTCAATACTTCAGGATATGGTTTAGTTCTATTAGTCTATTGTTAAGTTGTGCAATAATGTTTTGTTTGCAGACTTAGGCATCTGAGGTACATTTCTGTCTGACAATGTGGTCAACAATTAAATCACTAAGAGATCCTGATTTTTTACTATAGATACATGTATGATGATATGTATTACATTACAGTTTAAAACATTTATTATTTCAAAACTTAGACCAATATTGGTAAATGTCCCCATCTCTCTGTACTATGAGTACTTTAATTTTTTACCAGTCTCAGTGGCTTTGCATGTACAATACGATCCGGGTGTTTTGTAATGTTTCCACCCACCACAGTGAGCCACATCCAGGTGTAAATTTAAGAATTCTCAAAATCAGCGTGATGTCACTGTCTATATTGCTCTACAGAGATACCCCAGGAATCTGGCAATGACACTTGGGGTAAAACTCTGGGTTTAGCGTTAGCATTAATACAACTTTTAAGTTCTTCTGTATCAATTCTAAAGGGGTTTTATTATAAAAATACGATCAGAAATGTGTAAAACATGTATTTCAAAACTTACTTGTTTGAATGACAAAATATTTTAATTATTTCTTATTTACCAAAATTCCTCCCGGAATACACATTGCTCTCTATGACTAAGTCCAATGCTTTACCCCAAATGTTCCAAGTGCTCTCTATCAAATACCCGGATGGCCGACTTTGAGAATTGCACAATGCACTGTGTACTTCGCAAAGGTGTTAATGAATAAAGGTGAATTTCCATCTGGATACCCACTGTGATTTGGGTGTATTTCCACCGTGTTTTGTGCAATTTCTCCAAAACACCTGGGCAGTAGCGTACTTTCACAGTGGGAGCAAATGAAATTTTAAATTCAAAAAAATTAATCTATATATATGATTCCTGTCTAATTTGACAAATGTTATCTTTATTTTCAAATTTACCAAAACTTTCATAGACAGAATTTTACTTTGTCTAAATATCATTACCTTTGCGCCTTTCAGAATGCTTTCCTCGTAATTGTTTGTCATCACTGGAAGAACTTCAGCAACTTCAAACAAGGCACAATTCTTCCTCTGAAATCCAAGCAAAACATACAGATAATCTTAATTGGAAAGAAGATTCCTGTATGAAGTTCAGAGATTAAAATATGTTAGCACTTAAAATACAAGTAAATGTAAGTTGAAGAACCTGATACATTTACCATGAACATTTAGTGATGTATGTACATATATGTATCAGGTTCTTCAATATTCAAATGATGTATATGTATTCACTAAAATTCTGTGAACTATGAAAATCCTTGAAATAATCATAATTTACTGCTTTTTCTTAAATACTGCTTTATTTTATATAATCCTATCATTTACTTACTATATCTAACACAAAAATATGCTTACCTTATCCTTAAAATGGAAAGCTATGTACATTTTGAATTCAAATTGATCTGCTAAAGATTCCCTCTTTTTGCGCAGCTGCTGGCGCAATCTAGAAACAGCTTTAAATTTTCGAATTTTGGGATCCCCTGCTACTTGCTGCATTTTTAACTCTGTTGTCTGTTTTGATATTTCAGTATAAAACTATTGTCCTTCTAGACTTGACTACTGAATGTCAAAATTATCAAAAACTCTTCTTACTGCAGTGTGGATTGTAACTGGTATAAATTGGTACTCAATCTATATTTAAACAATCATGATTTTACTAGTAATATTTCATTGGGTCTGATAATTCATCCTTAAAACTTTATTTCCCTTCGTCTTTTATCTACTTTGTAACTGTCAGTCTGAAAATTTCTAAGCAGCAACTATCTCTTTCTCTTCCTATTATCTTCATTATGCATCCGTTCTTGCTTGTTGCACAGTTATCAATTATTTTTACATGACTGATGATTTCTCGTATGTTTCCTTATTCTTTACTTTCAAGGTTGTAATGCGAAAGATTAGCATTCTATGTCATGTATGCCATGACGTAAAGAGTCAATGTATGCAATATGGCTCAACAATTACAATTACAGAAACAAAATTACGAGTGTTGACGTTTTATCAAAGCATCGAATCGGCGACAAATACAAGCATCTCGGATTTGGCAATGGCTGACATCTTCACTATCTCGTTCCTTGCAGGTTATGTGTAAACCGATGTACCTATGGTATATTGTTGGGAGGGATACAAAAATAATGTCAGTGGTATACAAATATTCTCCATTTCTGCAAGAAAATTAGAGCCTGGACTCGATTATCTGGACGAGAAATGGACACAACAGTTGTGCACATCTGTGCTAAGTGCCAAAATCCTGCGAAGTGGGCGACGACTTACTTCCGGCAAACTTTTCTTCCTTCGCATTAGAGAGCATTTCGTGAACTCGGCGGAAATCTCAAAATGGAAAGAATATATTTATCACATGTTTTGCTGTTTATGCAGTGAAATATCTCTATGTCATAAATTAATTTATGACATACATGATGTCATAGCGTGGAAAAGAACTGTGTGAAGGCGATGTTTGATGAAATAAACGCCTGTAAACTGAGCGTAAACATGTGATAAAAAGAATCTGAAATGAATTTTCATTTCTTACGGTATTTATGAAACTCGTGTGTTTTAGATCTATATCCCCTCGCCAAGGCTCGGGGATATAAAACAAACAACTCGTTTCATAAATACCGTATGAAATGGGGATTCATTTCCGATCCTTTATATACTGTATAGATATAACAAAGATAATAAGATAAAAAAAAACAGAAACAGAAACAAAAAAGATGGTGAAATAAATGAGAATTGATAAAAAATAAAATAAAATAATAAATGAATGTATAATAAAAATAATTATAAGAAAACAACAATTAACAAATATCCAAAATATTCTTTCCTTATTAATTTACATCAAATTTTTGTCATTTAAATCAGGGACGTATATATCTATACGTCCCTGTTTAAATACATCGATTTATGTAGATCTTACATACCCATAAAAAGTTCCTTCAAACCTCTAAAGCCAGCCCTCATTGATTATGAATAATTTTTTATATGATCGACGCGTTGATTACACCGGGATAGGCAGTGACTGATTTACGGGGGAAGTGGAGGGGAGCGCCAGCCCCCTCGATCACCGGCAGTGACTCAAAATTATACCAAAAACCATATATTTTGGGCCCATTTTCCGACAAAATCGACAAAATTCTCCACTCCAAGAGCAGATTTAGGTGGGTCCCCGGGTTTCCGGGGATTTTTTGTTTTGTTTTTTACCTTTTCCTCTCGACGAAGGTCAATTCATGCCCTTCTAAGGTCGGCCTTTTGGGTCTCCTCCAACCCCAACCCCCACTTCAGCTTCTGGATCGGCCCCTGACCTCATTCCAGGTGCACGCCCCGTTTATGACACCCTTATATACATGTAGAAAGTAATAGGAGTATATGGTCTAGATACGTTAAAACATCTTTGGCCTCGAAAATACTTCATCTTTTCTACATATGTTTGCTATTGGGTCTTTTTATTATACAGAGTTGTTTCCCATAAACAGGCAAATGGTTTATAGCCTCTTTTGTCGGTGATTAAAAGCCCATAATTTGCAAGTTCAAGCAAGATCGTCAAAGCAGCAAACAGACATACAAAAAAAAACCCAACCCAACCCAACCCCCCCCCCCCAAAAGAAAACCAAACCAAACAAACAAACAAAAAAAGAAAAGAAAACCACACATACAAACAAAACACGTACCTGTGGTTTCCTGGTGATCAGTTTAGAACACTACCATCCCTCCCCAATTCAGTCATTGTGATTTAAGTTTTCATTTACGATGATCTAGAAAATAAGATATGAGACATGACAAGGACTTATAAAAATATTAATTCATTTTAGTGACATTAACAATTCAGAATTAAAACTTTTCTCCGATATATAAAACCAAGGAATTATAAACAGTTTTATAAGTCCTTGATAAAACTGGGGAAAAAAAGACAGTGAATATTTGGTATCGTTATTTTGACTTGTTGCATTCAACAAATCAATATCGAAGAAGTACCAAACCGTTAATCATTCTCAAAGTCCAAGGACAGATACAAAGTTTCAAAAAGGAACTGTTGTGAACCCCGAAGTACTGAAAAATTCCGAGGTGAGACCAGGTGCCCGGGAAGAGTAAACGTCTCCTGTTTGTATGCATCACCCGTCACAGCAGTTCTTAAGAAACATGTCAAAATCAAGAGTTTTGGTTTCCTAATTGTACATACGAAAGTACAAAACTGGTATACACAGTCATATTTGGTGTTCACTGAACAGGTCATTTAGTCGCATTCCAGAATATTATCAATCATTCTAGAAAGAGGCACATCATATTTTCTTACAAGATCGCCATAGCGACTGTAGAACTTCATCAGTGACGATTTCAGACGTTCTTTAACATATCCCTGCATGAGCAACTTAGTGGCCAGTCGTTTGGCCCTTGGAATAAAACCGTCGTATAGAGAACAGGCTCTTGCGTACCTTATAAGTTGAGATATAAAAGCTCCATAGGCAGGCGAGGACGAGGTATTGCTGCAAAGGAACAGAAAGTTAGTTATTTGGAAGTTAAAATCGTCACGTTTATCATACAGAGAGGTGTTCAGATGACCATTATTTTCGAAAGTTAAAAATATATCCAGATACGAAGCGGAATTATTGCTCTCGGTTGTCTCTTTTATCTCAAGTTCATGGGGATTGATTTCATGTATTTAATCCTTAAAGTTCGGATTATTGATTGACAATACGTCGTCTATATATCTATACGTAAAATGAAACTGAGATGCAAGACTTTTTCTGCTTGTGGAGAGCATGTTTTGAATAAATTCTGCCTCATATGAATATAAGAAAATGTCAGCAAGAAGAGAGGCGCAGTTAGTTCCCATGGGAATGCCAATGATTTGCTGAAAAATGTTCCCTCCAAACACCACGAAAATATTGTCTATCAAAAATTCCAGCATTTTGATGATTTGATCTTCGGTATACTTGTGTTTTGCATCAGAGTGTTCTTTTACAAAATATGTATCTTCCCGCCCAATGACAAGATATTTATATCTACCATTTCCATTTTTATGGAAAAAAGAATTTCGAACAATTGTAGCAAGTCTGTTTTTGAGCTTTTGATGCAGAATTGTAGTGTAGAGCGTGGAGAAGTCAAAAGATTTGATGCTGAAAATGTTATTATATTTCGGAGATTTTAGATTCGCTAAAGGTTCTTTAGAATTCTTGAGGATCCACATCTGATTTATTCTGCTTCTGGAGTATGCGGTATCACAGTAAATTTGAAGACCATGCTTGATGTTTGCCAATATCTTCGTTAGCAATATGGATAGAGGTTTGGTGGTACACTTGGAAGAACCAGCAATGAAACGATGTTTGTAAGGGGTTTTGTGCATTTTTGGAATCCAATGAATATAAGGTAATTCAAGTTCAGAGTGTGTCGTGGTAGTTCCAAAACACTCGAGGACAGATTTGTGGTTTTGAAGTGTTTCAGAAATAGATAAATTTGTTTCTGTGTATGTTGGATTTCTAGGTGCAGAGTGTAATCCAAGTTCCTCTAGCAGACAATTAGTGTAAACTCTTTTGCAAACGAAGGTATAATTGTTTGCGGCTTTGTCAGCTGGGACAATAATAAATTGTTCGTGGAGTTCAGGGAGTTCTTTGGCTACATCAGGGTCATTAAATATAGACTCGTGTCTGGTTCTTACCGAATGTCTGAGACGCCCTATTCTTCTTTTGAGTAGTTCTCCGATGGATTTCATCCACTCGGAGAGAGTGTCAGGCTCCACTTCTTCCCTTTTTGACCATCTCCTGGCATATTCCTCGCACGCATCCTTAACAATTTTGAAATTTTCACGCCATGCGAAGGAACGCGACTCTCTATATTTAGGACCTTTCTTCAGGAGGTCTCGTAATTTCCTGTTATGGACTATATTGAGGTCACCGGTTACTACATGGCCGCATGGAGGGTAAAGATACTTTAAATACATTTATAAAATGAACGGTCCGCAGACCATTTCACAAAAGTTCGTACGAAATGTTTAAATGTTTTCGTAAAGTTCTGTTACTTAGATAGACTAATATTAATATAGATCTATTATATTTCAGTACGCAGAACATGATTTCAATGTTTTGTTGTGTTTCGGGATAAAAAATATCATCATAAATTTGATGACTTTAATCAAGGACTTATAAACAAGTGTATAAGTCCTTGCTTTAATTGATTTATCCGTAATGGGACAAATAGAGAAGCGGAATAAAGATATGTTTTAATCAGATTGTGAATATATGTATCTATTAACTAAAGTTTATAAGTGAATCACACCATAAAGTTGTTGTTTTTGGAGGTTTTTATATCTGGTTGTTGTGGGGCTTTTAATATTATTATTATTTTTAATTTTATTTATTTTTTTTTTATTATTATTATTTATTTATTCCCATCCGTCTTCTATCTTACAGATTCGTCTTTCTTTGGTATTCTCTTTCTTTCATTTATCCGGAATTTAATTTGTCCGCCATAGGTTTTACTTAAAAAGCGGGAACGTTGTCACCAGATACAAACCAAACAACATGGCGACCACCAAGTACCCGACGGTAAGAATGATTAATAACGTTCTGTTAAACGGAAATCTTAGCTCTTTACATTTAATTGAGAATACCTGCTGTACATCAAATAACACACAAAAGGAAAATCAGATAATTCAATATATCATTACTTATTCAGTAACAGTTCCCGAACGATATGCTGCAAACAACTTATGTTACAGACACGGTACTGATATGTGTTCTGTAGGTTCTGATGTTTACTTTTGTTACATTCAGAGAAATGACTACTTTTCGAAGAAATTTTCGACCCTTAAGGATCGAGTGTAGTTCAATACAGCGTAATTATATGCACAGCGTAGCGCGTAAATAAAGAATTTTTCAAATATCAATAAAACTATTTTTCTAAGACTAAACCCAGATAAACTATATATTTTTAGAATCGTATGATCCTCCTTTATTCAAAATATCAAATCATTTTTTAAATTTGACCACCCATATCGAAATAAAATCTTGTTTTCTTTTGTCTATAACTAGTTTCTTAAGTGTTCTTCATTTAGGCATACCGATTTTCAAAGAGTGAAGTAAAATAAAATAAAATAACAATAGATGTCATAGAACATGGCCACATGATTTTACGTCACAAAAATACTTTGTTGTTACATCAAAATGCATTGTGACGTGACAGATCCAGCTGGTACAACTTAGATATGTCACATAATCTTGAACGTGCCATTAGATGTAAACAAACCAAAATGGCAGAAGAGTTGCCTATTGTTACTCATGAGTTTAACCTCAATTTTTCCTATCTCTTCTATTCCCTACCATTTTCACATCGGTCTTCGGCACAAAACACTTGAGTATTATGGTAATCAGCAATTGAAGTACAGTAAAATGTTCTTTTTATATATGAAATATTTTAGCCTTAATATAACCCTGGTCTCTTAATTAAACTTAATTATAGCCTATATATATATATATATGTTGAAAACTTTAAAAATTTTCAGGCATTTTGACACAGACTTATACACTCTATTAGTCCGAATGAAGATCTGAACCAGAAAGTTAAAAATTTGGTTTAAAAAGGAGATAAAAACTAATCATACATGTACAACTGTTTCACGTTTTATTTTTTCATACTTAATTTCATACAAAATCTCACTCATCACACTCTCATTCTCACTTTCATCTTGCTCACATTTATTATCTCACTCGGCCTCATATTCTCCATCTGACCTGCTAACCATATCAACCTCATCAGATCCTCTTTCTCATTCTCTCTGTTCACCTCACAGTCATTCTCTCTTTCAGCTATCACACTAGCTTTTTAGCTCACCTGAGCCAAAGGCGTCATCATTGTCTGTCCGTTGTTAACTTTTTCACATTTTCGACTTCTTCTCTGGAACTACATAGCAGATTTGGATCAAACTTTGTGTAAATGATGTACTTGAGGTCCCCTACTAAAATTGTGTTCGGGATCCAGATTCCCTCAGGGGTGGATCCAGGGCGGGGCCAAAAGTGCCCAAAACGGTACCCTTCTTTAAACATCTTCTCCTCCAGAACCAGTGTATAAATGGGGAAACTAATTGCATTTCAACAATCTATAAAGATGGGTTATTAAAAATTGTGTTCGGGATTAAGATCCGTCAAATAGAAATTTACACCTTTTTGACATGTTTCTGGGCTTAGTCATTTCAATGAAGAAAAGTGTCATGTTTTTCAGTTAATTGATATTGATGATTTCTTAATGACTATTTTGATCATAATTGTGGTAAGGAATATTATTGCGAAAGAATTTTGTCATTATCTCAATTTTGGGATTTTTATGAATTTTTTAAGACTTCAAAAAAAAAGGGGGGGGGGGGGGAGTTGGCCATTTTTCACATTTTCAACTTTTTCTACAAAACCACATGAAAGATTTTAATGAAACATGGAATACATGAAGTACTAAAGGTCCTCTATCAGTTTGGTAAATTTCATCCAAATTGGTTAACAGATAATGCCACCATGTCTAAAAAGTAAGTCTCACAATGGTACATATACCACTTGGTAATTGAAATATGGAGAGTGGTGGTTCAAAACCAGCTGTAGTCAAAAATTGTTTTTTCATTTCTTTACACATCTAAATAAGTTTTTAGATGTTTCTCAACACTCAACATATGAAATTAGGCAATTTTAAGTTTAAGACTTAAAAAAAAGGGGGGGGGGGTTGGCCATTTTTCACATTTCAACTTTTTCTACTAAACTGTTTAAAGGATTTTAATAAATCTTGGTAGAAATAAGTCACTTATGATCCTCATCAAATTCTGTTGTTTTCATCCAGACCTCTTAACAGGTGGCGCCACCATAGTCAAAAGTAGGTCACAAAAGAGTTCCCTCCTTTAACAATATTCTTTTTCATACGGGCTGTATACAGAGTCAAACAGAATGCATAGAAATGATCTCAGTATTTGGATTTTCTATGAATTTTTTAAGACTTCCAAATGAGGGTGTATAGGAACAATTCAATCACATTTTTCACTTCTGCTGTTATACCACATGAAAGATTTTAATGAAACATGGAATACATGAAGTACTAAAGGTCCTCTATCAATTTGGTAAATTTCATCCAAATTGGTTAAGAAATAATGCCACCATGTCTAAAAAGTAGGTCTCACAATGGTACATATACCACTTAGTAATTGAAATATGGAGAGTAGCAGTTCAAATCCAGCTGTAGTCAAAATTTTTTTTTTCATTTCTTTACGCATCTAAATAAGTTTTTAGATGTTTCTCAACATATGAAATTAGGCAACTTTAAGTTAGATCTGGACAATATTTGAAACAATTGTTGTTCATGACCCAGACTTGAAATCAGTCAACAAAAGGTCCCACCTAAAGAAAATGACTCACTTGTTGCCCAGAATGACATCTTGCAGAGACAAAGGAAATGCTTAATATCAAAATCACCTGAATGGATGTGAAAAAAGTGTTGTTCTAGTCTGAAATAAAATTTGACATATTTTCAACATTTGTGTTGACTTAGTCACAGTAATGCAAAAATAAATGAATTCTTCCTTCATGCATGACTGATCATCTAGGTACTCAGGTGAGCGATATAGGCCCACTTGGGCCTCTTGTTTCTTGCTGTGGTATAAATTATGTTTGCTATGATGAAAACTTGCCAGGTAAGAAATAAAATCTACTGTTTCAAACGATTAAACAACATGTACTAAAACAACAATTTTTACGGAAATTTGAACCAAGATTCAAACACACATGTTATGGAACCCAGGATTTCCAATCCAGCATATTACCAAGTGAGCTAAAGAGACATCTCAGTAGCTGAGTCTTAGTGCTACACTTACCGCGATTTCATAACACTATGATATCTGGTACTTTTGTGAAATAGACCATAGTCTACTGATGTTATTAGTGGATAAAAAGAAATGAAATCTGATAAAGTCAAAAGTCGATGTAGAAGTTATACAAATCCTAATAATGAAAATATTGCATAATTTAAACGTAAAAACTGATACGTCATGATGAACAAGTATGAAATGACCTAAGGAATGTTCACTTATATAAGCAAATGCCAAATCGATGTAAGTGTCCAAAGCAATCATTGAGCTTTTGCCAGTTAAGTTGCCGCTGAGTATGTACAGATCTACATGGTGTGCGTCCAGGCTTGACATTTAATTGCGTTGCTTGGACACCCACAAAAAGAGAGGATTAAGCCGAAGAATCAGGTGTGATAATTTTACAATCGATACTTTCCAGTGTACTTGTATGCACAAGCTTCATTGGGAAATGAAATACCTTGATGAGATGATTTTCTATTACACAAAGCGGACTTCTATTGCAATAACTGTACGTTTTACTATGAATTTGATAGAAATGGTGCGGTGTTTTAAAATTCTATCACAGTAGCCAAATTATTCCAGTAACTGTTATGACATTAAGGGGATTCCATGGTATTTTTATGTCAAAACTAGATAATTTCTTGTCCATTATGCTGAAACCAGCAGAGTGTCCAACTGAAACTGTTACTGCAGTCCAGGAACGGCTACAGTACCAGTATATGACATGTAAACATCTTGCCACGCAATTTGCTTTGATCTTATTTTGGCTTTGATTTTTACTAATTAGGCCTACTTATTTACTGTGACAACAGACCTAGCTTGAAGGCAACAAATATATATAAGACTTTATAATAATAAGACCTGATCACAAACTGTTGCTCCAGGCTGAAGGTCATTTCATCTGTTCTCAAATTTTAATGGCTTTGAAATTATTAAATTAAAGCCAGACCATACTGTATTAATTTAACATAATTAATGTCATATGGGTGAGGTGGGGTTGTTAATCATAATTTGGATTTAATATGTTGGGGATAACCTCTCATTGAAAAAAAAAATTGTATCAATCTTTACCATTTGGATCAGTGATTAGCTTCAAGTTACTGTACTATAAGCAAATACTGAAATATGGAAATTTTGAATTTTCTTTTCCAAACCTAAAAAGTACATTTGTATAACATTTGACGAGAGTATATAAAAGAAACTAACTTTATAACTGCTCAAACTTGGTAGATATAAACTCAGAAACACTGAATTATGACCTAATCTCTTAATAATCATCAATTTAAGGCATTTTAGAAAGTGTTAATTATTGCTGAACAGTATTTATTCATGAAAACGAAAGTACCACTAGCTGGTTCATAATTAATGGTAAGGGTAAGATCATGGTCCTATGGTTGATTGAGTGTGGTATATTGTTTGTTAGTTGTTTTACATCAGATCAAGATAAATTCACTTTAATAATGCTGGCACTGCCTATAATCCATTTTTAGCTCACCTGAGCGTAGCACAGGTGAGCTATTGTCATAGTGCAGCGTCCGCGTCGTTAACTTTTCTACATTTTCGACTTCTTCTCCAGAACCACAGCACAGAATTTCACCAAACATAGGAAGTAAGTACTCAAGGTCCTCTACAAAGTTTGTGTTTTTTATGCCGATCCGTGATCCAAGATGGCTGCCATTGGCTCTGATTGGTTGACACATTTTCGACTTCTCCTCCAGAAATGCCACACAGAATTTCACTAAACTTCATAGGAAGTAAGTACTCAAGGTCCTCTACCAAGTTTGTGTTTTTTATGCCGATCCGTGATCCAAGATGGCCGCCATTGGCTCTGATTGGTTGACACATTTTCGACTTCTTCTCCAGAACTGCTGCACAGAATTTCACCAAACTTCATAGGAAGTAAGTACTCAAGGTCCTCTACCAAGTTTGTGTTTTTTATGCCGATCCTTGATCCAAGATGGCCGCCATTGGCTCTGATTGGTTGACACATTTTCGACTTCTCCTCCAGAACTGCTGCACAGAATTTCACCAAACTTCATAGGAAGTAAGTACTCAAGGTCCTCTACCAAGTTTGTGTTTTTTATGCCGATCCGTAATCCAAGATGGCCGCCATTGGTTCTGATTGGTTGACATATTTTCGACTTCTTCTCCAGATCGGCTGCACAGAATTTCATCAAACCTCATAGGAAGTAAGTACTCAAGGTCCTCTACCAAGTTTGTGTTTTTTATGCCGATCCGTGATCCAAGATAACCGCCATTGACTCTGATTGGTTGACACATTTTCGACTTCTTCTCCAGAACAGCTGCATAGAATTTCATCAAACTTCATGGAAAGTAAGTACTCAACATCCTCTACCACATTTTTGTTTTTTATGCCGATTCGTGATCCAAGATGGCCGCCATTGGCTCTGATTGGTTGACACATTTTCGACTTCTCCTCCAGAACCGCTGCACAGAATTTCACCAAACTTCATAAAAAGTAAGTACTCAAAGTCCTCTACCAAGTTTTTGTTTTTTATGCCGATCCGGGATCCAAGATGGCCGCCATTGGCTCTGATTGGTTGACATATTTTCGACTTCTCCAGAACCGCTGCACAGAATTTCACCAAACTTCATAAGAAGTAAGTACTCAAGGTCCTCTACCAAGTCTGTGTTTTTTATGCCTATCCGTGATCCAAGATGGCCGCCATTGGTTCTGATTGGTTGACACATTTTCGACTTCTTCTCCAGAAAAGCTGCACAGAATTTCACCAAACTTCATAGGAAGTTGGTACTCAAGGTCCTCTACCAAGTTTGTGTTTTTTATGCCGATCCGGATTACAAGATGGCCGCCATTGGCTCTGATTGGTTGACACATTTTCGACTTCTCCTCCAGAACTGCTGCACAGAATTTCACCAAACTTCATAGGAAGTAAGTACTCAAGGTCCTCTACCAAGTTTGTGTTTTTTATGCCTATCCGTGATCCAAGATGGCCGCCATTGGTTCTGATTGGTTGACACATTTTCGACTTCTTCTCCAGAAAAGCTGCACAGAATTTCACCAAACTTCATAGGAAATTGGTACTCAAGGTCCTCTACCAAGTTTGTGTTTTTTATGCCGATCCGGGATACAAGATGGCCGCCATTGGCTCTGATTGGTTGACACATTTTCGACTTCTCCTCCAGAACTGCTGCACAGAATTTCACCAAACTTCATAGGAAGTAAGTACTCAAGGTCCTCTACCAAGTTTGCGTTTTTTTTGCCGATCCGTGATCCAAGATGGCCGCCATTGGTTCTGATTGGTTGACACATTTTCGACTTCTTCTCCAGATCGGCTGCACAGAATTTCATCAAACCTCATAGGAAGTAAGTACTCAAGGTCCTCTACCAAGTTTGTGTTTTTTATGCCTATCCGTGAACCAAGATAATCGCCATTGACTCAGATTGGTTGACACATTTTCGACTTCTTCTCCAGAACAGCTGCATAGAATTTCATCAAACTTCATGGAAAGTAAGTACTCAACCTCCTCTACCACATTTTTGTTTTTTATGCCGATCTGTGATCCAAGATGGCCGCCATTGGCTCTGAATGGTTGACACATTTTCGACTTCTCCTCCAGAACCGCTGCACAGAATTTCACCAAACTTCATAGGAAGTAAGTACTCAAAGTCCTCTACCAAGTTTTTGTTTTTTATGCCGATCCGGGATCCAAGATGGCCGCCATTGGCTCTGATTGGTTGACATATTTTCGACTTCTCCTCCAGAACCGCTGCACAGAATTTCTCCAAACTTCATAAGAAGTAAGTACATAAGGTCCTCTACCAAGTTTGTGTTTTTTATGCCTATCCGTGATCCAAGATGGCCGCCATTGGTTCTGATTGGTTGACACATTTTCGACTTCTTCTCCAGAAAAGCTGCACAGAATTTCACCAAACTTCATAGGAAGTTGGTACTCAAGGTCCTCTACCAAGTTTGTGTTTTTTATGCCGATCCGGGATACAAGATGGCCGCCATTGGCTCTGATTGGTTGACACATTTTTGACTTCTTCTCCAGAACCGCTGCACAGAATTTTACCAAACTTCATAGAAAGTAAGTACTCAAGGTCCTCTACCAAGTTTGTGTTTTTTTACCAGTATGCCAGTCCGTGATCCAAGATGGCCGCGATTGGCTCTGATTGGTTGAAACATTTTCAACTTCTCCAGATTGGCTGCACAGAATTTCATCAAACCTCATAGGAAGTAAATACTCAAGGTCCTCTATCAAGTTTGTGTTTTTTATGCCGATTCGTGATCCAAGATAACCGCCATTGACTCTGATTGGTTGACACATTTTCGACTTCTTCTTCAGAACAGCTGCATAGAATTTCATCAAACTTCATGGAAAGTAAGTACTCAACCTCCTCTACTAAATTTTTGTTTTTTATGCCGATCCGTGATCCAAGATGGCTGCCATTGACTCTGATTGGTTGACACATTTTCGACTTCTTCTCCAGAACCACTGCACAGAAATTCATCAAACTGCATAGAAAGTAAGTACTCAAGGTCCTCAACCACGTTTGGTGTTTTTTATGCCGATCCGTGATCCAAGATGGCCGCCATTGTCTCTGATTGGTTGACACATTTTCAACTTCTTCTCCAGAACCACTGCACAATTAAAATTTCACCAAAGTGCATCATATAGAAAGTAAGTACTCAAGGTCCTCTACCAAGTATAGGTTTTTCATGCCGATCTGTAATCCAAGATGGCCGCCATTGGCTCTAATTGATTGACACATTTTCATCTTCCTCTCCAGAACCCCTGCACAGAATTTCTTGCTTGCTTCTAAATATGCACTTTGTGCTCAGTTGAGCGATATAGGCCCACTTGGGCCTCTTGTTAAAATTAATCTTTTGTGCCTCACTCAAATGGTCATCGAGTTGTTAAGCATTTGCTTTGTCTATCTGTGTATCTGTCACTTGTGCATCTCTCTCTCCTCATGTCCTCATGCCACCAAAGACATCAGTTTGTTACAAACACATCTTGTTTTGACATAAATTAACTTAAACTATGACACTATCTGTTGGTTTGAACAATATTCATTATTATCTTGACATGTAAACAATATATACACAAATATTACAAAATAAATTACATGATAATTGGTAATAAATCAGTATTAATTCATTGTTAAATGTTATCTCAGATATATTTATTATTCCAGATCTAATAAAGAAATAGTGTTATATATTATTCACTCTAAAATGGATCCTCACAAGAAAAAGAAAAGGAGCAAAGTGACACCATCAGATGAAAGAGGGGGATTAATCAATAGTTCCTTTGAACTTGACGTCAATTCTGATCCAGCACATAAAGACAATGGAAGGTTCTATGGTTTTTATACATGTATTAATTTACATGCTTTAAGATAGTTTTCATGATCCATTGAAGGTCCATCATAACAGCGTCTAGCTGTGAAATGGTTGAAATAGATGAAAAAATCTCACTCAGCTGACAGTACAAAAGTTGATTCCAGGAAAAGATTTGATCGTTTTGCCTTAATTTAGCTATAAATTAAACAGGGACAAAATATTTAAAGATTTACTAGTACCTATTTGAAAGGTGTCCATGAAGGTTAAATGTATAACACTTTAATCCAGGAATCACCAGTATTATTGTACATGTTGTATGTAAATTGCATGTGAAATGGATCTAACATTATGCATAATGAGGCAGAAAATTCCAAATGTAAATCCACATGCCTATGAACTTAAGCCTGGTGTGAAATGTAGTAGAAGTTATTTATAAATCGGGACATTGTTTTAAATTCCAACGTTAATTGAACAAATTTATATAATTTTTTACACAGCAAAAGTAACCACTTACATGAAAGCATGAAAGCAGCAGTAGACAAGACAAAGCTGTTACATGGTTTCCGTGCTGTCGTGGATGCTAAGAATGCAGCCAGCAAATGGCAAAACTACACACGCACAAAAAGACTTCGCAAACAAAAAAGTATGCCTTCTCTTTATTATCTCATGAATCGTATTAATTAAACTGGGAAATATCCTAACAAATGTAAAGTACGTGTAAGACTCATATTAGAATATTTAAAAATTTGTATTGCATGTCGATATATATTTGTAAATACACAGATTTTGTGTAGATTGTTTAGTAGGATAGTACATAAGAGAGAATAGATATATTCCAAGGAATAAAAACTTATTGTATATGCATTATATAACTTTCAAAGTGACTGGTTGTTTTTTGTGTGTGTTTTTTTAATGAATAATCATTGCATAATTGCATAAAGACAAAGTACGAAGAGCATTGCTTTGGATACCATTTTGGGCATTTTCCTCACTCACCGTACATGAAATGTTGAAAGATAGCCACAGCTGACAATATACATATGACCCTAGTAATATTTCTATTTCATGAATATAATGAAATAGGGACTTGAAAGGGAAGTAAACTTTTATTTTTGACGTTTGCACATGCTGTGACCATGCTTCCATTTGGACTATTATTGTTATATTCTTGTGTTCCTCTTATGTATATGTGTTTTGCATATTGAGGAAAGGAGAGGAAAGTGACAAGTTTATTAGTTCAAGTAATAAACAAAAGATTAGATATGATGTATATATAGGCATATGTAGGCATTTTCACAAAGAAACATACGTAATTTCTTTTACGTACCTACAGAATAAATCCTTAAGTCCTTAAGAAATCTGTATGAACAAAACTTATGGAAAAACTTATGACTCTTTGTGAAAGTGCCTGCTAGTGAATTTCTGATATATTGTCTTCATATAAATTTTTATGCAAAATCATAGAACCTTGTCTAACACAATTCAAAGACTGTTTTATGATAAAAAATTAAGTGCACATACAAAATTAATATATATACTTTCCCAAATTTAAGTTTGTGTATCTGTATTATTTCTTGGCTCATAAATTGTGTCCTTTACATATAAAAGTGATATGGAAAATGCTTGATTTAAACATCAAAATGATCGGAATTGAGTTTTGGGTGAGAATGAAGCATTCTCGATAAATAGTAAAATGTCCCTTTTTACTTATCATAATTTACAATACACGTACTTTTTTTGATAACAAAGCCATTGAATTTGTCCACATACAATTTTGTAGGTGCATATAAGCAGTAGGAAACTAGTAAAGACACTCCATTCACACCCATTATCAGCCTGTTGATAAATTCTTATATGAGAAAAATGTATCAATTTGTGATGAGTGTAGCATGCAATATGTTGGTTAAGGAAAACATAGGCTTGAGGGTATCCATTATAACCATTTATAGTATCGTATAACAGTTTCATTGGAATGTTTTTACCAACAGCTCATGAACTTTTTCTGTTTTGGGGCATTTAAAAAATGGAGAGAGGGTCAAATTTACTGAAAAAAACTGTACACATGTAGTTATTTCCTTCACAGGGTTTTGAAAAATTTCAATTGCTCCCTTAAAAATGAAAAATATTTATATTTAAATGAAAAAAATTTCTTAATATAGGTTCCAAAACATCTTGTCACTAAGCATCTAACATACACAGCAAATCCTCATTTACATTTTACTGACCTTCTTTTGCATAATCATAGCTCGCTTCTAATTCATTCTTCTCATTATACTAACATGGTATAATATTTTCTTTCAGAAAAAGCAGGTAATGTATTAAGGAAGGTAACCTTTTATGTGTCTCTCAATTTTTTATATTTAGCTCAGTTAGATACCTTGTCTGTCATGAATTTTAGGAAAGAAAACACTATGGAAGGAGTACTGCTACTGACGCGTTTATAGATACTCTAATCATCTATGCTTGTTCCTTTTGATTTAAGATGCAAAAAAAATATTGCTTTATCTTTAGATTAATTGTGATGTGATTTCATTGATTATATATTTGCTAGTGTATTAGATGTGTATATGCTAAATGCCATTTAAAGAAATTTTTATTTATTTCTTGATTGTGATCACATACATTGTAATCATGTGTAGTTGTCGATATTTTCAATGTTTCTAAATCTTTACATGAAAAATGAAAATGAAAGTAAAGTGTTTTCTGTATTCATATGCTTATTATTTATTTGTATAACTAACTCTTTCAAAGTGCTCCAGTACCTGTTTCGATCATGATTCATATAGGGTATTAGTGATCTCAGAACTTTAAAGTGGGGACTATTTTACTTGGCACTAGGTCTACAATTGATATGGGATACCTTCTTATTTCAGAAAAGTTTCTGGTTTTTTTTTTTAAAATGTTGACAACTAATAAATCTTTTAAGACTGCCCTACTCTCATGCTTTAATTTGCTAATGCTTTGTAATTGTGCTTTTAGACTTGGAGGTAATGATTCTTATAAATTGTAACAAAAGACTTTTTTTGACACTTAATTATATACATGTATCAATTGTTTGAAATTCTTCTTTAAATTGCTATTTCTAAATATTACAATTCATATCCTCCGACCCATTGTAGAAAGCTAATTGTTTGAGGTGTCTTTTGATTTTGCCTGTGATTATTAATCTGTCCAGTATAGTACTGAAAATGTAATGTGCTGCTTACACATCCTACACATATGCTGCACATGTGATGGTCTCACACTGCACAAATAATACCCAGCATTCTCCCTATATTCTGCACTAATGATCATGGTTTATACTTCACTTGCAGTCTGATCACACTGCATATTGAGATAGAAAACAGTATACAGTTGTTGACTGGGTTGACTTCAACAGCTGATTTGTTGGGTCCAACAAATCAGCTGTTGTCCGAAACCGCAGACAACAACTGTTTTGTTATACTTTTTGTATAAACAAGATGTGTTTGAACAAACAGACTGACAAATACCGTCGCCTCCATTCTGACAGAATGTAAACAGACGAGAAGGAAAGATAACTCTATTTTGAATATGTCGAGGGGTCCCTAATGGGGACTTGATTTTAAAAGAATTAATTTCATCACTGAAAATGATTAAATTTACCAATATTCAGCGTCTAACTGAGGGAATCAATAAAATAAACTTGAATAAAAAAAAAATTGTTATCATAACAGCATTCTAGATCTCGTCAGTCAACAGTTTGTCACGTGACCGGTCCAACAGTCAATTTTAACAGTCGATTTATTGGACTTTGTTTTAATATAGATTATTAAGGGTAAAATAGTAAAAGGTATAACAATTTTTGTTAATTATGAAGATATTGAAATTGTTACCTACTGTATTGTTTCTGGTAAAGGTTAAATTAATATCATTGTAATTTTATAACTTAGTGCTTTCCTGTAAGATGAATATCAGCAGTTGTGGTCCATACTTTTATATGATTATTACATGTATTATGAAACTCAACTGACTTAACAATTATTTTACATGCAATTCTTTTAGGTGTCTGCAAACAGAATAATTGATATGTATGAAGCTGATTGATATAGCTCAGATCATAAGGGGTTTAGCTCATAACAGAAAGGTCATGTCCCAAGGTCACATTCCACATGTGGCTCGTCTTGTCTTTCAGATATAGGATAGTAAGGCAGGCATGCAGATATGCTATCACCATTGGTGTGACATAAAATCAGTATCAAAGAATCAAACAATCAAATTATGTACATATGTATACATTTTGTAATATAGAGTATGTACATATATTCCTTTTCACTTACATGCCTATACATGTAGTTTGGCAGATGTATGATGCATCTATATCTTTTTGTCTCTCATTTTTATACGCCTGTCCAATAGACGGAACGTATTATGTTATGGCGCTGTCCATCCGTCCATGCATCCGTCCGTCTGTCGTTCCGTCTGTCGTTCCGTCTGTCCGGGATCATGTTTTCCGGACTTTTTTTGGACGTCTTTCAAGATATTGCAATGAAATTTGGTATATAGCTTTATTTCAAGCGGCGTCAGTACCAGTTCGAGTTTTATTACGATTGACCTACTTTTGACAGATTTATGGCCCTTGGACTTATAAATTTCAAAATTTTTTCAAAAATTCATTAAAAATCTATTTTTTGTCAAAACATTATGAAATTTCTCATGAAACAAGTAAAGTGTACCAACTATCACATATGTTACGGTTTTTAATATCTTTTTCTTCATTTTTGAGAAATTTATGATTTTGGGGGGGGGGGGGGTTGACCATATGTCCTAGGTCATGTTTTCCGGACTTTTTTTTGCCATCTTTCTTTAGTATATAGCTTTATATCAAGCAGCGTCAGTACCAGTTCGAGTTTTGTTACAATTGACCTACTTTTGACGGGTTTACAGCCCTTGGACTTATAAATTTCAAGATTTTTTCAGAAATTCATTAAAAATCTATTGAGGTGAAATATGATATATAGGCTTATTCGAAGCGGCACCAGTACCAGTTCGAGTTTTGTTATGATTGACATAATTTTGATTTATGGCCCTTGGATTTTGTTTTGAAAATTCATTAAAAATCTAATTTCTGTAAAAACATTATGAAATTTATCATGAAACAAGTAAAATGTACCAACCTCCACATATTTTACAGGTATTGATATCTTTTTCTTCATTTTTGAGAAATTTATAATTTTAGAAGGGGGGGGGGGGGCTAGTTCTAAAAAATTTCAAGTTTTTTTTTGCAGGTCAATTTCCAAGATGGGTTGCATAGGACCATTGCAGGAGATATTGCCTTTGGACTTATTCCTATGATAAAATGCTATGAAACGCAATTAACTTCAGTAAACGTCGGATGTTTTTCATGAAAATCATGCCAAATGTGAATTGATCCTGTCCCAATTAAGCGACGGGCGTATTATGTCACGCTAGGCGTTGCTCTTGTTTCCTTCTGAGATCATAATCTTGATGGAGAAACCTTTAGGCGTTACAAAAATAACTAATTGTATCAATTATTCTTTTTGCACTTCTGGTTCAATAAAGTGATCAGCCACTGTTCTTCTCCATGGGCTTACATATACTGGAAGTGAATATGAGGCAATGAACACACACATAATGACTTCTGTAAATACTACAGAGTTTATTGCTTATGCTGTATCACATTTTCTTGACAAATATTCTTTAGATATCAGTGTATCTTATGTATATGATAATCAGAAATTCTGTCATGTTGTGTGCTGTGTCTTGCTTGCACTTTGCATTCTAATGCACCTTGTATAATGCAAGATAGATGCTCTCTTGAACATCTGCTAACTTCAGCCTAAGAGTAACTGCATACTTCAGACTAGGTGCTGCATCATGCTGAATTGTGTTCACCTTATGCTCATACACTAAGATACCAGTGGAACATATAAATCTTGTCCATATACACTTACTAAACTGCCTGATGGGTATTTACTACATTTGTAAGATAAGGTGTATATAACAGCATGTAAAAAGTTGATAAAACTTTATGACATATTTCGTACTACAGATTTAAGAAAATAGGTATTCAAATTTAAGAAACATTTGTTAAAATCTTTTCACAATTAATAACATCAACGTTTATCAAAATAAGCATGGCAAAACATCTATGACTGATTATAGTGTCACCTCTGAAGCAAAACAATATTCAGGGATCTTTTTTTTGTCCAGTGATTGTCTGTCACATCTCTGTGATCCTTGCAAAACTTGACTCTAGTTGTTACTAGAGGGAAGGAAGATGCACTACTGTGTGATATGCTCAGCTTTGATGGATATTGTCTCAAATGAAAAGGAATTTTTTGTAAGACTTGGCATAAATGAAGTATTGGATGTTCAGAAATAACATCTCTAAAATTTTCATGTTGTTGTTTTATGGCCAGATTCAGGGGTGGATCTCATAGTGGGACAACATAGACCCCAGACGGTACCCTCCTTTGACAAAATTCTTCTTCAGACTGATGGTATAGATTGACAGACCAAATGTTTTGGGATGATGTAAAAGGATGTCTCTGAAATATGCATACACTCATTGCAGTGTCCATCCATCTGTCTTGCCATTTGTCCCTCCATCTGAGCTTACATCTCTCAAACCATCATTTTGAATTTTACCATATTTCACACAATGTAGCTTTGGCTAGGGTCTTTTGGACAAATGTCAATCATGGACATTTCTGCATGGTTAAGGTCAATCAGTGCATATCTCCTAAATGTTGAGAACTGCTCTATATCTCTAAAACCATTCATCTTGTATTTTATTTCACACAAACGTTCCTTGGGACAAGGACCTTCAGAAATGGCTATTGAAGGTCATTTTTGAAAGGTCCAGGTCATTCAGCACATATCACTGAAATATTTGGAAAGGACTACTATCAAAATTGTATCATATTTCACATAAATTTTCCTCGGGACAGGGACTCAAAAGTTACTCAAGGTGTTTCTGCAAAGTCAGGGTCACTTAGTACACAGCCCATAAATATTGCAAAAGACCTCATATCTGTGGAAACCATTTATCACAATTGTATCATATTTCACACAAATATTTCTTTGGAAGGGACTTTGTACAAAGGTTACTCAAGGTAATTTCTGCAATGTCAAGGTCACTTGGCAAAAATATCCCTAAGATACTGAGAATGGCCTTTATTTTGGCATATCTCATTGGTTGTTAATAAAAATTGTTCCTTGTGACAGGGATTCCTTAGGCCAGAGACTTTTGAATAATACTCAAGGTCATGACCTTAAATAATAGGAAACGCATTAATTTCAGGAATTTACATACATTTCTTGATAATTCTGCAGACAAATTGTCATAGGTTTGATGCACTTCATGGAGTATCCATTAGTTTTACCAATACATGTTCATGGTCTTTTTTTTTTAATTTAGTCATTTTCACACATTTTTGTGTTATTTTCTTGATTTATTGTATATAAAGAAACAATAAACATTTATTTGATAAAATATATATTTATATAGGGTTATTTTCTTGTTTTGTTATGATTTTTTTTCTAGTTATTGATATAGACCAATTCTATAGGGTGACAGTTCAAACACTCGTGAACAATTTGTTTTTTAACATTTCATTTTACTTCAAAACATGTCTTATATGTATTTCTGAGTATATAATATGTTAACTAAGTTATTTCTAGAAAAAAAATTGAAAAATATTAAAGTCTGACTTTATCTTTTTCATACATTTTTGTGCTTTTTTTTTTATTTATTCAGTGTAGAAAAGCAATTAAGCATTCATTTACTGTACCTTGTTAGAATATATGTATTTCAAGTTATTTGAAATTTCTGTGTCATAAAGGGATTTTTGTAGGAATGTTTTCCTACTTTTTATTTGAATCAGCACTGGTATACTGAAGCATAGTAACTTTTTTATGCCCCCAAATCGATAGATCGGAGGTATATTGTTTTTGTCGTCTGTTTGTCTGTCTGTTTGTTTGTTTGTCTGTTGTCAACTTTAACCTTGACCATAACTTTTGAACTGTGAGGGATACAGACTTCATATTTCACATTGGTACTGAACTAATGAAGCCTTTTCAAATGACACCCAGGTCGATGACCTTTTGACCATGACAGTGACCTTCACACTAATAATAACTTTTTGGACTTTGTTGCCACCGGGGGCATTATTTTTTCTATCATTTCATTTTACACCAAAACAAGTGTAGAGCATAAATATCTTGTAAATCATTAGAATCTCTGAAATTCGAGCTAAATTGAAAAATTCAATCCTTATTACTCGGTAAATTGTGTTCATGCTTATAAATTTTTTTTTGTTTACTTTTATCAGTACTGATATACTTAATGATTCAAAGTTAGCATTTGTCAGTTGTCAGAATACAGTAAGTAGGAGAATATATGTATAGATCAGAAATTTTTTTTTCAAGCAGTCAGTTGCTTGTGACTGAGCAGATTGTACTCAGGTGAGCAATATAGGCCCACTTAGGCTTCTTCGTTTTTTGTTCAACCTTGAATTAAATTTTTGAACTTAAATGCTTCATTTGAACGAAGATAAGGTTTCATTTAAAACATTTAAAGTGTAGCAATGATTCATTTTAGCATGGCATGGGTATTGTAACTTCTCTGATTTATTAAATTTATTGTACTACATGAGCAGTGCTGTAGGGCTTATCAAATAAGAAATTATAAATCATGAGTTTATTACAGAGGGTTTATCAAATAAATATGCTGTAAGTTATGGCATACACAGGAACAAGAATTGTTTTATTACTAAGTGACAATTACTTTCATTTTCATCATGCCTTTATATTTACTTTATGTAATTCTAGCAGCGTTCAGGATTGATCACTTACTGCTAAAATATGTATGTTAACTAACATATACATGTAATATGCGGAGGAACAAAGTATTCCCCAATGCTGGCCGTATTTTGTCCATCTACAGTACGTTGTATACAGTGACAATCTTTTATATGCTTGATAATGTTATTTGTGTTATAAAAACTCGGATATTTGTCCAAGTGATGCATGAAACAGCAGTGAAAAGAGCCTCAAGGGAACTGTGGGTAGCTTGAGAAATAGAGTCATCATTTATGTTTTATTTGTATTTATGGACATTAATTGTCAGGAAAATGGCAGGTGGGAGGGGAGGAGGAGGGGCTAGTTCAGCCTGGTAAGTCTTAATTTGAATGCAATGTTGATGTGTCATAAAGACAAGATATTGGATACTGTACTTAAGATTTAAACAAAATGAAAGTGCCACATTAAATCATCCTAATGTCATGGTTTTCAGTTTGGGCAGATCTTGGTAGTTTTGATGAAAGAGGTAATTCTTTCTTAAGCAAAGTCTGCCTTGGAACTTTTAACATATAAATTTGAACAGTGTTATGTCAAATTGCTGTCTAACAGTTTGTTTGAGTATATGTTTAATGATTTATCTGTTTTTGTAATGCTTTTAATATTAAAAATGTGAAATATCTGCCTTCATTGTATGATGTGTGATTTTAATCAAAAACTGCATTAAGAGAAGATTTCATCAGAGAATAAGTGAGATCTGTATAACATAGTGAGAGTACATGAATACTAGCAGCACATACTCCTAATAATGCTCAATCATAAAACATTCTTGTCTTTTATTACTCATTTCACAGTGATGGTCTGATACTTTCCTTTTAATTTTTTGTTTTTGGATAAAGGCAAAATTTCGTAAGCATTGGCTTACAAAACGTTCATTATTAAATAAGTATGATATTTTGAAATTCTATTGTATATAGCAAATAGATAGAAATTGATTTTACTTGAAAGTTCAATAGATTAAATTTGTTGCAATGGGGTAAATGGACAATTTTAATTTTACCTGAAAGTTATGAAAATAAAATTTACAGCACTTTCTTCTTGATGTATTTGTCTGAAGAAACAAGTTTTGTTTTAAGTTGTGAATATATGTTGACAGAAGCACTTGAGTGCATTGTAATATGGCATGACCACCCTATAACATTAGATGTGGATTGTTGTGAAAAGCAGTTATATAATGAATAAATTGTATCAAAATTTGTCAGGTAAAATTGTTTTTACATAAAAGGAAAGTTTATCCAATGTGTATTATAGAAACAAGGTATTGTTTTTGCTTTTTATTATTCAAAGTACATGTACATGTATTTAGTTTAACATTAGTAAGAAAAAGTTTTGTTCGTTATTTTGGGGGAGGTTTTCAGTAATATTAAGACAGTTTAAAGCATGTTGTTTAATTATGTTCCCAGGTAATAGCATGTACTTATTCACATTCAGTAATAGACATATATTGAAATGAGTACAACTGATTTAGATTTAAATTAAGATTTCTTCTATATACATGTAGTGTTAAGAAAGCATAGTATGCAAGATCATGATTACTGATCAACTGTTTTGACTTGTGCTTTTAGTCACCATTCTTTTGTTTTCCAGTGGGGCAGAAAATCTGCCTAAGTTCAGAACAATAGATTTGGTAAATGACTAGATACAAACATGAACAGAATGAGTATTTGTGATCTTGCACATTGAAATAATATTATAAAGCTCTTGCAATTGTTTGAATCAAGTGCAGGAAAAATTTTGAAAATGCATAATACATAGATGACAATATTAACATTTGTTTTAGAGTAGGAGATATATGTCATGGATCAGGGTTTACTTATCAATTTGTCTATTGCCGAATCCTTTTTATTTGTTGAATTAATTAAGTATTGTTTAAACTAAAGCATAAATATGTATGCATGTATGTACTGTAATAAGGAAGTGTTAATGCTGTTATATTTTGTGAGTAATTGACATTTTGTTTTATTTCCTGTTTATACTTAACAGATGGTCTCCATGACAACGATGAGAATGAAAATAGTGCTGTTGGTGGAATTGGTCTGGACACGGAGGTGGACCAGAAAAGTCCGTTTCAACCTTTTGGAGAAACAAAGGTGAAACAGACAGCAGAAGATAGGTCTCTTATTGATTATTTTGCAAGACTTGGAAAGTCTAAGGATCCAAATGAAGTGATTGATTTGAACTTTGTGGATACGCTCATTAGAAATGGAGCAAACATCAATTGTGCTGATAAACATGGTCAAACTCTTTTGCATGAGGTTAGTGTTTATACTTTATGTGTTGATAGTGGTGACTGTACGGCACTTTATGATTGACTTTTTACAATTATTCTGAATTTCTTTGAATGAAATTGGCTGAAGGTGACTTTTGTTTGAACATGTTCTCTTCAAATCTTTCACTTCTTGTGTACATTACATAATTTACATAAGGTACATTCATTTTTGGGATTAATTTTTCATATATTATAAGATATCTTTGGTTACTCTTATCAAGAGTGATTTTTGTTTTATTTGATTAATGGACAGGTAATAATATTTCACCCATACAAATGGACACTTACCATAAAAATGTCAAATATTGGCTTTCAATTATGCTAGGAATTTGTCTAACCAATTCTTACCATCCAACAAGTGTATATGCCAGATTTTATTTGTGAAAAGATTAGCTGTACAGTGAGAATTATACTAACATCTTTCTAATTATAAGCCTCGCTTGCAACAATTCAACCATATAAAGGGATTTATAAGTTTTAATGTGTTACACTAGAATTATTTCAATGATTTTGCATTTTAAGTGTGTTTATTGAAAGAAACTGGAGTAAGCGGAGAAAACCAGTGACCTTCGTAGATACATCGACAGACCTTTCCACTGGTAAACCTTCCCAGTGGCAGACCTCTGCACTAAAAGACCTTCCTACTGGTAGGCCTTCCCACTAGCAGACCTCTCTGCTGACAGACATTCCCACTGATAGATCTTCCCACTCACAGACCTCTCCACTGACAGACCTTCCCAATGATAGACCTTCCCACTCACAGACCTTCCCACTAGCAAACCTCTCCACTGACAGACCAACTTGCTGATAGATATTCCCTCTGGTAGACATTCCCAGTGGCAGATCTCTCTACTCACAGACCGTCCCATTGGTAGACCATTCCAGAGGCAGACCTTCCCACTGAAAGATTTTTCCACTGGCAAACCTCCCTATTGGCAGACCCTCCACTGACATACCATCTTGCTGATAGATATTACCTCTGGTAGACATTCCCAGTGGCAGATCTCTCTACTCACAGACCTCCCCACTAGTAAACCTTACCTCTGACAGACCATCTTGCTGGTAGACCTTCCCACTGGTAGACTTTCCCATTGGCAGACCTCTCCACTAATAGACCTTCCCATTGGTAGACCATTCCAGAGGCAGACCTTCCCACTGAAAGATTTTTCCACTGGCAAACCTCCCTATTGGCAGACCCTCCACTGACATACCATCTTGCTGATAGATATTCCCTGTGGTAGACATTCCCAGTGGCAGACCTCTCCACTCACAGACCTCCCAACTAGCAGACCTCTCCACTGACAGACCTTTCCACTGGTAGACCTTCCCTTTGGTAGACTTTCCCATTGGCAGACCTGAGACTCCACTGACAGACCTTCCTATTGGTAGACTTTCCCACTGCAAGATTTCTCCACTAGCAAACCTCCCTATTGGCAGACCCTCCCACTGGTAGACCTTCCCATTGGCAGAATTCCAACTGACAATATCTTTCCTCTGGTAGACCTTCCCACCAGCAGATCTTCTGACCAGCAGACCTTCCTACCAGCAGACCTTCCAATTGGCAGAATTTTCCTCTTGCCTGACCTTTTCACTGGCAGACTTTCCTACTGGAAGACTATCATTGGCAGATCTTCTCAGTGACAGACCAGAATGTGAATCCAGACTTCATAGATGTGAGAGATGACAGTGAATTCTTGTGGAGTAGTTGAAACCACTTCAAAAGAAGAGGCTAGAATTACAGGGTTGAATAGCTAATACACTAATTTACGTGTACACTGTGTAGCATTATATGACTAAAGTTGTTGAATCCATCAATTCAGAATGGAGGCAAAAAACTTGCTTTAAAGAGAACAAACAAGTATAGTGATAATTTTACTGACTTATTTACATATATTCATAGTCCATGTCCTTTTACAAAATGATATTTTGATAACTGTCAACTTCTCAGTCAATAAATTATTTTAGTTTAACATTGTGACAAAAGTCACGAACCAGGGAAATTTGTGTATGTGATGTTATATGATAGTTTCCACAAATTTATGAATATTTACCAATTTCTTAGCTTTGCTGGAATATTCATAGTTAAAAGTGACATTGAATATTATTTGCAAATCCGCATATTCTACTTACCTAAAAACTATCCGTCTAAATGTGTATTTAAAGCTATTTCTTTCTATTTTGTGAGCAAAAGTGATGAGTTTCCTGAGGCATAAAAGTCTTGCTCTTGAAAATCAAATGTTATATCATGTCTTTATAATTGTTTTCTTATCACATAAACAAACTCATGTGTCCCAATTATGGGAAAACATATAACAGCATGTCTGTGCTTGATGCCCATAAATAAAAGTATAAAGGAAATGGACCCTTTGCATGTTGTGGGAGGAGATTCTTCAGTCAGGCAAATTTACAGAGACATAGGTAAGGCAATATAAACTCTAATACCGAAAAATCGCCGACTTGCACATATAATGATCCCCTACAGTTAATTTTTGTGTCGTCCTGATTGATCATTAATTGGTTTCACCTAATTGAAAAGTAGATCAAAGGTGCTACCATTCAATCATTAAGAGCCGGTGTGGTCCAGTGGTATGTGAGTTGCTTAGTGATTGGGAGGTTGGGGTTCAATTCCTACTCTGGTCATGCTGATGTTCTATCTTTCGGATGAGACAGTAAAAATGGAAGTCCCATGTGGGGGAAGGTGTGGCATGTAAAAGATCCCTCACTATATTAGGTTGGTCCGTTGCAAATGAATAAATCTGTATGCAATGCATCAGGCAGATGCTGTCATCAAATGCGTGCAATAATCGTGTAGTGACATGTAACAAGAATCAATCCAATCATTAATCTCTTGGTACTGGCTACTTAAACCAATTTACCGAATGAATAATAAATTTAGAACCGTTACACTGCTTTCTCATTGGAAGTCAGTTTTGATGTTTTGTTTTTAATAAGATTGCAAAGGTTTCATAAAAACAACTCATATGGACATTTGAAGACTTGTTTAGAAGTCAGTGTATCATCTTCAACATCATGATCATTTTCATCATCATCATCATCATCATCATCATCATCATCATCATCATCATCATATAAAATTTTAACAAAATCCAATCTTTCATCATTGGCCTATGAATCATTCAGAAATAAAGATCTCACAGATTCCAGTTCTTTTAACATCTTGTAGGTTTTAATTTTGCTAGATGACAATTTTGCTTTTCTCTTTTCATATCATTTTGATTACAATTTTGGTGATACAATATTTTCTTTGGCATTTAGCGGTACAAAATTGATCTTCTTAGTGGTAACCAACGATAAGTGTATTGATTTGTATTTTCTTTTTATGCCCCCCGATCGATAGATGGGGACATATTGTTTTTGTCCTGTCTGTATGTCTGTTTATTTGTTTCTTTCTTTCTTTGTCTGTCTGTCTTTTGTCAACTTTAACCTTGGCTATAATTTTGAATTTTGAGGAATAGAGACTTCATATTTGACATGCGTACCTAACTAATGAAGCCCTTTTAAATGACACTAAGGCCCGGATGACCTTTTGATCTTGACAGTGGCCTTCATGCTAAAAATAACTTTTTGGACTTTGGGGCTATCGGAGGCATTAGTGTTTCACAAGCACAGCTTGTTCTCATAGCTTTTGCTTGTTGACAATATCATTTGTGGAACCCATGAGAAAATCAGAAAAGAGTAAGAAATAGCGCTTTAGACACACATTTAGATGAATAGTTTTTAGGTAAAGTAGATTATGCGAATTTGCAAATTAAACATTCAAGTTTGTCACTTTTAAGTATGAATATTCCAGCAAAGCTAAGAAATAGGTAAGTTTTCATAAATTCATGGAAACTACAATAACGTTGCATACACAGATTTCACTTGCTCATGCCTTTTGTCAAAATGTTTATAAAAACTACAATGATTTATTGACTGAAAAGTGGACAGTTTTATATAAGTATCAGTTTGTATAAGGACATGGGCTATGAATATATGTAAATACGTCAGTATAATTATCACTATACCTGCTTGTTCTCTTCGAAGTGAGCTCTTTTCCTCCATTTTGAATTAATTGATTCACTAACTTTAGTCACATGGTGCTACACAATGATTATGCAAGTGAAAAATTAAAATAAAAATTCAACAGAAAATTGTAAAAAGTAGCTGATAACTTTTTATAGGTTTCTCGTACATGGCACATAGATGTTGCCAAGTTCCTGATTGAGAAAAAAGTGAATATTAACAGTGCAGACAAATATGGCAGGACCCCACTCCATGTAGCTGCAGCAGTGGACTATCCAGAAATGGTGGAACTCCTCATCAAAAATGGAGGTTTAAAGTCGACTTACTTTAATTTGTATTAATATGTAGTTTAGTTCCATCATTTTCTGTTCTCTTAATGGGTGCTATAGGTAATTTAAATATGTGGTAAAATTGTCTTAAAGTTTCTGTCACATGTGTATCCTAAGGACATAAGAATTATTTTACCCCCACAACTTTGTTGTAGGGGTATAGTGGAATCAAGCTCTCTCTCTTTCTCTGTGTAAAGATATATAAGGTTTCTGCACTTTTTCTACATATCTTTTTAGATATTGAACTGACACTATCTACATGTTACAGTTGGAATTCGATCTTAGCTGACCTGCTTTTGTCATAGTTATGGCACTTTATCTTATACTATTGCTTGGCAGAAGTATTAGTCCTTCTTTTGTCAGAGTTTTGGCACTTTATCTTCAGAGTATTTATATTCCTTCGTTTGTCAGAGTTTTGGCACTTATCCTCTGTTATTGCTTTTCAGGAATATTGGTCCTCTTTTGTCAGAATTATGGTGTTTTATCTTCAGTTACTGCTTGTCATAGATGTGGCACTTTATCCTCTGTTATTGCTTATCAGGAATATTGGTCCTTCTTTTGTCAGAATCATAGCACTTTATCTCCAAATATTGCTAGTCAGAGTTATGGTACTTTTGTCTTTAGATATTGCTTGTCAGGAGTATTAGTAAGCAGATGTGGCCTAGTGGATGAGGTGCTTGGCTTATGACCTAGAGGTTCCAGGTTCGATTCCCGCCCTTGGCACATCAGTGTTCTGTCTTTTGGATGAAATAGTAAAAACCGAGGTCCTGTGTCACAGTATGTGTGGCACATAAAAGATCCCTCACTGTTTCAGGTGGGTCCGTTGCAAAGATAGATATTTGTATGCAATGCATCAGGCAGATCATCAGCAACCATCACTATAAATGTGAAATAACCATGGAGTGACATAACACAATAATCCATCAATCAATCAATCAATCAGGAGTATTAGTCCTTCTTTAGTCAGAGTTTTGGCACTTTATTCTCTGTTATTCAGCTTGTCAAAAATATTTGTCCTTCTTTTGTCAGCATTATAGCACTTTATCTCCAGGTATTGCTTGTCATAGTTATGGCACTTTTGTCTTCAGATATTGCTTGTCAAGAGTATTAGTCCTGCTTTTGTCAGAGTTATGGCCCTTTATCCGGTCCTTCTTTTGTCAGCATTATGGCACTTTATCTGCTGATATTGCTTGTCAGAGAATTAGTTACAGTTACAGTTTACAGTTCTAGTTTTGTTAATTGTTTGTATATTGATCTGTCTGCAGTGTCAGTCATACTTGAATTTTCTTGTCCAGTGTTACAAGAGTTCCTTGGAATATTATTGTCTTAAACTAAACATTATACTAGAGTACTTTGTATTATATTTTATATTTTTTAAAAAGTATAATATTTCATAGAAATTATGTGTTAAATTCTTATCATTTCTATGTTATAATTAATGATTTTAAAAAAAGTGTTGATCTTTTAGCTGAAAAAGAGAAAAAAAGTAAAGATGGACAAACCCCTGTACATTTTGCTGCTAAGAATGATGCTGTCGTGTCCCTTAAGATGCTGATTAAAAAGGGCTGTTTATATGATGATGTTAAAGACTACAGAGGAAGGACGCCACTTTTTGTGGCAGCTGAATTAGGTTAGTATTCTTATTTCCTAGATATTTTTAGCTATTATTAAAATCTTTTAGAGTATTTATGTTAATGAATTGGTTGGTTGATTGGGTTTTATGTTTCTTTTAACTATGAAGTCATATACTGACTTGGGAGCGAAAGGTATGAGACATATGTTTTAATCATAGTGAAGCAATCTAGGAATCAAATCTTGATTGGTAGCAGCACAGGGCAAGTGCCATTACCATATTACACCAAATTTGCCCCTGACTGAACATGAAATACCAACTATTGACTACAGACAAAGACAGAGAATATTATATGTTCAGTAGCTAGAATTTCTAATACATAGTTTGTTGACATTATTGAATGATCATGTTGCATACTGATATGTTGGTGTTATCATTTTATAGACAGAAGTGAAAGTGCAAGGTTTCTGTTGGAAATGGATGCTAATGTCAAAATTCCAGACAATAATGGTCAAAAAGCCCTTTCATGGATGATAACCAAAATGCCACCTGTGGTAAGAAGTCTGAAGATTTTTTCCAGTAAATCAAACTTTTCTCAGTAGTAATAACACGTAAACATTTTCGGATACCAGTACTGAATGAAAGCATAGATATTTAGTCTACATCAGAAAATAAAGTTCTACTAGTATTGTAGCAGTTCCCAGATGTTTTGGGGGTTTTTTGGTTGATAGCTTTTTTGACCTCTATGGAAATATTTGAAATTTGGCAAAAATTATGCCTGACTATTAAGATAATTAAAATGTAAAAAAGAAAAAAAAAAAATTTTGGTGTCTTTTTGTCCAAAGGAACCCCTTTTCCACACAAGGTTTCGATACCACTTTTCTTTGTTTACTGTAGCAGTTTCCGGTCTTGACGGTTTATGCAGTATTGGGCTCAGTATGGGATGTTAACCTAATCGTTATATAGACATACATAAATAAGGGTAAATAGTAAGTCAAAAGTCACAGGAATTTAATAAATATTATATAGACTTTCCATATAATCAATTTGCTTTCCGGTGAGCTGACGTCACTTCTCCAGAGCGAGAAATAACAACACAATACAGAAACAGAAAGTAAGGTGGAAATTATACTGATTTCTTCTAAATCCTGCTAACTTTTGTATATGATTATGAATATGAACAATTTTGGTAATATGGTGAACAATATGCAAAAATAGTTGTTGGAAGTGTCTCAGATAACGAGATGACAAGAAACTGCTTTAGTCCGGAAACTGCTACAGCACCAGTTTATTCTTGTCTTCAAGTAGTAAGTATCTTTCTTAACTATTTTTGGTATATCTCTTCTAAGCTCGTACAGTGTTTTTTTTTGGGGGGGGGGGGTGAAATCATCCTAGAGTGATTTACTTACAGTGGTTTTTTTTAAAAATTTCTCTGATAGGTCTAGTGGATTTCTTAAATTTCAACACTTGTCACGATATTAAGGAAATAAATTGCATTATATGCCTGTAATGTCCCAATTAAAAGCACATTATATAAACCGTGCAATATCAGTAAAGTTTTCAAGAAATGTTAAGTGTACATTTTTATAATGGCAGATATTATCCTAAACTGGAGAGTAAATTGGATACATAAAAAGTGACTATGAAATCAATAAAGACCAGAACAAGAAACATTTAAGTGTACATTTTTATAATGGCAGATATTATCCTAAACTGGAGAGTAAATTGGATACATAAAAAGTGACTATGAAATCAATAAAGACCAGAACAAGAAACATTTACTCTGCATACCTGTAAACCTCTTTTCAGGAGACCAAGGTTTTCTGATATTTATGGGTTCCTTGTTGATTTTTGGACCAAATCTCCCCATTGTCTTAAATCCTTAGGACAAAAAACAGTTGTCCATTGCATCTAATGTACGTGATTATAGCTCGTGTGTGATTCAACAATCATTGTACAGACACAGTAAGCAATATCTATTTTGCAGTGCCAAGGGAAGGGTAGTTATCTACTTGTTGTATATGGCTGTCAGTGTGTAATACATACTGTCAGGACCTACCAGGTTGATATATACACTTTAAATGTATGCTAATGAGAACTGTTAGGAGTTTTCAGTCTACATAAGCTCTGTTCATATTATAATTAAGAACTATGTCTTATTCCCTGGAAGCTTTGATGAATTACTGAAGACATTCCTGTTATCAAGTTTGTTTTTCTTTCAATTTAAATGCCATTCTTTGGCTATACTTGGAGATATCTGATTTGCACGTTAGATAAAGAGAATAAACATCAGACTCCATGTTATTCACTCCATGTTGTTTCATCCTTTGTATCCTCACTAAAAATGGCATCAATTGATCCTGACAGTTTTATTGCTGCTTTAGAAAACAGAGTCTACATACCTGTGAATGGCAACTTTTTCCAAAGATTGGAAGTGTGCCAAATCAAACAGTTATTTCACATCATAGTCATGAGCCTATAGGATGCAAATTTAGCATAATATTGGGTCCAGAACAAATTTAATGCATAAAATATGCAGGACCCATTGCAAAATAAATCATTATACTTATATTCTTTTAGGAAGTAATTTTGAAACTGAACCAAGAATATAAATTTTTCTGTAATTCTAGGCAGAGGAAGCATTAAAACAATTCCATATGACAGATAGACCAAACAGGAAGCAGTATTTTGAGCTTCAACATCTGGTACAAGCTACAGGTAAAACTAAACTACTGCTGTTAAAATGTGAATTGAAGTACAGTCAAACCTTGATATCTCAAAGTTGGAGGGTTCGTAGAAAATACTTTGAGATATCTGTAGTTCGAGATATCCAAATTTCGAGTTTAGGATCACAAATCTTGAAGTTAACATATGCTGGTATATTTGACATTAACACATAAGAGGAGATGAAGATACATGCCATAATTTAAAATTCAAAACACATCAAGCTACTATTACTTTGCATAGAAATACATTGACATACACATAGATACAAAAACAAAAAGAGATTAATGAACAATATAATGAATCAAATAAATGCAGGTAGGTCATATTCAATAAGCCATCAGCATTTAGTAACCACTGGTATAAATAACAAGGTACATATGCATGGACTCAATCGATTATGTAAGTACTGCAGCTTCATACACTGACACGGTCAATAGATGCACGCAGCCTGTCAACTAGGGAAGATGTCATGAGGAAAATTGTCAATAAGAAGCCAACTTTGAGATAAACCTAGTAAATAAGAACTTTGGAACATCCCGGGTATTCAAGATATCAGTGTTCAACACATCGAAGTTTCATTGTAGATTGAACAGATGAACAAAAGATTGCTTGTTACATTTTTGTTGCCTGCGAAGCGTAGCAGCACATAGGGATCCCTTTGTCCGGCATCTGTCTATCCATTTGTCCATCTGTCTGGTAGTCACACTTTCACATTATTGGCTATATCTTTGTAACTTAAAATGGTAATTTGACAAAACTTGCAAGGATTAACAAACAAACAAAGACCTTTTAGTTGGCGTCAAAATTTTGACCTTGACTTTGGAGTTTGGCCTGCATTTCAATAAATTTACCCTCGGCCATAATTTTGAATGGCAAGTGATAGGGCTTTGATATTTGATATGTATATTCATTATGATAAGGACTGTTGACCCTGACCTATGACTTTGACCTCGATGATTGACCTACTTTTAGAATTGTCCAGTGGTCACACTTTTTTCACATTACTATATTACATTTTATCTTTTAGTCCAAACTGATACTTTAGTTATTGTGAAGGTATCTATATCAAGTGTTTTGTTTATAAGTCTATGCTTGTGATGTCAATAAAGAAAATTAAGCCATTTCAAACGAAACCAAATCTAATGACTTGCGACCTTGACTGTGACCTTTTTGCTCAGAATAGCTGTTTTGGATTGTGTTGCAGTAATACAAAAAGCCCCAAAGGCAACACATTTGTTCACTTGAACACCAATTATAGTTATGTTTAGATAATAAACATATACATAAATATTCTCTTTTGAGACATATGTGAATATTTATTGTGGTTTTTTTTTTATTTCAGCAAAAGAGAGTTCTCAGACTCCGGTAAGTTTCTCAGTTTGATTATAATATGTTGATGATCTTTGTGGATCTTAGTATCCTTAGTCTTTTTCTAGAGCATACTATAGCCTTTAATTGGCCCCAAAGCTAGAGTGGCTTGAAGCCTCAAGGCTGGAACTAAATTGTAGCTACAAATTGCAATCAGAGCTAGAATGGACTAAAACCTTAGATCTAGAACTTACTATAGCCTCTCATAACCCTCAACTAGAATAGCTCATAGCCTCAGAGCTAGTACTTGCTGTAGCCTTTCATGGGCCTAAGAACTAGCATGGCTTATGGCCTCAGAGCTAAAACTTATTGTAGACGCCAATTACCCTCAGACCTAGCATGGCTTATAGCTTCAGAGCTAGAACTTATTATAGCCTCAGACTCTACATTCTCATGCTCCAGTAAGTATCTTAATGACATTTATGATATGTCAATGATCTTTGTGGGCCTCAAAGCTGTAGTACCTTAAAGCATTTTGCTTGAACTTGGCCTCAGAGCTAGAGAGGTCTAAAGCTTCAGAGCTATAGAAATCTGAAGCTTCATAGCTAGAGAGGTCTGAAGCCTCAGAGCTAGAGAGGTCTGAAGTCTCAAGGCTAGAGAGGTTTAAAGCCTCGGAGCTAGAACAGTATGAATCCTCAGAGCTAGAGAGGTCTAAAGCCTCAGAGCTAGAGGGGTCTAAATCCTCAGAGCTAGAGAGGTCTAAAGCCTCAAATCTAGAGAGGTCTAAAGCCTCAGAGTGAGAGAGGTATGAATCCTCAGAGCTAGAGAGGTCTGAAGCCTTGGAGCTAGAGAGGTCTAAAGCCTCAGAGCTAGAGAGGTATGAATCCTCATAGCTAGAGAGGTATGAATCCTCAGAGCTAGAGAGGTCTAATGCCTCAGTGCTAGAGAGGGCTAAAGCCTCAGGGCTAGAGAGGTCTAAAACCTCAGAGCTAGAGAGATATGATTCCTCAAAACTAGAGAGGTCTAAAGCCTCAGAGCTAGAGAGGTCCAAAGCCTCAGGGCTAGAGAGGTATCAATCCTCAGGGCTAGAGAGGTCTAAATCCTCAGAGCTAGAGAGGTCTAAATCCTCAGAGCTAGAGAGGTCTAAAGCCTCAGGGCTAGAGAGGTCTAAAGCCTCAGAGCTAGAGAGGTAGGAATCCTCAGAGCTAGGGAGATCTAAAGCCTCAGAGCTAGAGAGGTATGATTCCTCAGAGCTAGAGAGGTCTAAAGCCTTAGAGCTAGAGAGTTCTGAAGACTCAGAGCTAGAGAGGTATGAATCCTCAGAGCTAGAGAGGTCTAAAGCCTCAGAGTTAGAGAGGTATGAAGCCTAAGAGCTAGAGAGGTCTAAAGCCTCAGAGCTAGAGAGGTCTGAAGCCTCAGAGCTAGAGGGGTATGAATCCTCAGAGCTAGAGAGATCTAAAGCCTCAGAGCTAGATAGGTCTGAAGCGTCAGAGCTAGAACTTGCTGTAGCTTCTCATCGCTGTCAGTTCTTAGTTGGATGTTTGATTTAATTAAATAGAGAGTGTTTCAAGTTAATCTAACCAAGGTAAGCAGTATTTTCTAGGTACACCAGTTTCTTCAACCACTAAGGACTGCTGGCATTATCAACTGATACAATCCTGTGTGGCACTGAATCTAAACTCATTACTTATCCTCACACTCTCATTAACATTATAAAAGAATTGATACAAAAAAAACTGACCATTTAAAAATGTGGAAAAGTTTGCCATATTGTTTGAACATGACAGTCCATCATAACAACTTGAATGAGTCTTTATCAATGCTTTACACTATTTCAAATGGTACCCTATACATAATTATGTTTGCACATTCAGGAGAAGCCAGATTCTATAGACAGTTAATACCTAAATGTTTTCTGAATTCTTAATCAGTTAATGGTGTAAATGATTGCATTACATTGTTTGTGATATTTATATTTATATCTTATTTCAGTTAATGTGTGCAGTTCAATTCAAACAGTATGATATTATCACAAATAAAGTCATGGTGCAACTTTTGAATAAGATGTGGATAAAATATGCAAGGTATATTGATTACTTCATTACTACATTTTTCTTTTACAATGGATAATCATTTACATAGACAGTTAATACCAAAATGTTTTCTGAATTCTTAATCAGTTAATGGTGTAAATGATTGCATTACATTGTTTGTAATATTGATCCTTTCATAAACAAAAATCAATATTTTCAACATACAGTACATGGATATTGGTTTAGTAACAACTATGATATATTTTTGTATTTTGTAGATTTCGTGTGTGGCTGAACTTGTTTCTTAATTTCATTTATATCATTTTATGGTCTGTTTTGGGAGTTTTGATTGAGTATGATAAGCGACATGAGTACATTCTTCCTGATCATTGGTGGAGAATTGTTCTCTTGGTAAGTGGGTAATTTAAAAACCTGTAATGGAAATGAAAAACAGTGTAAGAATTAAATCATCTAAATTAAATAAACATTTTTTTAATTAACTCTTGAATTTGGTACTTCAAAATAAAGTTAAGAAAATGGAGCACATATAGTGTAATGGTTAAACACTTATATTGCAAGCCATCTGGATATACATCTCTTGCTTCTGTTATGTAATTCAAAGAAGAAAACTTTATTCCCCCCGTAACAAAGTTGGAATCAGGTTGTCCATCCGTCTGTATATCAGTCTGTCCGGTTCCTCTTTACGTAGAGTCAAGAAACCATACATACAGAGTCCCCATGGGATGAGGATGATCCCTATAGATTTTGGAGTCAAAAGGTTAAAGGTCAAGCGTGCTGGACATTGATATGGGTAAATGGTTTTGGCCCTATAGTGTTATCCTCTTCACCTAGAGTCAAGTTACCATACATACAGTCTCCCCATGGGATTGTATGATTCCTATCAATTTTGGGGTCAAAAGGTCAAAGGTCATATGTACTGGACATTGATATAGGTAAATGGTTTTGGGGCTCTATAGTGTTATCCTTTTCACCTAGAGTCAAGATACTCTACATACAGACTCCCCATAGGATGAGGATTATCCCTATTGATTTTGGGGTTAAAATGTAAAATGATTTCCCATATATATTGAACCTTTGTCTGACTAAGAGTGTGTGTGTGACAATTCCTTCAACAAAGGCCTCTCGTGTTAGGTCATTATCATCACAACACATACATCTCACAAGGAAAGCAACTGCATAAGTTCATACTACCCACAACTTCCCCTTCTCACCTGGGGTTTTGTCATGCCCTTGACCTGATCTCCACAAGATCAACCCATATTCAAAGAATCATTGTGCCAGCAGGGGATATTTGCATCTGCCCCATGGTGACAGTACAATATTAGTTCAAATCCGAATATAATATCAGACGGGATCATGATGATCTATTAGGGCACCTTGTCAAAATAATATACACTTCCTGATAACTTAAAAGCATATATATGAGCTTACCCCAAGGAAAAAAGGGGATTTAACACCTTGAAAAATTAGAAAATTTGTACTTATTTCTATGTAAAAAAAAATTCTTTTAAAATTTTACTTCTGCTTGTAGCTAGCTGCCATAGGATTTACAATCTGGCAGATCATTGAGGAAGTCCTGGAATTCAAAAGATCACTTAGAACAAATAATGTAAGTTAACTTGAAACGAAATAAAGTATGTGTCTTTTGTATCATATTGTGTATCATTTAGTGATCAGGAATATTGTCTTTTCTACACTGAACATACACTCGGAACCATATATAATTGTATTTTAGGAATGGGTTAGAGTTCGAAAGAAGAACATTGAGGATGATTTAGAATACTGCCATCCTCGTTGGCCAGAGGAAAGAGCTTTCTTGGAAACTGAATTGCAATCTCTGGAGGAGGGTGGGCCTAAGTACTTCAGTGATATGTGGTGTGTATCATTGATATAGAGAACTTATCATATCTATCTGCTAAAGTAAATTGTTTACTCTACTGTTTTTCATATTTCAAATAATTCTCCTTTGAGACAGTTTTCATTTAAAGGGTTGTTTATCAAATTAACTAAATGGTTCATCCATCAGTCATTTCTGTGTTTTCCTTGAAGATGAATTGATGTAAAGAGATGAACAAAATAATACACATATTTTGGGGGACCAGGTAGCGCAGTCAGTAGCGGACTCGCTTCTCACCAATGTAACCTGAGTTTGATGTGGTAAGTGAGATGGTGAGGCTGTCACCAACCTGGCTTTGTGGTTTTTCTCTGGTTTCCTCCCACAAACGACACCCTTATGCCAAGATCCGTGCCAACAAGCAAGATTTATATGAGTTGTTAACTTGTTTCTTAATTGTTGTAAAATAAATAAAGTTTAAAAAATAACACACATATTTAATCACATGAGCATATTACAGTCTTTATTTTTGAGTGCCTATAATATCAGAGGGTGAAGTTTGTATACTTTTATTTCCATCCATTTGAATTTACAGGAATTGGTTTGACTATTTATGTTACGCATTTCTGGTGGCCTGCATTGTGACACATCTGGTGGATATCATCCACCACAGCAGCATGTTGGCCTTGGCACACATTCGTATCATGTCTGTTACAATTATACTACTCTGGTTTAGAATCTTGAAAATTGTTCGTGCCTTCTCCTTGTTGGGTGAGAATACTTTTCAATATATTTGTCAAATTTTTACAGAATGTTTGTAATCTTAATCTTTTATTATATTATAAAGTCTGTGAGAAATATGTGAACTATTTTATACTGCAAATGTAAGTTTGCCACTGTAAATGCGGGTGGTTTGTGGTTTAATGCCAGTCTAACTGTGGGTGCTTTATGGTTTTCTCCACATGCTTGTGATTCCTCCACCACTAAACAGAGGGTCAATCATTTTTGTGTTTCCCCCACCACTAAACAGGGCAGCAATCATTTTTATGTTTCCTGCACCACTAAACATAATTTTTGATGAAATAATGCTGGGGTACAGTAAATGGCAAACAAACACAAAAATATGTGTTAAAATTTCCTACATGAACATAAATCATTAATTTTCTTTATATAAAAAAAAATTAAGCTGAGTTCATGAGAAAATTGATATTCAGATTGTTTGGTTAATGCCATATTTTTATTTTTCAGGGCCTTTTATTGTTATGTTGTCACATATGGCAAAAGATTTAGTACGTTTTATATTCTTGTACATGGATTTTTACATTCCATTTGGTAAGTGAATTTCTGGATAATTGTTTGTCATTTACTCCAAGAATTGAGAATCATGTTTATGTATATATATTTATTCTAATAAATAGCTATTTTTAACTGTAAATTCTCCTTCTTCAACAGTTATAATTGGTGGTCCAAGTCAATATTACAATTCTGCTTAGCAACAAATGTATTTTGATAAAGGAATAAAATGAATTGATAATATTTCACTACATCTTAACAGGAAATGAAGCTTCGATTTTATTTTATTTAATTCTGTTTTAAAGATCAAGTTCAGATTCTTCATATTATACTCACAATGTTTGTTTGGAATTTTTTTTCTTGTTTAATATCACACCAAGGTTATTGTATTTACATGGTGACAGTATCTGTTTGATACAATGCACAGAAATTTAGATCTTTGTAACAAACCTATCCATATCAATGATGGATCTATTAGTGCCACATTTACAGTGATGTAGGAATAGTACACCATTTGTCGGTAAGACTCGAACTAGGATCCTCTCAGACTTGAGCCAAGCTCCTAACTGATTGAGCTATGCCAGCTCATACTTATAGTGTACTTCGAGCTAGAAATGTCGGTAGCCCATTAGAATGGACATTCAGTTCTTTGAGATTACCTGATGACCAGTATTCAGGGACTTTCACTTTCTTGAATTATGATATTAACATCTTCATTTGTAGTTTTTGCATTTTGGATGATTTTCGGTGGAGATAAAACAAAGTATGAAGATTTAGGTAAAGGTAGTGGCGCTGAGAATGTAACAGTTAGTGGTTATGGTGATTTTGGACAGGTCATGTTTAGTCTGTTCCGACTGACACTGGTTGATGATTATCCTTATGACGTAAGTATCAAACACAGTAAGCTCTGATTAAGAAGGTTAGTAGTGCACCTGAACTATAACTTATCATCAATGACAATTAATGCTGGATCTCCTTCGCTAACACTGACCACCACTACATAGGTAGAAAATCCTCTCCATTACTAACACTGGCCATCACCACATAGGTAGAATAATTATTCATCTCTAACACTGGCTACAATTACTTAGGTAGAATACTCCTCTCCATCACTAGCACTGGCTATCACTACAAAGATAGAATACTCCTCTCCATTACTAAACACTAACCACTACTACATAGGTAGAATAATTCTCTCCATCACTAACACTGGCCATCAACACATAGATAGAAAATCCTCTCCATCACTAACACTGGCCATCACTACATAAGTAGAATAATTATTCCATCACTAACACTGACCATCATCACATAGATAGAATATTCCTCTCCATCACTAACACTGGCCATCACCACATAGGTAAAAATCCTCTCCATCACTAACACTGGCCATCACCACATAGATAGAAAATCCTCTCCATCACTAACACTGGCCATCATCACAAAGATAGAAAATCCTCTCCATCACTAACACTGGCCATCATCACATAGGTAGAAAATCCTCTCCATCACTAACACTGGCTGTCATCACTTAGATAGAAAATCCTCTCCATCACTAACACTGGCTATCATCATGTAGGTAGAAAATCCCCTCCATCACTAACACTGGTCATCACCACATAGGTAGAAAATCCTTTCCATCACTAACACTGGTCATCACCACATAGGTAGAAAATCCTCTCCATCACTAACACTAGTCATCATCACATAGGTAGAAAATCCTCTCCATCACTAACACTGACCATCATCACATAGGTAGAAAATCCTCTCCATCACTAACACTGGTCATCACCACATAGGTAGAAAATCCTCTCCACCACTAACAGTGGCCATCATCACATAGGTAGAAAATCCTTTCCATCACTAACACTGACCTTCACCATATAGATAGAATAATCCTTTCATCTCTAACACTGGCTACAACTACATGTACTTACATAGAATAATCTTCTCCATCACTAACACTGGCCATCATCACATATGTAGAATAATCATCTGCATCACTAACACTGGCCATCACTACATAGGTAGAATACTCCTCTCAATCACTAACACTGGCTACAACTACTTAGGTAGAATACTCCTCTCCATTACTGAACACTGACGACTTCTACATAGGTAGAGTAATCCTCCATCACTAAACAGTCTGACCACTCCTACATAGGAAGAATAATTCTCTCCATCACTAACACTGGCCATCATCAAATAGGTGGAAAGGATTATCTCCCATCATCAACACTGGACACCATTATCTTCTCCATCACTAACATTGGGCATCACCGCATAGGTGACAACACTGACAAAAACCACATAGTTAGAATAATTCTTATATGATGTTCAAGAACGAGCAAACATTCTTGTAGAGGGTACGGGTAGTATAACTCATCAAGAATGAGCAAACATTCCTGTAGAGGGTATGGGTAGTATAACTCATCAAGAATGAGCAAACATTCTTGTAGAGGGTACGGGTAGTACATGTATAACTCATCAAGAATGAGCAAACATTCCTGTAGAGGGCATGGGTAGTATAACTCATCAAGAATGAGCAAACATTTTTGTAGAGGGTACGGGTAGTATAACTCATCAAGAATGAGCAAAAATTCATGTAGAGGGTACAGGTAGTATAACTCATCAAGAATGAGCAAACATTCCTGTAGAGGGTACGGGTAGTATAACTCATCAAGAATGAGCAAACATTCCTGTAGAGGGTATGGGTAGTATAACTCATCAAGAATGAGCAAAAATTCATGTAGAGGGTACGGGTAGTATAACTCATCAAAATTAGAATTACTAATGAAAAAAAATGAAATATGTTTGCATCAATGGTAGGAATTTGTGTTGAGTTTGCTTTCCATTTGGAAAAATCAAGGACAATAAATGTATTGATCTATGAATAATTCTATGAAGGAATATACACATATCTTTGGTTTTGTATCTATCCTGTATTTGTTTTAACAATTTCACCTTAAACTAGATTAAATCTCTAACAATATTTGACAATTTGCTTCAGTAATGTTAACATTAATGTTTATAATCTGACCCATCAGTCCCTTTTGACAATGAGATGGTTTTCTCATTGTCGTAAAGGGCTGACAAGTGGGACTATAATGTTTAGGGTTTGGTATTAAATCGTCTCATCTGTGCAGTCATGTTGATCATGCTTCCTTCATGTTTTACTAGGAAATGAGATCTGTGGATCCTATAATGACAAATGTATTGGTTGGATGTTGGCTTGCCTTGTCAGCTATCCTATGTCTCAATCTTCTGATTGCTTTACTCTCAGACACCTTTCAGAGGTAATTATGATGTTTACTTTGAAGGTTTGTTTTATACTTTGCATATGCTTTCAGCACTAATATATAATATTTTTATGACATTACACATGAAAATGAAAACTTTTGATATTCAATGTTCTTTCACTGCTTGTGACTACATTATGATATTATATACTATTTCTGAATTTTCTTATTTCTCTATTTGAATTCCAAAATATTTCGATAAAAAGCACATGACTGCAGACAAATATACTTGACATTTCATTTATAGAATTTCATTCATTACAAACTGATCTTAAAGAGTTTTGTTCATATCCTGTGCCTATGTAAAATTTAAAGATTTTGATAGATTTTATTATAAAAAAGTGGTATATCAGAACATCTGATGTTGCCAAACATTTAGGTGTGGAATATCCTTCCTTTACAAAGATTAGTTGTCAGGGTTCGACATTTCAAAATTTAAAAAAAGAAACTGAACTGCAATTCTTTTTGAAAGCAGTGAGAGAACAACGATCAGGAAGTTGATTTTTAAAGCAAGCTCGGCAACTTTAAAATTGGGATCAAAGTTCACTTGTTGGACTATTTGGTTGTCATCTCTCTGTTATTTTCTAATTTTGCAATTGGTAGATACCCTTTTACCCTCATCATTAACTCTGTATATTCATTAATAAAATAACATAACACAGTGAGTAAATTGTTTAGATTTTATTTTATTTATTACAGTAGGTATAGAGTTCAGTACTGACAAATTGTTGGACAAGTGAAATTTATATTCGGAAAAGTAAATTTCATGGCTACTTGTCTGACTGGACAAGTAGGGTAAAATGTTAATGTCGAGCCCTGGTTGTCTAATGGGAGAACGTTTTGCAGAACCCTTCATGCTTTCATCATATTGCTTAATTTCAGAGTGTACGACAATGCTCAAGCAAATGCAGTCATGCAGAAAGCCATAACTACAACAAATGTTTGGGAGGGATTGTCTGTATCAAGTCGTGCAAAATTCCTCAAGCATATTAGTCGAAAGTGTGCACCATTACAGATGTACTATGATGATGATATGACAGAAGGAGGTGATGAAGACTTGCAGAAAGTCACAATACAAATAAAGGTATTGCTCTCATTACTACTATTAAATGAAGAGAGAGAATGGTAATTAATCACTGTAAACTGCACTCTACGAAATGCACATTGTTTATAAGTAATATTGTCTTAACTTACATTTCACAGGCTTTTCGGTAAAAGTAAACAAAAAAAATACCATTTTTCATCATATTTTACTAGTAATGTTTTGATACTTTCACATTATTTCACTTGTCATATTAAATTATTTCAGGAGGATCTTGATGATCTAAGAGAGAAATGGCATGATCAGTTTGGATCAATAAGAAGAAAGGTAATCAAACAATCGTAAATTCATGAATCTTAATAAAAAAGTACTATTGGGTGCAAATATGAGAATGGAAGTCACAGCTTAATTAATAAAATGTTTAATTCAGCATATTTTGAAATGGTAATAAATTCCATCCCAATCCTTTTTTTGTATCTTTCTATCGTCTTTGTGTTTTGTAACATGTAAGGAGTATGTAAGGAGTACTGGTATATGAGGAGTAAATGCAAGATAACATCTTATTCACAATTTCTGCCTTTGGATAGTATGTTAATGTGTTATAAGTAGTAATAAAGTCATGTTTTGGATGGGGGTGTACAGCTCCCCTTTGGGGATGGTAAAGTATAAAGATACATGTACCGCAGTTTTGGACTAGGGATGTTTCTAATCTCACATACATTTTTCAACAGCGTAACTTTTTTAAGGTAGGTCACAGTTTTTGTTTATTTATGATTTTTAGTGTATTACATTCAGCTGTTGTTTTTGTGCACGTTTTGAGATGTCATAGTAAATGCCAGTGATTCTGTCGCATAGAATTGGAATATCAACCATCATGGTATTCGACAAAGAAAATAAAAAATGTAAGTGAAATCAGTGATATACACATGACAAGATCCTTTGCCCAAAAAATGGTCGTCTTTTCCCTTTAGAATAAATTAATTCATCAACCTGAGCATACACATTTTTCAGGGGCAAGTCTTCTTAACACTTATATGAAGTATAATGGACAAAATAAAGTACACCTCAACCATAGAAAGTGTCATTTTACACAGCCAGAAGGTTTTAGCACCAAGCACATTAAGTTCATTAAGATCACTTTATGATGTGATATGCAGTGAATACTTACTGATTCTAAATTTTGTTTTGGTCACCGGCAGGAGATCTGTGAGCATTTGGGACTTCCATATGTCTGTTCCAATTTCAGGACTTAATGTCATTGTGAACCACATTGATGTAGGTTCCCAATACAGATAATGTTAGGGGCAGGTTTTGTTTAGTGGTTAAGGTGCTTGGCTTTTGGCGATGACGATCCGGGTTCCATTCCTGGATTATGCCACTTTGTTTTATAGGTTGGTTACCTCCTGCTTCCAAGTCGTGATATAACTGAAAAATTGTTGAAAGCGACATAAAACATCACTCAACCAACCAACAAATAATGTTTTCTGTCCATTTTGCCATCCACCTATTTGTCTGTTTGTCTGTCTTTTTAACCAGATGGTTTCAAATTTCACATACAGATGCAGATTATGGAAGGAATATGTTAAGTTAAGTTTAATGGGTTTTTTTGGGGGGGGGGGGGTGGAGGAGGGGGGAGAGCTATTGAATATCATCACTTTGCTCAGTTATTATTTGTTACAGAATGATGATGATGATGATGACGGTGATGATAATGGTGATAACAGAGGAACTGGTGGTCAGAAGAATGTCTCAATAGAGAAGTTTGAAAGTGAAGTTGAGAGTCTAAGAAAAGGGATAAAGGAAATGCAAGCACAACAAGAGGATCTGCTGAAGATTTACAAACGGGATATGAGTGTCATTAAATCTTTGTTGTGTGAAGTGACAGGGAGGAGTGCAGATGGTAGGAAATTTTAATTGAAGATTGTCAGTTTTAATTTTTGAGCCGCTGTAGCTCTGGGGATAACATGCTTTGCTTGAAAGTGTTCAGCCAATAAATCATCAGTACACTAAAAGGGTAAAAATTGAGGCCCTTTGCCATGGTAAACATTGTAGCTCAGTTAATAACATGCTTTGCTTGAAAGTGTTCAGCCAATAAATCATCAGTTCACTAAAAGGGTAAAAATTGAGGCCCTTTGCCATGGTAAACATTGTAGCCCAGTTAATAACATCATTAGTATACTAAAAGAGTAAAAGCTGTGGCCCTGTGCAATGGTAGACATTGGCACTTATAAGACTTAACGTGGGTCTGCTTAGTGTTGGCATGTATAAGACTCTACTTAACGTGGGTCTACTTAGCATTAGCAAGTATAAGACTCTACTTAACATGGTTCTGCTTAGTGTTGGCAAGTATAAGACTCTACTTAACATGGTTCTGTTTAGCGTCAGCAAGTATAAGACTCTACTTAACATGGTTCTGCTTAGCGTTGGCAAGTATAAGACTCTACTTAACATGGTTCTGTTTAGCGTCGGCAAGTATAAGACTCTACTTAACATGGGTCTACTTAGCATTAGCAAGTATAAGACTCTACTTAACATGGTTCTGCTTAGTGTTGGCATGTATAAGACTCTACTTAACATGGTTCTGCTTAGCGTTGGCAAGTATAAGACTCTACTTAACATGGTTCTGCTTAGCGTTGGCAAGTATAAGACTCTACTTAACATGGTTCTGTTTAGCGTCGGCAAGTATAAGACTCTACTTAACATGGTTCTGTTTAGCGTTGGCAAGTATAAGACTCTGTATATTGTGTGTCTGTTACAAAAATCATAACTTCTGTGCAGTAGAGCAGGTAGATACCATTAATGTATAAGTGAAGTAATCTTAATGTGATGTAAAACAATTAAAGAAAAAAGAGCAGTTACCGGCTCAGTTATGTGGCAGAAGTCACCATGGAGACTTAAACCCATAATACATTATACATAGTACATGATACATTATACATTATACGTAATACTTTATACATAATACATTATACATTATACATGATACATTGTGGGTATTTTGTTTAATGAAGCCGGCGTGGCCTAGTGGTATCACGCTGGACTCCTGATCGGGAGGCCAGGGTTCAAGTCCTGCTTTGTTGGTGTCCTGTCTTTCGGATGAGACAGTAAAAACAGAGGCCCCATGTCGTGGTATGCATGGCACGTTAAAGATCCCTAACTACTTTGGGTGGGTCCGTTGCAAAGGTCAAAATTTGTATGCCCTGCATCAGGCAGATGCCGTCACCATATACGTGAAATATTCGTGGTGTGACATAAACAATAATCAATCAATCAATCAATATTTTGTTTAATCATATATTTAACAATTCTCTGATATGAATGTTTAAAATTCTGACAGTATCTGAAAAGAAGATGTAAATTCTATAGCTTGATGCAATATCTATTTTTGCAGTTCAGTATATATTGAAAAATGTCACAAAGTACAAAAATTTGTGAAACTTGTTATAAATTTATCGTGAAACTTGGTTTATTAGTAATCTATTTTAATTTCTAAACTGTCTGTGTTTATAATTCCAGAAATGGAAGAGCCTCCTGAGGTGTCAGAAAGGTGAGTATGTATAATTAATGTGTGGAATAAGCTAAAGTGTATAATAAGTTAGTGGCATAGTACTGAGCTAAGGCAGATGAGAAATGAATATCACTTACAAAGACAATTTATACATGTACGACTTTTGACCTCGTATTTGTTTATGTATGATATTTGTTGGATTAATGTGGATTTCAGAAAGATACTAAGGTCCTTGATGCCTTGATTGTTTATATGTATCCAGCTTGTAGTTCCCTTGAAACTAAATGTTAAAGATGTGTACATCTGATGGCATATGATTAACCATCCAACTGCTGAAGTACTGAAGACGAGTAGTAAAGGGGTTTGAAACTTAAATGTTAATGTTCATAGGATTTAATAATCATGGCAGAAACGGTGGTAATTCACAATTATAATTTTTTAGCACAATTAAACTTTCCTTATGGTATTTAAAATAGTCAGATAAAATAATAAGAATTGTAAAACAATATGATCAAAGCTTTCTACATATATAGTTTCATCCCTGAGATTTCTTTGTTGAGTGGTTTTGTTTTTTTTTTTCATTCTGTCACTGTGACATACAGTTGGTTTCGAGATGATAACAAAGGTTCCATACAAGCCATACAACACAAATATAGACATATAGATACTTATTAAAATTGAAAGATGCCAATTGGTTTTGGGGTCAAAGGGTCAAATGTCAAGGTCACTCCTGGTGAATATAGATTGCAGTTATTGGTTTCTTGATGGTAAATTAAGTACTCTTCATCTTATACAAAACAAAATTTTGATTGGGAAGAGAAAGATACCTATTAATTTTGGGGTTTATAGGTCAAAAGTTCAGGTCACCATTCATAAAAACAGACTGAAATTATTGGTCTCCAATTAATAAATCAAGTATCATGCATCCTATACAAACCATATTTGGATGTATTAAATCTTATCAAAAGGGGAGGGTTGCCTATTGATTTGAGATCAACAAGTCCACATTTGGAACATATGTTTTACAGACATCTAAAGGTTATAGCAACTATGTTTAAGTATGGTGTTTTTCAGTGGTAATTTAAGTCACTTATTATTGTTTGTATCTAGCCAAGAGGGAGACAAAGTAAAGAAATTGAAAAAGAAGAAAAAGAGGAAGACAGCTGAACCTGTTGCATTAGCAGAGCCTCTTTTTGAACCACCAGTATCCTCATCTGCACATACAGGTAATAAACTGGGTACATTATAACAATCTTAATTTTGCCAGTTCCGATTATTGGGCCAGAATTGCTTAATTCCAGACCTATAGTGATCATAGAGTAAGAAAATTCAGGATATTTTCCTTGGGAAATGAAAAAAAAATTTTTAAATTTGTATTTAATCCTCTGGAAAAGCAATCTTCAGTTCTCAGATCCAGGCAAGAATTACATGTGTATGAAGTCAGAGAGAAAATTTGATACAAGATCAAGAACTATTATGCAGTATTAAGCTACACAAAATAAGCACATCTTTATTTTATTTGAAGTATGTCATTTTCTTTTTCTAGCATTTTATATCTGGTTTGTTTGTGAAAATTAGAGGAAATTTTCATTCTACAATTGTGTAAAAAAAGGATGGGGAGGATAGAAAACTAAAGAATAATTTTTCATGCAAGCAGTTGTAGGGATATTTTTTTAATGAATTTCACTTGTTTTACTAAATTTGTAACCAAATCTTGTAGATTTATTACCTGAAGGTACTTAACAGTTTTGAAATGTGTACAGCTATAGAGAAAACTATGAAAGAAGTTTAAATTCCTGATGTGTATTTTTTTATTTGTTATTTATATAAACATGTACCCTGTCTGATGCCAGATATAATTCAGTTCAATTATACATTTATATATACCTGTAACTCCAACCCTCAAGTTTATTCAGTCTTTTCATAGAAAAATTTATAATTGTGGTGCTTATACAAAAAGCTGAATAAATAAAGAAGTTAAACTATGAAGTTTTTGAGGTATTGTAAAATTTAGGAAATAATAAAACTCCTCTCAATATCAAAAATTGAAATATCTTTGATATATGAAATATCTTTTAATTTCTAACGATTCAGACACAATATTTGATTTTCCTTTATGCTTTTAATCGACAGAATTTACTTTAATTGTCTTCATTATGGCCTAGCCTACATGTATACAGCATTCTTATGAAATATATACAGTCAAGTTTATCTAACAGAAGGGAATAAAGCATATTTTGTTTCTTTCACAGGGACCAAGTTCATTGCTAAACCATGCATATTTCCAAGAAATACAATTTTTAGTCATTTTTCTGCTTTCAGACTACCCACCCCTTCTGCATGTAGAGTGGGGGGGGGTTGTTCCATAAAACCATTTTTAGTGCCTTTATTCATCAAAAATGACTCTGATACATGCAAACGTTTGGTAGTCATGAAGTCTAATTTCGTAATTTCTTTTAAGGTTTGAGATGAATTGTAGATTAGGGATTCATAAATTAAAATAGTATCACATCTACTGCATCATCCTCATACCATCTATATCAATCTCAGGTGTGTCATCTATATTAATCTCAGGTGTGCCATCTATATTAACCTCAGGTAAGCCATCTATTACAATCTCAGGAGAGTCATCTATATCAATATCAGGTGTGCCATCTATATTAATCTCAGGTGAGCCATCTGTTACAATCTTGGGAGAGCCATCAATAGAGCCATCTATATCAGTAGCAGGTGTGCCATCTATATTAATCTCAGGTGAGCCATCAATTACAATCCCAGGAGAGCCATCTATATCAATATCAGGTAAGCCATTATATTGATCTCAGTGAGCCATCCATTACAAAAACAGGAGAGCTATCTATATGAATATCAGGTAAGCCATGTGTTACAATCTCATGAGAGCCATCTATATGAATAGCAGGTGAGCCATCTGTTACAATCTCATGAAAGTCATCTATATGAATATCAGGTAAGCCATCTGTTACAATCTCAGGAGAGCCATCTATATGAATATCAGGTAAGCCATCTGTTACAATCTCAGGAGAGCCATCTATATGAATATCAGGTAAGCCATCTGTTACAATCTCAGGAGAGCCATCTATATGAATATCAGGTAAGCCATCTGTTACAATCTCATGAGAGCCATCTATATGAATATCAGGTAAGCCATCTGTTACAATCTCAGGAGAGCCATCTAGTATATCACTCTCAGGTGAGCCATTAGTGCATCTTGTTTATGGTATTTCTTGATCTGTGAATATATATATACATGTATATATCTTTTGCAGCTCCTATGGTGGATGTTTCCACTGTGGACTTTTCCTCCCCCATGATTCCACACATGACCAGAACATCTTCTTACCCTACAGGAACAGTAAGTGATCTCATTTGTTTCAATGTGTTAGTAGTAACATTCCATGTTTTCACTCTGCAACACAAATATTTTTATTTATATGCCTTAATTTAGTGTGAAGTCCTGAAGTACAAACAAGTTTATTATTATGGTCATTTTAATACCAATAGTATGTCATAAAATAGTTAGTATATCATGGTTATTGTTGTTCTGTTCTTTTGTCAGTTAATCAGTAATAAAGAAAAGAATAATTACCGGTATAGCGTGTTTAAGTTTCATATATACACCATCTTCGAAACTAACCAAATTTTGAAAAAAAAAAATTAAGTCAAATCTAATTGATTTTATAGTAAGAAAGGGATGTAATTGATAGTATCATGAAGGAAAAGTTATAGGTCATCATGCTTCCAATGAAGATACGGCCTGCTATAGAGGTACATACACCTCATTGTCTAGAGTATTTCACTATCTTGAACCAGTGTCTTAATAACGCCTTTTTATTAGAAACTGATTCAAAAAACCAACAATGCAATATTTATTTAAAGTACTTGGGAATATACCAATGAGAAATAAAATTGCCAGCTTATTTTCTGTTGGGGTATCTTTCAGAAAACAATGAAAAATGTGGACATTGACAGTTGATCTTTTAAAAATATTAACTGACCCCTCCCCTTCTTCTGCAAAGGTTTTCGTGTTTTAAATCTACTTCATGCTCAGTTCGATCTTATACCTTATAAACTATTCCTTAGAATATTATATTTCACACAATTATCACCTTGGAGAAGCACTATTTAATGGTCAAGGTCAATCGGAAGAACTTAAAATAACTGCCCATCAGAATTTGATCATACTTCACAGAATTGTTACGTATGACTTTCAAATACATGTCATTCAATGTCATTTCTAACAGATCAAGGTCACATAGAAAAAATTAGAACTGAATATACCAAATAAATAATCAAAAAAGATTCCACTGCAGTTTGTTTTTGTTTTATGTCATACAAATTAGGTATGCACATTACTTTTGATGAGAGTTGTTGAAATATGTTGCATTGACCATTTAGTTACTTTATGAAAACCAGCTCCAGCAGGCAGAAGCACCCTATAGACAACAAGATTTTCATTTGTAATACTTATGACGTTACAAACAGATGTGTCATTCGTCGGTGAGCTGTCAGACCTTAGATGACATAATCAACATTATCGTGATGCTTGAATATTAAACGCTTAAAGGACAAGTTAGGAAAGATAACCCCGTTTGTTGTGATGGAAGAGTTATTGTTAGCAGTGTATCTATGAACCTTAAAAACATTCAGTATGTTTTCATGAATCCCTCTTTATTTGCAATTTGTGTATTACCTGTAAAGCAAAGTGATGTATAGGGATCACTTTGTCTGTTTGTCAATCGGTCAGTTGGAAGGTTAGTCTGTCAGGAGTCACTGCAGTCGCCATTTATAAAAATGGATAGCATTCCTTCTAATGCTCTAGTTACAGATTATTAATGTAATGGTCAATATATCGTTGAATTTTAAAAGGAATTTTACAATGGATAACATTTTACTTATACCTTTTTCAGCAAGATCCTTCCACAGAGTGCTGATCAACAAAAGGTGCCTCAAAGTGAGAACAGGATGCAATTGCATTGGTTAGTAACTGGAGATGGCAACAGAAAGTGAGGATGCTGAGGGTGTAATAGTGTAAGGCAGGGATGCTTCAGCAGCTATGATGAAGAGTAGATTATAGGACTTGACTGAATGTAGGATATCTAGAGTTTTCTGCTCTTGTAAACACTATGACAGACTAATAATACAAGGATTTGCTCAAACAGACCTCAAACATTTTTAAAGTTTTGTGCCGAAAAAATGCTTTGTACACTTTTACTCTGTATATAAACTATGTAATATCTGTGATGTGTTTTTACTGGGGAATGCCCTCTATGTATATTTAAACAAATCCTTGTGAATCTCGAGTTATTTTAAATTAATACTGGTGCTGGATATGTCAGGTCAATACTTATTCTTTGATTTGTTCGGTTCTAACATGGAATGTAAAGTATTTATTTTGAAGAGATGTTGAAGGATGTCCATGATTTATTTACTGACTGTGTTTGACACAGAGCTGTGATACCAATTTTATATATGTTGATAACAAAATAGTCAAATTATATTGATATTTGTGTATCGTATAGTCTTTTGTGTGTGTATGTATGTATATATATATATATATGTATGTATGTATGTATGTATGTATATATCATGCAGAACTTTTGTAGTTATTCAATTCAACTCTAAGTAGTTCTTTTCAGAAAGCATTACATAGCATATTCTTAACAATAAGTATTTTTACTTTATATGTTTTTTTTTATTTTACTTAATGTTTTAGATGAAATTTGCTTGATATTACTAATAACTATGATGTAATTGTTGTTCTTGTCATTTATATTTGTTTTTTATTTACATTTTTATCTTGTTTATCCATGGTCCTCAAACTCCAACCAGTGCCATGGAAGGAAAGAATTTATACCAAGATGTCTTTTCCTTTTCCCTTTTTTACATTTGATATTGATGAACTTTTTATATTCTTGAATGAAATAACATCTGAATATTTTGAGAATTAGAAAATCATCTGCTTCATTTATTCTTGCAATATGGTTAAAGAAAAGTGGACAGATGGAAAAAGGCTCATACACCCAGATGCAATTCTGACTCACCAAATTTTCAGATTGTTGAAAATAAATTTCTTAAATGTGTGCATGTTTTAATTTTATCTTTCCAAGAAAGGAATCAAGTAAATCTTTATCAAGGCTATATTTTAGCATACTGGTCATATATTGTCAGGAAAGCAGTCATTTTATTGCATGAAAAACCATACCATCTTCTGCAGTTTAGAAATTTTTACCCAGTCAACAAAATTTGTTTGTTGTCATCACTTGTTTATGGTAATGCAAGGTAAATTTTAATTTGTGTCAATAGTTGTTGATATTTTTGATATGTTACATTGTTGAAACTGTTTGTCAGTATAATAATATTAAGCGAATTAATTTTCACAGTCTAACTGATCATGAAATATGATTTTAATAATCAAAATGAAACTTTTGATAGCATATAGTAAAGGGTCCTTATATGTATGTTACATTTATGTAGGTAACATATACATATATATATATACACACACACACACACACACACATATATATATATATATATATATATATATATATATATATATATATATATATATATATATATGTATATGCTACCTACATAAATGTAACATACATATAAGGACCCTAAATATATATATATATATATATATATATATATATATATATATATATATACATGTATATATATATACACACACACATATATATATATATATATATATATAGTTGACTTTCAATAATAGATCGAATTTCAAGGGACCATGAAAAACAATTACACTGAAGTGAAGTTTGAGTTAGGGATGTAGATTTATAAGTTAGTTTGAATAAATGGGAAATCAACATATTGAGGTTCAAGTAAACAAGAGTCAATTGCATATTATTTCACAGGTTTCTAATTTGAGCTTTACCAGTAAGTATTCATGAAAATAGTCATTATTTTACATTTATGGATACTGAAATTGTTGTTAGTGAATAAGGTAACTTTTATTTCATTTTCTGACTAACAGTGATATATGTTTTATATGTGTACTGTTGTTACTTAGAACATTGTTGGCAAAATCTCATTACTTGTATTATTAATCAAACTGTATTTTTATAAATATGTCTACCAGCAATGCCACTTTGCTTTTCCAGTAGGTTCCTTACATAGTATATCTAGTGACTTTGCCATGCATCATTTACTATATTGTAATATATTTGATATTTTTAGGGTAGGACAGAATAAATAATGTACTATAAATACAAACTGCATTGTGTTTTTATTTTAGATAGGGTTTTTAAGCCATTCTTCAGCAAAAGTGTATAAGATATACAATAGTGCTACAGTCATGTTTAATACATGTATTTAATATTTCCTCTTACATTTTATGTAATGATGAGACCATATTACTGTAGCGCATTATGGAACAAGTCAGTGAGCGAGAAGATACTGCTTATGGTTTGACACCAAATTATAATAAGTAATAGTACTAAAGATAACTACTAGTATGATGATGCTGATAAGATAACTACTAGTATGATGGGGGGCAGGCTTGGTGTAGTGGTTAAGTGCTTGGCTTGTGGCGCTAACGATCTGGGTTCGATTCCCGGGTTGCGCCACTTATGATGTTTAAGGTTGGTAACCTCCTTCTTCCATGTCGCGATATAACTGAAATATTGTTGAAAGCAAATGTTGCTAATTAGATAACTACTAGTATGATGTTTCTGATAAGCAAAATTTACTTTTTTACTTCAAACTTTGCATATATGTTTGCTTTTATTTCCCTGGTTGCTCTTTAGCATATTTAAATGAATGAAACTTAATGAATGGTCTGTGAATAGACCTATACCATTCTACTTGCCTAAGATGATACACTCAGTTACAAATATTAATGAATATGATCCCTGTAATTCCTGGACCCTTAGAAGTTGTATTCCAGTGATATTCAGTGAAGATCTCCTCATTACTAATACATATATTTGAATGAGATCCAACACAATCCATGCTGCTGCTCTTGACAGCATCTGAATTTCAAACTGATCTGTATAAATAATGTGTTCATTTAAGTTCATCAGTATGATATATACTCATATGAAAGGACTGTAATACTCATCCATGCATTTCTATTATCCATTTGTCATCTGCCTTCATGTAGATGCTCAAGGTGTTTGCATCCTTTATTCAACACCTTCGAGTTATGATCAACTATGATTATGAATGCAGCAATTCATACTGAAACCGAGAGAATACATCCATGATTTCCGTAGCTGCATTCGAAGTTCTTTACAGCAGGTTAGTATGGAGTTTTCTTTGTGTTTTACTTTTTGTGATGGTTCTTTTTTTCAAATCAGTCAAAATCATACTGCTGGCAAAAATTAAGCAAATAAATATTGTGACCTAGGCTAGTATGAAAATAAATGATCTAGCGCTCTTAAATTCATAACCACCCACCCCATTCCCCCTAGAATCAAATGTTCATCTACTTAGAAAACCGCACAAAATCATATGTGAATATTGACTGTAAATGATACAAGTCATGTTGACTAGTAAGCTAAGGCAAAGCAACTAGAAGTAAAATAATGGTTCTCTAACAGCACGGTTACTCATTTCGATATAATAAACCTCTACTCCACTATCGAGTGTTGTGGTATATCGTGCAGAAGGGAAATATTTCAAGGTGAATTTAAAATAGATCTTGCTTTCATCTAAGTGTAATATGACATATCAAAAGTATCTAAATTGATGACTGCAGACATAAAAGATAAAACATATATAAATTTTAAGTTAAATATCAGAATATTTCAAATATGTCATAGGACATTATGCTGTGTGTATTTAAGAATAACAAGGCGAACTGCAATAGTAATACTGAACAGAAATGACATTCGAATGTCAACGTCACGACCAGAATGCGTATATAGAGGTGCAAAATACATTCTGAAGTAATATGAAGCGAATACATCACGTCCAGTATTTAGTTATCTACTCATTTGTCTATATATTTATTATGCCCCCCCCCCCTTTCGGAGAAGGAGGGGCATATTGTTTTGCTGCTGTCGGTCGGTCCATTTCAGTTTCCGCTCATTATCTCTGGAGCCAATGAGATATTGAATTGATATTTGATATACTAATACATCTAAAGATATTTAGGCCAAGTTCAAATTTTGTTATGGTTCAATAATTTTTGTGAGAGTTATCCCCCTTGGACTTAGAACATATCTTAAAGTTAGCAGTTTCCGCTCATTATCTCAGGAACGGATAGAGATATTGAATTGATATTGTGCATACAGATACATCTTAAGGATATCTAGGTCAAGTTCAAATTAGCTTATTGTTCAATAATTTTTGTCGGAGTTATTCCCCTTGGACTCAGGGAATTTCTCAACATTAGCAGTTTCCGCACATTATCTCTGGAACCAATTAAGATATTGAATTGATATTTGATATACTGATACATCTAAAGGATATATAGGTCAAGTTCAAATTTGGTTATGGTTCAAACATTAATTGTGAGAGTTATCCCCCTTGGACTTCGGAAATTTCTTAAAATTAGCAGTTTCCACTCATTATCGCAGAAACAGCTAGATAAATTGAATTGATATTTGGTATACAGATACATCTTATGGACGTCTAGGTAAAGTTAATAAGTTATAATTAAGATACATGTCTTTAGCATATTTATTTCGATTTTGCTTTGTGTCTGTTAATACTGATGTCTAAATTAAATGAAGACAAGTGAAAAACCTGTTAATCATTAGACACAAGCTTTTGAATGGACAAATTTTGTTTGTGGGTGATTATGAGAAGTAGATGACCTCTAATGTGGTCATGTGAGTTATGCCCACGTTACAAAAATAACCAGGGGGAGCATATACTAAGTTGGCGTTGCTCTTGTTCATTCATTCACAGGGGTGACCTTACATTGAGAAATTCCCAAGACCTAATCCATAATAGACTAGAGAAATTCCCAAGACCTAATCCATAATAGACTAGTAATACGTCAATATGTACATATTGACGTATTGACGTATTACTAGTCTATTATGGATTAGGTCTTGGGAATTTCTTTAGTCTATTATGGATTAGGTCTTGGGAATTTCTCAATGTAAGGTCACCCCTGTGGTTCACTTGCGTCACTGGAAAAGCTCATCGATAAACAAGTGAGGAGGTGGGTAGGAGTGTCCCAAAGATTCACCGTCACTGGTCTCTAGAGCCTCTCGGCGAAACGTCAGCTGCCCATTGCACTAGAGGAATGCAGAGTAGGGAAGCCACAATCGATCATGACGTCCGAGAATTCCAGGGAGTTAGAAGGCAGGCAAGAGGGAAAAGGCTTACAACCAAAGTAGCAGACTTTACAGAAAACCGACTTTGATACAGTACAACGTTAGCACAATAGCAAATGGACGGCAAGAACTGTGTATCAGTAAAGGTTCCTTCCAGACGAATGCAGTTGTACAACCCAGATGTAGTATGGTTCAGAAAAGTAAGGGAGGAGGAGACGACGTACACAAACACAGAGGCACTGGTTGGACACGGTGGAAAACAAAACTGCGAGCCACTATAGTTTGTCAGAAATCTGCATGTATCCATAGTAACATCTCGAATTCCGTCTCATATGTTTAACAACACCATGCCTACGCCATGAAATCTCCTCAGATAGGGCCTTGTGGAATATTCATCTGCGTCTTGAGCACTTCTTGTCATCATGTAGGCCTAACACCGCAATTGCACAGGGCAGATATTATACTTGGAGGCACAACGAGGTACATAGATAATTAGCAGCCGTACGGAAATGGAGACGACAACACCAAAAGTTAGTATTAATTGCCTTTGTAGGACATGAAGAGGTAGAGAAGAAACCACAAACATTGTACCATCCAACCGGAGGCCGGATAAGGTATACGTACTACACATGGTCAAAAAATACTAAAAGACTCGTCGTCATAGAGCTTTCATTCCCCTAGGACGCCAAACTTCGTACCATCCAACCGGAGGCCGGATATGTTACGTACTGCACGTGGTCAGGGAATACTAGAAGACTCGTCGTCATAGAGCTTTCAGTCCCCTAGGACGCCAAACATCGTAGTATCGAACCGGAGGCCGGATGAGGTACGTACTACACGTGGTCAAAGAATACTAAAAGACTCGTCGTCATAGAGCTTTCACTTCCCTATGACGCCAAACATCGTACCATCCAACCGGAGGCCGGATAAGGTACGTACTGCAGGTGGTCAAGGAATACTAGAAGACTCGACGTCATAGAGCTTCCAGTCCCTTAGGAATGGAGATTTACAGAGGCCCATGAACGGAGAAAGGCTGGGGTGTCTAACGTGTTTACTTGGAGCACAGTTCCTGGCCGCTGGGGCACTATACCGGTAGCTAAGCTTAACGCTACTCGCACAGAAACGGTGCAGCCACTAAATCGTAATATGGTCACTTTCAGCATTTCCGTCGTTAACGCATGCTCATACATTTATGGTTATACATATCTTGGCTTCTGATATTACGCACTGAAATTTCTTCAGCACCAGATCTATAGTTTCAAAACAATATTATAAAAAATGCGTTGAACTTTCTTCAGCTACAGTGGTCTACCACGATACGGTGGTAGGATATAGTGAGTCCTGCAGAATAGAGTGGCAACTTGGATTCGACCCCGGTGCCTTCAGGCTGTACTACAAGGCAATTTTTTCGCTACAATGTACATGTATTTGACGAACTATTACATCAACACAACAACCCAACCCCCATTCTTCTTTGAATACTGTGTGATTAATATTACTTTCATCAGAGACATATATATGTCCCTGTGTTAAGGATACCCAACATATTAATGGATATCATTTTCCCTTCAAATATATATAAATGTGTATCTTTCTAACCACAAAATATATAAATTTCTTTAAGTAAGGCAATGATATTTTACGCCGGGTTTTGAAAGTAGAAGTTAGTAAGTGGTACAAGTACATGAAAGCAGACATATTAAGGCTGATTTAAATCATATCTTTATTCCGCTTCTTTATCCGCAAAAGGACGAATAGAGATATGGAGAGACATATACAGTGGCAGATGTAGAGGGGGACAGGGGGCCCGGGCCCCCTTCTGGCCACATATTTACTTGTAGAAAATCCAGATTTTGCACTAAAAGTGGCTGAAAAAAGTTTGGCTAATACCCGTTTGTCCCCCCTTTTTTTCGGAAATCCTGGATCCGCCACTGATACACGGCGTACATGTGTGTACCCCATTCCAGTCGCACGTCTGTATATACCATTATATAGGAGGTTAACCCCCCTCCCCACCCCCGTGCTTGCAGTTGACCAAATTATATTTGGTAGCGACAAGATCCAAGTGTAGAAAATTGACTAACCGCAAGTAGTGGCCCTAAATGAATCATTTAGGGCCACTACTTGCGGCTAAAAATTGACAAGCTGTCTTACGCGTCGTAAATTATAATGTATGTATTTTCATGTCAAAAATTGTTGCAAAAGGGGTTATATGCATTTCAAACTTAAAAAAAAAATATAATAATGTATACACTCCTCTCAGTCTTCTTATTGTTATTCTTCGCTTAAGCAAATGGAAGAGATTTTAATGTTGCTGCGTGTAGTTGTCTCTGGAAATAACAGTTTAGTACGAGTTGTTTCCCCTTTTAGAAATCTTCATTTAATAAGGATGTATTCTTGTTTACAGACAAGTTGAGGCCGCACTTGTTGGGAAATGCATCGTTAGCAGTCTTTGACTCAATCAGCAGTTCAAAATAAGTGACAGAAACACATAATTTACTTCTGATACTTAAAATGGATGACACTCAGACAGAGGCAAAGTCAGACGTAACCGTGTCGTCCAAGGTGTCGTTTGGTGAATTGTGTGGTCTGCTAGAAAAAATCTCCAAAACGCAGGGAAATGACAAAAAGAAACATATTCTGAAAGATTTCATGGAAAAATGGAGAGAATTTCACGATAAAATACATACAGAAGACACGGTATTGGGAAAGAAATTTATCATAAATATCTACTATAAAAATTGTATCCAACTCTATATTCCATCGGTCTGACTCTAATTTCTATTGATTGATTGATTTTTGTTTAACGTCACACCACGGATATTTCACGTATATGGTGATGGCATCTGCCTGATGCGGGGCATACAAATTTTGACCTTTGCAACGGACCCACCCGAAGCAGTGAGGGATCTTTAACGTGCCATGCATACCACAACACGAGACCTCGGTTTTTACTGTCTTGTCCGAAAGACAGAACACTGGCATGACCAGAGCGGGACTCGAACCCCGGCCTCCCGATCAGGAGTCCAGCACGATATCACTAGGCCACGCCGGCTTCTAATTTCTATTGAAACGGTTCGGTTTCATCACATTACACATGACAATACACTGGTCCAATTTCATCAGATTTCAAGCACTCTAGCGCAAAATACGACTATGATGATGTCACGCAAGGTTGGAAAAATTGGACATTTGATTATGATGTCATAGGCAAGACAATCAAAAGTCCGCTAAACATCACTCTCTGTGCTGTAAAGTGGATTGGTGTATTCTCAAGAAAAGCTGATAATGGGTAGTTTTTTCATTCTTTGTATTATGAATGAGGCCATAAGTCAGTGTCTAGGGAATACTTGGACATATTAATTCCATAGAATTAATTAATGGGAATGAATAATGAAATATTGCCTTCCACATCAAAGTTTAGATGAGATTCATGCAAAATTCAAAGTACTTGTATGGTAATTGATCAATATGGATTTCAAGACGCTTTAAGATGTGAAAATGTGTTTCATGCTTGACATGATAATAAACAGATTAAAATGAAATCGTTTTATGAGTAGAAAATCATAATTAAACTTACTGAAATTAAAATTTTACATAGTAGTCCACTGCTTATACTACCCAGAAACAGTTAAACTGATTGATTAAATGAAAAAGCATGATGGGATTCCCAGTGAGACTTGCAGACCCTAAGGGAATTATATTAGTTAGATAAGTATGGTCCAATTACATTTTGTTGGCCAGGGCTTTTTTTCTGCTCATTTTTTGGCTGATATTCGGCTATGTTCCCAATTGCAAATTGATCTTTTTTTCCCAATTTTGGGCAAGAAATATCCAATCATGAGCACGGAAAAAAATAGTAAATTTTTCGTAAAATAGGGGTATTTGCAAACAAGAAAACCCTCCAATTATAACTTCCAAGTGCACAACTGATAGAGACAATTATAAACAATTTCTTGGGTCAGTTTTGAGAAGCGCACAAAAGATACGAACTTGTAATTGAAGAAGTGGAAACTATGTATGAAATGGTAGATGAGGAACCATGATGGTGGCGTAAACCAGCCTGGATACCTATCAGCTAGCATCAGCAAATCGTCTTCACATACTGGTATTAATCTGGACTGTTGTTAACTGTGTGTTGGGTAACACACAACTAACAAAAGTCCGAATAGAAACAAAGGTAAATTTGGAACGATTTTCCAAAGCTAGCGTACCGTTATCAGTTTTTTCATTTATTTCTCAGAAGGGAAAGTGAAACAACATGTCCCACAACTCTAAATATTACGTTAAAAAACTTAAAAAGCCAAACAGCAAAACTGGCACCGAATGCCTTTCCGATCATGTTCCATCTAACAGACCTGGGGCGAATCATCCCAAGCAGCACTGCACCTGTAGAAAGAATTTTCAGCCTGATAAATATCCTGTGTACACCTGCTCGCTACAGCATGCGGCAGAATACATTCTCCTTTCTCATGCAAATTTGCGAACACCAACCCTGACTGACATTGAACTGACCCATGTAAATAAATTCAAAAACATGAAAACTAGAGAAATGGCTCTGTAGAAGCACAAATAAACTAGAATTTTGAAATTACTAATATCTTTTTCTTCTATATTCTGACAATAGTACATATATTTACTTATCATATTTTATATAAAAAAAATTCCCAATTTGGAGCAAAAATGCAGCAAAATCCCCAATTCCAGCGTCATGGGCCATGTTCCCAAAATAGTGAAAAAAAGCCCTGTTAGCATCTTAAAATTTTGCCCAGTTCTTGGTTTTTATTGAAATCACTGAAAATTGAATATAATTACTACTCTTTACATGCCTTCAAAATACTATTGTTAAAATAGGATAAGTGTGATTGTACTGGGCTTGGTTTCATAATATAAGTGAGTACAAAACTGTGAGGGTCATTGCCACTTACAAAATCAATATACATTGTACACCCTGAATGTCAAATCCCTGGCACATGGGTATGTCATAAACTATTTAGTGCCAAATAATGAAATATATCTCATAGTTGACTATATGAGTATTGATTAATAGCCATCCCCCACTAACACTTGTGGTATGCAGACCTTAATAATCATACCCAGTGAATGGAGTAAATTTTACTGTATGTTTATGTATAGCTTAATTAGTCAAGATAAAGTAGCACATCAGGATCTTGACATGAAATGATACAAAGTGTAGTTTTTAAGTTTTATTGAATGATAGAAGTTAATATAGGTATAAAGTTTTCTCCATCTCAGATTTACATGCATCAATAATCATCCTCTCAATGTATAATAATAGAACTTTGACCTGTGTTTATTTGGTGCTTTATTATTAAAGCTGTTTGGCTATATACTTTAAATATTTGGCTGAAGTTAACTAAGATGTTTGTTTATATATTTTGATTCTAGCCTTTACCATATTCAGAAGTATACAACATGTATTAAGAAAATCAAGTAAGTTTTTGTAGTGATTACTATGACCTTTGCATAGGAGGTATATTTATCCCTACAATCAGAGTGTAATGGGTCCTTACTTATGAAGAGAAGGTAGACATGAGGATATCTCAATATCTGTGTTTATTTATATGTTTCAGTATTTTTCTATTTGATGTCATGATTTCCTAAATATTTCTCCAAATTAGTAGAGTAAAGATCATATTATATGTTTATTGTTGCATGTCATGACAAAACTAATTTAATACATTTATAGAATAAATTGTTTGGTTAACATGGTTTGTATGATTATCAGATACGTTTATGTTTTATACATGTAGTAGGTGTTTTCAGCATGATAACTGTTTTCTGTTTAGACTGATTCCTTCTATTCAGCCATGAGGTTACTACTGCCTCACCTGGAGAAAGAGAGAATAGCATATGGGATCAAAGAGGTAAGTACGTAGTCTGTAGTATGTAAGAAATAGACATCACTAGCCTAAATTTAGATTTAAACATTTCAGACAGATAATGTTTTCTGTAATACATGCTACTAACATCATATTTTTGATTTCTTGCATGAATAGTTAGCAAAAAATAAGTCTTATTTAGATACTGATAGATCATCGCCATGAAGGCATTCATGTCTCACAAACACCAAATTATGCTGCAGCAGAATCCATTCATTAGCATAGGCACTTTGTCAAGCATTTGTTTTGCTATTAAGCGATTAGTCTACTACACAAAACAACCATTTATGGTGCATTTGTATAGTATAAAGTATGTTACAGCCTCTCAGAGGCAGTGGGCCAAGTTTAATTGTGTATGTATTAGAGTTGTCTCTCTTTGAAAGATTGCTGGAGAAATTGTATGTAGGAGAAATCATATTCAAATAGAATGAGTACGATTTCACTAGAGATATCGTACCCTGGTTACAGTGTTTTACTGTTTGATATCTCATATATTATAAGACATTTCCTTTATATACAGTTTGTATTGAAATGTTTGGAAGAACACTGTTTTTTTCATTTCTTGTTTTTAAAAGGAATGGCAATTAACAGCTACAAGACAATGGAGTCTGGATTTTATTTTGCAAATAATTTATTTTATACACATCAAATACACACTATGTTTATTAGAGAATTGTAAACAAATGTAGAAAATATATAGTAAATAGATAACATCTGCAAAGTATACATAGAGAGAGTAACAAAGGACCTAAACTATACTAACTCACAGCACTAAAGTTATCATCACCTTATAAAATTGATCACTAGTCATTAAGCGTATGATAATATTTCCTAAATCCATGTTTAAAGTCACCCATTTACACACTTTACACAAACAACAGGATATTAATACCCTATCTATTGGCTTGGAAGTGCCAGTGTATTTACCTAAGCTATTATTACTTGGACAGTCCATGTTGTGGAAAAACTTGGTTAAATTTTTAGAAATGGAAACTTTCAGTAGTTGATTGCACTTAATTGTAGGTATATGTTAGTTGATTATGGAATCATTTTAGCATTGAGGAGATTTGAAAGGGTGTGGTGCAGAGGTATTCTAGTCTTAAATGGTTTAGTGGATTATGTAGCATACTGTTAAGTGGATTCCACTGTATTAAGTTAATGTATAAGAAATTATTGACTGAGATAATTGTGGATGTTGAGTAACTCTTGTATTTATAGCACATGCTGGCCAAGTTGTTGATTGAAGTCCTGTGTCTAGGCAAAGATAGTGCTGATGCTAACAGATTGCTGAATTACAAGGCTCCAAAAACTGCCAAAATGGTAAAATATAAATACATATCATTTTATTATTTTACTTATAAGAAAGAAATTGTACACCAGCAATATCCTTTTTACTGAAAATATCAATGTACTCATATAGATAAATAGAAAAATCTTTTTTGTAATAACCATATACTTGTGATCCGTTACCTGTATACATTTAATTTTTGTAATCACCTACCATATTCATATTTTACCATATTACCACTTTCTGATAACCATATTACAGTACTGTTAATTGACTCATGTTATATCATCATTTCTTCTCCTAAGGATGCTGGGGACTTTGCTGCTGTCGCTTACTATGTCTTAAAAAATCGCTGTCCAGAGAGAGGAACCTTGACCATTCATGAAGTCAATGCATGTCTGGATGGCATTGCTCAAAACAATGCAGCCAAGAAGAAGGACCTAGTCAGAAAGCATGTCCTTAAGCTACTGACTAACATGTCAGCTATAGAACTCAAGTGGCTGATCAGGATGATTGTCAAGGAGTTGAAAATAGGCTTGAGTCAGGCATCTGTTCTATCTGTATACCATCCTGATGCTGAAGAATTCTACAATGTCAATAACAATATGGAGAAAGTTAGTAACTTATGTTCTGTTCTAGGTAGTCTCCTGGGATATGATTGGATAAAAGGAAACATTTCTATCATGCAGGTTGTTTCTTGTCCCTTACTTGATTACAAGGGGTTAGCTTGAAAAAATGCCATTTTATTGCAATCAATATCTCCATGACTTTATAAAACAAATTTTGATTGAATATTTTTGCTTCCAAGATCCAAGAGATCAACAATACATCTCTAGAATTATGGTGAAATAAGGTGATATAAACATATTATTTTTTAACAGTATCTTTGGAGTTTACTTAAATTCTTTTATCACTTGTTTTAAGAATAAACGTAAAGGTAACATAAGAAAAACAACAAATTTTGAAAGAACTGACTTGCTACTTAGCTTTCTTGTCTTGAAAGGCTAGGGATAATAAATGTGCTGTGTTTGTCAGGAAATAATTACATTCTCCATATTTCCAGTAAATGACAGACAGTTCACTATTAAGAGTGAGATGAGATTACCAGTAGAACATGTGACCCGGGGATTATGTATGTTTAGTTAATTTTTCTACACTGGTTTCACAATCTTTGCACTACTGTTAGATTTCATTACATGTCACGAAGGATATAGATATATATAGATAAATATAAATACAACTACTGCTTGTATATACTATGGTTCTGGTTAATTCTTCACACATTTGTTACCCATGACAAGAATGTATAATGTCCTTGAATTTTCAAGGTCATGGTCACATTGAATCTGGTTAAGAAGTTTTAAAAAGTACTTTGTCATCTTAATACAACTACTAAATACTATTGATCTGGTTGATGTTTCACACAACTGTTGCTCATGATACAGGGGTGTATTATGATTTTGAATCAAAGATCATAACTCTGAGGTGGAGGTCACAGTGAGCTTATGACCAAATTTGTTATTGTAAGACTTTGTTGCTACAGGGGAAGTGCCCCATAAGAACTGTTTTAGATTGTGTAGTATTTTGAATAAGTTAAAACATTTGTTTGTATTTCAAAATTAAAATCGTAAATTGTTAAGGGATTAGCATTTTTCACATAAAACGTTTGATATGAATAAGTGTTTTATATTCAGGTATGCAGAATGCTTCGAGATAAGAATGTACGAGTCCATGAAATTGGGATAGAAGTCTTCTCTCCATTTACACCGATGCTTGGAGAGAGGGCAGCACCAGATAAAGTAGGTCCTATAAGCTTTAATCCGATAATTAAATTGAGTTTAAACTTTGGTTTTTCTATGAATAACCAATGATGAAATAGTTATTTACACTACGGAGATAGCGGATTGTCCAATTCTCCACACATCGGGGTTGACTATTTTGACGCGGATGATCGCGTTTACATCACCGCAAATCATTCACCACTGCAATGGTCAATCACCACAACATTTCGGTTGAATGCGCTATACATCGTATAACTATTAAAAATACATTTAAGCATCTTAAGACCTTGTCTAATGATTGAGGTGTTACACGAGCAGTTTTTCTTGAGGACTATTTGTTTTGCACCATTTTCCCAAATTAAATGTATCATTAATTATCTAAGTGCGAGAGTCATTCTCAATTGTTTTAAAAATGATAGATTAAGTATGAGAAAAATATAGATGAGAATACATGTATCTAAATTTAGTGGTGAACGTTCATAACATTTACGTAAAAGAATTTTTTTCAAAATAAATAACCAAACAATCAAACGTGCATTAGAAAGGAATTCCGACTGTAGTCGAAAGTCTAATCTAAAATCTTGAATCAGTCTTTACTTTGATTTGACACCCATCAAAGAAATTATCCTAGCCATTCTCAAAATTTTCTCGCTATTTCACTATTGCAAGAAACAATCTGATAAAAAGCATATCTATTTATTCCGTGTTTACTACAGAAAGATAGAAATCCTTTTAATCAGATTGTAGTCAAAATGAACTCGAACCTTTTTCAAACAAAGGTTTTTTTTATTCTGTTGGCTTTTTTTGTTATTTTATGATACTTGCCTTTATATCTCTATTTCATTTTTATGCAAGATCGCATACACATATGCAGAATAGATAGAAATCCTTTTAATCAGATTATTGTCAAAGTGAACTCGAACACTTGTTGAACAAAATTGTCAAAGGTAATATTTTTGTTTGCCTTTATTTTTATTTGAGGATACTCGCCTTTATATCCCTATTTGATTTTTATGCAAAATTGCATAAAGCTGATTAGAAATATCACCCGAGGTAATTATCAATGTAGGGCATTTAAAGTAAAATATTTAACCAGGTTTACATATTCGTAGATAGTAAGGTCACTGTGGATTGCCGCAATGCTATGGTGATTCACCGCAATCATTGTGGTGATTCCGCATTAACGATAGGTCAGTTAAGGAGCAAAGATGACGGCCATTGGTAGCCAAGACTTTAAAAGCATTGCGACTATGATGTGACTCCTGGATAATAGCTGTTCTCTGTAGTGTACAACTATCATTTTTTTGACATGTTGTTGATCTTTTTCTACACTTTTCCTCACTTTTTTTTTCCAAAAGTTTTTATGCTTTATATCTCTAAATGCCTTGTTATTGAATGTTTGACTTTTAAGAAATTGTAAGATGTCTTTTAAATCATTTTCATTTAGATGTGTATATATTATATATATTTCTTGATTCTTTGCTTTTTAGGTTGAGAAGATAATGGATGGAAAACCTTATATCATAGAAACTAAATTTGATGGAGAGAGAATGTTGTTGCATAAGAAAGATGATGAATATAAATATTTTTCAAGGAGGTATTAATGAGTTAGGGGATTACATGCCTGTGTTTTCAAATATCTTGCCTGTAAATGGTGATTGCAAATTGAGTTTCGGAACGACACATTTGTAGAGTCAAAAATGGGATATTTGTGACCTGTAAATCACTGAAAACATGCTAGAAATTTGAAAATACAAGCATGTAACTCCCATTCTAATGCAATCTTTGCCTACAGTGCAATTTTGCCAGTTAGAGATGACCCTGCCAAAGAGCTGATTGCTCCAATTTTCTCATGCTGTTATGTGCATGCATTAACAAGTAGTCCACATTTAAACATTTTACATTAATAATAAAAAGTATGTTTGAATTGACATTATTTTCTTCATTTGACAACAGTAGCAACTAGCATATTGTTCTCTGACATATATGTGTCGTCTGCTTTTCTGTCAAGCTACAAGACCATCTTCATGGAAACTATCTTTTGTATTGCTTATATTGCCAGGTATCTTATCTCACATTAGTACAAATCTAAATCTGCAGCATGTAATTGAGTATTTACATACCTCAAATATCTTTCCATTAACCAATCAGAATTCATGTTACTTATATTTTTGCGTGAGAATCTGATATCTCAAGTCGGAAGTCTGCAAACATTAATTGTAATCAGATTTTATTTCTCAATATGACTTCTCAACTCAGATTTACAAGTTTATATTATTTTTATAAAAATATAAGATTGCTGAGTATAAACTATTTATTTTGCAGTGGTAATGAATATACCAACTCTTTTGGATCTAACAGTTTTTCTACTGGAACATTAACTCCCTACATACATAACCTCTTCAAACCACATGTACACTCCTGCATACTGGATGGAGAAATGATTGGATATGATGAAACCACAAAGACATATGGTATACATATAGGATTTATTATATAAGGCCATGTAGAATTAATTATATGTTTCTCAGATAATTGGGTCTCAAAAAGGTGGCACGGTCGGTAGGGTATTTATTTTTCAAATTTTCCAAACAGCGCTATTTAATTTTTAAAGCGTTTCCTCAGGGTTTGCGGGCGGTTGAATTTTCTGATCTTTGTTTGACAACACATCATTTATTAATTGGGCAAGTGTTGTCTCTTTTGCAAATGGAAGATTCATCTTGTGCAAGACTGTTTCTTCCTTAAAGTTAACATTAATGCTTAGAAGAAATCTATCTTTCTTTCCCCATGACCTGGCCACCATTTGCATTTGTTATGTTATTAGTGATAATTTCAAGTAAGGTCATAAAGACATTATTGGTAACAGTGATCGGGAAGGCAAACTGGATCAATGGGACTATGCCCCCCCCCCCCTTGCTCAGACTCATTGGGCCATTTTCAATTTCAGTGGGCCATCTTTCTCTATGAATGGGCCATTTAGAAAATTCATATTTGGCAAAGTTGTATTTTGTGTCATATTTATTAGATGTAAATATTGAGTAATTCAGAGGACAGGACAACGATAACAAATCTGTTCATCAATGAAGGGAAATTCAGTTTCATTTAATTATACGTTTTTGTTATGAATTTCTGCAGTGAGTTAACAAAATTGTGGTTGAGAGTCCTTAATTTGCCTTCAATTCTGATTTTTAACAATTTCTCACAATTTGTGGGACTTAGTCTATTGTGAAATTTTGTAACAGTAACATTCTAAAGACCCAGCACCAGCACTTTTATTTTGAAAAGAGCCATGATCTTTCGGTGCTTGTAGCCTGTTTCACCAACTATTTTTGGTAAACCTGAACTGTAAACATAGTTGAACCAGATGAAAATACGTTTCACTGAATATCATAAGCGTAAACCCAAGTTATGTGGCTTTCACTCTATACCGAATTAGAAATGGGGATGGCAAAATTTTGGCACTCGCTAACATACATTGTCTTACGTTGGCAGTATGTTGGGAGAATGTTACGCGAGCGATTTGAGTTCGTCGCAGCTCATTTCGTAAGTCGAAAAATCCTGTGCATTCACAAAAATTCTTGATTTATGCAGACAAGTGGCCCGTACGCAGCGAACACATTATACATATATGCGTATCATTGGCGTTTCCACTGTGAACTTTCACCGTATGTTAAACGTATGAGTAACGTATGCGTAGTGTATGCTTACTGCACCATCAACGCACAGATTGTATACTAGTTGTAAGTCTTTATGTTTTGACCTTGTAGTCTGAAATATCAATGATTATATAAAAGTTTTATGAATGGATGTGTAAATAGTCATGGAATGCACAGAAACTTGAGAAGAACAGTACTTTTTTGCATAAACAACATTGCGGTGCATGTGTATATACAGATATGTGATCTGAAACTTTGACTGAAATTATGGAGTTGCAGAAACACAGTTATTGAGTAATTTATAAATAAACCAGTGATGTATTTCAGTTTGTACATCATATGCACAGCGTCCACCTGTCATACAAAGAACATACGCAAGTGATGTGCTGAGCGTATGTCAGCATTTATACAAAGACTTACACGGACTCGGTCATATTTTTACTATTTGTTACATGTATGTTGCGTCATTTCGTTATGGTATAAAAGGGCGTTTGCATGAAGTAGGAATACGTAGTTGATCTCGTAAATACCCGATTTACAGTTATGACTAACGTCTACGACTGTTAGTAAATTGGGCTACTGGTCTGGCTGTTTTTCAAGATCAGCTGATTGGTGAGTACATGCAGCTTCACTAAATCGACCACTAGCGCTAGTGCCAGATGAAAAGGCAATAACTGACTGGAAGCTAAGCTTTTTAAAGCACTTTGGATAGGCTTTGGGGATCGCTTTTGAGAGTACTGTTAAGATTATATCGCTGTAAATCATGTGTCTTTATCAAACCAGATATTACGAAGACACTTATGTCAAAAACCGAAAACCAATGTTTGCTGCTTCGAAATTTGAATACGCAATAGGGCGCATCGAGTAAGTGGTTTCATGCACCATTTTCGATCTGAACGGGACTATGTCGCAAGTTACGTGACCATCCTGATCCAGGCTGGTTTAACAGCATTACATTAAGCGTTTTATTAACACTGGCAAAGTTCTTTCTTTCTTCTAGGGGAATAAACATGTTCTATAAATAGATATTTTATATTTGATAATGGATCAAAACGGAGAGGCGGCTGCTATTTTTTTCCGGAAGTTGCAATAAATACAACTCGTCGGCACCAAATCTGAGCACATGGCGGTTTCCGAGAAACATAGAATTAATTTAACATTGCCTAAGTGGATGAATTACGGTACTACTGATGCCAAATTCCAATGTTATTTTTCATTTACATTACATTGATTGTAAGAAAATATCATATCATAATGTGGAAACACTCTTACGTAGGTATTTTATGGATAGAAGACGAAGTATGTTTAATTTGAATGAGACCCTTTGGCAGCAGAAATTTGGACCCCACAACTACTGCAGTTTTGAAATTAATTTTAATTGACATTAAGTATATAAATGATCAACTCCTTTCATTTAAGGGTTTCTAGATCAAAAGTCAAAATTACCTAAGGTGTATTATGGAAAAAGAATGTTTACCTTATTTGCTAGTAACTTGTTTATTCAGCATCTGTCAGGGTTCAACATTAACTTTTGATAGTGATGGTCCAGTTGGATATTCTCAGGGAAATTATACCCATCCAAATTCAAATCCAGGTGGTCCATTTTACATCATGTAGGCTAGCTGAGGTGATTCAGGTCCAGATACTAAAGTATTACATGTTTTAAGAGACTACAAAAGATTTAGTAATGAATCCTAAATCTGTGGTAAATCATCACAATAAATCACAGTAAATCATCATGTAAAGTAGCGGCATTACTTACTCGTTGCACTACTGACAATTTACAAATAACATCTAGACACCACAGTGGTTGTAAAACACTGAAACAGCATCACTAATCTGATTTCATTAAATTTACCAACATTAAATTATATAATTGACTGCATTACAGCACTGATTGATTTCAATATACATTATAAGAATATCATCTACTTATCATACGACATGTTCAGATGTTACTTTATTTCACGTAATTTGTATATATGAAAGTGGCTTTTGATAGTATCCCTTTGAACCAATTTGGCATTTGATGCACCGTTATTTTGATCACAAAGACTTGTACTACTTATTGCTATTGTTGAATACTAAATACTGATCTTTAATTGTCAACTGGGAAGCCATCAACAGATAAATAGCAGTTTGATAACATTAACATGCACACTGAAATGATTCAGATATAAAAAGACTGTACTCTGTGTAGACTCAACGGCAAACACATCCAGTCGGGCTATCTACGGAATTTTTTTTCAGCAATCAGGGAATGTACTAATATAACAGAAAATAAAAAATATAACAATGACCTGTATGACTATTGTTGGTAGTAAAATAGATGTGGGGGATACGGTTTTGTGGTTAAGTACTTGGTCTTTGGTGCATGCGTACTGGTTTTAAAATGTGGATTGTGTCACTTTCTTTAAGAGTTTGGAAACCTGTGCTTCTGAAAAATTGTGAATATTTCTGTAAAATTCCATAAAACGAAAACTAAAACAAGAAAATGTAGTAGCTATGAAAGTATGAATTCTGAAGAAAATAAACATACATGTATTTCCATTCCATGAATTTCAGCAACTAAAGCAATGAACACTGATATCAAGCGACAGGCCCAGGAAGGGTTACAGCCATGTTACCATGTGTTTGACCTCATAATGCTGAATGGTAAAGTTCTAACCAATCAGCCACTTCGGGAAAGACTGAAACAGATGCAGACAGTGTTAGAAGAACACGAAGGTCATCTATTGCTGAGCAAACATACTGAGGCCCAGTCTTGGTAATTGCTGGTATACTGATGTTCTGTAGCTGTGACACTTTACAGTATTAGTCTTCATAGATCTTACATGTATAGTATTTTGCATCTATCATCTGTATGTTTCAGTATTTTTGATGAATGTGGCTAGCCAAACAGGAGATGCTTACTCCTCATGGGTACCTGATTTTACTTCTGATTTACAGTGATATATGAATGTCCACTTTGTAATGTTTGAATTCACAGTGAAACAGCATATTTAAGCATCTGTTTGTATATTTATTATCACGAGAATGACTAGCTTACACTCGCTCATAATTTTTGAACCATCATAATATTTGTTTATCATTTGCAGCCAGGATTGTGCTGATGCTTTGAATGAGGCTATTGATAATAGAGAAGAAGGAATAATGGTAAAGAATCCCGAGTCTGTTTATAGACCAAACACAAGGAAAGGAGGCTGGTTCAAAATCAAACCAGAGTATGTGGGTGGCTTAATGGATGAGTTAGATGTGCTGATAATTGGAGGTTATTTTGGTGTTGGATCTAGAAGTCACATGATGTCTCACTTCTTGTGTGCCTTAGCAATCCCACCAGAAGAAGGAGAAGAGCCACAAATATTCCACTCCTTCTGTAAGGTAAATAAAGAATGCAACCAAAACAAAAAAGTATATGACAGAGGTATTTACAGTCTTGCACCGTTAATCTGGCTCTGGTCGTCTGAAAGTTCCACTTGTCTAGAAATCATTTAATTTTATATGTAACACATATTTTGATTGGTTTAAAAATTAATGGTATATCTCATTCACAAAATTTTTTCTCTGACGACGTAATTTCCTGTTTTGGCGTTTTCTTAACTGTGACGTCAATATTCACACCACCACAGCAGGAATTTACAAATGTTGAGAAATAGTCCAGTATGTAATGTACAATTTTCTGAGAATAAAAAACATGTTTGAAAAAAATTGAATCATTAGGGATGAATCTAATATGTTTTCCGTTGGATGGAGGTATACCACAAAAAAAAAGGACAGAAAACTTATGCATCATGTGCTAAGAAATCTGCCAGAAATTAGACAGGGAAAGATTGAACTTTATTACCTACATATGTTTTATACAAGAGTAACACAAAAAATAACATAGAAACATGCAATATTCTCAATTTATTCACTTCAAATGTATATCATGTCAAATATCATTTCAGTATTTAATAAAACTATTTAAAAATGTTTAACATGGAGATCTGCCCTTATAAAGCCATTCTGTTGACCTTGACACTGTTCAATGATGTTTAAAACTTGGCCTAACATCTTAGGTGGAATTCATTAATGTCGATAATACTTTAAAATTTGCATCTTGTATAATTCAAGACAATTTTCACCATTAGCAGTTTTTAGCTCACCTGAGCCAAAGGCTCAAGTGAGCTATTGTGATCAATCACCGTCCGTCGTCCGTCGTCCGTCCGTCCGTCGTCCGTCGTCTGTCGTCCGTCGTCCGTCGTTAACTTTTCACATTTTCGACTTCTTCTCCAGAACCACTGAACAGAATTTGGTGAAACTTGATAAGCATGTAGTACTCATGGTCCCCTACAAGTGTTGTTGTTTTTCGTCCAGATTCATCAACAGGTGGCGCCACCACATGCAAAAGTAGGTCAAAGAGGGTACCCTCCTTTGACAAACTTCTTCTTCAGACCGGGGGCATACAGAGACAAACCGAATGCATAGGAATGATCTAGAGGGATGTGTGAAGGAGTGTTGTTATTTTTGGTTCCGTTACGAAATCAAATTTTTGACGTTTTTTTGACGTTTTTTTGTACTTGGTGGTTTTAATGCAGAAAAGAGGTATTTTTTTCTTTTAGTAAACATTGATGCATTAATTTGGTTTAATTTGATCATTTTGATGGTAAGAAATACTACTGCGAAGAAAATTTTTCAATATTTTATGTTTTGGATTTTTTATGAATTTTTTAAGACTTTCAAGAAAAAGGGGGGTGGGATAATTGGTGTAAACATTTCACAGTATGAACTTTTTCTTCGGAACCACTTGCTGGAATTCAATGAAACTTGGCATGCATCAAATACTCAAGGTCCCCGACAAATGTGGTCATCTTTGTCAGGATCCATGAACAGGTGGCACCACCACAGACAAAAGTAGGTCACAGAGGGTACCCTCCTTTGACAAACTTCTTATTCAGATCGGGTGCATACAGCGACAAACCGACTGCATAGGAATGATTTAGAGGCATATGGGAAGAAGTGTTGATATTTTTGGTTCCATTCCGAAATCAAATTTTTGACGTTTTTTTCATTTTTATTTTGGACTTTGTTATTTTAATGCATTAAAGAGTTATTATTTTCTTTTAGTAAACATTGATGCATTCATTTGGTTTCATTTAATCATTTCTATGGTAAGGAATGCTGGTGCGAAGGAATTTTTTCAATATCTCGATTTTTGAATTTTTTATTAATTTTTTAAGACTTCCAAGAAAAGGGGGGGGGGACAATTTTTCATATCTTCAACTTGATCTACAGAACAACTTGAAGGATTGTGATAAAACTGGGTAGGATGCAAGTACTCATAGTCCTTTTCAAAGGTTTTGTTTTTTGTGCGGATCATCCAAATTGGTTAACAGATAATGCCACCATGTCTAAAAGTAGGTCTCACAATGGTACATATACCACTTGGTAATTGAAATATGGAGAGTAGCGGTTCAAATACAGCTGTGGTCAAAAATTTTTTTTTTTTTTTTTTACACATCTAAATAAGTTTTTAGATGTTTCTCAACACTCAACATATGAAATTAGGAATTTTACGTTTAAGACTTCCAAAAAAAAAGGGGGGGGGGGGGGGGGTTGGGGTTGGGGTTGGCCATTTTTCACATTTTCAACTTTTTCTACAAAACTGTTTGAAGGATTTTAATAAATCTTGGTAGAAATAAGTCACTTATGATCCTCTTCAAATTCTGTTGTTTTCGTCCAGACCTCTTTACAGTTGGCGCCACCATAGTCAAGAGTAGGTCACAAAAGAGTTCCCTCGTCTAACAATATTCTTTTTCATACGGGCTGTATACAGAGACAAACAGAATGCATAGAAATGATCTAGAGGGATGAGTGAAGATGTATTGTCATTTTGGTTCCCTTCCAAAATCAAATTTTAGAATTTTTTTCGACATTTCTTTGGACTTGGTGATTCAATGCAGAAAAAAGTGTCATATTTCCTAGTTAATTGATAATGATGATTTCTTATGGACTATTGTGATCATAATTATGGTAAGGATTGTTACTTTGAAAGAATTTTGTCAATATCTCAATTTTTGGATTTTCTATGAATTTTTTAAGACTTCCAAATGAGGGTGTATAGGAACAATTCAATCACATTTTTCACTTCTGCTGAGAGAAAATCACCTGAATGGATGTGCAAAAAAGTGTTGTTTTTTATTCTAGCCTGAAATAAAATTTGACATATTTTCAACATCTGTGTTGACTTAGTCACATTAATGCAAAAATAAATGAATTCTTCCTTCATGCATGACTGATATTCTAGGTACTCAGGTGAGCGATATAGGCCCACTTGGGCCTCTTGTTTTAATTACATTCTTTTGTAATTACAACAGTTAAATTTAAAGTGAATCATTTTTAGATAAAAACAATGATACCCTGATTGTTTAATTACTAATGTGGATGAAACGTGTAATATACGATCCCATAGGCAAAAAGTCCATTAATCCGTTTAACTTGGACGCATACAATCGTGTAATTTTAATCGCTGTGTAAACAAGCCAGTTGCTTTCTATCCTGTTATTTACTTCGAGTTTCCAATGGTAAAATGCTTTTAGTTTCCAATGGTGAAATTAAGTACAAATTTGTCATTGGGACTTGAAAATTACTTGAAGTTTTCAGAGGTATTCAATATCAGAAATTTGAGTTTGAGAAGGCAAATAACATTAAAATATTCAAAATGTTCTCAGAAACGTAGGATAACTTTGAGTTTCCGCTAGTTTTCCAGTTTTTGATGTTCGAGTTATTGAAGTTCAGCTGTATATTAATTACCTGTCCATCTTACAATAAACAGTTTAGGGTATTACCATTTGACATATAAGCTATCATTGGTAATTGCTTTTGAATCAATACAAGCTAACTGATAGGAGATAAATATAACTTGCAGATTTCACTACTCAAACTCAATCTATGCCAACATGTTAATAGAAAGCACAAGTGCAAAAGTAAAATTAGATTTACTTGCTTCTATTTTATGTGACATTAAGTTTAAATCGTGTATCCTATGACAGTATGTGCTTGGTGCATTGCACTGAAATTTTGATATGTGATTGATGCATTGAAACATTGCAGGATCTTCAACGTGCCATAGTTTACTGAGATAGGGACCTCTGTTTTTATGGTCTCATCCAAAAAACAATGGAACTGGCAATAGAAATCAAACTGTGATTTTTTTACCACAATACGTCAACACAAAATTATATTTCAACATCATTAATTTTGTATGGATGTTTTCCGATATTTCTTTCTATTAATTCTTTTTTATCAGTCATTTCTTTTTTATCAGACAATAGTAGATAAACATTTTGTTTCATTTTGAGTGAAGTACTATGCAACTTTGGTATTTCCCTTGTTCAGAATTTTAATTACCATTTTGCCTGTAAATATGTATGTATCATAAAAATGTTGTAGAAAAATATCACAGAATCAATTACAGATTAAACGAAATTTTGTTATTATTCAAAAATCTGGGAGTATGATTGCTGAATATTTTCTTATAAGGTTGGCTCAGGGTACTCAAAGAAAGAATTATCAGATTTTAACCAGAAACTAGCTGACCATTGGAAAGTATTTGATAAAAAGAAACCACCCACAAACATAGTACTTGCTTCAGGATTTAAGGAAAAGCCAGATGCGTGGATTGAACCAAGCAAATCGTGTATAGTACAGGTCATTATGAATTATTTGACTTTTTTATATCTCTTGCTTATAATACATGTCACTTGGTATAATGTTTGAAATACATAGTTGTAGACTATCTGTATAATTGTGCCGTATGAAATGCAAATCAGAACAGTTGGAGAAAACTGCAGGGAGTGGCTTGAATTGTCTACTTATTTTCCTTTTGATATGGAGGATGAAAATTTTGTAGAAAAAATTAGAAATTTCAGCAACTCTTAAACCTATTACTTTTTCATTCTTGTTAAGTACAAAGTATATCCATTACAAATTCTTATCGTACGAGAAAAGACAAATCAAGGTTTACTAGTATTCTGATTATACATGTGGTGAGCCCAGTGTTTAGATACAAAAATATTTAACAAGGTGCACAAATTAAATGCATAATCATTATATACTCAGTTTTGTTAAAAGAATGAATTTGGATTTTGAGCTGGCATAGCTAAATTGATCAGGTGCTCAGCACATGGCCTTAAGGTCCCTGGTTTGAGTCCTGCTCGAGATTTATTAATGTCCTGTCTTTTGAATGAGTCAGAACAAACCACGTCTTGATAGATTGATATATTATAGTTATATGTTGGGAATATTTCACCAGTATTGTGACATTACCAGGTCGTGTATCATGGTAGACATTGCTTGTAAAGATCCCTTTCTGCTTTGGATGAGTAAATTGCATACTTCTGAATGTCTGTACAATGCATCAGACAAATGATATCACCATGTAATTGCAGTATGACATAAAATAAGAATCAAACAAGCAAATTCAGAGAATGAAAGAGAATTAAGAGGGTTTTTATCAGTAAAGGTGCAGTGATCTGTGACATATTGTCATGGTTGTGCATGTCTACAGACACACATGTCAAATATGAAGGCCCTACTTCGTACAGTTGAAAAGTTACATTGAAGTAGGTCAAAGGTCACGGTCAAGGTCACATGATTAAAAATTCAGGTACCAACTGAAAGGTATTGCAAATAGGGACACACATCCCAAATATGAAGGCCTTATGTCTTACGGTTAAAAAGTTATGACCAGGGTTAAAGTTTTTGTGACAGACAGATGGACAGACAGACGAATGAGATTTAATGTCCCCACGCTTTCACGAAAAGAGGGGGACAACAAACAATGAGAAAATTAAAATTATGTCATGCATTTCATTTAAGGGTAGTTTGGTCAAGTGGTCTTGCACAAGAACTCTTGATGAGAAAGGAATTTTTTTTTAAAGTAATCATTAAAAACTGAGGCTTAATTTCTTGGTGTGTCAAATATCCCTCATTTTTATGAGTTGGTCTTTTACATAAGTGAAATTGTTTGGGTTTGATCATGAATAAAAGAGACAATAAATCAACATAACACCATGTTATAATTACTCTAACACATTAAAATGAAAAGTATTTAGAAAAAGACTGAAATTATCTTGTATTGTAGATAAAGGCAGCAGAAATAATAGAAAGTGACCGTTTTAAGACGGGATTTACTCTACGCTTTCCTCGAGTGGAGATGTTCAGAGATGATAAGCACTGGTATGAGTGCATGACTGTTCCAGAGGTGGAGGAAATGAAAAAAGTAAACCAAACAAGATCTATATATTATAAGAATAAACTTCTGTTGAACTGTGTTGTTATCTATAAAATTTTTATCTCGATGTATGTGGAATATAAATAATGCCTCTTTAAATGGAAAACTCACTGATGTAATTTCTAAGAATTTTGATGGATAGTTGTTTGAAAAGTCATTGCCTGTGCAGTATAGCAACCCTGATCATATGTCTGCCTGTCTGTCATACCACTGTTTTAGTTACAACAGATGTTCCTTGGAATACTGTAAAAGTGGTTTTTATGCATGGGGGAAATTTACACTAGTTACGTGGTAAGCTGAAATCCGGGTAAAATAACCCTGCACGTAAAGTCACAAAAAGATTAAAACTTTAAAGTCATTTTTGCCCAGTAATACTATTACACCAGTCGGATATCATATAATTATCGCTTCATTGAACACATCCGAGTAAGTATTCACTACACAGACACCGTCAACAATTATGAAAACGTATTTAATTTACTTTATTCCTATTACATGCACAATGTTATGAAAGCTTTGAAATTGTGCTTTGATATTTTCTTTGTACTTTTTGTTGATCAAGGGGCTGGATCTTGTCTGTACAGCTTGGGGTACAAATACAACACTTATATGATGTTTTTTTAACATGTCGAGGAGAGCCTCATTACGACGCGCCTTTTAAAAAATCAAAAATAGCCAGAACTTGTTGGTTGACACGTGCGAGTTCCAGTCCCTCTCGTATGGCTTCAATGTATGGAATAATGATCTTTTTTTTCATTGGCCCGTTTTTCTGGAGTTAAATCGTGATTTCATGATCGACATCTTAACTGACTGCAGTGCTTGGATACTTTGAATTGAAAACAGGGATTTGTCAGAGGTTTTAAACATGTAACAATAACTTGAGATGTTCTCAATATAAACTCATCATTCATTCATGTGTAAAAACTACTAGTTTAGTATGGGCTATTCAAATAATTGGTTCAAGATGTCAGGAACGATGACCGCGTAAATTATATGCGGTTCAACACGCAACCACGTATTTAACACCCACGTGTAATGTTTGAGGGTCAAAAATGCGGACTTAACCACCAGCATAAATAACCACTTTTACAATAACTCACTGCAGTTTCATTAAAGGAGAAGGCTTGATGAGTATAAAGTTGACTCTCCAAGTGAAATTTCTTTGAAGACCTTTATGTAGTGTTGTAAGGTGATCTCAACAGTAAAATAATGGCTTAAATTTTGTCCAAATTTTTATTTCTATAAAGAGTTTTTACTGATTGCTTATGATTGAAGAGAGCAGGAGGGAAGTTAGCTGGTGGAAGGGTAGAGATAGGGGAGGATGAAGAACCTGCAAAGAAGAAAAAGAGAACTATGGTCACTCGAGTTGTACGTCCAACAGTGGCTGCTCAGTTCAGGGCTGCAGACCTCTCGGATGTCACTCAGGTACAACACATGTATTTCACAGAGAGAAATCTCCATCCATATCTGAATTTACTGCACAGTTTTCTTTTAAGATTAGGAAGTGTTTATGGATGTTCTATTATAAATTAAAAAAACCAGATCTCCCCATATTACTTGCATCTTTGATAGTTTATCTTTTGTCAAACCTTAGTTTTGTATATAATATACATGATACATTTATTTTCTTTGAAGAGCATTGCTTTATCATGAATATAGAATAAGAGTATTTACATGTTGCTCACATAGAAAATCTTTTTTAGTTGTTTTTTTTTTAACTTGAAAAATATAGGTATGATATGATACTACAATAATTTTCATTTTCAGACCTCGAAAATGTTGGAGAATAAAGAATTCTGTGTAATAAATGGTCCATCATCTTTCTCAAAGCAAAATATAGAGAAGAAGATTGTAGAATTTGGTGGAACAGTTGTTCAGAATCCAGGTTTTTACCTTTATTTCTATACATGTACATATATATAACAGGGTTCTCCTTAAGAACCGGCACCCGGCAATTTTCACCACCTACATTTTCTTTTATCACTGCTTACTTTTTGTACATGTCATTAGGCAAATAAGATTTTTTCAACAAAAGGCCTAGGCTAGGTACCGCCCTTTCACACTATAACGAATTGACCCAAGAACATGGATGAATTCCAAAAATCCACATACGCACAACTTTTCCACCATATGTATTCCCTGAGACTAAATATAACATACTGACAACGTATGAAACAAATTGATAACGAATTCCTAACGTATCATTAACTAACTAATAATGATCTAGTGGGACTGCGGAATGAATGCCAACGACTTCTAAACAAAAGTTCAACAAATTTTGCATACGCTTTATGTACGCTTTGCATACAGTCTGCAACTTCAGAACGATCATGTGATGTATGTATGCAGGCTTTCAGTATTTGCAGTGTTTTCTCCAGAAATTTTTTCATGGGGGGGGGGGGGGAATTCCCCCCTCATCATTATGCTTGAAGGGGACAGTAGGATTCAAGACACTTGACAAGTAGGTACTAGACCTGTACTCTGCTTTGAATCATGGTACTGTATATCAAAGAAAGGAAAAACTTATCAAATTCACATACAAATCCCTTTTAGCTCACCTGAACCGAAGGCTCAAGTAAGCTATAGTCATAGTGCGGCATCTGTCGTCGTCCATACGCCCAGCGGTCGCTGGAACTGCTTTGCAGATTTGGATCAAACTTTGTATATATGATGTACTCAAGGTTCTCTACTAAAATTGTGTGCGGGATCCAGATTCCCTCAGGGGTGGATCCAGGGCGGGGTCAAACGTGCCCAAAACGGTACCCCTCTTCAAAAATCTTCTTTTCCAGAACCAGTGCATAAATGGGGAAACTAATTGCATTTCAACAATTTATAAAGATGGGTTATCAAAAACTGTGTTCTAGGTTAAGATCCGTAAAATAAAAATATACTCTTTTTTGATGTGTTTCTGGACTTGGTAATTTCAATGCAGAAAAATGTCATGCTATTCAGTTAATTGATATTGATGATTTCTTAATGACTATTTTGATCATAATTATGGTAAGGAATATTATTGTGAAAGAATTTTGTCAATATCTCAATTTTTGTATTTTTCATGAATTTTTTAAGACTTCCCAAAAAAAAGTGGGGGGGGGGGGATGTGGTTTGGCCATTTTTCACATTTTCAACTTTTTCTGCAAAACTGTTGGAAGGATTTTAACAAATCTTGGTAGAAATAAATCATCTATGATCCCCTTCAAATTCTGTTGTTTTTGTCCAGACCTTTATACAGGTGGCACCATCATAGTCAAAAGTAGGTCACAAAAGAGTACCCTCCTTTGACAATATTCTTCTTCATACTGGCTGTATACAGAGACAAACAGAATGCATAGAAATGATCTAGAGGGATGAGTGAAGACGTATTGTCATTTTAATTCCCTGCAGATTTTAGAATATTTTTTCGACTATGTTTGGACTTGGTGATTTCAATGCAGAAGTGTCATATTTCCTATTTAAATGATAATGATGATTTCTTATGGACTATCGTAATCATAATTATGGTAAGGAATTTTACTTTGAAAGAATTTTGTCAATATCCCAATATTTGGATTTTCTATGAATTTTTAAGACTTCCAAATGAGGGTGTATAGGGACAATTCTTCACATTTTTAACTTCTGCTGTTACACCACATGAAAGATTTTAATGAAACATGGTATACATGAAGTACATGTACTATAGGTCCTCTATCAGTTTTGTACATTTCATCCAAATCGGTCAACAGATAATGCCACCATGTCTAAAAACTAGGTCTACAATGGTACATATACCACTTGGTAATTAAAGTATGGAGAGTAGCAGTTCAAATCCAGCTGTAGTCAAATTATTTTTCCTTTCTTTACACATCTTAATAAGTTTTTAGATGTTTTTCAACACTCAACATATGAAATTAGGCAATTTTAAGTTGGATCTGGACAACATTTGAAACAATTGTTGTTCATGACCCAGACTTAAAATCAGTCAACGAAAGGCCCCACCTAAAGAAAATGACTAACTTATTGCCCTGAATCACATCTTGCAGAGACAAAGCAAATGCTTAATATCAAAATCACTTGAATGGATGTGCAAAAAAGTGTTGTTTATATTCTGGTCTGAAATAAAATTTGACATATTTTCAACATTTGTGTAATGCAAAAATAAATGAATTCTTCCTTCCTGCATGACCGATCATCTAGGTATTCAGGTGAGGGATATAGGCCCACTTGGGCTTCTTGTTTTTAAAGGTGATGACCTGTAATATAAACTATTCTTCTTTATTCATTTCAAACAAAGATTACACAGCATTCAGATTCATTGATGAAGTAATACTATTAAGTGTCTAGAATCAAGGAAATGTTTCCTTGCTCCTTTTTTTTCAAAAAAATTCTGGGGGAGCATGCCCCCTGACCCCTCTAGAAGGCTCATGCCTTCGGCTTTTGCATTCTTACTTTGCCTCCTACTTTTTCAAATATCCAGTGCTATTTTCTAAAATAGGGAGAACCCTGGTAAAGGGTATATTTGAAACTAGAGTATGTTTATGAAAGTCAGAATTTAAAAATGGAATTAGAATTAAAAATTCAATTTCTATATTTTATATGAATTGTTATTTTAATAGAAGTTTATATTTGTTTGAATGATTTTTTTTTCCAGGTTCAAGCACTTACTGTGTGTTAGCTGATAAGGTTGTTTTACGTGTCACAAATCTAATGAAGAAAAGCCAATATGACATTGTAAAGGTCATTTGGTTTCAACGGTGTATTGAAGCTGGAAAATGGATTCCTTGGTAATGATATGCATTATATATACTGCAAATGGATACCTTATCATTGATATGTATTGTATATACTGCAAACAGATACTTTAGTAATAATGTGTATTGTATATACTGCAAACGGATACCTTGGTAATGATGTGTATTGTATATACTGCAAATGGATACCTTGGTAATGATGTGTATTGTATATACTGCAAATGGATACCTTGGTAATGATACGCATTGTATATACTGCAAATGGATACCTTGGTAATGATACACATTGTATATACTGCAAACGGATACCTTGGTAATGATGTGTATTGTATATACTGCAAATGGATACCTTGGTAATGATGTGTATTGTATATATTGCAAATGGATACCTTGGTAATGATACGCATTGTATATACTGCAAATGGATACCTTGGTAATGATACACATTGTATATACTGCAAACGGATACCTTGGTAATGATGTGTATTGTATATACTGCAAATGGATACCTTGGTAATGATGTGTATTGTATATACTACAAATGGATACCTCGGTAATGATATGTATTGTATTATGTATATACATACTGCTAATGGATACCTTGGTAATGATATGTATTGTATATACTGCAAACGGATACCTTGGTAATGATGTGTATTGTATATATTGTAAATGGATACCTTGGTAATGATACGCATTGTATATACTGCAAATGGATACCTTGGTAATGATACACATTGTATATACTGCAAACGGATACCTTGGTAATGATATGTATTGTATATACTGCAAATGGATACCTTGGTAATGATACACATTGTATATACTGCAAATGGATACCTTGGTAATGATACACATTGTATATACTGCAAACGGATACCTTGGTAATGATGTGTATTGTATATACTGCAAACGGATACCTTGGTAATGATGTGTATTGTATATACTGCAAATGGATACCTTGGTAATGATACGCATTGTATATACTGCAAATGGATACCTTGGTAATGATACACATTGTATATACTGCAAACGGATACCTTGGTAATGATGTGTATTGTATATACTGCAAATGGATACCTCGGTAATGATATGTATTGTATTATGTATATACATACTGCTAATGGATACCTTGGTAATGAAATGTATTGTATATACTGCAAATGGATGCCTTGGTAATGATATGTATTGTATATACTGCAAATGGATATGTTGGTAATGATATATATTGTATATACTGCAAACAGATACTTTGGTAATATTGTATATTGTATTTACTGCAAATGGATACCTTGGTAATGATATGTATTGTTTATACTGCAAATGGATACCTTGGTAATAATGTGTATTGTATATACTGCAAATGGATATGTTGGTAATGATGTATATATTACTAATAGATACCTTGGTAATGATATGTATTGTATATACTACAAATGGATACCTTGGTAATGATATGTATTGTATATACTGCAAATGGATACCTTGGTAATAATGTGTATTGTATATACTACAAATGGATACCTTGGTAATGATATGTATTGTATATACTGCAAATGGATACCTTGGTAATGATACGCATTGTATATACTGCAAACGGATACCTTGGTAATGATATGTACATGTATTATATATATTGCAAATGGATACCTTGGTAATGATGTGTATTGTATATACTACAAATGGATACCTTGGTAATGATACGCATTGTATATACTGCAAATGGATACCTTTGTAATGATGTGTATTGTATATACTGCAAATGGATACCTTGGTAATGATGTGTATTGTATATACTGCAAATGGATACCTTGGTAATGATGTGTATTGTATATACTGTTAATAGATACCTTGGTAATGATATGTATTGTATATACTGCAAATGGATACCTTGGTAATGATGTGTATTGTATATACTGTTAATAGATACCTTGGTAATGATATGTATTGTATATACTGCAAATGGATACCTTGGTAATGATATGTATTGTATATACTGCAAATGGAAACCTTGGTAATGATATGTATTGTATATACTGCAAATGGATACCTTAGTAATGATGTGTATCGTATATGCTGTTAATGGATACCTTGGTAATGATACGCATTGTATATACTGCAAATGGATACCTTGGTAATGATATGTATTGTATATACATGTACTGCAAATAATCTGCTGAAAATGCATTCTGTATATTAAATACTCATTTCTATAATATTTAATCTTAATATTGAAAAATGGAAAGGCTTTGATTACCGGTATTAGAAGTACTTGTAAAATAAACTCATATTTTCTTTAAAGCTATTCATGATTATTTTGACATTTTATTTGCAGAAGCATCATTATATCTAGATATTTATTTTTTTCATCTCTATCTCATTATTAGTCATTTTAGTCCTTTCATTTGAATGGTTCAAGATTCATGGGGTTACTCTTTTCATTGTTCTTTTATGTGTATCTTTCAGGTCACCAGCTGATATGCTGTCCACCTCCCCAAAGTCACAGAAGATCTTTGAACGTGCATATGATGAGTATGGTGATAGTTACTTTGAGGATACATCAGTGGATCTGTTACAGCATACCTTTGCCCAGATGACTAATGTAGGTTGTCATAGTCAGGAACATGCTAATACTAGGTTATTTATGGAATATATTGTGTAATGTGCCGGCCTGATATCTGTGTATTGTTTAAAATTACAACATTTTTTGAGAACTAGTTTTATTCAATACAAAAACCTATGGCAAAATATTTTGTCAATATACCTCTCTATTACAAATTTAGATATAAAGTTAGATTGCCATATCCACTTTGCACACCTTTTTCCAAATTTCTGTACTTTATTCCTTGGGACACATTATGCATAAGACCTGAAATAGAACAACTTTTTTTCCAATGAAAATGATACTAGTGCAAGAACATTCATCAAAATATGATAATTGAACATTCAGTGAGTGTTTAGATCACAAAGAGGTTAATTTTAGATGTAATGAGTACGGGTCATAAAGTCCACACATCTGCTAAGGCAAATGGAAAAAGAATATACTATATTCACAAAATGTTTCTTTGAGTGTGATGTATAATGTTGTACGGCAAATAAGATAATACTGATGTATAATGATTAAAGAAATATAATCCCAACTTGGATATATGCTTGGCAACACAGAAAATGACCAGATATAAGTGAAAGCTAAATGCCATCTGTCAACCTATATATACTTGATTATATGTCATCTGTCTTCCTACACCTGGTTTTATGTCATCTGTCTACCTATATATGTACCTGGTTATATGCCATCTGTCTTCCTTCACCTGGATTTATGTTATCTGTCTATCCATACCTGGTTATATGTCATCAGTCTACCTATACCTAACTGTATGTCATCTGTCTATCTATACCTGGCTATACGTCACCTGTCTATCTATACCTGGTTATGTGTCATCTATTTATCTATACCTGGTTATATATCATCTGTCTTCCTTCACCTGGATTTATGTCATCTGTCTATCTATACCTGGCTATTTGTCATCTGTCTACCTATACTGGGTTATGTGTCATCCGTCTATCTATACCTGGTTATGTATTATCTGTGTATCTAATTCTGGTTATGTCATCTGTCACTCTTTTCCTGGTTATGGGTTATCACTCTATCTATTCCTGATTATATGTCATCTGTCTACATATACCTGGTTATATGTCATCTGTCTACCTATACCTGGTTATGAATCATCTGTCTATCAATACCTGATTATATGTCATTTATCTATCTATACCTGGTTATGTGTCATATTTCTATCTATACCTGGTTATATGTCATCTATCTATCTATACCTGGTTATATGTCATCTGTCTACCTATACCTGGTTGTATGTCATCTGACTACCTATACCTGGCCATATGTCATTTGTCTATCTATACCTGGTTATGTGTCATCCGTGTCATCTGTCTTCCAATACCTGGTTATATGGCATCTGTCTATCTAGGTTTTTATGATCACACAGGTAAAAGATTTCCAAGCAGCCCATCTCAACCTTGCATTCATTCACAGTATTTCTGTTTTTTATTTTCATAATGTGTGTTATGCATGTAATGTAAGCTATTTTTAACATTTACTTCTATTTTTGGGGGGATACACATTATGCATTGGTGCTTATACATGAATATAGTAATCATATGAAATTATATGTCTGTATATTCTCAGCCACCATGTTTCCTGCAGCATTACAGGTTAGGCATTACATGTCTGTAATGGTTTGCATATAGTGTGTAGAAAACAGAGTAGGAACTATACCTGTATACATAGTAACAGAGTTCTTGAAATCTTTTTTCTGGTGTAGGTCATTTGGACTGACTTTCACCACAAACTTGTCAGTCTGGACAGGAACTAAGAACTCCAACAAATTTTCAATGTTAAAAAGGGGTAAAATCTTGCTTTTTGACTGAAGAAGTGTCAGATTTGTTCTCTTTTAGACAAACTTTATCTGCCAAAAAGCTGTGTTCTTATAGTCAAGGTTATTTGTTTTGTTTAAACATCAGCAGTTGATCAGGCATTCATAAACATCATACATTTTACAGAGTTAATGTCTGGATCAGAATTTCAAAATTGCAATATGGGACTGAAGAATTTGCCGTTCACAAGGACCAGTGCAGTACTCAATCATTTCAGGCATTCTTGAATTTAATTGGTTTTGCCAGAAGGACAGAAAGATTTCAAGATTGCTGTAATAATATTTGTTAAGCTTCAGAATTTGAATTTAGTTATGTAAACATTAATACAATTATTTATGTATGTGGTTTTTCAAATATGTGTACCCAAAATTGAAATTGTACTTCATATACAGTGAGGTGCAGTCCTAACATAACATTATGTTAACATCGCGTTAACGTGAAGTTTGCTTTCCTCGTGCGCTCAGGACTGCTGAGCACACGCATGTGCGTTAACGCAGATTTCCTCATGAACTAAATGTTGAGACTGCGTTAACGCGCTGGACTGCCGCATTCACGCGCTTGGCTGTCACGTGAACGTGCCTGACAGCCACGTTCGCTTGCTTACAACTTATATAGAAAAGGATTTAAAGGAGAATCGATATATACATTGTATATTTAAATATGAAAACATATTACTGTATGCATGTAGATAATTATTTAGAATTAAATAAAATGCTTATGAGTAAGAGGTGAATTTAAAAAAATATTGAATACATTTTCCGAACATTGAATATAATGAAATTTATTCTTATTTTAGGGTAATAATAATAATAATAATAATAATAATAATAATAATAATAATAACAATAATAATAATAATAATTAAATCAATGAAAAGAATAATAACGATGATAATCATGGTATCCATATATTATGAAAAATAGCTAAATTAAAAAAAAAAAATTGTAAATACATAAATAAGAAAAAATACATAAGAAAATTATAAATAAATAAACAAATAAGAAATAAATACATAATTTTATTTATTAAAAATAAACAAGTAAAATAGAGTTAGAATGTAATTTTCCTAGAGTCTCCATAGTATAAACTGACGAAGTTTTTCATATATACCTGAGTGCATGTCTACGCGATGATTTCCATTATTATATTACATATGAAACCCTTAATGCGGGGTGTCATTTTAACATCACATTTAATGCACGTATATATTGCGACATTTGAGGTAATTTAATTAGATTCCTTTTATTTTCTCCATCCGTACCACTGTAAAGAGAATTACAAATGTAATCATGTGAACGCGCGACTGGACTGAGCGCACGCGTGAATAAATCGCGTTAACGCGAATTTCCTCCCATGTTAACGCAAGGAGCGCACGCGCGTCTGGACGAGCAGTCCTAGCACGTGTGCTAAAGCAGTCCTCGTGACTGCTTTTCGCGTTAACGTGAATGTTATGTTAGGACTGCACCCATCTGTAGTTATAGACACATATTTTGAAATGCAGAAAATATTCATTTTTACCTGTGCATATGATAGTTGCAATATATTGTATTATAGTATACGAACAAGACAGTTCAATCTCTTGCTTTTGTAGACCAAAACAAAACTTGAAACAACAGATATAGCAGAATTAGAAGAAAAATATTTCCCAGATGACTCTCCATACGGTCTTTTCAGAACATGCAGGTAACTGCATTCCTTTTACATATTAGTTGATGCATTCAGTATTACATATATATTTATATGCTAATTAGATATTTTCTCAGTTCACATGCATGCATACAGGTAAACAAACCATACTGATAGTTTTGTGTATGTAGATTCTGCAAGAGGTGATGTACTTACTACATGTGTCATTTTCTTATAAATATATCTATTTCAGGTTTTACCTAGATGCCTGTGTCATAATAGGTGATCCCAGCACCAAAATAAAAAATTCACCATTAGATTTACAAGCTCTAGAGTTACGATTCTTTGGAGCTACACTGACGGAGGAATTGGATGAAGATGTTTCTCATGTGTTAGTCGATGAAAGGTAAACTCTTACATTGAAGAAATTTTAATGGACTAGATGAGTGCAAAGAATTTATTTTATTTGTAAAACCTGCATATTTATACCCTGCCTTGTTTATTATCAAGTTAATCATTCACTCATCATTCCCTGTACTCTTAATACCTGTAATATTGCCTGTGGCTCAGTTTCAAAAAGTATTCCTGACTGTAACTTTAAGCAAAGAGATATTTTAGCATGAATTAAAATTCACAATAAACCATGTCTAAAATGATGCTTACTATAAATTTTACACAAATTTATCATGCCATTTGGCTAACGTATATGGGTAGAGGGTTTTAATTCTTCTTTGCTAGAAAAAGATATAAACATTTCTATGAATTTTTTTTCAAATTTAGTCACTCACAAACATATGGATGATGCTTTTTGTAAGTGATTTGAAAAGGAAAGCATTTATAGAATAAATCAAGTGAGTAAAAAAAGAACTGTTTTCAGTATTGTAATTGCATAATTTGTTTTAACATACTTTCCTTTCCCTTTTAGGGACTTATCAAGAATACCAGATTTAAAGTCGGAGAGAAGGAAAAGAAATAAAAAATTTCATATCATAGGAGAAGACTGGATCAGAGAGTGTATGGCAGAGGGGACATTATGCTCTGAGAGACACTTTGAACCATCATGAAAGTTTTCTTACATTGTGATTTATATTCATATAATCCATTTTATATTGATATACAATGTAGAGATTTTTATTACATTTCTGGTATTTTATTACAATTATACATACAGATGAATTTTCTTACTCAATGTGTGTAGCAGTTTTGTAGCAAACAAGGAAAGTACAATAAATAAGAAGGTTCCAACTTTGGTGCAACATTCTTTGTTTATGATAACAAACATACATCTGTATGAAAAAAATTTAGTAAAAAGAAGGGTAATTAATTAGAATAGTATAATGGTATACATTTAGCCAATAAATGAACTTATTGTACTGTGACTTAAATTTTAATCAACAATAAATCTCAGGCCCAAATAATGCAGCAAGTACTTCTTGAGAACAGTCATGATATTACATTTTATGAGCATGTTGTGTATTATATAAGGAGGAACTGTGAATTTTACTTCTTTGGAGTTAAATTTATAAACATTTATTTCAACCCAAGATGCAGGACCAAACCTTGCAATAAAATCATCTCTTGAAGAAAGCTTGGTACTACATGTCATAAGGAAGACATAGCTACTTGAGGAGTTTGAGCAGATTGTTTATAAAAAATTTATTCAGTTTTTGTACTCTATTTTCCCTAAGGATATGTAAAATGCACGCTTTCATTCATATCCAACTAGCAACTGGAAGAAGTCGGAAATAGGCAAAGTTTTAGGATGACACACATGACATTGGCTCTGTAAGCCAAAACATAATTTTAACATGAGCGTTTACCATTATCTTGTCATACTGTGTTAAAATATGTATTTGACTGTTTTATTCCTTGTAGTTAGTTTAGAATGATTCAGATTGCTGATTTATATATGACAGAAGGTGAAAAAGGTGAAATGAATAGAAATACGATGTCAAGGTCAAACGAAACACCATAGTATTAAGTGGAAATGTATTGGCCAAGATTTATTTGAAGATGAATAATTTTACACCTGCAAATGAAGTTTAGGAGGGTATGTAGGAATCACCCTGAACATCTGTCCGTTGGTCTGTCTGTTTAAGAAGTTCAACAAAGCAAGTTTCTCAAAACCCATTACACTTATAATACACCAATGATGTATCTTGGGATGAATTATTGCATGTTTGAAATCCTTTGCTGCGGAAGTATTTGTCCCGTTAGGACAATATCAAAAGATGTGAGGTGAAAGTCACGTGGAGGGCAAAGATAATCAAGATTGGGCATTATCGATCTCTTATTAACATTCTTTGAATTTATTTGTTAAAATACACAACTAATCTTCCAAAAGAATGTAGATTTGTATTCTACATGTAGTTATATTATCAGTCAGGCCCCTGTTAGTGGACTGCCATTTCTCGAGGTTATCACCAGCCTAGTCATTGGTGCTGTCATGAAATATGTATTTTGACAATGTAAAATTATGTGAAAACTAATGTGTATTTCCTACTTGCAGTATTCATGAAAAAGGATTGTATTCGCGATTTACATTATACTGTTAGTTCCCATTGGGTAGATATAATAAATATCAGAACATACATACATGTACACGTATTAATCTGGTGCACCATATGTACATGTACGCGTATTAATCTGGTGCACCATATGTACATGTACACGTATTAATCTGGTGCACCATATGTACATGTACGCGTATTAATCTGGTGCACCATATGTACATGTACGCGTATTAATCTGATGCACCATATGTACATGTACGCGTATTAATCTGGTGCACCATATGTACATGTACGCGTATTAATCTGGTGCACCATATGTACATGTACGCGTATTAATGTGGTGCACCATATATACATTTCGACAACTTATATTTCTTCTGTGATGTTCAAGGCCTAAAGTGTGGAAATTGAAAATAAAAATATTTGAAGAGCAAACTCGTCTCCAAATTGACCTAAAGTAAGAGCTAAAGAATACAAGACAGAGCAATGCATGAGGGAGATACTGTTTAGTTTTATAATCGGTACAAAGGTACTGAGAACTGGGCTTGGGACACACTCGGGAATTAACTATCCACCAGCAGCAGTATCAACCCAGTGGTCATAATAATTATGTTACATTTAAGTTTTATAATTCAAAGAATTTTACAATTACATGCAACTGTCAAGGCCATTGTAATGGCAATTCCTATGCAAGTGTCATTAATGTCTTGTCATTTCCTGTATTTTTACACTGGTTTCCATAGAACTGGTTCTACGTTAGATAATTGCTCAAAAGCTCAAAGTTCGACAAGCCAGTATTACGAATAACGATAAGGTGGGTCCTCTGCCCCAGTCTGTCACGATCAGTACAAATAATACAGTATTGGTAATGTAAACGATCCAACTACTTTGAAATAAGAAAGTCAACGTGTCGGTCACTGATCTATGATTTGAGTAAATAAGGATTTTAAAGCGACCGTAAAATTTGCGGAATGTTGACTTAAGACGTGATATCTCATATCCTTGTGATAGCAACTTTTCTCCCAGTAGTTTGCTTCGATAAACAAAGGAACGATACTCAAAAGAAGCTCGAGCATTCATTTCAGACAGATAAACACATTTAAAAACATATTTTCGCTGTCGCTTGGACAGAAGATCTGATTTTAATCAGAATGTACCTTTGCAACGGATCTTTTACGTGTCACAGCTACCTTGACATGCGACCTCGATTTACACTGTCTCATTCGAAAGGCAGGACACCGGTGGGAATATGAGAGTTGAACCCGTGACCTCTCAGTCACGAGCGAACACCTTCTCCACTGAGCACGGAAACAAATGTGAGGTCAAAGTCAGGTAACAAAAAAACCAGCATTGCATCGAACTGCATTTATGAATGCATTCATTCAGTAGTTCATACTTAAATATCGTCTCTAATTCATTCGTTAATTTTTAAATGGGTCAGTTTACAAGTGAAATGTATGACGCGAACAGTCTTCCATACCAAGCATTAAAACCTAAACGTGTAAAATTAACAATTGATTACATGCTTTGTACTTCAAGGACTCTCAAGACATTGTGTCAGCGAGTTGTACGTGATGGCGGAAGCTCTACCAGGTCAGTGATAATAAGTGTATGACAAAAAAGTATCGAGTAAATCAAAAACAGTAAATAAACCTTGTAAAACAAAAACAAAAGTAGGGGGAAGAGGGAGGACATTGCACCGTCATCATGGTGATTGATTTGATTCATCAGTCCAGTTAAAGCGTCTTCATGTTAAGAAGAAAGTTCTGTCACCTATTCACCCAGTTTGTCACATAGTAGAATGTTCACTTTTTACCCTGCTTGTCACATCATACATCATACTATGATAGGATGCCAACTATTCACCCTGCTTGTCACATCATAGGATGCCTACTTTTTTCCCTGCTGGTCACATATATATAGGATGTCTACTATTCACCCTGTTTGTCATATGATAGTTGCATACTATTCACCCTGCTTGTCATATGATGGATGCCTACTATTCACCTTGCTTGTCATAGTAGGATGCCTACTATTCACCCTGCTTGTCATAGTAGGATGCCTACTATTCTCCTTGCTTGTCATAGTAGGATGCCTACTATTCACCCTGCTTGTCATAGTAGGATGCCTACTATTCACCCTGCTTGTCATAGTAGGATGCCTACTATTCAGCTTGCTTGTCATAGTAGGATGCCTACTATTCACCCTGCTTGTCATAGTAGGATGCCTACTATTCACCCTGCTTGTCATAGTAGGATGCCTACTATTCACCCTGCTTGTCATATGATGGATGCCTACTATTCACCCTGCTTGTCATAGTAGGATGCCTACTATTCACCCTGCTTGTCATATGATGGATGCCTACTATTCACCCTGCTTGTCATATGATGGATGCCTACTATTCACCATGCTCCTCATATGATAGGATGCCTACTGTATATCATGCTTGTCACATAATAATGGGATGTCTACTATTCACCCTGTACGTCATATAATAGGATGCCTACTATTCGCCCTGTTTGTCATATAATAAGATGCCTACTTGTACCCTGGTTGTCACATAGTAGGATGCCTACTATCACTCGTGCCTTTGTAATGGTTGACTATGTTGTGGGCATGTGAAATTTCAAAGTTTGGAACTTGAAACAGATGAGGTATGAGAGGAGGTTTCGTAGTAGGGGAGCTTTGGTACCTGTTGTGTTTGGTCTTAAAACATTTACCGTAAATCAAGAAATATAGCGGTGTAGATCGATTGTTCTTTGAGTTTGTCTTTACATTGGTCCATACATATAACCAAATACGATGAAATAGTCAATTTTATGACAAAGTTGGAACTTCCTTGCATTCGGTGTGATTTTGTTCTCCGATTAATAAGACCAAAAAGTTCCTAATGCAAGTGTGGATTGTTATGGTCGACATAACTTATCCTGCAATAATGATTTGTGTGGGTTAAAGTTTTTGAAAGGTAGGTCACACTTCAAGGTCAAGGTCATTAGGTCAAAAGTCATGGTTCCAAATAAAAGATCTTATCACAAGTATTCTATATATGAAGTTCAAAACCCCTTCTCCTTTTGGTACAAAAGATACAGCCAATGTTTAAGTTTTTGAAAACGTAGAGCACCAAGGTCAAAGTGACTAGTTAAAAATCATGATCCCAAACAAAAGGTCTCATCACAAGAAAACTATGTGTGGAGTTTCAAAGCCTTGTACAACTTGGTACAAACGATATAGTTAAGGATTTTGCCACAGGGTAAGAGTCACAGACGGGTCAAAAACTAGATGCCCCCGAATTTCATTCCGGGGGCATAAAAACGAACTTGTTTTTCTTTTTTCCATTTGTATATATAGAGGTTTCTCGGATTAAATAAAGATATCTCGAATGAAATTCCAGTAGATAAATCTCTGTTCTAAATATATGCATTTGTATTTGGAAAAGAAATTAAAATTTAAGACATTTCTTCTTAAGAAAATGAGATATCTCTAAATTAATTGAATATATCTCGGTATCAAAAGTTGAGATACCTCTATTTTAAATAGAAGTCTATTTATTGTTAACAAGGTAACAAGCTGGATTTACTTACATGTATGTGTGAAAAGAAAATCCGGAATTTCACTTGGGGGGGGGAGAAATCCACTATATAGTAGTTTTTCCCCGGGGGAAAAATTGCTATAAGAGGGGGGAAAATGGCTATATAGCCAAATTTCCCCGGGGGAAAAACTACTATATACCCATTTTTCCGGGGGGAAAACTACTATATAGCCATTTTTCCGGGGGAGGGGGGAAAATGGCTAGGGGGAAAACTACTATATAACACCATTTCCACAAATATGTACAATAAACACAGCAACGGGCCACAGACATGCCTAATAAACATACAAACATAATATAGGCTATATATACGCTGATGGTGTGGAATGCTTTATAACAAAATGTCCGACACAATCCAATGCCACATGAAGGACACCACAAACTTGCCTTCTTTGAACACGAGATACACCTCTTACTTTTCTTACAGTAAAATTGTTCAGAGAATAAAGTTCCACGTAAAGTAATCAGAACATGCTTGACTGACTACTAAGTATCATGTAAAACGAAAAAAAAAGAGAGGGAAAAATACAAACACACAAACACAAACAAAAATGCTATATACAAAGCACTGAACTAGGTGAAATCGAAAAAAAAAAAGTATATAAAAAGAAAAATATGTTAAAAACTTTTTTCGCCTTGTTATTACGAGCAATAAAAAGAAATCTAAAAGATGTTCACACTTTCTATCCTTTCAATGAAATATTAAAGGGACATCATTTGGCCCCTTGACGAGCACAGTTCCCCAAACGCCTTCTTAGCTACATACTCGGGTTGTTCCAGTCATGTACTAGCCTTCAATGTACAAAGCCTCTTACAGGACTGGACTACTGTAATGATTTTCTAGTACGACGTGGTAAAACCGCGTGAAATGGAGTTATACATTAGTTCCATCACCACATCGTCAACGATTCCACGTTCACCTCGAGATTCTCTGTGGACCCAAAATATAAAATTTTATGATAAAGTTTAACAACAGTCTTTGTGACTTCTATCAAAATTACAAAGAGACTGTACAGAGATAAAAATGCATAGATTAAAACATAAAAGAGTCTTCATTTTATTATTACAGGGAGTATCGGATTAGAAGGGACAATAAATGCCTCGTATAAATAGCTTTTATCTATCTTTAAGAAATGTTGTGCAGCCTGGAATTGATTTACAACAGGCAACAGACTCAAGAGAATGATCGATTTGAGCACACTAGTGATTAACAATAGGAATGTTTCTTTTGGAGTTACTAAAACTGAATTTGAGGCCTTTTGGCAGCTGGACTATACTGATGGACCTCTATAAAATAATAAATATTCGTATATTTTTGATTGTGACAGTAAATGTTACTTTTATTTTCTCGCTGACGGAGGAACACAATATACTGAGATCACTTTGTCCGGCATCCGTAAGCCGGGTGTAACATTAAAAACTGACACGTGGGTCAGTTTTTAACGCTAAATTTGGCCCAAAAGTCGTTGAAAATTGACGCACGCCGTTAAATTTTATTTCCCCATGGGGTCATTTTTTAACGATTTTTAATTTTATGTATAGCATTGAAATACAAGTTTTTATGGAAGTGTGGTGGACATATGGGATGTCTCTCACCATTCCATCTCATTCCCCCTTCCATGTAACCTTTGCTTCCTCCTTCCAAATTTCAACATTAAAAAACGACCCCACCTCTAATAACAAGTTTTCAAGTTTATTAAAAAATTATTGAAAGTCACACTATATTTCAAGCAGGAGTTCAAAGCTTTATCATATGGAGTCATTATAATTAATTAATATTGAAATATGACCCCCCCCCCCCCGTTCCCTTCCATCCCTCCAATTATAATCCCTGCATAGTCTCTGCAAAATATCACTTTTTATTTAACAAAAGCCATTTGCTTATAACTAATGAAATATCAGTTCTAACAGAAAACGCGTCTAATGAGATAGAAATTTGCATAATATTCTACATATGATGTCATTATCCAACGTAAAATGTAGACTATGCTGACCCGTGTGCAAACAGGAGGTATACAGTGTGAACTGCATATTTCAAAGGAGCATTATAAGCAAGAGTCAATTTTTAACGTTAAAATATGACCCACCACTGCGGGTCAATTTTCAACGAGGGTCACATTTTCATGCGAGGGTCACTTTTTCATGCGTGGGTGGGGTCATTACATAACGGACCGAGTCAATTTTCCACATCAAAAATCGACCCTCAGACCGTTAAAAATTGACCCGTGGGTCAGTTTTCAATGGGGTCACTTTTTAATGTTACACCGGCGTGGCCTAGTGGTATCGCGTCGGACTCCTGATCGGAAGGCCGGGGTTCGAGTCCCGCTCTGGTCATGCCGGTGTCATGTCTTTCGGATGAGACAGTAAAGACCGAGGCCCCGTGTCGTGGTATGCATGGCACGTTAAAGATCCCTCACTGTTTCGGATGGGTCCGTTGCAAAGGTCAAAATTTGTATGCTCCGCATCAGGCAGATGCCGTCACCATTTATGTGAAATATTCGTGGTGTGACGTAAAACAATAATCAATTAAAATCCGGCATCTGTCTATAAGTCTGTCTGTCCGTTTGTCTGCTGGGGCTAACACTTAAAAATGGATAGCACACGGCACACGTTTTCATATTTTGTTATCATTACTATAAGAATTTACCTATCTCTAAATAAAATTCTTATTACTTCATTATCGAAAAGCTTTTTAGGAAAAGCTTAATTAGTTACAACAAAACGAAGATTAGATCTAGTAGAATAAATCAAAACTTTTCGTGAAAAGAAGTCAGGTAAACATAGTAATCGATGCACAGAGATTATTTATTTATAACAGAATAGTTTCTTATGTGTTTCACAAGTATACACTGCAGTCGTTTAGGATAAAAACTCGTATCCAAAGGGATATCGATGATAAGATACAAGAGCATATATAGTGATATTCATTTTGTGCACCAAATACCTATTCATTAATGATCACCCTAAACACAAGTACACCATGCAGTGAAGTAAAATCATCCCTCCCTACCCACGTCTATTTTTCAGTCACCAACGCGGAAACAATACGTTTTAAGGCACCGTCCATTTGATATTCAGGGGAGGAATTTCTTACCCTGATTTTGACTAAAAATAATAATCTTGTTCAGTCACACATTGAAAAAAAAATCTGTCTTCAACAGACTAGCGTAATCTAAAATCATGCTTTTTGAAGAAATTAGGTGTTAAAACTTAGTTTTTCCTGGCGAGCTTTGCTCGCCAAAATTATACATAATACAACAGTTTATGTTATTATCAGTGGCAGATTTAGAGGGGAGCCCCCCCCCCCCCCCTTTGGCCACATATTTACTAGTAAAAATCCAGATTTTGCACCAAAAATGGCTGAGAAATTTGGCTTATACACATGTGGGCCCCCCTTTTCGGAAATCCTGGATCCACCACTGATTATGATATTTTGTTCTTCATCAGTTAAATCATAGACAGACCTACTGTATTTGTTGCTTGAATTTAATAAGAAGATTTATCAGCAGATAGTTGGGATTTCTATGGGTACTAAGTGTGCACCTATCATAACAGATTTGTTTCTAGTGTTATGTGGGAGGTTTCATGTATTCTTTTCAAAAAATCTAAACGATTCGACATTATTAAGATGTTGGATGATACCTCTAGTTACATGTATATATATCTTGACGACAGCTTAGATATTGATAACCCTGAGTTTGAAAGATATATAGCTAACATATACCCACCTGAACTTCAGTTAAACAAAGACAATATATGTCATACAGAAACACTTTACTTGGACCTACTAGTATACATTCAGAAATTAACAATAAAATTCGTACTAGTATTTATGATAAACATGACGATTTTAGATTTCCTGTTGTATTGGAATTTAAAAATTTTAAAATTCAAAATTTTAAGAAAATTTCCCCAAGTTGGATAGTTACAGGTGTTCCTAGACTAGACTACCATCATATGTTGTTTATAAAATTCAGTTGCTTCCATTTGCCAGCGTCTGCACTAACGTTTTGGACTTTCATACAAAAAGTTTACAAATAACGTTGGAACTTTCAACTCAGGGTTACAAGTATCATAAAGTTAGAAAAGCCTTCTGAAATTGTTTAAGGTCCTATCCAGAACTTTGTAAATATTACTTTGTAGTCAATGAAATTTTCCATCCCAGTTTCTACGGTGATCTTGTGTACAAACTTAGGAGGGTCTAAGGTTCCAATAAGTTTATCTCGTCGGGTTCAAAAATAGTGAAAGGCCTTCATGATCTACAATAATATGACCCGGAGATCATCAAAAGGACAGCAATTCTCGTATTGATCCGTTCTATACTCTTATATTGAGATTTTTACTTGAACCTGTACACTGACTAACCGACGAGTTGGGACTATATGGTGAGCATTGTTGAGATCTTTTTCAAAGTAGAAATGGTCCTGAAGCTCATTCCTTTGGACTACTACAGATCAAGGGACTGAGCTCGCTTCCAGATCGGCAGAGCATAGTTTACTCATATTGATGTCGATTTATACATTTTTGATATCTTGGTCTTACTCAGCATTACTATACATGTTTATATATTTTTTTACCTCTCAACTTCAGAAAGTTGATCCCTGCTCTCTATATGGAGGATTATTCATGAACTTTTAAATGTGTGTTCTTTGATTTTACTGCCTTTGTAGAAAGTTGGGAGGAGGACCCGTAAACCGATTAACCACTCCATTTGATGGACTACTGTCATATCAAGTGACCGTCCAAAGTCGGTTTCGCAACTGCACCTTAATCGAAAGTTTTTGTGATGTTCTTGTGACAAGTTATGTCGTTTTTTTCAAATTATTACATTATCAGCAGTGCATTTCCATGGTGATTTCTGTCATATGGCAGAGTCAGATGCGTTTATAATTTTCTTTGAGTACTGTAATATTTGTACTGGATATATGCCTAAAATGGTATATGAGGGGTGGACAGGGGGTGGTAGCAACCCTAGGTCAATTTTGCAGTGTATTCATATCTTTATGTGCTTAATGTATTTGGATAGAGCTCAGTGAGACAAATTCAAAACAGTTTTCCTTTTGCTGATATCTCTGTCCTATCAAAGGTTATGGCAGTTTGAAGATGCTAAATTTTGACATTTTCATAGATTTTTTTTTCTTTAATGTAACTCATGATTGTTTTCGTGACTAAGACGGAACCGACATTTCTCACCTTTTTAGAAATTTTGTCATTTCTCTGTAAGTTTTTTTTACCGGGGTAGCCATTTTTCCTTCACACCCCATCCCCTTCTCTCCTTCCTCACCCTCCTGCTTCTAGTCTCGCTCTCATTTCAGTATATGGCATCATCATGTTAGACTAAAAGCATATATCATAGCTGAGGTCGGTTTGAGCCGAATTTTGTCAAAAATAACAGTGTTTATTATCAAATATGTATAATTATACAACACTATTTTATTGGTGAAAAAAATTCTTGCTCTGGCTCTTCTGAAAAAAACTCCCTTAGATTGAGGTAAAAAAATAATCTGGCCGGATTGAAAAACCCAGACCCCCTAGATTATCAAATGGACGGTGACTAAATGACACATACATGATGGGTTTTATTCTTAAAATTGTCAATCTACCTCATTTTCAGATATCCCTATTGAAACTAGCTCTGATGCATTAAGATGTGGAGAATGTAGATGTATACTAAATGATCCTAGGATACTCCATTGCCTACACTCGTTTTGTTTGAGATGTCTAGCAGCGAAATGCGAGTCTACTGCACCAGTAACAAAAATAACATGTCCGCTATGTAATGTTCCCACTGATGTTCAGTCAGGGAGTGTTTTGAATTTACCATCGAATGTGTACCTTAAACGAGTACTAGATTATAGAGACATGGTCATGGATGCTCACCCTTCACCATTCTGCGGAAATTGCGAATCAAGTGCAAAGTATAGGTGTATCACTTGTAAAATATCTTTATGTAAACAGTGTTATGATTCACACGAACTTCCTAGACACAAGATCAAATCTCTGAACGATGTCCTCGCTATTATACACAGGTTAAATCATGAAGAGAACAAATCTGTCATTTTCTGCGACGATCATAAAGAGTTTATGATTTACTATTGCCAGACCTGTCGCGTCCTGATCTGTGAGAAATGCTTAAAGTCGTCGCATACATTTCACGACTATACAGCACCAGAAGACGAGGCAAGGCTTCTCCGGAAACGCGTTAGCAAAGAATTAGAAGAACTCAAACGGAAGCAAGATGAGATGGACCAAATCAGTATAAAATATGGTACATACTTTGAAGTACTTGATTGTGCTGAGCAACGGTCAATAGAAAAATTGAGACAAATTCGAGATGAATACTTGGATGAAATTGCTGTTAAATTTTCTGAAAGTGAATCTAACATTCATGAAATTTTCTCCAAGGTTCGTACGAAAGCCACACAAGAACTAACTACAGCAAACAGTCATCTTGGTGGCATTCCTTACTCTCTGGGCATCATTGAATCATTTCAGAAATACGCGGCCGCTGAGGAAATTCTGTTTCTACAAGATCAGATTTGGAGTAGATTAAATGACTTAAAAGCAATAAAGGTAGCACAACGATTTCCAGATGAAAGTGATGTTCCAGATCTTGACATTATAAAATCCAAAGAGGATAGTGAAGTATTTCATGTGTCGAAGAGAACCACAAAAGAAGTCAAGGAAGGCAAAACAAGTTCTCCTGCTCCAATACCCAGGCATCGAAAACCTTGTGTGACGCCAGAAACTGTCTTACCTGAGAAAATGTCCGTAAGCAACTGCAATATTGTACTTGATCTAGGGAAAGACACAATTGCAGACATCTGCTGGGTAAATAGAAACCACCTCGCTGTAGCAAATAAGTCACGTAATAAGTTAGATGTGTTCAACTTGAAAGGGAATCTCCTTTGGGAACGAAAATTCAAGCAAATAGAACATGTTGCTGTGGTATCCGATGTTGTTGTCTGCGATAGCGTCGATGCCGTGAACCCTGTGCACGAAGTTTTAAGATATCATCGTATATATGTTAGCTCGAGAGATGGACCTTTTCCTGTTGCCAAATCCTTGTTTAGTAACAAGATCTATGTAGCTGGCATCAACGACAGACAAATCAAAATCTACAAAAAAGATGGGAAAAGAGACGGTGTTATCACCCTTACACGAGCTTTTACTCCCTGCTGTCTGACCCTGAACTCTAAATATGATTTATACGGCATAGAAGCAGGACAAGTATGGAAAATATCGTCGGCAGGGGAAATTACTGCTACCTTCAAATGGGTAAAAGAGTCTCGAAAATGGAATCCTACGGGACTGTGTACTGATGCGTATGATAATTTATTTATTATTAATGCAGCAGACAGCACCATTCTTCAACTGTCCGAGAGTGGAAATGTCCTTGACAGTTTATCTTTGCCTTTCAACGGACCAAAGGGACTTAGTGTAGATAGAGAAGGTCGTTTTTTGACAGCAGATATAAATAATTGCGTGTGGTCATTTTCTGTGAAAAACGAGTAAACTTACAATAATTTCTTAGGTTCACGAGTTCTGTCGTCCGTAAATTGCAAATTTTATATTTGGTGGTATTTTGATGAAACTTGGTAGGGATGAAGCATTCAATGTCCTTTATCAGTGTTGTTATTTTTCCGCAGGATACGTCAATGGATTGATTAAAGTTTGGGCATCATTCCTAGAAAAGAGTTTGCTGTGTTTTGCTGTCCTTTTAGGCTTCCCAAACTCACCGGAGCCAAAGGCTCTTCGTCTGTCGTACGTCCGTTCGTCGTCGAAAACTTTTCACATATTTGAATTCTTCTCCTAAATAGCTCGACAGATTTTGATAAAACTTTGCGTACTTGCATTACTAGTATACATAAACAAATTGTTTTATTCAGATCTGCTAATAGGTGACACTATCCTGGACTAAAGTATGTTCAAGAGGATACCCTGCTTTGAAAATTTTCTTACGTCTTTTTGAACTATGTCACTTTAGCCTTAAATTTCTTAGATTTTCTACTTGTATGTTGTTTATAAATGCATTGTCTTTATCTATTTTAACTGATTTCATTGTACTAAATGTAAGTGGAAAGAAATGAAATACAGAACAAATTTCTAAGATTTTTGCAATTTTTTTAATAAAAAAAGGGAGATATATAATGATGCCCGTTGATGGAAGTCTTCCGCAGAACTTTTGAAATTATTTAAACTTGAAACTTGGTAAAGATGGAAGAATGCTCAGGATCCCCTACAGTTGTTGCTGTTTTTGACTAGATCCTGAGTGGATCCTGGAGTTAATGATATAGTTCCTAGAAAGTACCTTTCTCCTTTGAATAAATTTTTCTTTAGACTGGTTGCACAGATGATCGCCCCAGAGTGATCTAAAAAGGAGTTTAAAGAAGTGTTGCTGTTATCTTTTCCCTTCTGAAATAAAAGTTTTGGATGTTTTTTACGTTTTGGACTTTTTTTAGGGGAGGGGGAGTCATTTCCACATATTTTGTGTCATTTTATTGATTTATTAAATACAGAATTGAAATATAAGCATTTATATGATTACATTTATTTGAAATTATTTATTCAACGATTATTTGAAAGTTTCATGTGAAATCTGTTTTAGATTATTATGATGTTTTTCTTTTAATTTATTTGGGTCAGTATTGTAATGCTGAAGATTTATTGTTTGCTGAAAGCGAAACATTTTCCCCTTTATTTTTCATCAAAACAAGTTTTACGTGTTTTACAGCATTATGTAAGTCATATCATAAAAACAAGATGGGTTTATGAAACACGAATGCCCCCGGCGGCAACAAAGTGCAAGTAATGCAAATTTTGAAATGTAGGTCAAATATCAGGGTCAAGGTCACAACGCCAATGACCATAGTGTAATTTGAAAGGGTTTTATTAGTGGAGTATGCATGCCAAATATGAAGTCTCTATCTCACGAGGTTCAAAAGTTATTGCGAAGGTTAAAGTTTACTACAAACAGGCAAACAAACAGACACACACACACACAGACATATAGCTAGACAGGTCAAAAACAATATGGCCCCGAACTATCGATCCAAGGGCATAAAAGATATCACAGACTTAGTTTTTTTTTTCACTATTTTTGTGACAATTTATTGATATATTCTATATATATGTAGAAGTCATAAAGCATTTATTTGCCAAATATTATCAGAAAATAGCTACATGTATTTGAATGGTTACATGTATTTGAAAGTTTCATGTCAAAGTTAATGTTTATCATCTAATTTTTTATAAGCCAGTTCTGGATTGTTGAAGAGAAGCAACTAAACCCTGCTAAAGACAATTCATTTTATTTACTTCTTTTTTTCATGTAACAAAATGTAGAAGATTTAAGATACATTTATTTATTTTATGAAGAAGATTTAAGAAAAAGAATTGGGGTAAAATTATATTTTGTTCACATAATTTTATATAAGGTCCTGATTTTTTCAGTGTAGAGAAGCAAGTTTACAGTCTTTTGTCATTTGTCAAAAACACAATCACAATCAATTGTGTTCAGATGAGAGATATAGGCTTTGGTCTCATTTTTTTTTTTTGGCCTTTCTTTGTTTTTGCTTGGTTTCAGGTCATTTTTTTTTACATTTTTGTTGAAGATTACTGGTGATGGATTAATCTAAGATAGCTGATTTGGTTTAGGAGATGAATAATATTGTAGAGAACTTGAATTAAAATAATTTTGGGGCTTATCTCCAAATTTTGCATAAAGCTATGACGGATTTCTGATCATACTTAGCATGAATGGAATGCTTAACATTCACTGTAGGCGGTGTTATTTTTCTGACAAAATCATCAGGGGATTGATACTGGACGGGGCAATATAGGCCCGAGGGTATAATATCCTTTGATAAACATTTTCTTCTGACTGGCTGCATAGGTCAACAAACCAAATACATCAAAGTGGTCTAGAAGGGTTGTTTAAAGAACTGTTGTTTTGGTTTAATTCCGAAATCAAGTTTTTCATTCATTTTGTTTTGGGCATCTTTCTAGACTTTGTAATTTTTACAAATTTACAGCTTATGTTTTTTATTTGCTTCTTATTGACTTATTCCCGCACTTATTCCCTTTGCTTTGTGGAGCTCGTAAAAAAGTTCCCCGCGGAGGGTTTGACTTGAGTGTTATTATACCCTTTCTCCTGATGTTATGTATGCGCGGATCCAGACATTTTTGTCAGGAGGGGTCCAACCAAAAAAGGTAAATTAATCTCTTAAACGAGGGGGGTCCAACCACAAAAATGCCCAAATATTACCTTTTTGGTTAAATTTTAGGATGCCAAGGGGGGGGGGGGTTCCAGACCCCAGGTAGCCCCCTCTGTATCCGCGCATGTTATGTGGTTGTGACACTTTCTATACAGTGTTTGTTCACATTCATGTATATATACAGTGCAGAATTATATTGTTTCGTCTGTATGTGAGGGCATTCACGGCGGGTGTGACTAGTCAAACAGGAGACGCTCACTTCTCCCGGGCCCCTGGTGTCACCTTTAAATTTCAGGGGTCCGTGAATGTCCACTGTGGTACATTGTTGTTAGTGCCATAGTCATGTTACACTAGTTATTTTCGTGTTTTATTGATTTCTTATACTGCATTAATTTTGTGTATATGAATTAGATTTTAGGTAAACTAATGTAATTGCAAAGAATTGAATGTATTTTGGTATAGATTCAAAACTAGAAAAAAAGAGTGAGTTGAAAGGTTTCAGAGGACCGATAAAAGTTATATTATTTACACATCTATTACTCATGTTTGTTTTCGTGCAAGATGTTGTCCGTTTTCACAGTTTGCTTTACATCCTTTTTTATTATTTATCTGCTAGGTTGTGATTTCATGTTTTTATACTAGATTTTAAATAAAGATCATTTTAAACGAGGGATTTGAATTTATCCAGCTTGAAATGAAATAAAGGAATATAGACAGAATACAATAGAATATAGACATACCTGTATGACAAAAGTTCTCATGGACATTCAGAGCAAAGGGAAATCAGCACATATAAAGCATAAAATAGCATATTATGTATTTTATAAATCGGCGCATAAAGCGTCCCCTGTTTGTCATAAATCTGCATGTTTTGAAAATTAAGGCAGAACATCGCATATAAGATGAATGAGGACTGACTAACGCCTCCGTAACATCTTTGCAGGGGTTCATACCTTGTGAGAATGCAAACATCACCATGTAAATTCAAAGATAACATACTTATGTCTGATAGGGTATTCCCAAATCGAGGTGATCGACAAAGTAAATCTCATTTGATAGGAGAAGTTTCACTAACAAAGAGTTCGATCCACGGTGTGGGAGATTTCTACCAGTGTGCCTTCCAGCGTTTTTTTTTGCGTGATCTCTGATTTCCTTCGAATCCAATAAATGAATATTGCTATATATGATCTCTTAATTATTAAAAGGAAAACATCTGACTCTGTTGTATGACAAAAATCTCCACGGACATGGACAGCAAACAAGACTAAGTATATATTGGATACACTGGATATTATTGATACAATGCAAACTTTGCGTGGATAGAACTTATAATTTTTGTGGCCTTTTTGTAATAAGAACTCAAATACCTATGATGCAGAATGTGACACGGACTCTCTATGGCTCCTCTGACAATATACTCAGTAAGTTGAAAAAGATATAACAAAAACTTTTGACACTGTGTCGACACTGCATTAGGTGCAACAAATTGATAGAAGGGTACATGATTTTATAAATTCTTATGATACAGAACACAAAATAGACGTGGCTTGCCTGTAAAACAAGCTAGTATACTGTATGCGATGTACAATATTCAACAATACAATGCATATACATGTGTACGCTAGCGCTGTATCCTTTTCACCATAGGATGAATCTGTTATCATATGTATGGAATTTGACGTGCACCTTGAACCTTTGGGATAAAGTTTGACATACGTACATAACATGAGATACTATGAATAGGAATTAAAAATATTTAGTATTCAGTATGGTGAGATCCAGAGGCCATAGTCACTTTTATCACAGCGATCAAACACATTGAGGTCAGGTGATTCTGTGTATGATAAAATATATAATAAGTTATACACCAAGCTCAAGAAAGTTGAGCCTATACATACCATAATGGTTGTATCTACAATGGCAAACAATTATACTTATGCAAGAAATTTAGAAAGTAAATTATTGAAAGATGTAACATCAAGACAATATACATCATAGCTACTGTCCACGCCTTTTAACGCTTACAGATGATCTTAACTTCTTTACAAGACATTCACTTGCACCTTTCATTTACAGAGGCCAACGATGATTTATTTCCTTCGAATATAAACGTCATGATGACAGGCTGCCGTGTTGCGTATTGACATTTACTCCTTCACAACATATCCTTCCGTCTTGTGAAGATCAAATTGAAACAATAATTTTAAACTTCTTACGAGCGTCGGAATACAAAAGGAATAAGTTCGACTGAATAACCCTGTCTCTAGACGCCCCTGTTTCGGCTATGGTAATGCGCAATAGTCGAATAGAGATCGACCAAAGGCTGGATTAATCAGTCCAGGAATGAGTGAATGGCGGAAGTAAGTATGCCAGTGTAACACCCACAACAGTGAAGTGCGACAAAGAGTCATGCACCCTTGGGAATATATCTCTCAGAGCATGGATGAGATAAGGCAAAATAAGTACAGCAAGTTCAACTGTTTTTGACAATTCCTTTACATTAAGTTTATTTGCAACGAAAGACTAGTTCGCTTATCCTTTTCTAATACAACAATAACAAACAGAAAAACCAAACAAAATGGTCAACTGGCAATTATTTTAAATTCACTGTAATTATTGAAATCTTTCATTCGACAGATTAAGTGGCTTGTAACTCGAGAAAGCAGTCATCAATGAACGATATTTCAAACGGTATCATATATCATTCATTTTCGTTTCAATTCATATTTAAGCAGTTTTAGAGCGGGGTTCATCAGAGGAGACACCACCATTAGATATTTCTCCGTTTTGTTAAATAGACTCAAAGATTCATGTTGTAGAGACCAACATAACGAGATAAGACGCCTGGGGTAAAGAAACATCTCCTGTCAGCTAATGAAGTCATTTACTCTATGGCCATATGGCCTATCTTGGCTTACATGTTCTGGGTCGAAAACAGAAATAAAATGGGATATCTTCCGTTTAGGTCAGCGTGGTTATATATTAGTTTACTCTACAAATGTTATGTAAAATACGAAAATAACTGGTGTCACATGACCATGGCACCAACAGCAATGCACCACAGTGGACATTCACGGACCTCTGAAATTCAGAGGTGACACCGGGTGCCCGGGAGGAGTGAGCGTCTCCTGTTTGGCTAGCCACACCCGCCGTGAATGCCTTGACATACAGACGAAACAATATAATTCTGCACTGTATATATACATGGATGTGAACAAACACTACGTGTTACTACAAGAGGATATAACGTTGCTGTCGTTTTTACAAATGAATTTGTTTTACATATCATCATATCTATATTATAGTTTCAAGCTTCCTACGTAATTTGTTGACCACATTGTTAGCCAAAAATATACCAAAGACCCTTTCAACCTGCAACCAATCATTTTTTCCGCAATAAGACAATAGAACTACACCAAATCTTGAAGTATTGAAATGATTATACAACAATAAATATAGAGCATATATACCTTAGAATTTAGTGCACCATATGCGCATTTCAACTGATGGAATTCCATTCCATTAGTCTTATAACAGTGATGTATTTGACTATAAAATGACCATTTAAGGGAAAGTAGAAAAGAAGTACTTTCACTGAAAATGTTGTTAAAACTCCTCTTTTTTCTTTACCCCTATGAGAATGCGAAGCGAGTGACCAAGATTTGCAATGGGATTTCCCCACTGTAAGTCACAGAAATTAACACCTGATCTAATGTACACAGCGTATCATGGACATGCATGGACATCTCTTTATCCATTTTTCTTTATATATATATATATATATATATATATATATATATATATATATATATATATATATATATATATATATATATATATATATATATATATATATATATATATATATATATATACATGTATATATATATATATATATATATATATATATATATATATATAAAGCACAAATAGAATCAGTGAAACACCTGGGAGTACTATGGACCTTGGATCTCCGAAGAAATACCTGTAGAAAATAAAGACAAATTAGACAAACATATAAAGCACAAAGACACTACAGTTAACAAGGCACCCTATATTTCACTTATATTCGTTCCCCGTCTGGGACTCGAACCCACGACCTATGGTACCGAATCACCTAGCTGTCATGCATCCGACCCTCTAACCGACTGAGCTACCCGAGCTCCACAAAAATGGAGCTTTAATAGCCAATCATTAGCTAATCGCATGCATGACAACACAGTCGCGGAAAGTGAAGGAATTTACCCGACGTAAACGCAGGGGGATCCCCTGAGAGGATACATCACTGAAAGAGAAATAAACATATAAAGCACAAATATAGATATATATATATATATATATATATATATATATATATATATATATATATATATATATATATATATATATATATATATATATATATATATATATACATGCATGAGTTTCTAAATGAATATCTACCATTTACAAATTTTTCAATAAAATCTTGAAGCGTATCTCTGCTTATGTTTGGAGTTGGATACTGTTAATATCTTGGCGTGACAATAGACAGAAATTATTGCATAAAGCATTACCCTTTTGGCGATATTTTCTGTCGTATAACGCTTGGCGATAAGATGTACTCGCTACTCTGACGGAGAATTTTTTAACCAAGTGAACTTTGAATTAGCTATTTTAATGAAGCTTTTATATTAAAGAAATTAATAAAATTAGAAATAATACAATGTTTACCCTCATCGCTGCCCATACACTCAGACATGCTTATACGTGCTTATCACCGCCAAGGGTTATGTCGAAATGTTCTGAATATAGACAGGTGCAAGCAGACACATTATGTTTAATAGATGCAAGGATGAACTTTGAAGGAAAGTTAGGTATGTTATATTTTCAAACAATTACTTTCCCCAGAACTCGAACACTTGTAATTGTGTCGAATACTTGTCGACTGGGTGTCGTCCAGAACTCGAAGACATGAAGACATGCCATATACGTGTAGGCATCTTTGTTGTGTTCCTGCCTGTTGCATGGAACTCCAACATGTGAAGACATCTCTCTGTATCTAGTCGCTTTCACTCATATATTTCTCGTCATAACTCGTGATAAACTCGTGCACATTGTCTAAATTCGTATGAATTTTAATCTTAAATTTTGGTTATTGATAAAGTTTCTTTCACCGATCATTAGATATTGTTAAAACTCGTTCCAAAACACGAATATCGCTATTGTACTAATGTAGAGGGATGCGCGAGAGCGCATTAACTAGAGTCGAATGAACATTCCAATCTCCAGACATCACATAGAATTCGTGAAGTTCTCGGCGAGTTTTTAAAAAAAAATCGACGGGTGCTTAATGATTGTAAAAATTACACACGTGACAATCAACAAAACCAGATGCATGTTAACTATTTTCGTGCTGGTTTTTTTTCTTGGGGGCAATGTTCACGATGGGTATGGGTTGCCAGATGCATGTTAACTATTTTCGTGCTGTTTGTTTTGGGATGTTCACGATGGATATGGGTTGCCAGATGTATGTTAACTATTTTCGTGCTGTTTGTTTTTGGATGTTCACGATGGATGTGGGTTGCCAGATGCATGTTACTATTTTCTTGCTGTTTGTTTTGGGATGTTCACGATGGATGTGGGTTGCCAGATGCATGTTAACTATTTTCGTGCTGTTTGTTTTGGGATGTTCACGATGGATGTGGGTTGCCAGATGCATGTTAACTATTTTCGTGCTGTTTGTTTTGGGATGTCTACGTTGGGTGTGAGTTGCCAGATGCATGTTAACTATTTTCGTGCTGTTTGTTTTAGGATGTTCACGATTGATGTGGGTTGCCAGATGCATGTTAACTATTTTCGTGCTGTTTGTTTTGGGATGTCCAAGTTGGGTGTGAGTTGCCAGATGCATGTTAACTATTTTCGTGCTGTTTGTTTTAGGATGTTCACGATGGGTGTGGGTAATGCCAGATGAGTAACATTATTCTTCAAGGGCACCTAGTTTTGCGCACCTAGTACCACATGTAGTCTTCAGGGGTCCATGGATGTCCACTGTGTTATGTTGTGAATGCCATTGACATTTCTTATTTTATCAACCAGTTATACTAAGATGTCGGCCGGAGTGCCCGAAGAACGGTATTAGATAAGTACACTTCCCATGCAGTGAAATCTAGAAGGTTTATGCACGAAATATAGAAGGTTTGTGCCCACTTGTCCCCCGAGCCAATGATTTACTTATATAAATATTTCAATATGCGGCATTTGAAATCACACATAGTATTACATTAAGCATTGTATTTCAAGTATGACTTTGCTTGCATTTTGGATATCAATTCATTTCTCTTTGAGTAATTATTAAATTTCTTTTGTGTTTAATATTCTATCTAGAGTGAATAAATGAATGTGAATATTCGTATAATTCATATTTTCATGATTGCAGGATCTCTGCCGCCGATTACAGATGACATTTGGAAGTGTGGTATTTGCAAATCCCTATTGGTGGAGCCTCAAACACTGTCGTGTTTACACTCTTTTTGTAAGAACTGCCTTATCAATAGCCCATTCTCTACGACAGACAATAAATCATTCTATTGCCCTGTCTGTAACGTGCCACAAGACGTCAAGGTATTTGTGGATCTGATAACAAATAATTACTTTCTGAAGAATGCAATAGATTATCTAACTAAATGTTCCAGTCATATACAAAATAAACATTGCACATTCTGCAAATTAACGTGTGCGACCTCACAGGCAACCCATGTGTGTGTGTCATGTTTCGATCTTTTGTGTGAAAGTTGTTTCAAACGACACTGCGGAACCAGATTGACAAAAGACCATAAGATAATAGATTTGAAAGATGTATATGATGGATCATATGAAACCAGTATTCGGCAAACTCAGCAGGTACCCTGTCCTCAGCATGCAGATGAATTGCTGAATTATTTCTGTAAATCATGTGATTGCCTTGTATGCAGAACTTGTATCATTTTAATTCATAGTAAACATGAATTTACAGACGTCGCAAATGTCGCAGAAGCACAAAGAATGGAAATACGAACTAAAATGTCCTCAATGTCCGAAGCATACAAGTTATTTGAAAAACAGAAGGTTGCCGTAGAACAGAACCTCTCTTCAGCTCGTGAACAGAAAATGAAAATACTAACTTCTATACGACAAACTGAACTACAGATGATAAATGAAATTTCCAGTCAAGCTAGGATAGCAGAGTCACTTGTGAAAAAGATGCACGGCGACAGTGAATCGCAATTAGAAAGAGACCTCAAAATTATAAATTGTAAATGTGAAAGTCTCCAATATAGGAAAACAATGTGTACCATCCTTAGTTCCAATGCCACAGACACAGAATGTGTGTCAATGAGTAAATGCGTTTTACAAAATTTAGGAACACTTGAGAACTCTATTAAATGTCCATTGAAATATGACCCTGAACCACCATCAGTGATGCTCACTATAAACGATCAAATACAGAAGATATTTAATCTTCAAAAAGAGTCATCAACGCGAAAAGAAGAGCCAACATACAACGCCAATATTAAAAAAGAATCATCATTTCAAACGAATGAAGTCACTTGTCCAGATGTACTACAACTAGAAAAACTCACAACCGCGGACAAAGAGATGCAAGATATATCCCTATCTTCAACATCAGATGATATCGCAATTAATGAGAACGGAAGAAACAACACAAATCTTGAAAAAGAATCATCATTTCAAACGAATGAAGTCACTTGTTCAGATGTACTACAACTAGAAAAAACCACAACTATGGACGAAGAGATGCAAGATATATCTCTATCTTCAACATCAGATGATATCGTCGTTAAGGAGATCGGAAGCAGCATGATACCAAGCGACAAAAATCAGCCAGTCCTGAAAGATATTTGTTGGTTGTCAGATTCCACTTACGTTGTAGCCGACGCTGGTAATGAATCTGCCAAAGTGTTTGATATAAACGGAAAATTCCTATGGCGTATACATTCTCCATTCATACATCATGTCGCTTGTATAACAGGTGTTGTCGTTTGTGATACTAAAACAACAGTATTTCTGCGAAAGGAATCTCAGAATACTGGAAGTATTTACTTTGGTCCATCGTCAACGAATCCTTATCCACTTGTAAAAGGTATGTTTGCGTCAACTGTCAAAGTGCTGCCAAGGATTAACAGCAAAGTAGTTAAGGAATACAGCGGAAGTGGAAAAAGAGTTGGTATTCATGAATTAGACAAATATATCCATCCCCTCGATCTAGTACAAATAAGAAACAACAATGTGTTTTTCATTGATCAGAAATCCAAAAATATTCTACGAATTTCTCCTACAGGCAATGTAGTCATGTTTTATGATAACCATGACACAAGCTGGACACCAACTGCAATATCAGCAGATATATTTGATAACATTTACGTCCTAGATTCTCAAAATTCACATTTGGTAAAAGTATCTCAATCTGGAAAATTGATCAAAGATGCTTACTTACCACTAAGAAATGCTAGTGGACTGTCCGTTAACAATGAGGGCACATTCTTGATCTATGACGAACATGGAATAGTGTATTACTTCAGATTTCAGAAGGAAAATTACTAATACGCAAGTGCACAGTATTAGATTTCATCCATATGACATCACCGTGCAATATATTGTGTAAATATTACAATTTGAGACGTTGGGGCAGGGGACACGTCCTTCTCCCCTTCCAGCATAAGTTGCATAAGAGAACCTTGTCTGTGATACCCCTGCAGCTTTCATGCCCCTTTCCTCAAAATTAATTTTGCGCCCTAATATATATATACTTATATATATATACATGTATATATATATATATATATATATATATATATCTATATATATATATATATATAGCCTTACCTCATTCTATATTATGGTATGTAGTTTTATTTGCAGTATTTAGCGAGATCTAGCCGGAAGTATTGGCCCTAAATGAATGATAGGGCCTATCATTCATTTAGGGCCATTACTTGCGGCTAAGCGAGATTTAGACCTGTTTTCTTGACTTTATTATTCCTTTAATATATGCTATTATATATAACACCGTCGGAATTAATTCGTTGGTTAGAGCAAAATACATTGATACTTAACTAGGTCGTTTGCCTGCTATACATTTATCGAGAGTGACTGACAGTCTGACAGATGCGTTGAGTATCAATGTATTTTAAAATAATGGTATATTAAGATGTGCTCACATATAGATTGTTAATGGCTGTTTATATCAATTAAGCTGTTCTTGTTTTAGATTCATTTATTGTTTGAATGTTAATAATGTTAATTGGCTGATGTTTTAGAAATTCAGTGTCAATAAAATTCTTAATTATACTGATTTACATATATATTTGTGGCTGATGAAAGATGTTAAACATAAAAATCAAATTAAATGAAACGAATACGTATCTTTCACAGGAATCAGCGTAAATAGATCTGTAAATAAAAAGCAAATTTGACTTTGAATTCATTATTTGTATTTCACTTTGTGGTCTGCTATATTTGGATGTTCATGAACGCTAGAAGAAGTGCATATTCTCAAATAAGATAAGATTTGTATTACAAAAAGATGGAAGAAAGAGTGAGTAAATTACGATAGATACTGATACATGATTAAAATGAAAGCGTTAATTACTGAGAAATTTTGCTGTTTTACACACTCTTGAGACACATTTAAATTGTAAGAAAATTGAGCGCTTGAAACATTCTAAACTATTTATCCGGCATGTACAACTCCGGGGGGTGTTCAGGGGTGTATTCAGTCATGGGCTGGGGTTAAGGGCATGCGCCCATCTTCACCCCGGCAAAAGCGCCGAGCATGCCTTATCTACCAATTCTGAAACAGTTTCTAGAATTTTCTCGTGTTAATTAATTAACAGTGACATGCAACTGGTTTTACTTGTGTTCCCCTGGGAGAGGACATCTGTTTTAAAACCAGATGAAATTATACCACTCTTTCATATGAGCGCCGTTTTAGTCGTTTTGATATCGCGTAAGGAATTCTTGATATAAAAAAATCGATTGATATATATAAGGTCAATGTCATTCTCACGTGTATAGATATATATTTTAGCGCTCCAACTTTTTGCAAAATTACGATGGATTAACGCAGAATATCACCATCAAACCTTCAAAACATGGATATATTGTATTTGTTATGCGACATCTCGATTTTCACATCATTGTGATGTGTAGTTTGGACGTATTTTGGATTTAATTTTTTGATTCAGTGTTTATTTTTGGAGCTTGATTAGAATCTAAAACGTACATTTGTACTTCCAATAACTCCGGATTCTTTTCCAACAAACAATATACTTCATATAAATACTGGGCTTGCAAGGAATTATGTAAAGCACTAGATTTTCTCATGAATAATATTTTTGTGCAATTTGATGGCAAGATATATCAACAAATAGTTGGGATTCCTATGGGTACTAACTGCGCGCCTCTGATAGCAGATTTATTTCTTTATTGTTATGAGAGGGATTTTATGGTTTCTCTTCAAAAATCAAAACGTTTTGACCTCATTGACAAATTCAATAATACTTGTAGATATCGACAATCCTGAATTCGAACAATTTATATCAGAAATTTATCCACCAGAGCTCACATTGAATAAAGCTAATACTAGAGATAAATCTACAACTTTCTTAGATTTAAACATCAAAATTATCAACCACCTAATATATACTAATATTTATGATAAACGTGAGGATTTTGGATTTCCTATTGTAAATTTCCCTTAATTGGATGGCGATGTCCCTCGACTCCCATCATATGGTATCTATATATCTCAATTAGTTCGATTTGTCAGAGGCTGCACCGATGTTTTGGACTTTCATAAACGAAATTTACAAATTACTACGAAACTTTTAACTCAGGGTTACAGATATCACAAGCTAAGAAAAACATTCGGCAAATTCTTCAGATCTTATTCAGAACTTCTATCTGAATTTGGAAATATTTCTTTTCAATAGTATGTATCCAATGGAATTTCCCATCCTTATTTTTACGGTGATCTCGTATATAAACTAAGGAAAGTAAAAGGCTCCGATAACGTTATTTTATCATGTAATAAAATAATCAAACGTCTTCTAAATAGACAATATGATATTGAGATCATCAAAAAGACTATAGGTCTTGTATTTGGCCCCTCTACAGCCTTATGCAGACTTTTACTTGAACGTTGCACGCTGACTAACAGGGCGGTGGGGACTATATGACGGGCCTTGTCCAAACCTCTTTCAGAGGAGACATGGTCCTGAACCTCGTCCTCTCTGACTGTTAGTCGGGACTCCTACAGATCTAGAGTCTTAGCTCGCTTTCAGACTGGCAGAGCACGGTTTATCATGTTGATGTCGCATATATTTTTATACCATTATGTATTTTACAATACCTTACGTGTTTATATTTTATGACCTCTCAATATGCGATACCTGTTGACCCTTGTTCTTTACATGGAGGATTATTTATAAATTTTTAAATGTACGTCCTTTGATTGTTCTGCTGTTGCGGTGAGTGGGAGGGTGGGCCCGTAAACCGGTTAACCACACCATTTGTTTGGCTTTTGTCAAATTAAATGACCGTCCTAAGTCGGTATCGTAATTGCACTACAATCAAATATGTTTGTAATGTGATATATGTTCTAGTATATTATTTATATTCAAGTATTGTATAGCTCTATGGTGACTTCTGCCACATAACTGAGCCAGTAACTCCTCTTTTTTCTTTCTCATTCTGAAAATGTCAAACTTAGGCGAGACCAGTGATATAGTAGCCAGTGGTTTAAATGTGGTGAACAATGTGGCTAGTGATCAGGACCGAGTTATATGTCCGAGGGATTTAGATGGCATTTTAAGGATTCTCCAAAATATTGACGAAAAACTTAACAAATTCAATGACGTAGAAAGGAGACTAGAAAAAAATTGAGGGAATCGTGTCTAAAATGGAAAACCTTGATGTGAGAGTGAAAAGGACGGAATCGAATCTAAGTGAGGTGAAAAGAGATTTAAAGGAAAGTCAGAAAGAACATAGAGAACTAGAGAAGGATATATCGGGACAGCGTAACCTATCTGATGGCTTGAAGGAGGGTATTAGTGCGTTGAGGAAAGATGCTAAAGAACAAAAGGAAATCAACAAAACATCAAACGTGATGCAGATAAAAACTGATGCTTCCATACGTGAATTGAGTAATGAAATCGAGATCACGAGAGACGAACTGAAGGAGGACATACTAGACCTCAAATGTGGATGGAATTCCGGAAGAGCCAGAGGAAAACTGTGAGCAAACAATTACAAACTTCGTATCCAGAAGGATGAAAGTGAGAAAACAGGTCAGTTTCGAACGTGTTCACAGAGTGGGAAGATTCAGGCCTAGCACCAGCCGAAATCGTCCGCGACCCATCGTAGCAAAGTTTACCACCTACAAGGACAGGGAAATAGTGCGAAAACAGGCACCGAAAACACTCCGAGGGACCGAGTTTTACGTCCAGGAACAATATCCGCCTGAGATTGAACAGCTGAGAAAGTCGTTGTACCCCGTGATGCGAGAGGAGAGACGAAAAAACAATCATGTGAAATTAGTGAAAAACAAACTATTCATTAATGGATCGGAATATATACCACCAGAAGCATCGATGATAAATGAGCCGGATCGAAATATTACGCATACTCCAGACCAGAGAAACAGGAAACGCCCCCGCGTGGGCTCCACGCCTAGGTAGGACAGACAGGAGGATAAAGGACAATTAATCAGTGACTGTACGTCCAGCCTTACTTTCCTTTGCTGGAATATTAATGGGGCTTTAGAGAAAAAACTGAATGACCCCCCCTTTTCTTAATTTTATAACTACTTATGATATAGTCTGTTTAACAGAATGCTGGATTGAAAATAATTTTGAATATCAAATTCCTGGTTTTAATTGTAAATTTATACCCAGATTTCTCACTAAATGTAAACAAGGAGGAGGGATGATGATTGGAATACGTAGTAATTTTGATCAATATGTATCTATCACAGAAATTCTTTTTGATACTATTGTTTGGTTAAAAGTTAAATCATTAAATAAGAATAATGATGCGAGTTATATTTGTTGTGTATATATACCACTAGACTGTGACAAGTCCTCTTTCTTTAAATATTATAACTGTGATATATTTTTTGAACTAGAAAATCAGATTGCTGTGTATTCTGAAAGAGGGAATGTTATTTTAGCTGGTGATTTTAATAGCAGGTGTTCAAATCTAAAAGATTATATTGAGTCTGATTATTTACATGATACTGTGTCTGATACATTGTTACCTTTGTTTAATTACAACAAGGATGAATTATTACCTGAACGGGTCTGTCCGGACAATTGTGTTAACACATATGGTTTGAAATTATTAAATTTGTGTATAGAAAGTGGTCTACGAATTCTCAATGGTAGACACTCACAATTTTCTGTCGATTTTACATACTGTGGACCGAATGGGTGTAGTGTACTTGATTATGTAATAACAGCACCCGAATTATTTGATTTCATCAGTAAATTTATTGTGTGTAATTTTAATACCTACTCTGATCACGCTCCATTGCACATTGAACTAAATACATGTTTACCATACATAGATCATTCAAGCGTTGATGATTATGAATCTGAATTAGTCGATCATGTAAGATATAGATGGAATGAAAATAGTGCGTTAGAGAGCAAATTGACACTAGAACAGAATCTGAGTCGCCTACAGAATTGTATAGATAATAATGATATGCTAACGGCAGAAGGTGTAGATAATTGTGTAATGACTTTTACACATGAGCTGAATAGTATTATGTGTGATCACCATAAAGCACCTGCCCCTACAAGAAATATACATAACACGAATGGTAAAAGACCCAGGTTAGAAAAAGCATGTCACAAACCATGGTTTAATGAGATTTGTAGTACATTGTATGGTAAATATAGAAAAGCTCTGTCTGATTTTAATGTCTGTCAATCACCTGAAAATCACTGTGTTTTACATTCATGTAAAAATGAGTATAAGCGTACAGAACGCAAATTGAAAAGAAAATATATGTTTGAACAAAGTAATATGCTTCATCATATGCGAAGATACAATCCCAAAGAGTTCTATAGACGTTTTTCTAAAAAGAAACCCGTAACATCTAATGTTTCTATGAAGGATTTTTTAGAACATTTCAAATCCTTATGCGGTATGACAGATGAGACGAGCACAGGTATCGATTGTCAAGACAATATTGCTATTTATGATGAATTAGATGCAGAAATTACCCACGATGAGATAGTGAAAGCTATAAAGGGCCTTAACCGCAATAAGAGTCATAGTTCGGATGGCATTCTGAATGAGTATTTCATTGAGTTTTCTGATTTGTTACTACCTTTGCTGCATACTGTCATTTGATAACTTTTCATTTTACTGATCAAAAGTGATCACATGACAACCCATTTATTTACTCTTATACCGGAAGGCTTATTGACTTCCTCGATTTGTTCTTTTAAGTTAAGTGGTCCTTTGTTAAAAAAATTACTTGTTAGTACTCATTGTTGATTTAATGATTAGTGTCTAGCATGTACTTATCTCATGACTTGGGTAGATCTTAGAAAAAGCTCTATCCTGATTGGTTAAAATTCAAACTTTTGGAAAGAGCGATTTTTACCTGAAGAGAGATCCACGCTAGTGTGATCACTTTTGATCAGTAAAATGAAAAGTTATCAAATGGCAATACTATATTTAACGCAATTTTTGATACGGGATATTTCCCAAAAATTTTATGTAATGCCCTTACTGTGCCAGTATATAAGAAGGGAGACACATCAGACCCCAAAAACTATGGAGGGATTAGTCTTATAATTTGTATGTGCAAACTTTTTACATCAATTCTCAACGCTAGATTGTTATCATGGTCTGACAGTAATGACATAGTATCTGACGCTCAATTTGGTTTTAGACCTAACCATTCTACAGTAGATGCTATTTTTGCACTTAATACATTTATCAGTAAATATCTCCACAATAAATCGCGACTATACTGCTGTTTTGTAGATTATAAGCAAGCTTTTGATACCGTAGACAGGATAAAACTGTGGGAGGGAAGTTTCCAAATTAGGTTTGAATGGTAAAATCCTCTGTGTTATTGAATCTTTGTATAGTACCATTAAAAATGCTGTTTTACTGAATGGTAAAATTTCTGAAATTTTTTAAAACAACCTTGGAATTTTACAAGGGGAAATAATATCACCATTACTTTTTTCCCTCTATGTCAACGACTGTGAGATGGAGTTCCTTCGCAACGGTTGTTTACCAACTGAGTTACAAGAGTTATCTCTCTTTCTGCTTATGTATGCAGATGATACAGTAATTTTTTCTGACACAGTTTCTGGTCTCCAGTCAATATTAGACTCATTATCCCAATACACAGATAAATGGTCTTTAACAGTTAATGTTTCAAAGACAAAAATTATGGTGTTCCGAAATGGTGGTGTATTAAAAACAAATGAGACATGGTTTTATAATGGTGTTAAATTAGATATTGTTGATGAATTTTGTTACCTTGGCATTTTACTCATTTATAATGGAAAATTCTCAAAAACCCAGAAACAGTTATCTTCCCAGTGTAGAAAAGCTATGTTTGCTATGAAAAGAAAATGTATAAACATGAATTTTAATCACTAAACGCTATTATCACTTTTTGACACATATGTTTCTAGTATTGCTTATTATGGTAGTGAAGTATGGGGTCTCCATTCTGCCCCAGATATAGAGAAGGTTCATCTAGAATTCTGCAAAAATATTTTGGGTGTTAAAAGATCTACGTCAAATGCAATGGTATATTGTGAATTAGGAAGACTACCTTTGATATGTTACAGAAAACTTAGAATTATTAAATACTGGTTAAAGTCGTTGCATTCTGATAATTGTATATTGAAAGCATGTTATAATTACTATTGTGAGCAATTTGTTGAAAAACCAAACTGTAAAAACTGGGTTGCCAATGTTCATCATATTTTATCAGAAAATGGTCTAAATTATATCTGGATTAACCATGATACACTTGAAGACAATTACATCATAGCTTCGGTAAAAGAGAGATTGATTGACATCAATAAACAAGCATTGATTTCAGAAATTAACTCCTCTTCAAAATGTTCTATATATAGACATCTCATTGATCATTTAATCTTACAACCATATTTAACTAAACCAATATATAATCAGTATAAGAATATCATCTGTAGAGTCCGTCTCTCGTCACATTGTTTAGCGGTTGAAAGTGGTAGATTCAAAAACATTCCATTACAGAGACGCATCTGTCCGTCTTGCACTACAGATATTGAGGATGAATTCCATTTTATTTTAAAATGTCCTTTATATAATGATTTGAGATTGAAATTCTTGAAACCTTTTTATTTTAGAAGACCCTCTGTCTATAAGTTAATACTGCTTTTGAGCTCCACAAATACAAAAGTACTCTGCAACCTGGGGAAAATTTTAAAACAAGCCTTTGCAGAGAGAAATTCTTTGTAACTGTGTACCATTATACTTATGTTTAATTTGTGTGTTTGTAACATGTGATTGACCTTGTGTTTATATTATCATTACTGTATTATTTTATAATAATGCATCATGCATACTTTGTAATTATCTATAAGCTGTAATGCTTCTGATTTAATAAACAATACAATATATAAAACAAAACATTATTTTTTTATATTATGAATTCATTTTCTGATATCACAAAATAGGCAGTATTTTCTAATCTTAAAAACTTTATTTTTCAATACCACCATTTATTATATCAGAAACTCGAGTTTATAGATATAAAATTCATTTTCTTATATAGGAAATGCAAGCAAACTGTGATATAAATAATTCGAATTTCTGATGTAAATGATATTTAATTTAGTCTATGACATCGAAAATTTAGAATCAGAATTTAGTAAAGGCGGTATTTTGATATCAGTAAACAGTATTTTCATATAAAAATCGTTCGTTTATTTTTAAAAATCTAATTTCTGAACATAAATGAGAATTTTTATATCAGAAATTCTATTCATTTTTGATATAAGGAAATAGGTTTGGGGTTTTTTTTATTTTTGATTTGAAATCAATTGAATTTCTGATATCAAAAAATAATTGTTGATTTTTTATATCAAATTATTATGATCATTACTATTATCTATACCCTTTCACTGTTACTGTGGGCCTAATATTTTGGTTAACAAATGGTAGCTTTTCCCGTAAATATTTTTGACGTCATAATAAAATATTGATTGTCTCTGACGTCATTTTGCGGGAACAGTTATCATTTTGCCAACCAAAATGTTAGGCCCGCAGTAATAACGAAAGGGTCTATTATTTAATCCTTATTTTCAATATCAATGAAATTTGCCCTGTTAACAAACAGACATATGACATCAGGCAAGTTGTCAGCGCATTATTGAGACATATCATACATCACAAAAGACAATAGGATGTGAATTTTACGAACATGAGTAAGTAAGATGATGAACATTTACACAATAAAACATTTGTACGATTTACAAAACATCAGAAATACTTTTGTACAATTTAAAAAATATATCAGATCCCTAATAATAAAAGCATTTTAAAAATGTAATGTACAAACTAAGATGATCTTCTACAAGATATTGTTTCTGTCCCTTAAAAGTCCCAGATGGGTCACTTGGCCCAAGTTTGGGCGCACTTCATATTTAACTAGGATGTTTCAAGGAAGATGTGTCTTCAACTAAAGGATTTTGTCACGTGCATACATCAAAGCCCTCTCGAATACAGTTAAAACTCGCAGGAAATTTAAAAGTGTGACAGACAGACTGACCGGAAGATGGGCATGGAAACGATGGACAGAATGAACTCTAAATATCGCTATGCTTCTGGGAGGAACAACAAAATTACGCAGCAAGACTGAAATAAACGGCTTAGGTTGTATTAAATTCCACTAAAGCTTCTCTGTGTAACCATAATTACACATACAAAGGTTATATATATATAACAAAAAGACAGTGTCAATCTGTAGAATTAACACATTCTGTCACTTTATTGGTATATATATATATGCACTCCTTTCTAATTTATAAAAACAAAAGCTCTCTTTTCCCACGAATTTCGGTCACATGGTCTTTATTTAGTGCTTCACAGAAATAACAACATTTTATGTGAAATTCATGCCTGCGGTCATAGCATTCATCCAGGTATGGATTATAATGAAATATCGCAATTTTCTTTGAAACACTAGATAATGGCCAGGTGACGGAAAATTTGTAGAAAAAAAATATGTTTGTTTTGTTATTATGCTAACGACTTCCCTTAGGGAGTTTTTAAAAGAATATTATTCAATTTGCTACTTTAGATTTCTCGAAACATAGTGGTTATTACAATTATTGGATCCATCATATTCATGAAGCATTCTCAGTAATGGTAGCCCTAGGGAGACGGAGAAAAGCTTCTGTTGCAGGTTTCTGGATATGATTTTACCACTGACAAGAGACTCTTAAAAGGTTTTATTATTATTATTATTATTATTATTATTATTATTATTATTATTATTATTATTATTATTATTATTAGTCTGTTGGTTGAAGCTCTATATTCAACGTTTCGGCCAATGGCCTTTATTAAGAGGACTATGTCCCTTTAAATGATTATTCACATTCTATTTCTTTCTATATCTACACAACTGAAAATTAAAATAAGACCTTTTCACGTTAACTGCGGGACTGACGTTTTTTAAAAGTGGCAAATAGTTACGTTTCCCGTAAAATTTTTGACATCATAATAAATGAATAGATGGAGATACAACAGCAGTTTTTCGCGCGGTGACGTCATAACAACGTATGACGGATATCGAATGCATTATGGGTAAACTTGTGATTTTTTGTTAAGTCCGAAAGGTATGTCGGTATTTAAAGTCTCAATCCAATGTACTTCTCTCGCCTTCCTGTAGTCGTTAGAATTCATCCTACATATTTCTATAATAATTAATTATAGATTTGATATATTATGTTCTATAGAATTAAAATGTATTGAAACTGCCTTATTTCTTTTGTGTCTGATGTGTGCTAGGTGTTCTTTCACGCGTTCGCCAACTGTCCTGTCCATTTCTCCGACGTATACAACCTTATCGCATTTATCACACCTAAGCCATTGATTGTTTTGCAATTGACACGTGTTCCCTCAATCTGATTAAAACCATATCTTTATTCCGCTTCTCTATTTATCCGCAATGGGACAAATAGAGAAGAGGAATAAAGATATGGTTGAATCGGATTGGTGTTCCCTGTGTGTGGAATTTCCTAATCTAAACTATTTATAACAATACTACAAACTGCGCATCCTTTTGTACCACACCCGTTAAATGTCTGTACTTTTTATTTGAATATCTTATGTTTTCTATGTATAGGGATGTCAGTGAAGTTCCGATCTCTTTTAAAGGCGACTAAAGGTGGTTTGTCGAAAATTTGCTTCATATATGTTGATTTGTACAATAAAGATTAATGATCTCGGCTTATCTTTATCTGGTCTACCTTCTCGATGAAATCTGAACTGTATCCCCGTTTCCTCGGATGCGTCTTAGCTCATTTCTACGTTTTATGTAGTCTGATTCCCTGCTACAAATGCGTCTAATTTTTATCCCAAGACCAAATGGTAGCGATTTTTTTCACGCTAGTTGGATGATTTTAACTTTTATGTATACAGATATGTTTATCAGTGGGCTTGGTGTACAGATCAGTGACTATGGAGTGACTATTAAATTAAAATACATCAGTGGAGTGTCATGATTAATTGGGGTGCCAGCTCAATAGCATAAATATCTCTGTCATCTGTTATGGCTATATTGCTAAAGTATGTACGAATGTATCTCCTGAAATCTGGAAACACATTGTTGGATTCATTTTTAAAGAAGATTATATTTTTGAAGATTACAGTTAAATCGATCATTTCACGTATAATAATTGTTCTTAAGGAAAAATCGAGTCCGTACCTTTTAACAGAACGGTATTGCCGGGATGCGCAACTACGTTGAAGAGGTTGGTAACCTCCTGCTTCCATGTCGCGATATAACTGAAATATTGTTGAAAGCGACATAAAACACCAATCAACCAACCAACCAACCAATTTAACAGAGTTGTGGTAGCATCGTTACTTCGAATAATCAAGTTAGCTTTCAGTTCAAGTCATTGTGGATTGATTTTTTTGTGATGGTTGCAGGAGACATTCTCCCTTCAGTATATCTGCCATTTTCATTGTATGCTACATGGTGATTTTCCCAGGGCTTAGTGAACATTTTTCACTAGCTGCAAAATATTTGAGGACAATATGCCGTATGGATGCCAGCGTAAAATCGTATCACATAGGCATGAAAATGCAAAGTCTTTCTTATTTCACCAAGAGATTTCAGAGAACACATGGAACTAAGTATTACGACTAGTGATGCGTAGATTTCAGGAACATTACAGTATAAAATTGTGGATATTTCAATTTATCAATTGCGGATTCATGTGAACGGATTTGGGTTTTGGAGATTATAGATTTATTCTCCTGAGAAATCACGTGAGTCAGTTTGTAAACACAGTTCAACTCAGCGCAATATTTAGTCAGGAGATCCTGTTTCAGACTCGTCACTCCATGATGTTCATGAAGGTTAGATTTAAGAAAGTCATACATATAAGTATATCTCTGTGCATGTCAGTTTTATTGATCTTGTGATATAAATTTCTGTGATATTGTGACTATGTGGCTGTAGTAACTCGTACTATGTACTCGGGCATAATCTTCAGAGATGGTACAGTATGGTTTACAGAAGTCTACGCCTACTGAATAAACTGACTATTTTAAGTTGTTAGAGGATCACACGAAAAATTTTTGTCGTAAATATTGCAAGCTTGATTCAAATTCAGTGAAAACAATAATGCCCTATTTTAAAGGCAATATTTAGTATGTATTTACAGATTTGATATTTATAAGGACAAAGAGAAAGCATGTGACCACTGTCAATGTGACTAAGATGCATCTATATATCAAGATGTTACTACTGCACATCCTGTCATCTCCTTATTTTCTAGGTCACAATAATTACTCATGTGAGCTATTGTCATTTATTCTGATGTTGTCCATTAATGTATGAAATGGTTCAACTTCTGCTAAAATAACTATAAAGGAGGGGAGCATAATTTGTGAATTTCATGATCATTGCCTCCTGGGGGCATGACCAAAACTGCTTAAAATGGCATATTTTTAATCAATGGTCTCTTTTCCTGTACAGTTTGTGAAAAATAAAAACTAAATGAAATGGAAGAGCTGAAAGCCCTCTACCAAAACTGTGAATTTCAGGACCACCAAGACTGTAGTTTTTCTGCTTTTACATGTACATGTAGGTGGGGCCATATTAGTGGCCATCTGGTGATAATGTATTGAATCTTATAAAATTTTCTTCTCTCTTCCTGACATCCTGTATATTATGAAGAGAGAGTGACAGAAAGTGTGTAAATCCCTCAAACAAAATTGTGAAGTCCATGACCCCTAAGGCAGGGGCTCTGCCTCTAGCCATCTAGGAAATGGCTTGCATGGCCATGTACATGTGGTGATAATGTATAACAGTATTGGTTCTTAGAGATCATCTTCTCTGCTTCATTGTAACGTGATGAAAGACTATACGGTATGCATGTTTACATGTATAGAATATATTTTATAAAACCCTTTCTTAAAATGAGAAATTATTGACCTGTCCACCAGGATTGCAGGTTTTCTGCCATTTGGACCGAGCAAAAGTGGACAAGTAATTGTGTAGTGATAGCATTTTGAAAAGTGAAAAAGAGTAGGAAGGCCAATGATAAATCTGTGTTTACTGTAACCTGACTGACTATATTTTGAACCTCCCACCTGACTGAATTTTTACCCACTCTATTTTGATGGAATTGAAATTGTTGGTGATAGCAGAGTTAAACATGGCAGACATCTGAAAATTAGACAGAAGTGTTCTCTGACACATGTATCTTGTTTTTGTGTTGGAGACAAAGTTATCAGCTCAGTAAGTAGATCATTTACATGTACATGGCTTTCTGGGCTTGAACACTGGTCAAATCTTTTCACCCAGTTACACCCAGATACATGTAAATTCAGTTTATTTATAAACTTGAAATGCACAGAAGAAACATTGGTAGTGACCCATATGATGTCAAAGGTGTGTACATGTATATGAATGTCATATACACTAATAGCAAACAGTTACAATAATTGCATCTATGCCATATGTATCATAAAGCATTCACTGTAAGAGATATAGACCATTCTGTAAAAAAAAAAAGAAAAATGAAAACTTTTATCTGCTGACCCCAGAGTTTTCAACCATGTTATAGAAAAACACAAATATATTTTTGACCTGATTCTTCCACCAAAGTTATAAAATTCATGACATCCAGTTTTGTTTTGTTTGTAAGGGGGAGGGTTACAGTATGGTCACTTAAAAAAAGGGGGCTGATGGAATGGTTACAATGGAAGAAAGAGCAAAAAATTCACAACTAAAAGTTCATGTTCCATTAGGAGTATTCACAATGGTACATGTATTTCATTGTTACAACTACTTTGTGGAAAACTTACATATATTTTTGTCCTATTCAGCTGTTTATCTATTTCTTATTGGGCTTAGCCAAAACATTACAATGTACATGTGAATGTGTTTATTCACAAAATTTTAACCGGGTTGGAGTGAAATGTGATAGAACTCGTTTAGACTTTAGTATCCACTATAGTTGTGTTAAATATATTTGATTTATTCATCAATGATCCATGTCACTGTCATTAAAACATTACCAATGTCAACAGGAAAAATGTTACTGTTGTACTCTTTGTATAAAGAAATATTAAGACATCAAACACAATAAATGCTCAGTATCTGACTATTAGCTTACTCAGTGACCAATAAGGCCTAGATGGTTAATAGTGAAATTTAAAGTTCAGGATTAAAAGGGGATAGTCAAGGCTGGAACTTAAATCTAGGACTATTTGGTATTAACCATGTACCATATACTGTACCAGTACCAAAGTTCTGAGCAAATATTGTAGTTTGTTACAAAAGTATAAAGCTCTTATTACTTTTACAAAATTGTAACTTACTAACTTCATGTATGATTAAAGTAAGAATTTATTGTTAAGTGAAAAGATGCATGTAACTTGTAAATGATAAGTGTCATGAAATTAATTTATAGAAAATATTTTGTTTCATATTCACACATCAAGGGATAGAGACAACATGTATGTCATTCTTCTCTTTGTTACATATTGATATTCCTTGACTTGTGAAGATGACTTTTTAGCAGTGGTTTTCACTTGAGATTACATGCAGTATATTCTATAAATATGTACATGTATGACTTACCACAAACATAAACATATACATGTATATATATTGTGTTTGGATTATTGACAAGTATCATGTTAGTATTTCTTGGTTTGTAGGGTTATTCGTCTTTATTGTTGGTGTTATTGGCAGTGATATTGATACCTCTTGCAGCATCAGTTAGTGAGTACATATATATAGTAAACAAGTTATTGACAAGTTAGTAATTGATAATAAAAAGATTATAGATTAACTGACTGGGTTTTTATTGGTAATAATCTTGCTTTTCATTAGTAGAGTACAGTAATTAAATTATCCTCATATTGTGGTCATCTCAGTTTATGATCCATGATTTAAGTCTTGAAACATCATTCCCCAACCCCATCACTTTATGATTTCAAGTAAGTATCATGACCTATTATTTAATTTCTGTTTGTAGGGTTTCCATCTCTGAGCCGCATACAACCGAAAGCAACTCCTTCAGTTCAGACTGAAGCAGCACAACAACTTGTTCAAAGAGTCCTTAAAAATAGAGCTTCTGATTTTATAGTGTCTGTAGACCCCAGTATTGGAAATGATGAAAAAGACTCCATTACAGTTAGTACATGTACCTTCAGTTTGTTAATTCAACAATAAATATAGATGTGAAGTAAATACCTACTTATCTAAGTATGTATAATGTGCCTTAAAGCTAGGGAAGTATTCTTAAATTTAAATTCACCTTTTGATTATTGAATATAACCACTCAATTTTTTTAATATATTGATTTACAGTTGACCAGTAAAAGTAATAAAGTTGAGATTGTGGGAACTACAGGGGTTGCTGTGGCAATGGGGTTGTATTACTACTTGGTGAATTACTGCAACTGCCAAATAACATGGGGCGGAGAACAGCTCAACATCCCCACTCCTCTACCTACACTGCCATCTGGTGGACTTAATCTGACTTCGAATGATAAGTAAGAACAGTAATGACAAATAGTTAACATATTAAATAAAAAATGTTATATTTATTGATTAATTATGTATACCATTTCTCAAACCAGGTCTATGGTACTTTTGATTAGGGTCTCATATTATAGAATTTAGAAATCTGATGTGACATTAAAGAGTTCAGTTTAATTCTTAGAAGGAATATCTGCATGATCATGTATACCTTTTAATAGTCAATGGATTTCGACTGATATTCCAGTTATCTCCACCTTAATTAAACATTTACTGCTGCTGTATTGCCTATAGGTGAAAACATTTGTGTGTGAATTTAAACAATAGAAAAAGAAATACAAAAGCAGAACAAGTGAAATTAAAATTTTTAATTAGAATGACCACAAGTAATTGTTTCATTGATACTTTGATGTATTTACAGGTTCTGATTTTACAAGAACATTTGTTTTGTGAGCCATTCCTTTGATGTTTTACAGGTTCTGATTTTACAAGAACATTTGTACTGTTAGCCATTCCTTTGATGTTTTACAGGTTCTGATTTTACACAAATGTACTATGAGCTATTCCTTTGATGGTATTTACAGGTTCCAATTTTACAAGAACATTTGTACTGTGAGCCATTCCTTTGATGTTTTACAGGTTCTAATTTTACATGAACGTTTGTACTATGAGCTATTCCTTTGATGTTTTACAGGTTCTAATTTTACATGAACATTTGTACTGTGGGCCATTCCTTTGATGTTTTACAGGTTCTGATTTGACATGAATGTTTGTACTGTTAGCCATTCCTTTGGTGGTTTTACAGGTTCTGATTTTACAAGAGCATTTGTACTGTGAGCCATTCCTTTGATGGTTTTACAGGTTCTGATTTTACAAGAGCATTTGTACTGTGAGCCATTCCTTTGATGTTTTACAGTTCTGATTTTACATGAATGTTTGTACTGTAAGCCATTCCTGTGATGGTTTTACAGGATCTGATTTTACATGAATGTTTGTACTATGAGCCATTCCTATGATGTTTTACAGGTTCCGATTTTACATGAACGTTTGTACTGTGAGCTATTCCTTTGCATGGTATGACTTTGATGATTGGGAGAAGCAGATTGATTGGATGGCATTACATGGGATCAACATGCCTTTAGCTTATACTGGGCAAGAGGCTATATTCCAGAGGGTAATTTATTATATCATTTATAAATCAATAAGTGAAGACAGACACATATATATATGGTTGAAAACATGTTTCACATGTTGCAAATGACTAATAACCAAATTTCTGACAATACAGCTGTTGGCACACTTTTTCATTTTGATGTCATGTATAAATTGTACATCAGACAAGTGATTAATTGAGATGTCACAATGAAATTATGAAGAAAGTTAGTCAAGATGGATCTGACAATTCACTAGTTGAAGATATGTGCTGGAATAAATTATCATAAATTTTATTCATTGTCCGACAAAAATAGGTAAATGAGTAGATAAGCAATAGATGATTAATTGACTCTTATCAAAATAGATAATAGCATCAAACAATATTATACAATTATTGACTGGGAATGAAACCAACATATGATTTATTGGACCTGAAGACAAAGTACGTGTATTGTCTAAAGGTTCAAGAAATCATATGTTGCCCTCATCCCTGTCAATAACTGTTTTGTAATACATTCATAAGTTTTGAATTGAGATCCAAATAACATGAACAACAGTGCAGAAACTGACAGCGCAAAAACTGGACGTAACTCGTACATCACACCTTGTGACGTCTGCGGTTAATAGTTTTTGGAACTATGGACCTATCAGTCCAATATTAATGTAAACAAAGAAACTGTTGACTTCTCCGTCCTAATATTTTGTTTTTAAATTTTTTTTACTGTATAGTTCATATAAGAAGAAATTTGTATGGGTATAACGAAACTAATTATCATTGAAAGAAAGGTACAAATTTACACAGACTTTTTAGTTGTTTTGAGTTGCATTGCTGCTGGATTAAAATTCAGGTTTATATTGATATTAGTCTGTTTTCTTTATCCTCTGTCCATCTATCTGTTTACATCTTTGCCTTGAAGTGGATCTTAATATTCAAGCTACATGTAACACAAACAAAAGTTTTACTACATTGGCATAGAAGACTATAGATATCTAGTTTACAGTAATATATTTCCTGTTGACCAAAGCTGCTGCTAAGGCTTAATGCTACACAATCATTCCTCCTTTAGGTATATATGAAGATGGGGTTCACCATGGCAGATTTACAATCCCACTTTGGAGGTCCAGCTTTCCTTGCATGGTATGTAAAATGTAAAGCATTTTTAAATGATATAACCAATGTATGTATCTGTCTTTCAGTAGGATATATTATAGTACTGTCTGTCTGTCCTTCGGAGCAAGGTTTCTAGTTTTCCGAGCTTATTTACACATTGCTTTCAATTATGAAAGTGAAACTTTGGGTAACTTCTTTATGGTGACTTATTTATACATGTACAAGTATTGTTGCTCTTTGATGTGACCTAATTTGACAAAATTTACATCTCTTTGTGAAAAATTGCTTTTTAGCTCACCTGAGCCAAAGGCTTAAGTGAGCTATAGTCATTGTGCGGTGTCTGTCGTCGTCCGTCTGTTCGTTGTTTACTTTTTCACATTTTCAACTTCTTCTCTGGAACCGCATTGCAGATTTGGATCAAACTTTGTATAAATGATGTACTCAATGTCCCCTACTAAAATTGTGTTCGGGATCTAGATTCTCTCAGGGGTGGATCCAGGGCGGGGTTTAAAGTGCCCAAAACGGTACATCTATATAAAAATCTTCTACTCCAGAACCAGTGCATAAATAGGGAAACTAATTGCATTTCAAAAATCCATAAAGATGGGTTATCGAAAATTGTGTTCAGGGTTAAGATCCGTCAAATAGAAATTTATACTTTTTTGACGTGTTTCTGGACTTAGTCATTTCAATGCAGAAAAGTGTCATGTTTTTCAATTAATTGATATTGATGATTTTTTAATGACTATTTTGATTATAATTATGATAAGGAATATTGTTGTGAAAGAATTTTGTCAATATCTCAATTTTGGATTTTTTATGAATTTTTTAAGACTTCCCCAAAAAAGGGAGAGGGGGGGGGGCATTTTTCACATTTTTAACTTTTTCTGCAAAACTGTTGAAAGGATTTTAATAAAACTTGGTGGTAGAAATAAATCACTTACGATCCCCTTCAAATTCTGTTCTTTTTGTCCAGACCTCTTTACAGGTGGCGCCACCATAGTCAAAAGTAGGTCACAAAAGAGTACCCTCCTTTGACGCAATATTCTTCTTCATACTGGCTGTACACAGAGACAAACAGAATGCATAGAGGGATGAGTGAAGACGTATTGTCAGTTTGGTTCCCTTTGAAAATCAAATTTTAGAACTTTTTTTCGACATTTGTTTGGACTTCAATGCAATGCAATGATTTCAATGCAGAAAAGTATCATATTTCCTAGTTTATTGATAATGATGATTTCTTATGGACAATTGTTATCATAATTATGGTAAGGAATGTTACTTTGTAAGGACTTTGGCAATACATGTATCTCAATTTTTGGATTTTCTATGAATTTTTTAAGACTTCCAAATGAGGGTGTATAGGGACAATTCTTCACATTTTTAATTTCTGTTATACCACGTGAATAATCTTAATGAAACATGGTATACATGAAGTACTATAGGTCCTCTATCAGTTTTGTACATTTCATCCAAGTTGATCAACAGGTAATGCCACCATGTCTAAGAACTAGGTTTCACAATGGTACATATACCACTTCATGGTAATTAAAATTTGGAGAGTAGCGGTTCAAATCCAGCGAAATTAGGCCATTTTAAGTTGGATCTGGACAATATTTGAAACAATTGTTGTTCATGACCTAGACTTGAAATCAGTCAACAAAAGGCCCCACCTAAAGAAGATGATTAACTTGTTGTCCTGAATCACATCTTGCAGAGACAAAGTAAATGCTTAATATCAGAATCACCTGAATGGATGTGCAAAAAGGTGTTATCATTTATTCTGGTCTGAAATAAAATTTGACTTATTTTCAACATTTGTGTTGATTTAGTCACAGTAATGCAAAAATAAATGAACTCTTCCTTCCTGCATGACTGATCATCTAGGTACTCAGGTGGGCGATATAGGCCCACTTGGGCCTCTTGCTTCTTCTATCATTTTATCGTTGATTATTTTGCATGTTGTTGCTAGACTTGCTGTTTCATGTGGACTGTTGATTAATACAAGTGCTAAAATAGCTGCTAAATTTTACCAAATGCATTTAATGCATCTTCTTTTTTGTAAAAACCACAAATGTATATAGCAATTTTCTTTCTTATCTACATGTATCAGCTTTTTGTATTGCATTCAAATTTCAAAAACAGAATGGTGCTGAAAGGTCAAATGCAAAGACAACAATAAAATTTGAGTAAATGTTGTAGTGTATAAATATCTTAATACAAAATCAAAAGTTTTTTTCGTCATTGATGTTGGTTTCTCAGAGTTACTTCTCTTTAAAGTCCAGGAATTTGATTTTGTTTCTTATTGTGAGTTTATCCCAGAACAAGATGCACAAGTTGAATAGAAGTGTTGACAACCAACCAAATACATTAAACTTATCCCAAGTTGCCTTTCTTTCTATGCTTACATGCCCTGAAAAATGGTATTTAGATGATGTTTTACATGATAGTTTGTCATAATCCAGAGAGCATATATCCAAGGTCAAGGTCAGTGTGACCTTATGACCAACTTTTTGCGGGAGTATACATGTATTTGCTCCATTAGGACAAAATCTAGTTAAGACTGGTCAACAGAGCTATTATTTGTTTCATTTGATATTTTTATGGCTCCGGATTGATAGATCGGGGGCATATTGTTTTTGTCTTGTCTGTTTGTTTGTTTGTGTGAGTGTTGTCAGCTTTAACCTTGGCTATAACTTTTGAATTGTGAGGGATATTTAACATGTGTACTCAACTAATGAAGCCCTTTCAAATGACAAAAAGGTTGATGACCTTTTAACTTTGACGGTGACCTTCACGCAAAAAATACGTTTTTGGATTTTTGTGCCGCCAGGGGCATTAGTGTTTCACAAACACAACTTGTTTAAGATATAAATTTATAGAATAGAATAGATTTACAACATCTTGCCTATAATCATGTACTTTAAACAAGTATGAATTGTTGATCTTAGGTCTCGGATGGGGAATATGCATGGCTGGGGAGGACCAATGCCCCAGGCCTGGATAGATGAGCAGCTGATACTACAGCACAAGTTTTTGGATCGTGTTAGATCCCTTGGTATGATTCCTGTTTTACCAGGATTTGCAGGCCATGTTCCTGAGTCTATGACACTGTAAGTGTGATATGATCAAATATAATATAAAATAAACTTGAAAATAGATATGACCTCTGAATTACCATTCTTTCACTTCTTAAGTCAGTACCATTTCTAACATACCTTTTGATATAACATTGAAGTACTATCCTACAAATACACAATGTGCAACAAATTATCAGGTTACATATTTTCTGTTAATATTGCATTAGATGAAATATTCTTACTTACAAATTCAATTCATAATGTAATGTTGAAAAACATTCACGTTACTTTCAATATTGATTTACTCACTGTGTAACACCACACAAGAATTATTTCCCCTATATGGTGGCAGCCAGTGTGTGGTGGTTAAGGACAAGAGAGTACCTGAGTAAAGCACTGATCTTTGGCATATATTCTTCAAACTTGCTCAGTTAAGGGTTTGATGCAGACTCATTATAGTAAATTACAATGCTTTGATCCTCTAGTCTGAGTCACAAAGGCTTCAGAAAGTGTATTATGCCAAAGAATTTGATAAGTATCTATAACATTTACAACTTAACGTAACTTTCTACAGCTGTGATGTCACAGCCGAATCAAACCGTTGTTGGTCTATTTTTACAGCCGTATCTAGATCGCCAGTTCCAGATAGAAATAATAAAGGATGGGTTTATAAAAAAAAAAACTGGGAAAAATCAAATCAGTGCATTAAATAAATGCAGAAACCACTATTTAATTGTCAACTATATTGCTCTCGCAAATTCTGAAAATTCCATTCTACCATAACTAATCCGTATACATAATAACATATGATAATTTAATACTATTGTAAATACAATAAATGCAGATCATTACATTAATTTATGTCAGTATATCAGTAATAGATAACCTTGTTTAGTAGCTTTTTATGATCAGTTTTATCTTTTTATTTACTATATTGGATTTAAAATAATCAATTATAATTTATCCTGAACAATACCGTATTTTGAAAAAATTCTCATAAAAATAAGGGGTAGGGATACTTTATTCTCTAATATTTTTCAAAAAGTCCCCCAAGGGTACTATTTTTTTTACATCAACAAATTTGTTATGATGTGAACAAAGGATTAAAAGAAGAAAAAGTACCGCTTAACCCGCTTTTGGAATCTTGATTGGCCAAATCATACCGGAAATAGGTTTTATTCAGGATGGAAAACGATCCTGGAGACCCACATTTATGATGTAGTTTTACTTTTACGTGGAATTTGTTGCTCATATAATGATTTCAAAGCTGAATGCTGGTTACATTCACCATATTAAGTTGCTCATTCTATTGAATAATATACCGACAAGGAGAAATGACCATAATACTTAATTACTTAAATTGCTGAAATTTATGTAAAAATTGATTTTTATGATACATATTTCAAGATCCGATGACAAAGAAAAATGTCCGGCAACCCACTTTTGTTTTTGACTTTTCTTATCCACCATGGGCCAGTTGTTCAAACTTTAACGACTGGTTAAGCTAACCAATAGTTAAATTTCATCTGACTATATCTTTGAATTGAGCAGATCTTAAGTCATGGTTTTTGTAATGGTTTGTAGAATATGTAACCAACATTGTTTTGTAATTTAGATATTTACATGAAGATCTTTTGAATAAATTTAATTGTCTCTCAAACTTTAACCACTGGTTAGCTTAACCAGTGGTTAAAGTTTCGAACAACTGGCCCCATATGACAAATTGTTGGATTATATAATAAAAACCTGCTTTAAACCTTGTACCTTAATAGTAGTGCAGATAATAAAGGTGTGTGACTTACCAGGTCATTTGTGTTTCATACTTTTCTTTAAGTCAAAGAAGTTGAATTTTGATGAATGAAATAAGATTAGAGTGAAGTATAAAGTCATACTTGTTTCAGTTTATATCCAGAAGCTAATATATCACATATGTCTGATTGGGCCGGCTTTAATGGAACTTACTGTTGGTGAGTGAAAGGGTCATCACTATAATTGTTGATGGTAAAGGTCTCCTCATTTCTGTCAAAAATTTCTTTAAGATGACACATTGACGATATATAAATTCTTTTAATTCTAAAGTGTTTAAGATGCAGAATGTAGAAATCAGGCATTTTACCCTCCATGAATTCTACCTTACTTGTCTATCTAGTCTTCAAGCACAGTAATTATACGTAAAAGCAAAATAGAAAAATCTTCTTTGAAATGAATGGACTCTATACCATCAACATCATTTTCTTACAATTACATAAGAAGAAATTCTTAAAAAGATATTCATTGCAGCAGCAGAACTACACAAAGTGCACCACCTTTCCTTGCCATGATTCTGTTCTTACCTTATTCCCTTCATTTGTGTATGTGAATATACATGTATTTGCAGACACTTTCCTAATGCCAGTGTTTCTCATCTAAGAGACTGGGGTCATTTTGGCAAAGAATATTGTTGGTAAGAGATGAAACAAGCAAGCATACTGTCAGTATTGGCTGAATTGCAAAGCAAAATCCAGTCTATGAAATGGCAATGTGTGTCCGTCTGTCTGTCACTCAGTCTGTCTGTCTGTCACTCAGTCCGTCTGTCTGTCCGTCTGCATCATCAATTTGGTTAAGCTCTTGCATTAAGGTTCATTGCAGAAAGACCATTGACAATACCTATTTCAAACTTCACATGTAGATAGACCTTGATGATTTCTATCCATTGCAACTTTTGTTTGTGACCTTGACCTTGAAGGTCTCAGTTTCAAGGTCAGATGTGTAATTGACTTTAGTTTAATTACAGAAACAGTGTGAGAGTCATGTCTTTCAAACTACACATGTAGATAGACCTTAATGACTTCTATCCATTGTGACTTCACATGTAGATATACCTTTTTTATAAGTCTGTTCACATGTATGTGTGTCTTGTCAATCTTACTGGTAATATTTTCACCATGAGGCCTACTGTCTTCATGTTTGACATGTTATATTCTACCAATCAAGTTACTGTAGATGTTACTTATGTTAATGGCATGTGAATGTGATCTTTATACTGTCTGTTGCTGCCATGGCATAGTGTTTCAAAAGACATACTGCTTTCAATAATTGTCAGCGCTTTGCAATCTGGCCATATTGGCTTTAGCAATTTCTTGTCATGTTTCCTGTTCTAACTCTGTTGATGAAAATGCCAATCTCAAATATTGTGCTTCTGTTACATAAATGAAAAATGCAATGTAAAAAAGTTGGTATATTAATCAGATGAATTGCAGTGTAAGAAGCTATATTTTAATAAGATGGATTGTAACTTAAAGGTCCATCCTTAAAGGTGAAATCCTGTTGTGGCATCAACCTAAAGTTAACTTAAAAAGTTAATACTTTCCCATTGATTTGGTTGAATTCATTTCATTAAATTTGGTACTTTTGTAATATGTGACACCACATTATACATGTAATATGTTGGCATGTGGTTCCATGGTAGATCCTAGCACTGTAGATCAGAAAATCTCATTATGATTAATCTAAAGGTTACTGGTTCATATCCATATGAGAGACACTTCAATTTACTACAATATGTACACAGCAATATCATTTAATCCATGTCAGTATGTACACAGCAATATCATTTAATCCATGTCAGATTGTACACAGCAATATCATTTAATCCATGTCAGATTGTACACAGCAATTTCTTTTAATCCATGTCAATATGTACACAGCAATATCATTTAATCCATGTCAGTATGTACACAGCAATATCATCTAATTTATGTCAATATGTACACAGCAATATCTTTTAATCCATGTCAAATTGTACACAGCAATATCATTTAATCCATGTCAATATGTACACAGCAATATCATTTAATTTATGTCAATATGTACACAGCAATATCTTTTAATCCATGTCAATATGTACACAGCAATATCATTTAATCCATGTCAGATTGTACACAGCAATATCATTTAATCCATGTCAATATGTACACAGCAATATCATTTAATTTATGTCAATATGTACACAGCAATATCTTTTAATCCATGTCAAATTGTACACAGCAATATCATTTAATCCATGTCAAATCGTACACAGCAATATCATTTAATTTATGTCAATATGTACACAGCAATATCTTTTAATCCATGTCAATATGTACACAGCAATATCATTTAATCCATGTCAGTATGTACACAGCAATATCATCTAATTTATGTCAATATGTACACAGCAATATCTTTTAATCCATGTCAAATTGTACACAGCAATATCATTTAATCCATGTCAATATGTACACAGCAATATCATTTAATTTATGTCAATATGTACACAGCAATATCTTTTAATCCATGTCAATATGTACACAGCAATATCATTTAATCCATGTCAGTATGTACACAGCAATATCATCTAATTTATGTCAATATGTACACAGCAATATCATCTAATTTATGTCAATATGTACACAGCAATATCTTTTAATCCATGTCAATATGTACACAGCAATATCATTTAATCCATGTCAGATTGTACACAGCAATATCATTTAATCCATGTCAATATGTACACAGCAATATCATTTAATTTATGTCAATATGTACACAGCAATATCTTTTAATCCATGTCAAATTGTACACAGCAATATCATTTAATCCATGTCAAATCGTACACAGCAATATCATTTAATCCATGTCAATATGTACACAGCAATATCATTTTAATTTATGTCAATATGTACACAGCAATATCTTTTAATCCATGTCAAATTGTACACAGCAATATCATTTAATCCATGTCAGATTGGATGGTTTTTCTATTCTGATATTATTACTAAGATTATTATTCATCTCAAAGGCTAGGTAACCAGGAGATAATGATGACCTCGAGATTGTGTTATCTCATAAAATACTTCATTTCTCATAGACAACTTGTGAGACAACTGGGAAATGCAAAAAGCACTTGTACACTTGAACTTGATGTTAGATCAATATATATTATAGTAGAGTATACTTGTCCTATAAGTTGAATTCTAATCTTTACTCTGCATAATTATATTGACATGTTATATGACTGGCTGAATTAGTTTCAACACAATGAAGTTCCTGGGTTTATCAATGAAAACTAGAAATGACATTTTTCAGCAATTACTTACTGGATTTTGAAGATCCACTTTTTAGGAAAATTGGAGCGAATTTTATTGAAGAGGTATACTATCAATAATGTTGTTTTGCTAAGTATTCTATTTATGACAAATTAAATTTTGAAAAATCTCTCTTTATCAGTCTTTCATCTCTTTATCCATTCTTTATAGTTATGTATTAATCATCTTTGCAAGTAACACATTTGTTCTTTGGATTACAGTATTTTCTCATTTGACTTATGTGTAAATCGATCCTCATGAAAAAAATCCCCAATACTAAATCAGTGTTGTCATTGTTCCTTTTGTCTTTACTAATTATTATAACTACTATTGTATAGTTGGTGTATGAATTTGGAACAGATCATGTGTATCTGGTGGATACATTCAATGAAATGCGACCATCTTCAAAGTAAGTAATAAACAGAATCAAACCTTATATTTTGTTTATTTCAAACTGCCATTCAGTGTTAGCATTCAAGTCTAACTGCCAACTCATTGGTGTCCTGTCTTTCAAATGAAATAGTAAACACAGAAGCTCCAAGTCACATTAGGTCTCTGTGTGTAAAAAATTCTTGACTGCTTTGTTTGGGTCCTATGCATGAGTAGAAATTTCTGTGCAATGCATTAGGCAGATACAGTCAGCGTTAAAAGAATTTTAGTGTGATGTAGTATAACAATAAACAAACAAACATTTACTTACTTATTTACTTTATTGTTTTTAAAACATGCCTGAATAAAATATTTGAAACATATTGAACTTCTAAACCACATTTTTTGTAAAAAGACAGCTATTGTGATATTGCTTCCTTTATTCTGATTACATGTACTTGATTTGGTTGTTACTTGTTAATGTTAGAAAACTAGCAACTAATTTATTCTACCTTTTTTAATTCATGACTAATGCACAACTTTCTTAGAAACTTCATTTACATAAGCTTATTTGAATAAGGAATAATTCTTAAATATCTGCTGTTTTACACTAGAGATATGGTGATGTGGTCATTTCAACATTTTCTCTTCACAGTAAAACAGCATATCTAGCCAAAGCTTCCCTAGCTGTTTATGAGTCTCTTAAGCAAGCTGACCCACAAGCTATTTGGTAAGTTCTCTTAAGTTGTCCATACTTCAGCACTGGTATTTATGTTTATCTTGATCATGTAAATCACAGTTGCTAGCTTTTTAGCTCACCTGAGCCAAAGGCTCAAGTGAGCTATTGTGATCAATCACCGTCCGTCGTCCGTCGTCTGTCGTCCGTCGTTAACTTTTCACATTTTCGACTTCTTCTCCAGAACCAACGAACAGAATTTGATGAAACTTGGTAAGCATGTAGTACTCATGGTCCCCTACAAGTGTTGTTGTTTTTCGTCCAGATTCATCAACAGGTGGCGCCACCACAGGCAAAAGTAGGTCAAAGAGGGTACCCTCCTTTGACAAACTTCTTCTTCAGACCGGGGGCATACAGAGACAAACCGAATGCATAGGAATGATCTAGAGGGATGTGTGAAGAAGTGTTGTTATTTTTGGTTTTGATAATTGGTGTAAACATTTCACAGTTTGAACTTTTTCTTCGGAACCACTTGCTGGAATTCAATGAAACTTGGCATGCATCAAATACTCAAGGTCCCCGACAAATGTGGTCATCTTTGTCAGGATCCATGAACAGGTGGCACCACCACAGACAAAAGTAGGTCACAGAGGGTACCCTCCTTTGACAAACTTCTTATTCAGATCGGGTGCATACAGCGACAAACCGACTGCATAGGAATTATTTAGAGGCATATGGGAAGAAGTGTTGATATTTTTGGTTCCATTCCGAAATCAAATTTTTGACGTTTTTTCATTTTTATTTTGGACTTTGTTATTTTAATGCATTAAAGAGTTATTATTTTCTTTTTGTAAACATTGATGCATTCATTTGGTTTCATTTAATCATTTCTATGGTAAGGAATGCTGGTGTGAAGGAATTTTTTCAATATCTCGATTTTTGAATTTTTTATGAATTTTTTAAGACTTCCAAGAAAAGGGGGGGGGGGACAATTTTTCATATCTTCAACTTGATATACAGAACAACTTGAAGGATTGTGATAAAACTGGGTAGGATGCAAGTACTCATAGTCCTTTTCAAAGGTTTTGTTTTTTGTGCGGATCATCCAAATTGGTTAACAGATAATGCCACCATGTCTAAAAGTAGGTCTCACAATGGTACATATACCACTTGGTAATTGAAATATGGAGAGTAGCGGTTCAAATCCAGCTGTGGTCAAAAAAAATTTTTTTTTTTTTTTTACACATCTAAATAAGTTTTTAGATGTTTCTCAACACTCAACATATGAAATTAGGAATTTTACGTTTAAGACTTCCAAAAAAAAAGGGGGGGGGTTGGCCATTTTTCACATTTTCAACTTTTTCTACAAAACTGTTTGAAGGATTTTAATAAATCTTGGTAGAAATAAGTCACTTATGATCCTCTTCAAATTCTGTTGTTTACGTCCAGACCTCTTTACAGGTGGCGCCACCATAGTCAAGAGTAGGTCACAAAAGAGTTCCCTCGTTTAACAATATTCTTTTTCATACGGGCTGTATACAGAGACAAACAGAATGCATAGAAATGATCTAGAGGGATGAGTGAAGATGTATTGTCATTTTGGTTCCCTTCCAAAATCAAATTTTAGAATTTTTTTCGACATTTCTTTGGACTTGGTGATTCAATGCAGAAAAAAGTGTCATATTTCCTAGTTAATTGATAATGATGATTTCTTATGGACTATTGTGATCATAATTATGGTAAGGATTGTTACTTTGAAAGAATTTTGTCAATATCTCAATTTTTGGATTTTCTATGAATTTTTTAAGACTTCCAAATGAGGGTGTATAGGAACAATTCAATCACATTTTTCACTTCTGCTGTTATACCACATGAAAGATTTTAATGAAACATGGAATACATGAAGTACTAAAAGTCCTCTATCAATTTGGTAAATTTCATCCAAATTGGTTAACAGATAATGCCACCATGTCTAAAAAGCAGTTCTCACAATAGTACATATACCACTTGGTAATTGAAATATGGAGAGTAGCGATTCAAATCCAGCTGTGGTCAAAATTTTTTTTCATTTCTTTACACATCTAAATAAGTTTTTAGATGTTTCTCAACACTCAACATATGAAATTAGGCAATTTTAAGTTAGATCTGGACAATATTTGAAACAATTATTGTTCATGACCCAGACTTGAAATCAGTCAACAAAAGGCCCCACCTAAAGAAAATGACTAACTTGTTGCCCTGAATGACTTCTTGCAGAGACAAAGGAAATGCTTAATATCAAAATCACCTGAATGGATGTGCAAAAAAGTGTTGTTTTTTATTCTAGCCTGAAATAAAATTTGACATATTTTCAACATCTGTGTTGACTTAGTCACATTAATGCAAAAATAAATGAATTCTTCCTTCATGCATGACTGATAATATAGGTACTCAGGTGAGCGATATAGGCCCACTTGGGCCTCTTGTTGGTATTTGATAAGAAATTAACAAATTTTATGAAGCATTTTCACCATTATGTAGTTCAGATAATCTAAAAACTGTTTAAGATATGAAAGAAATTTTTCAAGAATTGATTTTGAAATCAATCTATACACTCATAAATTTCTCTTTTGTGATAGGATGATGCAGGGATGGCTGTTTCAGGATACAGGCTTCTGGAAGTCGGATCAAATTAAAGCTTACTTGACGGCTATACCTCAGGTTTGCGTGTACATATTTGTCTTCAAGCAGTCATGTCTTTCTGTAAACACATGATGCAATATATCTCAAGGACTAACTTCAATGAATTTCACATAAAGAAAAGAAAAATTATAGATTCAGTATGATTATTAAAAGAAATTTCATATAAACATTGGCGATATTACAATAATTATTGTTTTTACTTTCAATTCTGAGAAATAGATGTTCAAAACTGGACTCAAAGCCCACCAGTAATTTATCTTGTTTATATTCTGTCATTTCTATTTCAGGGTGAGATGTTGATCTTAGACCTTTACTCGGAAATTTCTCCGATATTTACTCACACCAACTCGTATTATGGTCAGCCCTTCATCTGGTGCATGTTACATGACTTCGGTGGCACCATGGAACTGTATGGAGCACTGATAAATATCAATAATGTAAGGTCTATTTTCTATAGATCTATAGTCTTTATTTATAGGAACTACTCCCGTAGAATCTGCTTTTCTTGAGTCGGCGAAGCCGCACTCATTGCAATCACTTTCTTTTCAGGGGTTATAACTTTCACTACCGATATAGAGCTTACTACGCCGCTAAAAAATAAAGTGCTGAAAAATTACTGATGTTGTCTTAAAAATTCTTGATCAGCACAATGTACCTTTAGCTCAGTTAATTTAAGCTAAACATAAACTAGTTTCAATAACTCGAAAAAGGAGTTGCAATAATGTTTTCAAATTTCGCGTAATAATATGTAGTTGTGACTACTTTACGATGTGTTTACCACCGACACCGTAGGATGTACTCGATTGTGTAATTCTCCGGACAAAGCATTTGTCTTGATCTTGTATCGCTTGTTTTTATCGAGATATTTCAATTAAAGTTTTCCCCAAAATGTTCTGGAACTTTAGTTCTTCTTCACATATATGACAAATTTAAAGATCGATCTTCCCGCATTTCCTCTGATAATGAAAATGCAATATAAATATTTAGGTAAATGTTGTATGTTTCTAAATATAAATGATGTTCAAACATTATGAGAATCGTGAATAAGATGGTTATTTAATGTCCCAATGTCGTTCCTTGGCTCAGCTTCGACTCGTGACAACAATGCAGTAAAACTTGTTGCCATGAAGTTGTCGATTGCACTTTCATTTCGGATACAAGCAATTGCAAACTCTCTGCCGTAAGATAGTATGAAGAGAGCAAATTTGATTAGCATTTTGTACAGAGGTATAATGACGATGTAGATGCAACAAAGACCTAATTTTTGCCCCCCCCCCATTTTCCTGAAATCCTGAATCCGCCACTAAAATGGTAAAATGATTACATACTTAAAATCAGCAAAGCCGACTCTCAGGACTTTTGAGTCCTTTGATTTCTTGATGTTAATATAGTCATATATTTAGTCATACAGTGGAACATTTCTTATGGTGATAATTGATCATATACAGTGACTACCCATTCTGTCATCTCTCTGACCTTTATATTGTCATGCTGTGTCCTCAGATAAGACGGTTTATTCAAATTGATTTAGTTTACTCTATTATAATTGGCTACGGCTATGGCTTGAAAGTTGAATATGGATGGAGTGGTTTCCATCTAGGGGGAGTCAGTTTCTGCAATTGCTTTGATTTCCTTCATCTTTATACAGTTTTCCCAGTATATAGGAGAAATAATTCCAGTGTGGTGTTCAACAGCAAACATACCTAAATATACAATTTGCTAACTTATATTTCAATCATTAAATTTTGTTCTTTTTTGCTTATGTCTGCACCATGCCTTGTAACTTCTGATTGTTATTCACGATTAATTCTATTCAGGGACCCATAGATGGTAGAAGGTTTCCAAACAGCACCATGGTGGGAATAGGGATAACTCCAGAGGGTATCTTCCAAAATGAGGTTGTGTATGAATTCTTTATGGAGAACTGGTGGAGGAGTGAACCAAGGGACATCACTCAATGGTCAGTTTTATGTTTCTTGTGTAATTTCATTATGCTCCTCTTCGAAGAAGGAGGGGCATATTGTTTTGTTGCTGTCGGTCGGTCGTTCCATTTACAGTTTCTGCTCATTATCTCTGGAACCAATAAAGATACTGAATTGATATTTGGTATATAGATACATCTCAAGGATATTAAGGTCAAGTTTGAACTTGGTTATGGTTCAATAATTTTTGTGAGAGTTATCCCCCATGGACTTAGAAAATTTCTTAAAATTAGCAGTTTCCGCTCATTATCTCAGGAGTGGATAGAGATATTGAATTTATATTTTGCTTACAGATACATCTTAAGTATATCTAGGTCAAATTCAAATTAAGTTTTGGTTCAATAGTTTTTGTCAAAGTTATTCCCCTTAGACTTAGGAAATTTCACAAAATAAGCAGTTTCCACGCATTATCTGTGGAACTAATAAAGATACTGAATTGATATTTTTCAGATACATCTTATTTACAGATATATCTTAATAATATCTAGGTCAAGTTTAAATTAGATTATTGTTCATTAATTTTTGTTGGAGTTATTCCCCTTGAACATAGAAAATTACTTAGAATTAGCAATTTCCATTATCTCTGGAACCAATAAAGCTATTGAATTTATATGTGGTATACTGATACATGTACATCTAAAGGATATTTACATCAAGTTCAAATTTGGCTATGGTTCAATTATTTTTGTGAGAGTTATCCCTCTTAGACTTAGAAATTTTCTTAATATTAGCAGTTTCCGCTCATCATCTCAGGAACAGCTAAATATATTGAATTGATATTATGTATACATTTACATTTTAAGGATATCTAGGTCAAGTTAATAAGCTATAATTAGGATACCTGTCTTTGGCATATGTATTTTGATTTTGTTTTGTGTCAGTTAATACTGATGTCTGAATTAAATGAAGACAAGTGACATATCTGTTAATCATTAGACACAAACTTTTAAGGAAAAATTTTGTTTGTGGGTGATAATGAGGAGTAGATGACCTCTAATGTGATCATTTGAGTTATATCCAGGTTACAAAAATAACCAGGGTGGCATATGCTATGTTGGCGTTGCTCTTGTTTACAAATGGATCCGTGACTGGAACACTTTATGCATGCTTTAGTTGAATTATCAATTATTTCTCTATAACTGTTTACCAGCATTTTATATTTTCTATACAAGTGTGATTAATAATGTTTAACCTGCATAGTTTCTAATCTGGCATTAAAAGGTACATGTATTATTTATTATGTAGTCAGTTGAAGTATCAAGTGTAAAATGTTAGTTATGAAATTACAGGATATCAAATTACGTGCTTAAAAGATATGGAAAGACCAATAAATACATTGAACTGGGATGGCAGTACCTCAAGGTGGGTTCTGCATTCAATTTTACAAAACTTTGTATTTTACATACAGTGAGAGGCTTGAAGATATTTATTTGAATATTTCAGTCATATATGTAAAGCTGTTTCATTTAAACTACACTAGCTTTAATGTGCATACATAATGTGAAGCTCTACAGGGTCATTGTATTGTGTTTACCAATGATAAAAGCTTGAAGGTAATAAGTGATATACAGGTGTTATTTTTATCAACAGTACAGCTTATATAACCAGTGCAAGCAGTCAGACATGTTATCACATTCATGGACTGATGTGTACAGTATTATCAGTTAAAATCATAGGGTTTTAGAAAAAGAGGAATGAAAGTTATGTCTGGTGTCCAATGCATTGACAATAGATAGAGGATATTTATGTTCCAAAATATATGTCAGTTTTCAAAGCTATTTTGGTTTGGCAGTGTCTGCTTTAGACAGTTTACACTGTTAATATGTTTAATGAAATAAAATTGTTTGGAAAAGTATTTGCAAATTTCAATGATAATTAGATATTTTATTTGAAGAGTATGAAGTATATTTAAAGTCATTTTGCTTTCATAAATATGTATATTGAATCTGTATTGCCTGACATTGAATATTATCAAAAACTTGTTTTGAGATGGTCAGAGAATATCTATTAATAATTGTCTGGTATAGAAAATAAGCAAAAATGTTCTTGAGTTCCATAAGGAAATTTTTGATAAGAATCAAAATGTCCAAAATGAAGAAGATACAAGTGAATGGACATTTGTATGTTAAAATTGTTATTCTGTATTAGACCACATTAGTTAATCTTTAGATTCTCATCCACATGCAAAAAAAAAAAAAAATTGGAAGGAGGATTTTATTTTTTACTTTTCATTTTTCTAAAACTTTGAATTTACCTATATATAAAGCTTATACTCCCTGAGTTTGAAGGATATTAAATCCAGTTGTTTGTCTTGATGTGTTTTTCAAGGCGGTGTGGAATGTTTTGTTAATATAGGATCAAATTTAATTGGAATGTGATATACACAAAGGGGATGTATTTACTTTATCTGACTGCCCATAGAAAAAATGAAAATCTAGACAGGCCTTTGGAGGGGGGCGGGGAGGGAGAAGGATAAGAGTCTACTAATTGATTTTTTGTGGCCTTAACAGCTATTGTTACTGTAAATGGTAAAGTAAGTGTTTGTCCTTCAAATAATCTCTTTCTGTGAAAATTATGATGTGGAGGTAGATAGATCTCATGTCAACCGTGGAACTGTCAATTCTGTTGACAAAATCATTACTGTTATGGCAAAATGTTAATTTTTAATCATAATGTCAGAAATTTTACAGGAAACTTCATCTTTTTTCAATCAAAAAGAGATTTGTTATCAATACATGACGGTTTAACAGTTTGTAGAATATGCTATTTTATGAAGAATATTGAAAAATCTTGTATAATCATAATATTATATATGCCACAAAAATGTCCTTGAGTGCACATTCCTCTCTCTCTATATAATGCACATTCTATCAAGGTTTCTTGTTTGTTAACTGTAGGAAAGTGTTTACTACAATGATGGCAGTTATCATGATTTTAGCTCAAATGACATCATCACAAGACATCCTAGAATGTCACCTAGACGCAACCCGAATGTGAGTTACATGCTGTTACACCCAGACAATGGAGCATTTATTTACTAACAATAGTGATTATATTACAGCTTTGCCATTGTGATCTTATACAGTTATAGTTTATAGTTATGATCTGATGTCATGGGTACTGACTGTTCACACTACTTCTCTTCTACATGTATATTGAAGTTGTAGTGATACAAACATTACTACATGTAATAGATTTTGTGGGAAGTCCCCATGACAGATGATTATTTTATTAGTTTTCTATTGCTAGCACATTTTGTATGATGACTTAATTGAGGCTTTATTATTGCTACACTCAGGCAGGAGTATACGCTAATAATAATGGCCTACGTGATCACAGTGCACAAGCTATTCCAACCTCACGACCCCGTCTTTCTCATCCCCTCAAACCAAATGTAAGTAAAACCTTGACTAATTCTTTGTGTTATATGTTCTTATTTCTGGTTCTGACTCTGTAGCTTGGTGTATACAACAATACAGATGGTCTGCATGACAATAACATAGACATCATTCCTACCACACTACCTCGTGTTACACCTCTAATTCAGCAAGATGTGAGTAGATTTATTATCTTTGAGTAGCAAGTTAGAGAAGCAAACATGGATAAAAACATTATAGGTAGTGATTTAATCAAGTAACCTTAAGTCATAGCTTCAACTGGGGTTGGCTTACAATTTGGTAAACTCAGAAATGGGCTTAGTTTAATTTGTATCTTCATAGTTAAGAGAATGTCCTTAGTTCCAATCCCAGTCTAGCCAACACTTTTCCACCTGTCGTGTTGCACAATACATATTTCATTTTGCATTTGATCAGATGACGCTGTAATAAAGTGCATTGTCATTGAATGATTTAACTGACAGGAAATACATTTTAGTGCTAGGTGTATTTTCATGTTTCCTGAAATTTTTTAGAAAACATATAGTTCCAATCATATGTCTTTGTATATTTATCTGTCTGATTGTCCATCAGTCAGTCTGTCCATTTGTTCATCCATCTGTTTGTCCAATTTCATATCTCCTAAACTGTTTTTAGAATCAGAATCAGATAATACTACACATGGTTGTCACTCAGAATAGAGCTACTTTTCAAATGAAGTCTGAGGACGGAAATAGATAATTGCATTTCCTTGGATGATGGTATATGCTGTCAAGCAAGTGTCTGATTCTTAGTCAAGACAATGAAAAGACTATCAATATACATGTTGTCAGCTAAGGATCTGATTTTTAGTCAGGACAAGGAAAAGACTGTCAGTTTAGGTGTTTTCAACTGAGGATCTAATTTTTTGTCTGGACAGGGGAAAGACAGATAATATACATGTTGTCCAAATGTGACTGGCAGTATAAATGCTGTCAAAGTGGGATCTGATTCCTAGTCAATGCAAGTGGAAGACTGGCTGTATACATGCTGTCAAGTGAAGATCTGATTATTATACCCCCATGTGGAGGGTATTTGAATTACCTTGTCTGTCTGTCTGTCTGTCTGTCTGACTGTCATCTGTCTGTCCAGAAAACTTTTTCCTTGGCCATAACTTTTGAACCAAAAGAGATCGGATCTTTATATTACACATGTGTATTCCTTGTAGAAAGACCTCTCTGTCGGTTCCTAAATATTTGACCCTGTGATCTTGACCTTGATGTTTGACCTATTTTTGAAAAACTTTAACCTTATTCATAACTTTTGAACCAAAAGAGATGGGGTCTTCATGATACACATGTGTATTTCTTGTAGGAAGACCTGTCTGTCTGTACCAACATTTTTTACTTTGTGATCTTGACGTTTGACCTGCTTTTGAAAAACTTTAACCTGAGCCATGACTTTTGAACCAAAAGTGATGGGGCCTTCATACTATACACGTATATTCCTTGTAGCAAGACCTGTCTGTCAGTACCAAAATTTTTTACCCTATGAAATTGACGTTTGACTTACTTTTGAAAAACTTTAAACTTAGCCATGACTTTTGAACCAAAAGAGATGGGCTTTCATGTTATACATGTACATTCCTTGTAGCAAGACCTGTCTGTCAGTACCAAAATTTTTTACCCCATGACATTGACGTTTGACTTACTTTTTCTTACTTTTGAAAAACTTTAACCTTAGCCATGACTTCTGAACCAAAAGGGATGTGGCCTACATATTATACATGTATATTCCTTGTAGCAAGACATGCCTGTCAGTACCAAAATCTTTGACCTCATGACCTTCACCTTGGTCTTTGCCCTACTTCAAATTTGGTCGCCGCAGGGTATTTGTCCCGTTAGGGCAGTTCTAGTTTGCCTGGACTAGAGAAAGACTAATAGTACATATACTGTCAAGTTAGTACATAGTTCATAGTAAGGACAAAGGGATAGGTGGTAGGATACTTGCTTGTGGATCTCTCCTTGTACTCTGGTAAATAGTGGTCCTTACCACATGTAAAATTATGGGAGACCAACATTGACATACAAAGTTTGCATAAATATACATGTTACAGTTCTCCCTGCTTTGGTTAGGTCTTTGCAATGTACCAAAACTGTTGGTTGGACAGTATATTCAAGTTGCATAAAACATAAAACCAACAAATTGATGTAAACATCTAAGCAAAGAAATTGCTTTTCCACAGTTTTCTCTTCACAAACATATAGTTCTTGATGAAGGAAATCAAATTTTCATGTCCCTAGGATTCATTTCTTTTGGATTCCAGAGCTACCTTAATGCTTTGTCAGTCATTGTTAAACTTCATACAAATGTATTTAGAAAGAAGATTAATTCTATTACTTTTTTTTTGGATTGGGGAGGGAGCAAAATTGTTTCCATATAAGAATATGACATATTGAAGAGATGTCATGAAAGAGGGTGTCATGTGAGGAGTTTTGTAATAGTTTTACATTGCAATTTGTTGTTAACATTCTAATTTCTGCATGCTGTGAATGTCTGCTTTGATGCTTGTGTTTGCTTTATGTTTGTGTATAGAGTTACATATCTGCCATATAACATACTTTGTTTAAATTTCTGCTAAATATTATATAGTAATTTTTGCAATACTTTACTACTTAAATGCATACAATCTAGGTTCATGCATTTCTATATTTAGCTCACATGAGCAGAAGGCTCAAGTGAGCTATTTGTCATAGCACTTTGTCCATCGTCCACCTGTCATCATACACTTTTCCCATTTTCCACTTCTCCTCCTAAACCACCTTACAGAATTTAATCAAATTTGGTGTACTTTTAGCATTAGTGGAATAATCAGATCTGTCAGCTGTTGGTGCCACCATAGATAAAAGTATATCCAAGAGGGTACAAGCCTTTGAAAATGCTCTTCCTCAGAAGAGATGTTTAGATTTAAAAACTAATGATATCTTTGTGTTCTAGATGGATGTAAGTTACAAGTTTCATTCTAATTGGAAAAGAATTTTTGACATTTTTTATCTCACCTGAGTCAAAGGCTCAAGTTTGCTATTGTCATAGGACCAAGATGGTACTGTCCTTTGACAAAATTCTTCTTCAGACAGGTTGCATCGATCATCAAACCAAATACACCAGAGTGATCTAAAAGGGTGTCTAAAGAAGTGTTGGTAATTTTGGTTCTATTATGAATTTTTTTGACGCTTTTTAAATGTTTCTGTTAATTTGGCAAAAGTTCTCAGGCAGTTCCTTGTAGGTTGTTTGTAAAACGCATTGATTTTGTGTATCTTAAATGATTTTATTTTAATTGGAAAGAAATGGAGTGCAAAAATAATTTCTATGATTGATTCTCTGAATTAATTTGAATAAATCAATAAAATGACACAAAAATGTGTGGAAATTGTCCAAAAAGACGCAAGACAAGAGTTGTCAGAAGACCACATATCTTGGCAGCATGACATTGTCAGAAGACCATGTATCTCGGCAGCATGGCATTGTCAGAAGACCACGTATCTCGGTAGCATGGCATTGTCATAATGAAACTTATTCTTACTCAATGAGTCATATTAGAAAAAAATTCCTGACTTACCGGTAGTCTTTTTTCACACATTTTTTGTGTCATTTATTTACTGTATTTAGAGAAGGCATAAAGCATTTAATTGCCAACTTTTATTAGAAAGTAACTAATTTGAGGGGTATTGGAAAGTTCCATGTCAGGTTATAATTCTTTGTGTGTGATTATTCTTTAATTTTGATATATGCTGGTTCTAGTATGATGAAGGGTACTGCTTCATACCCTGCTGAATGCAAAAGTTTGTATTTGTTTATTTTGATCTAAATACAAAATTTTAAATATTGTTAAAAAGAAAACGGAAAAAACCATTCTGACCCTATCTTTTAAAAATGTTTTTGCATCATTTTCTTGAATTATTCAATGTGGTGTACAGTCTTTGATCAGTTGTCAGAAACACAAGCAAATTTGTTCAAGCAGTCAGTTGTTTGTGAATGAACAAATTGTGCTCAGGAGAGCAATATAGGTCAGCTTGGGTCTCTTGTTTGCATTTATACTCTTTTATAGCTATTGTTTAAAGTATACTTATACCATGCAATTATGCTACCGCTGGTTTTCTGTGTATTAAATAGGTGGGGTTTAGAAGGAGGTCACATTTATCTTTATTGTTAGGAAATGTTCAGTTTTAAAATGTTTATTTGTTACATATAAGTTTTAGTGAATGAAGTGTTTAGGTATGATATATTTATTTGTTGAATTGATTTTAGTGGTTGGAGTGTATTTTGAATTTATATTTCTATTAATTAATCTTGTTTATTGATTGACAAGTTTACGTCTAAGAACCAGCCAGTTTTATCTGAGGAAGATAAAAAGGATGTATTAGAAAACACATGTATATCAAGCAGATAAAAATATTCTCTTTTAAACATATCACATAACGAAAACTGACACATTCCAGGTCACTAATTAACACCCAAAGTATGTTTTTGTTTTCTGTTAATAAGTATGTGAACATATTTATACAGTACTCAGATTGGTAAATAGCATTTGGCCTGTCTGTCTCAAACCATCTATTAGCATCTTTCCTTTCTTTCAGTCACTGAACAAATGAATCTAAACAAATATCTTGTTTCTTATGCAAATCATGTAAGATATCTAGTCCATTTAATGCATACAATTAAGTATTTGTGTCACTTATCAGGATAATACGATAAGAAAATCTCGAATTATGTACACTGGTTGACCTTTCTACTTTCCCTGCCCAGGGAACTCCTCTTGACACAGAAAAGGTGCCACAATGCATCCTAACAGTGCTTTATTCTACTAAGCAACCAAAACCACTTGCATGTTACCGGTAATCAAAAGACTTCTATAGCTATGATGTATTTTACTCAGTTTCTTAAGTTGTGCATTGCCATTTTTCGCTAATTTGAATAGATACCTTAATTTGCAAAGAAACAACAGGAAATATAGATTATATATATACAGTTTAATCATATCTTGTGCTTTTTTAGGTTTGGTACAATCCAGAAGATCTGTTTGTGGCATGGGATATATTCACGTTATCAGCAGACGACTTTGGCAACAGTTCCTTGTTCAGGTAAGTATATCATTCAACAAGATTGAATTTTGAAAAAGAAAAGAATTAAAAAAGAAAATAAATGTCTTCACAAAACTAATATGAACTTAAAAGTGTACTCATATTGTCTCAATCTCATTAAACTCAATCTCTCACGCTCCTTGGTTTTATTATGATCACTGTGGTAGATCTCAAAACACTACGTAGCAGTTCATCTGAGATCAACCTTTGACACAGACAATCAGCGTCCACTGTGAAAAGCTGGCCAGTTATTTTTTTCTGTTGCTGTCTATAATAATTCGAATTTGAACCCACAAATTACACACAAATTGCCAAACAAATAGATTTTTCGAGGCTTGCTGCCGTGAGATATGGGCGCAGCCATATTTGTTTACACACATTGACCTGGAATTCCTTTTGCTGGCCAGCATTTGTCTGATGCATTGTACATTTATACAAATTTGGACCAATGCAATCGACGCATTTAATGCAGTAAGGGATCCTTTACATGTCACATCTACAATAGCACAGGGACCCTGGTCTTAATGCCTCATCTTAAAGAATAGACAACAGTGAGCTGTCAGCAGGATTTGAACCTTTGATCTCTCAGTCTAGTAAGAACTGAGTTTGGCTTGGCTATCTGTTGAATTTAGCACCTAAATTTGTTAAAAGTCTTTGACAACTTGATTACCTATAAAGTTTTTCAGATAGCTTTGTAAACACTTTATACAAAGCTCCATTCTTAGTATTTTCATCATTATTATATTTATTTAGGTATGATTTGGTAGATATAACCAGAAACAGTCTTCAGATCTTGTCCATCAAGATCTACACAGATATAGTGTATGCATTTGGTAAAGGAGATGCTGCTACTGTCCTGTAAGTGAATAGAAATCACATAGTAAACTAGATATTTGAAAAGTTTGTTTGCTTTTTGTATATGAAAGTTTTGTGTAGTATAATTGACTGCTTTGTATTATATATTTCATCTCTATATCCTGAGTTTGAGTTGTATGTTATGATTTACACATACATTGTTATACTTCCTAGTAGAATGTGGCTTTAGAAAAGCTTAAATATGTCTTAACAGAGAGGTAATTATCTAACAAAGACTCCTCAAACAATTAACCACCCAAGAAAAGGATTTTTATAACAAAGCTAAAATTGATGTAAATAGAAATGCACCTTATATTTATCACACATATCACAGAGTACAACACCTTCTAGAGGTCTGTATTAATGCTGCTGCTCTTTGCTATAAGTCACACATTTTTTAGTGACCAGCATTTAGTAGTATTTATTAACGTATTGATTTGGTTCTCATGGTTATAGAAAGCGAGGAACAGACCTCATAAATCTCCTGACAGACATGGACACCTTACTTGGCTCAGACTCTCACTTCCTGCTGGGACGGTGGATTCAGGCAGCTAAAAACAAGGCTAATGACATAGATAGCAGAGTGCTTTATGAATTCAATGCTCGAAACCAAATCACACTCTGGGGCCCTAGAGGAGAGGTAAGCTGACATTTTTATTGATTTTTCTTGGCAAAAAAATCCACATTTGTAATGTAGCAGTACAATTCTATCAATATGCGTATTACAATAATAAGTAGATAATAATTATTTTAGACAATTGCTTGGAGAATGATTATAATTTATGAATTATATTCTTGAAAATGGTGCCATTAGATAGATAAGAATTTCAGTAATGATTTTGTTATACTGAACCTGTCCCATTTGGAGTATTCCATAGTCAAGACTGTCTTTGTTATTACCAAAGAAGTGGTCATTTTGTATAATCACCAATAAGTTGATATTTTATACAGTTGAAACTTGTTATCTCAAAGTCACTTAAGTCAAAATTCCATATATCTCTAAACCAAGTTTAAGTACCAGGTTTTTTCCTTTAATTTCTTTACGATTTTACTTCAGTTAAGTCGATATTGGTTAAGTCAAAATTCCGCTTATGTCAAAGGCACTTTGCAATCCCCAAACTCTGTTTTCTATAGATTTTAAATTTGTTATCTCAAAGTGTCATTGTTCCTACAAAATAAATTGATTAACACAGTAATAAAGGTGGAAGAAATGTAAACAGCAAGTTATCCATCAGGGTTTATAGTAATGGCTTATTGTTTGACCATGAAGCCATTTCACCTTGACCGAGGATGATTAGATAATTGGATTATATCAAAAGTGTCATTTAACAATATGCTTCTCTCATTAGTTAAAACATTTTCATTTAGGGCAGATTATAGGTTGAAATCTTTTTCTCATCTTGTAAATTATTAAAGCATTAAAAATATAAAGAGCTGATAATAAAAGTTTTTAAAAAATTTTCGTCAGCTATTTTTAATTGATTAATTACCATTAAGGTGACTGATTGTAAGTTTTAGTCAGTAGAAGTATGTATTACATGGATTAAAACAAGAAATACAAGTACACAATACATTTATATTCATATGTTAATAAGAATGATAAAAAAAAGTTATATAAGAAACTGATGTTTATTTTGAATTCCAAATAAGTTGAAATATTTGCTCTGGTCCTGTCGACTTGGATCTAACAAGTTTCAACTGTATATTGATAATTGATATTATATTGTATAATTTCATAAATTATTTATATTTTTGTATGAATAATTTAATTTATAATTATGATAATGAAAAAACTATAAAAAAAGCAAAGAATTGGTTATTATAGAGAGCTGTTATAGCTGATTTGAAAGTCAGTTTGAAAGTACTTGTATATTGTACTTTGATACTGTAGTATAATAAATAATACAGAGCTGAGTAGCTATTATTTTATCCTTCTAATTTTCAGATTAGAGATTATGCTTGCAAGCAATGGTCAGGTTTATTAAAAGAGTAAGTATTTATATCTATCTCAATTATTTCCTTCCTACTCAAGGCCTTGTTAATATATATACAGTGATGCTTCGTTAATCCGGGCTCCGCTTATCTGGAAAATCCACTTTCTGGACAAGAAAGTGCGGGAATGGATTTCCCAAATGATAATTGGTCTGATAATCCGGAAATCTGCTTTCCGGATCCAGACAAGGAAATACAGGTACAGAATTCCAAAAGTATATTAAATTTGCTCTGATAATCCGGACAAAATCTTGGCCTCTGGATGTAGCTGTAGCAAATAATTGCGGTTTCATTAATACATGAAGCCACACTATTAATCTCCTGTCTGCGCTGATTAATTGTTTAACAGTTAAACGACGTGTTTATCTAGTCACCTACATTGTACATATGATACGTTAATTACCTATCCAATTAAGAATTGACCACTTGGCATGTAGTCAAATATCATTTTAGCTGTCGTTGATTGCTTTTTAAGAGTCAGTACACGCTCACGCCAGATATAAAGATTACTGTTATTTGATTGATAGTAAATAAAAGTGAATTGCCGACTGCACAGCTTACATTGTTAATTCAATATTGAGGCTTTAAATTGTAACCAAACTCTGAGTAGCGTCACTCTTCTATCAGAGATCGATAATTGATAATGTATCCTTATTTAGTGCTAAGCAGGGCTCATTACATTATTTTGTAGATTAGTTTTAACTTTTAGTCATTGTTCTGTTTTGTAGTTATAGAATTTTTTATATATTTAAAACATGAACATTGTATAAATTTATCCGGACATAAATTCTTTTCGATGCTTAATTTGTATAACACAGCAGGACATAAGATAAACATTCTGATTGCGATAGAAGTGAAATTAGTCAAGCGCGAGTTATAGACAAATTAAGGTAACTGTCAACATTGAGATAGTGGACATTGAGTTGAAGTAATCAAGAAGATTTTTGATGTTTGGATGAAATTAGTGTACAATTTACTAATGATGTTAACATATTAAATATGTAATAGATATATATTTCTTCCTATACAAATTAAACACATATAATAAATGTACATTTACTTGTGTTTTATCGTGTATACACCCCTTCTATCATCAAGAAATTAGATTTTTTAACATCTAATGTACTATGATCCAGTAATCCGGAAAATCTGTTTATCTGGAAAAATTGGCCTTGAACAAACTTGTCCAGATAAATGGAGCATCATTGTACTTCCTTCTTTTATATCCTTAAAGCTACTAATTGTTGAATTTATACAATTGCTGACTTAATTTAATCAGCATACAGCAGTTAAGTCATGTTTATAGGAATAAAACAAACTGGTCAATATAAATCACTTCTGCTGTCCTTGCCACCAGTTCCATGGGAAAAAAAGCTTTTATTATCACATCTTTTAATATATCAATCACAAAACATATCAATTTCGTTGAGTCGTAACACAAAATAATATTGCTACCTTATTTAATAGCCATATATAAGATAAATTCTGCAGAATATGTTTTGGGTAGGCTAATTCCCATAGTAAATATATGACATGACAGCGACCTAGTTCTTATGTCACGCTCTATGACGTCACGTAATGGATCTTTCCAAAATCAAATGAGTGGTCTTTAAACATGAAGATAACAGAAGTAAAAGAGTGTGTAAGGAGATTGGCATCTGCATTTATTCAAATGAGAAGAATAGAAAAAAGTAGTTAGTCCGGAATTTGCCTTTAAGAAAATTAATTTTAAAATTGCGGCAGTGTTAGAATTAGCGAAAAGTACTTTTAAAAAAGATCCTGGATGAGCATCCATTAGGTGAATTTATGTGACCCAAAAAAACCCCCAAAAATTAATAAATAAATAGAGTAATAATAATGATAATAATAATAATTAGATCTAGAGCTTACTGGTACCTTTTGCTGACGCAACATGGAGGGTCTTCCTAAAAAAAAATTAAAAGAAAAAAGAAAGAAAAGGAAAGACAGAAAGAAATAGTGGGATGACAACGTCATAACGATATCCTCATCCCACCTTAACCCAAAAAGACAAAAATAAAAACAAAAAGTTAAAATGAATCAAAAATGATCAAATAAATAAATAAAACCAAACAAACAAGAAATACGCTAAAGATAGATAAAGAATTTTCATAGTGAATATACTAGATATTCATAAATCCATGGACACAACTGAGTTTATCTGAGATACTTCATTGATTGTAAACATGCTTTTATTTCAACATCATATATACACGGCCTCAATAAAGTGTGTATGATTCAAGTTACAAAACTATGACAAATGATGACAAGCAAGAACACCTAAAATATTTTTGATCAAGGTTACACATGATGATATTAATGTAAGAAATATTTTCTTAAATATAGAGGATTTACTTTAAAGTTGCCCTTTCCCCATAAATAGCCTATATGTTTTGAGAATGTTTTACGAGAGCGAAGTCGTATGAGGGCATTTTGAACATTGTCCAGCAATGTCTGTAATACACTTTCTAAAGCCATATTCAATTAGTTTTTTTCTTTCTTTGTTTGTTTCTTTCTTTTGATCGAAAAAAGAAGACTCGCCATGTTGAGTCAAGAACAGGTAAGCTCTAGTATTCACATCTATTTTTTCCGGCTTTCTTTTATTCGTCTTGGAGTGTTAGATAGGTTGGAAGTTCCGCAGGGTTTACAAACGAACAGCATTTTAATTATTTCCAATTGATATATGATTTTCAAACATTTTTTTTCTCTCTACCCCTCTCCCTTTTTATTCACCAGTCTAAGAAATATTGTACAAAATGCATTTGGTCGTTCCGTCCATCTGTATGTGCTTCCAGTCAGTAGCATTCGATACATATCGTGCATTTCACTTGCGTTATCGCTGGGCTCTGAGAACAGTCTGGATAGCGTTTTATGGTTTTATGCACTCTTGGAAATTTGAATTTCAAAAAAGAATTAAAAAAAGAGTATACCCTTCTCATTTGTTCTTTATGATCATTATTATTATTTTTTTTTTTTTATATTTTTTATTGAAATTTTTTTTTTGTGGCTATCTTACAGAACATAACCAAGTAGCAACAATGCTAGAACAACGCAAGTAACACGATTTTTTGAAAATCTTAAATTTCTCACTTAAAAATGGATTTAAAATACTAAGATACCATATTTTCACACTGAAATTGACATCCTAAATCGTTTTGTTGATAACTTCCAATAAAACGTATATGTACAGTATGAATAGATGAAATAAAAGTAAATGTTCATAATTATTGTAGTAGTACAAACAACAGGCAGATTCCCTTTTAAAACACACTATAGTCTATATACATGTAACACATAGGGTAGCGCAGTTGGTAGCACGCTCGCTTCTCACCAATGCAACCCAGGTTCGATTCCCGATGTGGTACGTGAGATGGTGAGGCTGTCACCAACCTGGCTTCGTGAGTTTTCTCCGGGCACTACGGTTTCCTCCCACACAAATGACACCCTTATGCCAAGATCTGTGCCAAGGAGCAAGATTTATATAAGTCGTTAACTTGTTTCTCTATCGTTGTAAAATAAATAAAGTTTAAATTAAATTAACACATAGCTGGCATCTTAGCTTGTAATTTGCCTTATTGTAAAAATGACTTTTTATAAAGTTTTCTTTTCATTTTCCCCCAAATAGTTGTACCAGTATATGGCTATGATAATTATAACATCAGCTTTCCAATGATACTAAATATTTTTTATAAGCAATTTTAATCAAGACGTTCTCAATAGACATATTTTAATTACCTTGACACCCCTATCACATTGGACACTTCCAAAATGTATCCAAGATGGATGCAATGATGTTACTTGGGAATTCCCAAACATATTTTTGTGGCCTGGGTCTCAACAAGTTATATTTCTGTAAGTTTTACTCTGTTCGACTTATGACTGGGCTAATTTGACACAAATATGCAGTTTATATGTGAATAAAAATGAATATGACGAGATAAAAGCATTTTTTACGGTGCACAGAACTGGTGGCGATGACTGTAAGTACATGCTGATGACTTATAGATCATTTATGTGATTATCAGTGTATCATTGTAACATATGTATCAATTGGAAAATATTAAACCTGCCTTCAGAGTGCAGAGTGGTCAACCTTTAAGTTACATGATGTCATAATAAGATTTAATAGCAGTTATATCTAGATCAGTATGAAGGTCAATCTTACATGATGTCATAATGAGATTTAATAGCAGTTATATCTAGATCAATATGAAGGAAAGTTTGGTACGTTGCTGGATGGAAATGAAACATAAATAGAAACATTTACTTTGTAAAATACTGCTTAATTCTTCACTGAAGGTTTGGTATCACCAGCTTCTAGTTAGGTTGAATGGATTTAAGTAGTTCTGAATTAATGAGGCTGTTCTGGGTAAAAATATCTCAAAAACTACAATAGGAAAATTGATCATTTTTTCGTCAGTGATGAAATGCTAAATAAAAATAATTTTCAGAGAATTGTAGAAAAATTCACCGCATGGTTCAATTTAGGGGAAAATATCAAAAAACACTATTTTTAACGTTTTGAAATGTCGTAATCAGATATTATGGGAATTAATTTCGATATATTAATGTTGGGTAGATACATTTCGGTTAAACTATGCTGATTTTATAATTTGTTGATGATTTTTTTAATATTATTAATGTTTTTAAGACACTGACTATTTCAATGATTACAATCGATCAGCATGCGCTAAAACTTGCGCAGCGCATTAAAACTCATACTGAGAACGGACTCGTTAAGTTGAATTGGGAATCTTTGGCTTTAAACCAATTTTTATTCCAGTATTGGACAAGATCAATTCCATACAACATGGTATAAATCTGCATCTAGGATCAGAGAATTTCCGACTAAGTTTAAGTGTACAAAAGGGTTATTTATCATTCCAAATGTATTATTTGTTATTCATCTTAATCCCTAGAAGCACAGCTTATGGAGAATGCAATGTTTTGATTTACCTCTTGTCATTTCAGTTACTACATTCCAAGATGGATGGTGTTTGTTGACCATGCTGTAGATGTTTTACAAAATGTACGTCTTAGAACCATTTTAGGTTACATTAATTCACCAAGAAAAAATTGATTTCGTTTGTTTATTTATCTTACAAAACAATGAAATGTTTTATTGCTGTTCTTTTCAATTCATATACATATGTATTTCATCATGCATGATTCAGTCAAATATTCTCTCTTAATAATTAAGTACACACAAATCATTAGCAGTTATAGTTTTTTAAAAACAGATTTTGCTGATTTTGTATGTTCACATACGGTCATTATATATTTCAGAATAAAACATATAATGCAACTGGTTTAAATGCTTTAATATATGAGAAAGTCGAGCTGCCTTTCTCTTACAAGCTAGATCCATATCCAACAGAACCAGAAGGTCAGTCAGAATAAAGTGAATGATAAAACTAGATAGTAGTCATATATATCTTTCTCATACTGGTATATTGTATATTATTGTACCTCAGTCAAAGTTCAAAAGATTCAGTCAGACATATGACAAATAGAAAGTGTCTTGATGTCATGGACTTACATTTACTCCTTCCGAAATAACACAAACAGGTCTCGAAATTAAACAATGTCTGTATGTCCGTGACTAATAAATCATGTCACGGACTAACAGATTTCTTATTGTATAAGTTCGACAGACTAATGAAAACTCTGTGATACCCACTCAAATCCTCTCACTCGCCCTGCAAACGATTAAAAACTTATTTTTCTGGAAATCCCGTAACCTATTTTTAGTAACAATACGGACTATCGCAACTACTAAAATCCCTCACAGTTTGCATTTAGTAACTTACCGCGATGTGGGCTTTTTTATGTGGGCAACTTACATCACGATTATATGATGTCATAACAATTACAAAATGCGCCTGTATATTGACGTTATTTTAGTTGCGATATTCCGTATTCACCGAAAAGTACATGGAAAGTAACGAGCGTCAGAGTCGCTGGTGCACTTCATTGAAACAGATTATAGAACAGCTTCAATACGTTTTCGAATGATATTGACGTTGTTTTGCATGGTGATAGTGGGGCCACAGAGAAATGTGGCGATATATTTAGCCATCCTTCCTTTATGGACAAGAAGGAGCTAGAGGCATATGTATCCCACAGTGTCTTGAAATGTTAAATCTGACAAATGAAATGTGTTTACCCTGAAATTAAATCAATTTCAAATGAATAAATAGTCTATTTTTCTGCGGACTAAAAGATTTTTGTGCGGACTAATGGATTTTGTAACCTATTAGTCCGCCAGACTAGTGCTTGTAAAAGTTAGTTTCAAGCCCTGCACAAATGGTACTTCTGATAGAAGGAGACTGAATTGACCAAGAGGCATGGTGGTTTAAATGTATATTATTGTCCTCCGCTTTTTGTGAAAGTATTGGGACATTAAATCCCATTTGTTCATCCGTCTGTCACAAAAACTTTAACCTTGGTCATAACTTTTTAACCGTGAGACATAGGGCCTTCATATTTGGCATGTGTGTCCCTAATTGCGAAGCCTTTCCTTTGGTACCTAAATTTTTTATCATGTGACCTTGACCATGACCTCTGACCTACTTCAATGTAACTTTTTAACCGTAAGACGTGGGGCCTTCATATTTGGTTTGTGTGTCCCTAATGACGCTGCAGATACATTTAGACATGCACAACCATGACAATATGTCACAGATTACTGCACCCTTACTGATAGAACCCCAAAAGTGGGGGACTATAATTCTCTGAATTTGCTTGTTTGACGTTTATAGTTAAAATGCCTGTGTGAGGAAAGAGATTTTTTGCCTTGCCTGCTATTCATTTATTATTAAATATTTTGCCATATCTTAAGCTTGTCACTAACTTTATGAAATTAGATATACATGTACATGAATGATCTACTGTGGTGATACAGTATTATATAATAGAATTTCTGTTAGCTGTATGTTATGTGGGAGATAAAGTGGACTGAAGTGAGTCTATGATTATTTCAGGTGATACAGTCACGATTAACAAAGATATACATGAAAAATATCGACCATTGTCACAAGATGCTTTTTTCCAAACTCTTCAAAGTGAAACAAAACGTCGGCATAAATATGATGATAGGGATTGGATATCCAGAAAATATGGCCTAAAAAAGAGTCATATAGACGTTATGCCATAAACAAATACCCATCCAGAAGATATCAGAGTGCTTTATCTATATATATTTAACAACAGGAAATCCTCATGTAGAAGTTGAAGGATCTTGGACTTCTATTGTTCATCTGCATTCCTTCATAACTGCATCTTAATGTGCAACTGTATAAAAAACTATGGATGTACAGTGTTTCTTACCAGATGATAAAAATTTATGTAGATTATTGTTATACACAATAACAGATAAGTGGGATATTTATAATGTTTGTTTTCTTATCTAAGGTGTTTTTGTTTAAGTTTTGTACTTTATATATATTGTCTTGTGAAATGTTGAAGATAATTTGCATGTTTTACACTTTTACACTTTTGCTGAACAAAGCTCCTCTTCGCTCTCTTTACTGGAGCATTTTTGGCAGATCACAGTTAAAGTATAAAGTCTTCTTTTCTTTTTTTAATATCACAGTTACCACTGGAAATTTATTTATAAGAAAATACCAGGATAAACTTCAGCTCAATAGATTTTTTCAGTTGTTTTAATCATTGTGATATGTGATGTTAGAAGTTAAGTAAATGCTACTTCTCCCTGGGATTTCATTATGACGTTATTGTCTAAATTGTGACGTCGCAGTAATGTGATGTTAAAGGTTGTGCAACAAGTTGAACCAGAAGCTTTTATTTTACTCAGGTTTTCCTGAAATATTAGGCAAATTTCAAATTTTAGATATCTCTCGGAGAAATACTGAAGCATAAGAAGCAGTAATTTTTATAATTTTATAATTCAATTAGGATTTATGGAAATGCAGAATCCCTTAGCATTCTAAAAGTACTTTAATTTTTATATTAAAAAAATCTGTGGTTATTCATGGAGTGTACTTATATAATAAGACAACAGTAATGACTTGCACTAATTCATTGTTTTAAGAATTTTCGTCAAAGACACATCTACACATAGCATTATTACATATATTTAAATATCTATATATATATATACATGTATATATGACCATACCAATACATGATCTGAGTTTTATATATCTCAGTTTTATACATGTATCTACTCAGGTCATACCTTTAACATGTAACATTAATTATATACGTACCGTGTATTTGTATGAATATCATTACAATTGTGTATTTTATTTTTTTCGTTCTACATGTTTTCATTTGCAGTGAATACATTTGTGAAATACATGAATATATACCCTTACATGATATGTAAGATGGGAGATGATTGGTCAGTTCTTTGAAGTGTTGTCACTTTTTTTCCAAGTACATCTACTTGTTTACATTCCATGTATGTAGTAAATTCATATACATGTGTATTAGATATACAAATAGAATTATATAGGCAATTTACACAATTATCAGATACAATAATTCTTGCCAATAAATTGTTTTATTGTCCCTGTAATCAAGGTTTTTAGGGAGAGGGGGATGTAGGTTTGGCCCTTCTTTCTGTCAGTCTGTTTGTACTATAACAACCTAATATAATAATTATAGTCATAATTTGTGAATTTCTCTATCACTTGATAATTTGTAGAATTATATTTGTAATTTTCAGCAGTTCATTATCAAAATCCTGTATCTATGGTATAGGGAGAGTTGAGAAAATGGATCCACTCATTCAGTTTTATTGAGTTTTATAAACTCACATGAGCCAAAGCTTAAAGAAGCTATTGCCATAGCTTTTCCTGCTGTCCATCTGTCGTCTGTAGTCATAAATTTTCACATTTTTGACTCCTTCTCCTAAACCACCAGACAGATTTTTTATCAAATTTGTGTCTACAAAGTTTATTTGAAAAATTAATTTCAAGGGCTATTTGAAAGTGTCATGTGAAAATTCTATTTTCTGGATTTATGATTTTTTTCTTTAGTTGATATAGACCAGTTTTGGCATGCTGAAGGTTTAGGGGTTCAAATCAGTCTGAAGGCAATTCTTTTATTTCATTTTACACCAAAACAAGATATGTAGAAAATTACACTGTCTATTTTTTTTACACAAATTTTTAATGTTTTATTCTTGATTTATTCTGTAAATATAGATAAGCCATAAAGCATTTTAGCCAGCTTTTGTTAGAAAATATTTATTTATTTGTAAGCTTTAGTTCAAACTCTGCAATAGGCAAAACATGTTTTATTTGATTTTACACCAAAACAAGATTTTAGATATCATTTAAGAGGAAAATTGAAAAAAAAAATTGACCTAATCTTTATCTATTCTTTGTGAACGAGGAAATTGTTTTCACAGGAGCAATATAGGCCCATTTGAACCTCCTGTTATCAATTTATGTTGATTAATAAGTTGTAATGGGTTACTTTTGAAAATTTGAAAGTGTATTTCTTGTTCTAAATACATCAATACAGCAAATGAACATGTATGTGTTCCAATCAAAGTCATATCATGACCTGTAATGTATGATTAAACAATTATGTGTAAACTTTTCCTTGAGAAGCTGTATGTAGTGGTTCATCAGTCATTTTACCCTCATCCTCATCATGAAATTGGGAGATATAGAAATGATGGTGCTTTTATTTGCATTAAGTTTACAAAATTCATTGAAAAATTCATTTATGCATGTACCGGTATGCAGATATTAAATATTACATTGCGTAAATAGTTAATGTGACTTATCTGTGATTTAAATAAACCTCTTACCATACACTATTTGTATCATTTTATCACATTTGATGGCTTAAATGGTCTATTGTGATCACTTCTCATCCAGCATTTGTCCATCCGTCTGTTTGGGAGTTTTAAGCAGAGGCAGTCATATTCATGTGATACCTTATTGGCTTGCCTGCTAGCATTGGTTAACATGAGGTATCATTACATCTTTCTCCAAGATATGAATAAGAGTTCAAACTTTCAAAGACTGATCCCATTGTGGTCTGGTCACTCTTTACCAAATTAAGTGGAGGTAAAAGCCTTCCCAACCCCTCCCCTGCTTTAGCTCTAAGTTTGATGGTAATAAATGTTTGTTATCTGTATGTCTTATATAGATATGACTTCATTTTTTCTGAAAGCAGATCAAAGTGGTACCTAGTAAGTCTTTTGATACAAACGTAGATCTACATTGAAAATTTCCAATCTTCAGTTTATGTTATCCTCTGGTATACTACATATATGTAAGATGCTTTTTTCAGACTTCCATTGCAGGTCTTATTTAATTTTAAGCAAGTGCAAATCAGCTGTGCCAAAATTTCAGAGCTTTTTAACATTTGGTTTCTATATTCCTGAATCTTTTTGACCTATATATCATATTTTTGCATATAGTGCTGCTATGTTAATTGTCAGAATGTTTGTTCTGTGTATTGAAGATTGTTTCACATATCAAGTGGTTGTCAGTGCCAAGTGATGGAGGAGAGTAAATTATTTTTAGCTTGCCTGAGCTGAAGGTCTATTTTCATACAATTTTTCAGACCACTCTTTGTAGGTTGCTTATAATGCTTAATTTTCTGTATTTTAATTGATTTTACTGTAATAAATGTAATTGGATAGAACTGGAAAAAGAAAAATAATTTTCAGGATTTTTTGTGGTTTTTTTTTTAAGATGGAAAATTGTGGGTAGGAAGCATAATTTTACTATTAGCATGTAATGATGAGCTTCGATGGACTTCTTCGGAAGTAATTAAGAGATATTAATGAAATTGAGTAGGTATGAAGTACTCAAGGAAATGGAATACTATCAGAATTTCAAGATTTTTAGCAATTATTTTAAGATTGGAACAAGGTTGGGGAGAGAGAGACATATCACTGGCTTGTAATAATGAGCTTTGTGATGAACCCTCTTTAGAACGAATTGAAAGATTATAATGACACTTGGTAGATATGAAGTACTAAAGGTTCCTCACAAACTGCTGCTGTTTTCAACCAAACCCATCAAGAGTGGATCCTGGGCTGGATGACATAGGCCTCAGAGGGTACCCTCCTGTGATAAGCTTCTTCTTCAGGCCATCTACATAGTTCACCAAACTGACTGCATTGATCTGATTTAGAAGAGTGTCTTAAGAAATGTTGTTTATGGTTTAATTTCTAAAATCATCTTTTTTTGAAACATCTTTTTAGACTATTAGTCATTTCCATTTTTGCGTCATTTCATTGATTTATTACAGTAATAGAGGCAATAAAGCATTCATTTGCTAACGCTTATTTGAAAATATGTATTAAGGATTATTTGAAAGTGTCAGGAGGATTTTTTTGAGTTTTTATGTTTTATTTTTTCTATTTTTTTTACTATTTTTTTCAACATACGTAGAGAAGCAATAAAGCGATGATCATTCGCAAAGTCTTATAAGAAAATAGCTGTTTAAGGGTTATTTTAAATATTTGTGTCAAAATTTAGTTTTATTCATGTATAGCTCTATGGTGACTTCTGCCACATAACTGAGCCAGTAACTCCTCTTTTTTCTTTATTTTTTATGACTTTTTATTTTTATTTTGATGCAGACAGTTTTGGCATGCTGCAGGCAATCCCTCAAAAAAGCAAAATAAATTTTTTAGTTTATTTAACACCAAAAAGCAGGGGATTATGTATCTGTATGTATTCTAGCAGCTTTTTCCTAGACCTAACAGAGATGACAGGTTAACAGTGTATTTTAGCATAGTACTTTAGCCCACTCAGCCACCATATGAGGCACTTCTCAGGAATGAATATTGTGTGCATACCTGTAAATAGAAACATGCAGTAGCAATTTTTGATTTTCCTTTTTAGTTCATTTTCTGCATTATTTGAAGATTGACTTAATAACTGTAAACCTTGCATATAGTTTTTAAATGTTTTCAAATACTTGAAAAAAAAACCCTGTCATTTAATATAATCACTTAAAATATTATGTTTATACCTATTGTTTAGCTTTTCCGGGAATCATGAACCCGTTCCCATTCTTCGACTTAGATTCGATTACTTGGCGTTGGGTCAGAGTTAATTAGGAAATTCAGAGGCCTACAAAAAATGTCAGGTATGGAAGTTTTTCCACCCGTTCCAAGAGTGCAGAATGAAGCGCATGTTACGAGCATGGAGCAGTACAACGAAATGTACAAGTTGTCAGTGAATGATCCGGAGTCATTCTGGAAAACCATTGCCGAACAATTTCACTGGCAAACTCCTTGCACCGGGAAATTTTTAGATTATAACTTCAACGTTAACGATGGACCGATATACATCAAGTGGATGGAGGGTGGTAAAACAAACATTTGCTATAACTGTCTGGATAGAAATATTAACAATGGCCTTGGAGAAAGGATAGCATTTTACTGGTAATCTATCATACCAATTACTAGTACTAATTAATTTAATTTACTATGTACAGTACTCTTTTTTTCGTCTTCTTTTTCTTCTTCTTCATGGTTTTTTGCATGCAGTCATATAAAAACTGAGTATTATGTGCCTATATGCAGACAAATTATGTATTTAGATTAGTCCTTGAATTACATAATTAATAGACCCTTTCATTGTTATTGTAGGACTGTTACATTTTGGTTGGCAAATGACTAGGTTTCCTGTAAATTTTTGATGTTACATGTATAATAGGAAAATTATTGCCTCTGACATCATAATCTGGAAACAGTTATCATTTTGCCAACCAAATGTTAGTTCCGCAGTAACTGAAGGGTCTATAAAACCTGCGATCCCTCATTTGCTGTATATTTTTTAAATGATTGATTGATTATTGTTTTACGTCACTCTATGATTATTTCATGTATATGGTGACGGCATTTGCCTGATGCATTGCATACAAATTTAGACCTGTGCAACGGACCCACCCGAAGCAGTGAGGGAACTTTTACGCGCCATGTCTACCGTGACATGGGACCTAGGTTTTTACTGTCTCATTCGAAAGACAGAACACTGGTGTGCCCAGCGGGGGAATCGAACCCGGGACCTCTCGGTCACGAGCCAAGCACCTTATCCACTAGGCCACACCGGGTTTTGCTGTATATTACCTAATTGAGGGATCCCCAGATCCAGCTTTAACCATGCCCATTACATAGTTCCACTGTGACATCATAGTTAAATTCATGTTTTACAGGCCGTTTATTTATGAAGTCATAATGAACAAGTGTGCCAAAATGTGTGATGTTGGGCATTTGACAATCACTCAATTAGGGATCTGGCAGTGTACTCCATATAGATTATACATGTATAAAATGACCAGTTTATATTTACTGTGGTTTATTGTGGAGCTTTAGCATTGTATTTTAAAATAATTGATGTTCCCTCAAGATTGATCGGAATGACATTAAATTTATAGACCTTTTTCATAATCATATTAATTCAACTTATTAAATGTCTGACATCTGATGTTTTTCCTTTCAAAATTGCGTCATTCTATTGTTCTTTAACAATGCAATTAGTACTGTCATAATGAAAATTTTGGCAAGGAGAAGTTAGGCAGACTTTGGGCTTCTTGTATTCTGTAAAATGATCAGTTTGCCATTAAATGTACAGCTCTGCAGATACATTTAACATGAACTTAAAGAAATATATAGACTATAATACATATGGCTGTGATCAGGTACATATGTATTTATGGAAGCCCCATACTAGGTAAATGTGCTATGAAGTTTCTTTTAATCAAACAGGCTAGCTGAAATAGTGAATCTAGAAGTCCACTCGTCAACATGAGAAGTTTTTCAAGGATATTGTTGGTATTATGGGTCCAACTGTTACAATATATATGTAAGAAAAAGTTGTATTCTGAGGGTTATTTAAACCATCGTAACACTTTCCCTTCCCCTCCCCTTACTTACAGTATGGCCTCTGACATGTGACACTCATGTGGTAATAATTTTAATCATAATCAGATTTAAAATGTTGTCTGGATCATGATGATGCTTTATAGTGGTAAAACACTGATCAGTCCAATACGTATTATTCATTATACTTATTATTCATTATATGAAGTGCATTGTTATAACTGTAAGTTATAGGCCTATATGCAATACATGTATTCGTCATGACATTAATTATCCATCCAGTGGCATCTGATTTTAAATTACTTGGGGTCAAACAAATTTTTCATCAGTCAAGCATATCGCAGATTTGTTTGTTTGTTTTGTTGTTTTATGTTATGATTAATTCACTTATATGGTGAAGGTACCTACCTGATACATTGCACAGAAATTTTGACCTGTGTTGTGGACTTTCCTGAAACTCTGAGGGATGTTTACGTGCCATGTTTACCATGATATAGGGACTGGGGTTTTACTGACTCACCTGAAAGACCAAACACCGAGGCGCTGTCAATGAGACTTGAACGTTGGACCTCTCCATGAAGAGACAAGTGCACTGATAACTGAGCTACAATGAGTTTATTCAAGAAAACTGAAATTTAATTGATAAGTGTATACAATTATCTGTATTATTTCCTACTGTTTATAGGTCTAGTGTTTTCTTCATCACATTACCTGTAGATAATCATTAACAAATACTGATTTTGGTATTTCAGGGAAGGGAACAATCCTGCAGATGAAGGGAAAATTACTTTTAGTGAACTTAGAGATAGAGTTTGCCAGTGTGCAAATGTTCTCAAAAGTCTAGGTATGATTATTAGCATGAGTACTGCATATACATGTATATCATCATACATGTATTTCAAGGCTTTATAAGAGTTCCGCTTGATTTAAAAACAGTATTTTGTTTAAGAGGTGCTTGTGAAGACCAGGTTGTGGAAAAGAAATGTTTGTAAGCATTTTCCTTCCAGACTCTTCATCACTTAAAGTAAGTTTCATGCCTGCTCATGAAGTGTCTGGTTTGATGGTGCACATGTGATTTGGTTTGATTCTGTGGAACTTAAGAGAGCTTTGCCTTTTCCTTAACATATTTTAAAACATGTATACACACACACACACATATTATATATATATATATATATATATATATCATGTAAGCACAAGAAAGCGACAAATGACACTAAAATAAAGGAAAATGGTGAAATTTTCAAGGAGATCTGCCCCTTCCTGAGGACAAAACAGTAAAAAACTACATAAATAGAAATATGAAAAAGAAAGTTATATACAAAGCACTAGTCTAATTATACGATGATATCGGACGTCAGCTACATTTTGTGTGAATGTTGTTCACTGTCTAAATGTAATATGACCAGGCCTGTATCCGATATCGTGGTCAGAGGGGAGTAGGGCAACACCTATTATGGTTTGCCTTGACCCATTCATGTTGTAATTAGACTAAGTATCTTAAAAGAATGATAAGAGATGAAAGTAGAGTGAAATATATATACAGTGATGCTCCGTTTATCTGGACATGTTTGTTCCCGGCCAATTTGTCCGGATAAGCGGATTTTCCAGATTACCGGATCATAGTACCGGTACATTAGATATTAAAGAATCTTATTTCTTGATAAAAGAAGGGTGTAAACAGTACACAATAAAACACAAGTAAAAATCCTTATATGCGTTTAATTTGTATATGAAGACCTATATATATATCTATTACATATTTAATGTATTAACATCTTTAGTAAATTGTACATTAATTGCAGCCAAATTTCTGAAAACTGCATGATTTTTCAACTCACTGTCCTCTATTTAAATGTTGACAGCTGCCTTTGTATGTACCTAGCGCTTGACTTATTAATTTCACTTCTATCGTGATCGGAGTGTTTATCTAACGTCCTGCAGTGTCATACAAATTTAGAATTGAAAAGCATTTAAATGTCTGGATAAATTTATACAGTGTTTATGTCTTAAATATAAAAAATTTATATAACTATAAAACAGAAGAAAAACTAAAAGTTAAAACTTCTCTACAAAATAATGTAATGAGCACTAAGTAAGGATATGTTATCAATTATCGATCTCAGATAGAAGAGTGATGATACTTAAAGTTTGGTTACAATCTAAAGCCCAAATATTCAATTAACAATGAGAGCTGCGAAGTTGGCAATTTGCTTTTATTTACTATCATTCAACTAACAGTAATCTTCATTTCTGACGTGAGCGTGTACTGACTCATTAAAAAGCAATCATCAGTGACCACTAACATGACGTAGGACTACACCACAAGCAGTCAGTTCTTAATTGGATAGGTAATTAGCATACCATAGGTAGGTGACCAGGTAAACGCGTCGTTTAATTGTTAAACAAACAATCGGTGCAGAGAGGAGATAAGCACTGTATTAATTAAACTGCAGTTATTTGCTACAGCTACGTCCGGAAAGCAAAATTTTGTGAATTTTCCAGATAAACAGAGCCCGGATTAATGGAGCATCACTGTATATATAATAAAAAAGAAGGAGGGAGTAAAACACAAAGTCGACAGGTGTTTAATATTTCTTGTTCATTTGGTAAACATCCATCAGTTTGTTTAGACCATTAGGTTCTACTGTCTTAAGCGCAAGTTGCCAAAAGTTTTCTTTGGCAACTCTATCTTCTGTCGTCAACATAATATTATGGTCTATGGCCACAACCATCATGTCCTCCCAACAGTGGTCAACCTTAGTAAAATGCTTACCACATTGTTGTTATATTTCCTACTTGTGCTTTTATACATATATATATATATATATATATATATATATATATATATATATATATATATATATATATATATGCAATTTCCGGTAATATAGCAGTATTGATGACTGAAAGGAATTATTATCAGATGATAACTGACAAATAAGGAATTCATGAAATTTGTAGTATGAAATAGCCTTGCCACAATTCCTTAAGTTGCTTAAATTTGCACTCATGGTAAAATATTAATACTGGCTGTTTGCTTAATGTTTATGTTTGGTATTTGTTATATTTGATGCTCTGAATCTTACTGGCTTATCTTTTTATTGCCATTATCGTTTTGCAACTAGAAATGATTAGTAAAGCTGCTGTGGAAGTACATGTATTTTAAAAATCTTCAAAATTTATTTCCATACTTCAAAACAATGTATCTGTTCCACTGATGTAGAATGCTCATTTCGATGAAACATAGACCAATACTACATGTAGACCAATACTACATGTAAATTCAGAAAACTAATTCTTAGATTTCAGCATCAAATTCCTCTTCCTTGTCACTTCTTGATAAGTAAGCTGTTCTTGAATATAAATATGAATATAGGGAAATTGTTATTGATCCCAATGACCATATGTATAGAGGGATATTGTACACTGTAGGAGGCCCCATTCTCAATCCAAATAGCAACCAGTTTTCCCAGTTTGTTCTTCAAAATTTCTCAGTTTCTTGCAGTTATGAAAAAAGTTTTGTTTTGTGGCTTTGAAGTGAAAATAGAATGGTTTTAAATACAAATTATCAACAAAGATAAATAAAGATCTGAATCATTGTACTTGTATTATTATGAATTTTTTTTTGTAATTCCCAAATTGGACTAAATAGCGCAGCAATGCAAAAGGCCCAGGTTCCATTCCTAAATAAGTGAGGGAAATTCCTGGTATATGTTTGCGTGTCATTTATTATTTTGATAGAATTTCATTCATCATGCAAACTTAAAATAATTTAACAAAACTGAACAGGAAGTAAATAAAATAAATTTTCTTTGACAGGTCTGAAGAAAGGAGATAAAGTTGCCATATACATGCCTATGATCATAGAACTAACCATTGCCATGCTAGCATGTGCAAGGATAGGACTTGTTCATTCTATAGTGGTATGTTGGATTTCATATGAATGTTGTTGATAACCAGATGTAATTTCACCTATATTATGACAGCTTGCAACAAGTACAGTGGCCTCCTCCTCATGTGCTCTGAATGGAATAGAATCCAGAACATAACCCCCTGTCCATTGACAGGTACAGTGGCACACCTTCCCATATGATCTGAATCGAATAGAATCCAAAATTTAACCCCTGTCCATTGACAGGTACAGTGACAAACCTTCCCATGTAATCTGAATGGAGTAGAATCCAAAATTCATCCCCTGACCATTGACAGGTACAGTGGCACACCTTCCCATGTGCTCTGAATGGAATAGAATCCAGAGTAGATCCACTGTCCATTGACAGGTACAGTGGCACACCTTCCCATGTGCTCTGAATGGAAAAGAATCCAGAATACATCCACTGTCCATTGACAGGTGCAGTGGCACACCTTCCCATGTGCTCTGAATGGAATAGAATCCAGAATACATCCACTGTCCATTGACAGGTGCAGTGGCACACCTTCCCATGTGCTCTGAATGGAAAAGAATCCAGAATACATCCACTGTCCATTGACAGGTGCAGTGGCACACCTTCCCATGTGCTCTGAATGGAAAAGAATCCAGAATACATCCACTGTCCATTGACAGGTGCAGTGGCACACCTTCCCATGTGCTCTGAATGGAATAGAATCCAGAATACATCCACTGTCCATTGACAGGTGCAGTGGCACACCTTCCCATGTGCTCTGAATGGAATAGAATCCAGGGTAGATCCACTGTTTATTGACAGGTACAGGGGTCAGATACATGTGATCTGAATGGGGTAAATTTGGACTTGACAGTAATATATACTTTAATATCCTACATATTAAATACAGACCTAAAGACTTAGTATCTGTTTATTGACAGACTTTTGATGTCAAATGTTTCTGTTATATAGGAATTTTCTATTTCACTCGGGAGAGGGTAGAATACAGAGATATTTATTTTGTATTGTTTCATTCCTTATATTTTTCTCTTTAGTTTGCTGGTTTCTCCTCAGAATCTCTAGCAGATAGAATCATAGATGCCAAGTGTTCCACAATTTTCACAGCAGGTTGGTTGATATGTATTGTTTCAGCATATATGTCTGTGCATGATTTAAAAGAAGTTACTTCAAGTGAGTGACAAACATTGCATGCACAAAATACTTTGGAGAAATCACAATTCAATGTGTAAATTTACCTGTTCTTGCATGTCAGTATATTTGGCATAATTTCTAAATTTACACCTGGACACCTGGACCTATGATAGGTGGAAAAACTTCACAACACCTGGACTGTACCGCACATGTTGGACTTATAGTCCAAAGGTTGTAGAATAAATTTTCTCTGCACCCGTTATTGTGTTGATTATTCAACAAGGACAGAGTTTTAACAATCTAGACCTGTGATTATGATGATTATCCACACACATGGAAAAATAATACTCCTTCTGCTAGTTTTGTTACATCAAGTATGTAATATGTCTGAGTGTAGCATGCATGTAGTTTGCATACATAATACATTCCACATAGATCATATTCTAAAGATGCCCCATGGTATTTCTATACATTTTAGTATTTTATCATTCAAAATTATTTTTTGTAGATGGAGTATGGCGAGGAATCAAACTTTTGAACTTAAAGAAAATAGTTGATGATGCCATTAACCTTTGCTCAGAGAGGTAATGATAAAGAACAACATCTTCCTCAATAAAGAGTTATCTGCTGTTCTCCCCATTGTCTAGAAAGCAGTAAAAATATTTTGTGATCATGTATTTCAAACATTATTCAACCATAATAATTTACAACAAGTATTTGATGAAAGGATGGTAAACATAAAAAACATTTTTGAATTACAAAGTTGAAGTAATCACCTTCCTTGTTCCAGTATTGGCATCTTTTTCAATGGACGACAGATTAAGGGTTAGCAAAAAAGTATTAGAAATTCTTAGTAAGACTGTCATCATTATGTTACATGTATCATCAGTTATATATATACAGATGTGGTATTGCTTCTCTTCCTAAAGTAAGCATTGTAAATTTTACTTAAGAATGTCTCTATTTCCTTACTGCTTCTTCATATACACTACGGATACATGTAACAAATTCAGTGTCAATAGAGTATGATATTAGTACAAATTTGAATGTTTAGAACTAATTGTCTCCAGGGGCCAAAAAGTTAATGTGGTTAGCTTTAGTGCCAGAACTTTAAAGGTGGACCTAATATATATTCAGTTCATGAGTTATTGTGATATTCAGACAATAAGATCAATATGGAGTAGGTATAGAGGGGCTGAATGGGAGCATTTCCCTATGGAGTATATATAAAGGGGCTGAATGGGAGCATTTCCCTATCGAGTATGTATAGAGGGGCTGAATGGGAGCATTTCCCTATGGAGTATGTATAGAGAGGCTTAATGGGAGCATTTCCCTATGGAGTATGTATAGAGGGACTAAATGGGAGCATTACCCTATGGAGTATGTATAGAGGAGATAAATGGGAGAATTTCCTTATGGAGTATGTATAGAGGGGCTGAATGAGAGCATTTCCTTATGGAGTATGTATAGAGGGGCTGAATGGGAGCATTTCCTTATGGAGTATGTATAGAGGGACTAAATGGGAGCATATCCTTATGGAGTATGTATAGAGGGACTAAATGGGAGCATTTCCCTATGGAGTATGTATAGAGGGATTAAATGGGAGCATTTCCTTATGGAGTATGTATAGGAATCTAAATGGGAGCATTTCCCTATGGAGTATGTATAGAGAGACTAAATGGGAGCATATCCTTATGGAGTATGTATAGAGGGGCTGAATGGGAGCATTACCCTATGGAGTATGTATGGAGGGGCTGAATGGGAGCATTTCCTTATGGAGTATGTATAGAGGGGCTGAATGGGAGCATTTCCTCATGGAGTATGTATAGAGGGACTACATGGGAGCATTTCCCTATGGAGTATGTATAGAGGGACTGAATGGGAGCATTTCTCTATGGAGTATGTATAGAGGGACTACATGGGAACATTTCCCTATGGAGTATGTATAGAGGGACTAAATGGGAGCATTTCCCTATGGAGTATGTATAGAGGGATTAAATGGGAGCATTTCCTTATGGAGTATGTATAGGAAGACTAAATGGGAGCATTTCCGTATGGAGTATGTATAGAGAGACTAAATGGGAGCATTTCCCTATGGAGTATGTATAGAGGGGCTGAATGGGAGCATTGACCTATGGAGTATATATAGAGGGACTTAATGGGAGCATTTCCCTATGGGGTATGTGTAGAGAGACTAAATGGGAGCATTTCCCTATGGAGTATGTATAGAGGGACTAAATGGGGGCATTTCCTTATGGAGTATGTATAGAGAGGCTGAATGGGAGCATTGCCCTATGGAATATGTATAGGGGGACTAAATGGGAGCATTTCCCTATGGAGTATGTATAGAGGGACTAAATGGGAGCAATACCCTATGGAGTATGTATAGAGGGGCTGAATGGGAGCATTTCCCTATGGAGTATGTATAGAGGGACTAAATGGGAGCATATCCTTATGGAGTATGTATAGAGGGGCTGAATGGGAGCATTACCCTATGGAGTATGTATAGAGGGACTAAATGGGAGCATTTCCTCATGGAGTATGTATAGAGGGACTACATGGGAGCATTTCCCTATGGAGTATGTATAGAGGGACTAAATGGGAGCATTTCCCTATGGAGTATGTATAGAGGGACTAAATGGGAGCATTTCCTTATGGAGTATGTATAGAGGGGCTGAATGGGAGCATTACCCTATGGAATATGTATAGGGGGACTAAATGGGAGCATTTCCCTATGGAGTATGTATAGAGGGACTAAATGGGAGCAATACCCTATGGAGTATGTATAGAGGGGCTGAATGGGAGCATTTCCTCATGGAGTATGTATAGAGGGACTACATGGGAGCATTTCCCTATGGAGTATGTATAGAGGGACTACATGGGAACATTTCCCTATGGAGTATGTATAGAGGGACTAAATGGGAGCATTTCCCTATGGAGTATGTATAGAGGGATTAAATGGGAGCATTTCCTTATGGAGTATGTATAGGAAGACTAAATGGGAGCATTTCCCTATGGAGTATGTATAGAGAGAGACTAAATGGGAGCATTTCCTTATGGAGTATGTATAGAGGGGCTGAATGGGAGATTTTCCTCATGGAGTATGTATAGAGGGACTACATGGGAGCATTTCCCTATGGAGTATGTATAGAGGGACTAAATGGGAGCATTTCCCTATGGAGTATGTATAGAGAGACTAAATGGGAGCATATCCTTATGGAGTATGTATAGAGGGACTAAATGGGAGCATTTCCTTATGGAGTATGTATAGAGGGGCTGAATGGTAGCATTTCCCTATGGAGTATGTATAGGGGGACTAAATGGGAGCATTTCCCTATGGAGTATGTATAGAAGGACTAAATGGGAGCAATACCCTATGGAGTATGTATAGAGGGGCTGAATGGGAGCATTTCCCTATGGAGTATGTATAGAGGGATTAAATGGGAGCATTTCCTTATGGAGTATGTATAGGAAGACTAAATGGGAGCATTTCCCTATGGAGTATGTATAGAGAGACTAAATGGGAGCATTTCCTTATGGAGTATGTATAGAGGGGCTGAATGGGAGCATTTCCTCATGGAGTATGTATAGAGGGACTACATGGGAGCATTTCCCTATAGAGTATGTACAGAGGGACTAAATGGGAGCATTTCCCTATGGAGTATGTATAGAGAGACTAAATGGGAGCATATCCTTATGGAGTATGTATAGAGGGGCTGAATGGGAGCATTACCCTATGAAGTATGTATAGAGGGACTAAATGGGAGCATTACCCTATGGAGTATGTATAGAGGGGCTGAATGGGAGCATTTCCTTATGGAGTATGTATAGAGGGGCTGAATGGGAGCATTTCCTCATGGAGTATGTATAGAGGGACTACATGGGAGCATTTCCCTATGGAGTATGTATAGAGGGACTGAATGGGAGCATTTCTCTATGGAGTATGTATAGAGGGACTACATGGGAACATTTCCCTATGGAGTATGTATAGAGGGACTAAATGGGAGCATTTCCCTATGGAGTATGTATAGAGGGATTAAATGGGAGCATTTCCTTATGGAGTATGTATAGGAAGACTAAATGGGAGCATTTCCGTATGGAGTATGTATAGAGAGACTAAATGGGAGCATTTCCCTATGGAGTATGTATAGAGGGGCTGAATGGGAGCATTGACCTATGGAGTATATATAGAGGGACTTAATGGGAGCATTTCCCTATGGGGTATGTGTAGAGAGACTAAATGGGAGCATTTCCCTATGGAGTATGTATAGAGGGACTAAATGGGGGCATTTCCTTATGGAGTATGTATAGAGAGGCTGAATGGGAGCATTGCCCTATGGAATATGTATAGGGGGACTAAATGGGAGCATTTCCCTATGGAGTATGTATAGAGGGACTAAATGGGAGCAATACCCTATGGAGTATGTATAGAGGGGCTGAATGGGAGCATTTCCCTATGGAGTATGTATAGAGGGACTAAATGGGAGCATATCCTTATGGAGTATGTATAGAGGGGCTGAATGGGAGCATTACCCTATGGAGTATGTATAGAGGGACTAAATGGGAGCATTTCCTCATGGAGTATGTATAGAGGGACTACATGGGAGCATTTCCCTATGGAGTATGTATAGAGGGACTAAATGGGAGCATTTCCCTATGGAGTATGTATAGAGGGACTAAATGGGAGCATTTCCTTATGGAGTATGTATAGAGGGGCTGAATGGGAGCATTACCCTATGGAATATGTATAGGGGGACTAAATGGGAGCATTTCCCTATGGAGTATGTATAGAGGGACTAAATGGGAGCAATACCCTATGGAGTATGTATAGAGGGGCTGAATGGGAGCATTTCCTCATGGAGTATGTATAGAGGGACTACATGGGAGCATTTCCCTATGGAGTATGTATAGAGGGACTACATGGGAACATTTCCCTATGGAGTATGTATAGAGGGACTAAATGGGAGCATTTCCCTATGGAGTATGTATAGAGGGATTAAATGGGAGCATTTCCTTATGGAGTATGTATAGGAAGACTAAATGGGAGCATTTCCCTATGGAGTATGTATAGAGAGAGACTAAATGGGAGCATTTCCTTATGGAGTATGTATAGAGGGGCTGAATGGGAGATTTTCCTCATGGAGTATGTATAGAGGGACTACATGGGAGCATTTCCCTATGGAGTATGTATAGAGGGACTAAATGGGAGCATTTCCCTATGGAGTATGTATAGAGGGACTAAATGGGAGCATTTCCTTATGGAGTATGTATAGAGGGACTAAATGGGAGCATTTCCCTATGGAGTATGTATAGAGGGGCTGAATGGGAGCATTTCCCTATGGAGTATGTATAGGGGGACTAAATGGGAGCATTTCCCTATGGAGTATGTATAGAAGGACTAAATGGGAGCAATACCCTATGGAGTATGTATAGAGGGGCTGAATGGGAGCATTTCCCTATGGAGTATGTATAGAGGGATTAAATGGGAGCATTTCCTTATGGAGTATGTATAGGAAGACTAAATGGGAGCATTTCCCTATGGAGTATGTATAGAGAGACTAAATGGGAGCATTTCCTTATGGAGTATGTATAGAGGGGCTGAATGGGAGCATTTCCTCATGGAGTATGTATAGAGGGACTACATGGGAGCATTTCCCTATAGAGTATGTACAGAGGGACTAAATGGGAGCATTTCCCTATGGAGTATGTATAGAGAGACTAAATGGGAGCATATCCTTATGGAGTATGTATAGAGGGGCTGAATGGGAGCATTACCCTATGAAGTATGTATAGAGGGACTAAATGGGAGCAATACCCTATGGAGTATGTATAGAGGGGCTGAATGGGAGCATTTCCCTTTGGAGTATGTATAGAGGGACTAAATGGGAGCATTTCCCTATGGAGTATGTATAGAGGGGCTGAATGGGAGCATTTCCTTATGGAATATGTATAGAGGGGCTTAATGGGAGCATTTCCCTATGGAGTATGTATAGAAGGACTAAATGGGAGCATTTCCTTATGGAGTATGTATAGAGGGGCTGAATGGGAGCATTACCCTATGGAGTATGTATAGAGGGACTAAATGGGAGCATTTCCTTATGGAGTATGTATAGAGGGGCTGAATGGGAGCATTTCCCTATGGAGTATGTATAGGGGGACTAAATGGGAGCATTTCCCTATGGAGTATGTATAGAGGGACTAAATGGGAGCATTTCCCTATGGAGTATGTATAGAGGGGCTGAATGGGAGCATTTCCCTATGGAGTATGTATAGAGGGACTAAATGGGAGCATTTCCTTATGGAGTATGTATAGAGGGACTAAATGGGAGCATTTCCCTGTGGAGTATGTATAGAGGGACTAAATTGGAGCTTTTCCCTAAGTTGATCCTAGTATATGTCCAACTACTGTATAGGTCCAAGCAGAGAAACATGTACAGTGCTGTATAGGTCAAAGCAGAGACTTTCATGTTGACAAGCTACATGTATAGTGCAGTTTAGGTCTAAGCAGACACATTCATGTTGACAAGCTACATGTATACAGTATAGTGCAGTTTAGGTCCAAGCAGACACATTCATGTTGACAAGCTACTTGTATAATGGCATCATGTACCAGGTTTATGTCAGCAGGATTGAAGAGAGATTTGGTAGGAAATGCTACCATTTTAAATCTTATATCGTAACAATAGCCACAACTTTGTTAGGTACCTGAATAAACATTTGAATCCAATGTTTTCCCACATGAAAGATCTGCAAATATGATGTAAAAAGTGTATTCTGGACCAGTATATGTTTCAGTATTTGTGTTTGATGTAACATGAATTTTCCAATATTTATATATTCAAGTTCAACGTAGAAGGAAACAAAAGATTAGTGTATAACTAAAATTTTGTGATGACTGAAATATGACAATTTACTCAATAATCGTCCAAACTTGCACATCAAACTGGAGATGCACACAAATGAAAATAGAAATATTCATTTTAATACTGGTATCTTGTTTAACTTCCATATACATAAAATTTGATTGTTAGTGATAAATAATATTCTCTGTATCATCAAAACCTATAAGATTTGCAAAATAATCATGTAATTTGTCACCCATATTCTGCACCCCTAATCCATAATTCTGCCAATGATCATGTATCGTTAGAAGACTGACATTTACACCAGACCAGTATCATGGTGTATAATATATAAAGTTGAGGGTATATTGTCATTGGCTTAATCATTTTAATCTTCATTTTCTTAACACAAAATTCATGCCCAGTATGAAATTATACAATATACAATTATGTAGTTGACTCACTGCATTTGCCAACATAAGAAAAGAAAATCAACACTTACAGATACAAATTTCACATTCATCAACTTCCATCAAGCATTCGTTGACAGTGTATCAGTCATATTCAGATGGATGCCATTTAATTTCTAATTCTAGTTATAATTCATAGCTATTATATTTCTATGGCATTGTAGATAGGATATTTCATTTGAGCCTCATAATGGTTGACGCAGTGTAGATCTGTAAGTTGAGAGGCCTTTGTTTTAGATAAAAAAAAGTCAACCTATAGTCCAAAAATTAAGGTAGTTACACAAATGCATCGAGAGAAGCAATAAAAATTTACCGTATCAATACAGAACCATAGAAAATTCTCAGTACTCGTAATATTATTTGAAAATTATTTGCATCTTATATCACTTTAACTATGTAAGTTAGCATTTTTGATTTTTCTATGTTAGAGACCACAAAGTTTCCAAGTGTATTGTTGTGCGTCACCTAAGCCCATCAGATGAAGAAGTCATCCAGAATGGTCAGAATGGAGACCACAAAGCACCAGCCTCCAGGCCCTACAGTCAGATCAAGGTAAGTCATCCAGAATGGTCAGAATAGAGACCACAAAGCACCAGTCTCCAGGCTCTACAGTCAGATCAAGGTACAGTATCCAGAATGGTCAGAATGGCGACGACAAAGCACCAGTCTCCAGGCTCTACAGTCAGATCAAGGTAAGTCATCCAGAATGGTCAGAATGGAGACCACAAAGCACCAGCCTCCAGGCCCTACAGTCAGATCAAGGTAAGTCATCCAGAATGGTCAGAATGAAGACCACGAAGCACCAGCCTCCAGGCCCTACAGTCAGATCAAGGTAAGTCATCCAGAATGGTCAGAATGGAGACCACCAAGCACCAGCCTCCAGGCTCTTCAGTCAGATCAAGGTAAGTCATCCAGAATAGTCAGAATAGAGACCACAAAGCACCAGTCTCCAGGCCCTACAGTCAGATCAAGGTAAGTCATCCAGAATGGTCAGAATGGAGACCACAAAGCACCAGCCTCCAGGCCCTACAGTCAGATCAAGGTAAATCATCCAGAATGGTCAGAATGGAGACCACAAAGCACCAGTCTCCAGGCTCTTCAGTCAGATCAAGGTAAGTCATCCAGAATGGTCAGAATAGAGACCACAAAGCACCAGTCTCCAGGCTCTACAGTCAGATCAAGGTACAGTATCCAGAATGGTCAGAATGGAGACCACAAAGCACCAGCCTCCAGGCCCTACAGTCAGATCAAGGTAAGTCATCCAGAATGGTCAGAATGGAGACCATGAAGCACCAGCCTTCAGGCCCTACAGTCAGATCAAGGTTAGTCATCCAGAATGGTCAGAATGGAGACCACCAAGCACCAGCCTCCAGGCTCTACAGTCAGATCAAGGTACAGTATCCAGAATGGTCAGAATGGAGACCACAAAGCACATTGCTTCATATACTCCCTGACTTTTTTACATTACCATGGGCAGAATGACATATCAACTTATCAGAATGCACCTTAACCTAAATGCTTTGAATGTAGTACAGTGGACTCCATTTTATCTGATATCGTATTATCTGATATTTCGTTTTATCTGATATGATATTAAAACACCAAACCGTTTCTATGTATTTCTGTAATAATTTGTCTTTTTTATCTTGTAGTGATTTCCATCACAATGAGATTGCATTACGTATATTATCATCAAAAGCGACATGGAATGACCAGCCTTTATTTATCGTGTGGTATCAACGCTTTTCTCTCATTCACTTCATTTACGATCAAACTCGCATAGACTTCAAATTTCTTAACTATTGCGGCCGGACTTGTAGTTAAACTCTCGTCCCAAACGATGGCTTCAATTTTTTTTCACGTTAGAATGAACGTGCGTGTCCACATAAATTACTCGAACAGTATCAATCAATTACGCGATCACCCATGTTGGTGAAGATATAATAAAGAATGAATGAATCGAGTGTTATAAGCAGACATAGTCCAATTTAAATACAATTCTTAAATTAATCTAACATTCTTATGATAGTAAGCCACGCTGCTGATAATCGTGCCGTTATGGTCAAGTAATTTCACTTGCTGCGTAACTATCAATTAACCAATTAAGGTTAGATCACTATATCGCACGTACACTTTGCTAATCAGAAATCATTGCTAAATAAACACGTCGCAAGTCATCTATTGTATTCTTTTTGAATAGCACTCCGTGGAACTTACTCCTGTTATCGCCTTGGTCATTTACTACGCAAAGCAGACAGTATACAGACAATAGACATATCTCACACCTTGTAGGTTTGATTCACTGCTTTAGGTACTTTAACACCATGTAAGCAGTCGTATATCTCTAAATGAAAACAACCGCTATCAAACGTTCATATGAGTAGACATCTATGACATGTTACATAGCATAAAGCATCAACTTTCACAATTTCGTCTAATCTGATAGCCCGCTTTATCTGATATTTTATTCACGCAGATAGACTATCAGATTAAACGGAATCCACTGTAATAGTAACTTCCATGTACTAGTCAGCAATTTGCTAAGGTACGCACCTAGTCACTTGATTTAATAGTAAAAATGAAAAGAATGACTTAAAAAAATCAAGCGTCTACTTTTGTGATTGCGCAAAGCTTCATATATTCCCTGATTTTTTTACATCACCATTATTGGAATGACATTTTTATCAACCAATCAGAGTGCACCTTACCCTACTTGCTTTGAATGTAGTAATATTGACTTCCATGTACTAGTCAACAATTTGCCAAAGTACATCTGTAAATAATGTTAATTTCAAGGAATTTTTTGTATCATGATATACTAGATTGATTGGCTAACAGAAAGAGACCTATGGTGGCATGAAGTAATGGATGGAATTTCTGAAGAGTGTGAACCAGAGTGGATGGATGCTGAAGACCCACTATTTATGTTGTACACAAGGTAAGATCCAAATTTCCCTGGTTAATTAAGTCAAAGATAAAATTGTGAGCATTTCAAAACATTTTCATACCCTTTGTTGCCGCTGGAGGCATTAGTGTTGACCTACTATTGCCAAAATTAAGTGGACATCACATAATTTAAACTCAACATTTAGAACAAGTTTGATAACTTTGTAACCCATTAAATATATCCTTGATTTAAGAAATGAATACTATATATTTTTGGTTGATTGGGGTATCAACCTAAATTTGGACAGAAAACTGCATCAGTGCAAGATTCATTTCTTATCATAGATCTAGATCTAGTTATATTTTACTTTTTTATAGAAAAATAGGTGATTACATCTTTTATTTAATAGTTTATAAAGTGACATGCGATTTCCTTTGTACTTCGAATTCGTCATGTGAAATGATAGAAGGTTATATTGTTATCTAATCGAATCACTGTTCCATAAATAAAACATGTTTTCACATTTTTAAGGAAAGTAATTCCGGCAGTTCTGACCTATCTGCACTCCAAATTTTGTTGATACAAAAAACAACTCAACTTTTTAACCAATCAGGTTCACTGCAAGACCATCAGAAGAAACAAAATTAAATGATAATAGTTTCAAAATGCTATTTTAAAGGCTTCTCTAAGATACAGGCCTCGGTAACTGATTGGGCAAAATTTTTACACTGGATCTCATAGACTCATTACACTGTTTAGGTTAAATTTCTGGTCAGGGCAACTGAGAATTTCCATGTGTGTAACTAGTCAGTGTTTTATCCATGTACTCTGATTACCTCTACCATTTACACAGTGCTTTCACCATATATGTAAAAAAAAGTAGTGTGATTTCAAAATGAGAAACTCAAAAATTATGTAGATACTGTATCAAAGTTTAAATCTCTCATTACAGTGGATCCACTGGTAAACCTAAAGGAGTTCTCCACACAGTAGCAGGTTACATGCTGTACTCTGCAACTACCTTTAAATACTCATTTGATTATCATCCCAATGATATATACTGGTGTACGGCTGATGTAGGTTGGATCACTGGCCACTCTTATGTCTGTTATGGTCCTCTCAATAATGGAGCAACCAGCGTCATGGTAAGTATAAAAGAGGGGTTGATATGTACAGTGATTTTCTTGATGGAATAATGAATTTCATATATTATTTTCCTAAAATCTCACCTCTGCATTAGAAGATTTCCGGTGATCTATTTTTGAACTAGAATTTTTTACTACATTATAAATCTGTAGTATGGAAGATTTAAGCAGTGCTTTTGTTTGGTTTTCCAGCATTTGTCATTCCTATACTTATTCAGATGGTTGTATTATATTTAACATTTTATGACAGTAAAGGTTTTTGTGTTATAGTTTGAAGGAATTCCATCTTATCCTGATGCTGGTAGATTCTGGGCTATAGTAGAGAAATATAGCGTCTCCAAGTTCTACACTGCCCCCACTGCAATCAGAGCTCTCATGAAATTTGGGGATGAATTTGTAACAAAGTAAGTTATCGTCAATGTTGTGAGAGTGTCTGGCTGAGTGTAGTTGTTATCACAGATAGATGTATTTTGGTATAGCAGTTTATTACTGGGAGTTCTTATCTTAATAAAGGTGTCCTAATATGCCATTGCAAATAGGTGTGTTTTAGTTCAGCACTCCTTGTTTGTTCGCAGCTTTTTAGGCAAGAAACAAACCTTTCCTTTTTAACTTAGATTGTCACTTTGCAAAATTACTCCTTGTGGAAGCAGGAAGATTCATTATTCAGTATGTTATTACCAAAATATACAAGCAAGGATATGGTTGAAGATCACAGATACATGTATACAGTTCAGAATCGTAAGCTATTTTAAAAGAGAGCAAGATAGTGTCATTTATGTTGTATATATCCCTATGTTGAAGTGACTGTCAGATTTGTAATTAACAGGTAATGTGGTGGTATGCCAAAGTTCTTTGTAAGCCTTATTGAAGTTATCACTAAATTTTTCTTAAATATATGTCTTATACATGTGTTAGGTATGACAGAAGTTCATTAAAGGTTCTAGGAACAGTAGGGGAACCTATTAACCCTGAAGCCTGGCTATGGTATTATAACCTGGTGGGAGAGAAAAAGGCAGCTGTCGTGGATACCTTCTGGCAGACAGAGACTGTAAGTAATTGTTTAACAGATACTGGTATATATTCCTGTAGCCATACATAAGACTGATTTAACTGAAGTCAGAGTTATGAGGGAGTAAATTATCTTGTAATTGAAGTATCAAACTTTACCAGAGCCTTGGTTAGGTTGTGTGTACAAACTCAAAATCATAACTTATGTTAAGGATGGACCTAGAATACTCAATATCTCAAACTTCCCGTAACAAAAAGGCTTGGAAGATGTTCACCACAAAATAAGAGAAAAATTCATGAAATTGGCATGAAACAACAATCAGCAGATAAGACCATGCCTGAAGTAAATATACATCTTACTTTAGATTATTCAGTTGCTTATAGATGGATAGGATCTAACACTCTGTTTGAAAGAAGTCATTCCATCACAACTTATCAATGGAAAATTCCTTCAAAGTTGAAAATTTGCCATTTGTGGTATTTTGACTTGCTTGAAATTAGTAAAATAAATCCAACGATGTGAGATTAACATAAAGTAGATACACTAATGTTCGCTTCACAGTCATTAAACCCTTTCCATTATTTGAATGGAAATCATTCCCTACACAGATATGCAAGTGACAGTGTAACATTAATTAATTCATTCTCATTTGACTAGGTATATAAAAAGTTTGTTGCATTAATGAACAATTTTTAATTGTTCTGCCAATGTACACTTATCAATTGATGTTCACTTTCACCACAAACAAATACAGTAAGAACAACCTTCTGATACAGGTCCTTATAAGAACAAAATACTAGGTAATACGCTGAAATATTTGCTGCACCTTTTAATGAATTTTGGGAAACTTATGCAGGTCAATTCAAGACAATTATATTAAAAAAGAGGAATCAGAATGTTGGAAAATAAAATTTACAGTTCTTTTCAACCAATATGCTATCACAAACAGATCAGTTATCATTTTTTAGCCAGTGTGGCCTAGTGGATAAGGTGCTAGGCTCGTGATCTAGAGATCCCAGGTTTGATTCCTGCCTTGGGCACACTGGTGTTCTGTCTTTTGAAAGAGACATTAAAAACAGAGGTCCCGTGTCACGATAGGCGTGGCACATAAAAGATCCCTCACTGTTTTGTGTGGGTCCATTGCAAAGGTAGAAATTTCTATGCAATGCATTAGGCAGATGCCGTCGCCATATACAGTCAAACTTCGATAACTCAAAGTGCTCGGGACCTAGGAATTAACTTCGAGTTTTGGTAGGTTTAAATTATAGAAGTTGCGGAAATTCGTGGGAAATTAGAAGGAAAAAAATCAAACATTATTATTTATGTACGTTTTGTACTACTGTAATACTAAAAATAGCATAAAGGCGATATAATATTCTCAGTTTATTTAATTTAAATATATATCATGTCAAATATCATTTAAGTATTAAATAAAACTAATTGAAATTGAGTAACATGGAAATCTGCCCTTATAAAGCCATTCTATCAGCTTTGACACTGCTCAACGATGTCAGGGGCTTGGCTCAATATCTTAGATGAAGTTACTGTTTAAAATTTGCAACTTGTATAATTCAAGACAATTTTCACAATTAGCAATTTTTGTTAACCTTCTTTCATAATTACGGCAGTTAAAATAAATCATCTATAGATAATAACAATGATACCCTGATTATTTAATTACTAATGTGGATGAAACATGTAATATACAATCCCATACACAAGTCTGTTGATCCGTCAAGCTTGGACGCACACAACCGTGTGATTTTATTTGCTGTGTAAACAAGCCTGTTACTTGTTTCGAGTTTTCGATTGTAAAATGCTTTGAGTTTTCAAAGGTGAAATTAAGTACAAATTTGTCATGGGTCTTGAAAATTATTTGGAGTTTTCGGGGGTATTCGAGTTTCAGAAGTTTAAATTTGAGAAGGCAAATAACTTAAAAATACTCAAAATGTTCTTTGGACCCTCTGATGACTTTAAGTTTCCAGGGGTTTTCAAGTTTTTGACGTTCGAGTTGAAGAAGTTTGACTCGATATGAAATAACCGTGGAGTGACGTAAAACAATATTTATCAATTAATGTTATCATTTGTATGCGCAACCCACCCCTGAAATGGCTGGGGGCATATTGTGTTACCCTGTTCTGCAATTCAGTTTCTGCTTATTTTCTCTTTGAAGGTTTGATGGATTAAATTGATATTGGGTATACAGATGTATCAAGGAAAGATTTCTGGTCAAGTTCGAATATGGGTGTGGTCTGGTAATTTTTGACAGAGTTATTGTCCTTGAACATTAAAAAATTCTTGAAAATATTAGTTCCTTGGCCATTATATTTCACTGGCTTAGCTGGCAGTGGGGGCATTTGTGTTGCACCAACACATTAAAATTCTAGTTCACCATACATTTACAAGTAAATATTTTATGGATTTATTGCTATTTTCTTGAAAAATTGTTTATATTTATCTCAGACAGTTGCTAATTTCTTTTTATGTACTACCCGTTGATTAAGTTTTGCCTTATCCATGAATAGATCTAAACTGAATCAAGTTAATGGAGATTTATCGTTTAGTTATTATTTGTCGTTAAAAATTTAAGACAACGATATCGATGATTTAAGTAAATGTATCAAATCAAAATGATTAGTGAAATTTGTTTTTTGGTACAGGGTGGCCATGTTATAACTCCTCTGCCGGGAGCTACCCCTACTAAACCAGGTTCAGCGGTGAGTAATTAAATGAAGATATACAACATTGATTTGATGAGCTTGACTTTGATTTTTATAGAAATGATACCAAATTTATCAATGTCATGACATGCAGATGACCTCCATGTTAAAATTACTAAATTACTGCTGAAAACTTTTCTTATATTCCTTATAAAAAGTTTATTTCTTTTTTTGTATTTAGTGTTTCAAACTACAAATCAGAGATTCAGCTAGTTTCACTTTGTTGTTTATATGTTGTTTATGTACATAAAGGCAACAACGGTACTTAAACATTTGATGAATCAAGTAAAGTAAGATTTTTTCTTGAAGTATCATAGGAACAATAATTTTAAAATGTAACTTGTACCTTGTTTCTCTACAATACACTACATGTACAAGATCTTACAACTGCTGATTCAAGGTTTTCTCAGGAACACCTTTATTAAAGCCAATCAAAATGTGTACTAGAGATGTTTCGGTGTTATTTTGCATTATAATGACTTTAGGAGGTATTGAACCATCCTAATAACATTCAAATGATAGTATGAAAAGAATTTAATTAAAGATGGTGGTGCCCTTTACATCATTATCACCAACGCCAAAAAGAATTTATAGCCTTTTGAATTCATGTTGTTTGTGTGCTTTTTTATCTTTTTTATACAAACTGTGTTTGAAACAAGTTATTTCATTGGACCTAAAGTATTGGCTTCAGTCACTTTCATTGGCTATAGAATGGAGGTTATAGATAAGTTAAAGATCATCCTGAGATGACCTCAAAACAGCAGTTGTAGGATCTTTTACACGGAGAATATCGTAGAGGAACGAAATACAAGCCACTTTTTATTAAGATTGGTTATAAGCACTGCCATCATTAAATGACCGTAAAATGTAATGGTTATAAGCACTGCCATCATTAAATGACCGTAAAATGTAATGGTTATAAGCACTGCCATCATTAAATGACCGTAAAATGTAATGGTTATAAGCACTGCCATCATTAAATGACCGTAAAATGTAATGGTTATAAGCACTGCCATCATTAAATGACCGTAAAATGTAATGGTTATAAGCACTGCCATCATTAAATGACCGTAAAATGTAATGGTTATAAGCACTGCCATCATTAAATGACCGTAAAATGTAATGGTTATAAGCACTGCCATCATTAAATGACCGTAAAATGTAATGGTTATAAGCACTGCCATCATTAAATGACCGTAAAATGTAATGGTTATAAGCACTGCCATCATTAAATGACCGTAAAATGTAATGGTTATAAGCACTGCCATCATTAAATGACCGTAAAATGTAATGACTGTTTCAATAACGTTAATGCATCACAAAACACAAATAGCTAAAGAATTCAGTATGTAGAAGAGTGCTGGAAATTTTCTGAAGGTTAATTATATTTGTGTATATTTTTAGACATTCCCTTTCTTTGGTGTTGTGCCAGTTTTATTGGATGAGTCAGGCAAAGAAATCACAGAGGCTGGGAAAGAAGGATACCTGGTATAAACTTGATAGATATTTTACTTTATTATCTAAATGCATATCCATATATTTGTTTAGAAGTGATAAATTTTAGTAACTTTTTGTCTTACTTTACGACATAGTACAGGTGGAGGTCTTGTGTCTCCATCAGGCTTGTTGCAGTTCCCTAGTGTCTTATGGGATTACAGAGTACAGGTGGAGCTCCTGTGTGAACATCAGAGTTCGTTACAGTTCCATATTGTCTTATTGCTTGAGACAGTACAGGTAGAGGTCTTGTGTCTCCATCAGACTTTGTTACATTTCCCTAGTGTCTTATTGCATGAAACAGTACAGGTGGAGGTCTTGCGTCAGACTTTATATTACAGTTCTCCACAATTGGTGATTGTATTATGGCATAAGTCATACCTTTAATATAGAGTGTCCCCATCTTACAATACAATAAAAAAGTCTGAAAATAGTGTAAAATACCGAATACACAAGTAGAATAATCATTGTCTCTGTTTTATCAAAGAGAAAATTACCTCAACAGTTTTCAATTACATAAATTGATACTACATGTATATATTACCTAATAATAAGTAGCCATTTCCATTATACACTATAAACATCTGTAAATACTTACATACTTCATAGAATTGATACATCTTTAAATATTAACAAGTGAATTGATAATTAAAGAATTCGTATGTCCCAAAACATAATAATTGAGAAAAAAGAATCATCTGGTCAGTTTGTCAATCTACCTGTCTTTTTGTAAAAAATGTCTTATTAATAAGGCAGATAGTATGTATTAGAGAGATCAGTATGAAACACATCCTATTACCTAACCATTTAGCATGTTTAGTTCTGCAGCTTCACACTTGGCAAAGCTGTTCCTTTAAACAAGGTGGTGTGATTTTGATCCAGTGTCATGACTTCAAGGTGAAGGCCACTGTGTGAACCATATTTACGCCCTTGGACTATTAGATCGGGGGCATATTGTTTTTTCCTGTCTGTTTGTGTGTTTGTTGTATACAAATTAAATGTAACATTGGACATTTTTTACCCATACCAGCGAGTGATATGATCTTTCACATGTATGTTCCTTGTGGCAAGACCTGTTCATTGATATCATGATATATGACCCTGCGAACTTGGCCATCATGTTTGACTTATTTTTGCGAGACCTTTCCATTGAAGCCTCAATTTATAACTTTGAGATATTGGCTATCAAGTTTGACCTACATTAGAAAATGTTTTGCCTTGGCCATTACTTTTGAAACCTAGGATATAGCATTTTGATGTTTTTAGATATGTGTTCTTAGTGGCAAGCCTTTCTATTGATACCATTATTATACACCCACATAAAAATGTGGGCATATGTTTATCACTGCCATCTGTCCTACCTATCTGTAAACCCTTGGGGGAATTTTGATGAAACTTTGCACATTGAAAGAACACTATATGAAGATGTGCATGTTGGAAGAGGACTGCTGTCCAGAAAACTAGACAGGAGAACTTGAACTCAGATCTTCTTAAAATACCTTGTCTTCTCCAACTCCTCCTTAACCCTTTGGGGGATTTTGATGTGGTACAAAGAAAGAATACCCTGTGAAGATGTGCATTTATGGAAAGGGAGTGCTTTCAAAAAAATTTCAAGAGTTATGATCCTTGGACTTGGAGTCTCTTACATTATTCTATGCAAAATATCTTGTCTCCTTTCATCTCCTCCTAAATTCTGTGGTGGATTTTGATGAAACATGGTATAAAGATATAACACTATACGAAGATGTACATATTGGAAGGGGAAATCTGTCCAAAAACATTTACAGGAGTTATGACCCTTTGACCTAGATTTTTCTATGCTAAATACCTTGTCTTTGTAATTCCTCCTTATTCCTTTAATGGATTTTGATGAAACTCAGTACAAAGAAGAACACCTTATGAAGATGTGCATATTCAACAGGAATTTTCACATCTCCTCAAACTTCAATATGGCTGAAGCTGTGTATTTATGGAAGGAGGGGAGAAGTCAACATGGGAAATGATGGATGCACAAGGAAGATCAATTAACCTACAAACAATTGAAAAAGAAAATTAAACAGTGTTTTTTTTTCTTATTTTTTCAAAGGTGCCTTTACCTTTTCATTTGAAATTTTTTTTGTCACATTTGCATTATGCTAAATGATCAATGTTTGGGAAATTTTAGGAAACAAATTTTGGGAAAAAAATCAATGACATTTCTTTAAGGAAGGGTTTGACTTGCACTACAAAAACTTTATACTTTTCTTTCTCTTTTGAGCCATAAGAGATAGAGTTTTAATATTGCACATTTATATTCCTCATAGTGAGACCTTTCCATTGATACCATAATTTATGACCTTGTGACCTTGACTGTCATTTAGGAAAATGATTTCCACCAATTTATTAACAGGTTATTTTGCAACTTTGACATTTCACTTGTAATTCCTCTATTTTGAAACATTTTGAGTGTGTGATGATAACATTTCCTTGTACTACTTGATATTCCTCTCTATTAAAGCATTTTGAGTGTATGATGGTAACATTTCCTTGTACTACTTGAAGGTGTTTAAACAGCCCTGGCCCGGTATAATGAGGACTGTGTTTGGAGACCATGAGAGATTCGAGACCACATATTTCAAGAAGTTCCCAGGATATTACTGCACAGGAGATGGTAAGCTTGTCCATAGAGTCCATAGAATTTGATGACACTTTTATTTTAAAAAAAATTGCAAATAAAAAAAAAAATGTTTTATTGGTTTTACACAAAACTGGATTTATTCCGAGTAGATCATTGAAATATTCCGATTTGGTCCTAGAAATATTTCACGTTGAGGACATCACACATTTGAGAACCAAACTTATATGGTCCTTTTCTGCATAAGGACTGTTGACAAGAATAATTCATGACATTCAGTCAGAAGCTTATCGACTATCTACTTACTATAACATTATCAGGAAATTAATTATTCACCACAGCCTTTTTGTGGGATTTATGCTTTTATGATGTCTAACTGTAACATTGTCATCACATGATCATAAAATATTCAAAGTGGTAGCTTAAGGTGCGTAGAAAATTCACAAACCATAAACAGGTAAGATAGTAAGTTTATCTTAACTAAAATCATGGCAGAAACACCATGAATAGACATTTTATTTAGATTTTTATGAGCTAACGTAGTAGGAAGGTTAAGATAGAGTTGGCCATCTCCGTAAAAAGATGGGTCAGGTTTAGGCATGGTAGAACATTGTTTCACTTTAATTTAAAGCATATACAAAATGAAAGTATGTACATATAATAACTACATACCTTCTGACACTATTGAATTAGGTGCGAAGAAAGATGCTGATGGATATATCTGGGTCACCGGTCGTATTGATGATATGGTGAATGTCTCAGGGCACTTGCTGAGCACAGCTGAGATTGAGTCAGCCTTGGTCGAGCATCCAGCTGTTGCTGAAGCTGCAGTGGTATCTCATCCCCATTCTGTTAAGGGAGAGTGTACCTACTGCTTTGTCACACTTAAAGAGGTCAGTACAACATGTGTCATTAATAATTATACATCTTTATAAACAATATTGCATAATAAAATTAAAATAGGATAGTTTTAGTGAGTTAGTAGGGCTGTGTATTTCCAGGAGTGACACAGTTTATTACAAGATGCACAATGTAATATGTATCACAATATATTCTACATGAATTAGATAAGCCCATGGGACTCAGTGGATTAGATGTTCAGCTTCTGACTGAAAGGTCCTGGGTTTGACTCCCGCCATGGTCACACCAGTGTCCTGTCTTTCGAATGAGACAGTAAAAACTGAGGCCCTGTGTCATGTTAGGTGTGGCATGTAAAAGATCCCTCACTTCTTTAGTGGGTCCGTGCCAAAGGTAGAAATATCTATGCAATGCATCAGGCAGGTGCTGCCACCATATGTGTGAAATAATCATGGAGTGAAGTAAAACAATAATCAATCAATCATAAATTATATACATATGTACCTGAAATTTATTTGTTATTTGCATTGTAATGCACTTTTAGGTCACCAGAATTTCTCTAGTAACCTATCTAAGTTCAGCATGCATTAACAGGTGTATATTTTCATCTCAGTTTTCATCAAATTTGGTTTTGATTAAGGAAAAAGATAGATTGTAAGTTTTATTATTTGTGCACCCCTGGTGATCTATGCACCCAAAATGATCTGTGCACCCCTGGGTCTAAGTTATGGCATCAAAACTGTGGAAAATAGATCGGTCTTCAAAAATCTTCTCTACTGCACAAATGGAAGAAAAACTGAATAAGGCTTACAAAGAGCATGAATCCATGATAAAGACTAATGAATTTCATGAACCCTGGGCTGAAATTGTCATGTTGAATATGTTCTTTGAAGGATTTGAGATAAAGATGAGTACCCTGGTACTGTTTTAGTTTGTTAACATGTATCTTGTTTCAAAGACATATATTGAATTATTCATTGTTTGCTGTTTATTTCTCAGGGATATGACTATTCCAAAGAACTTCCTTCTGAGCTTAAGAACAAAGGTAAAACTTGCAATATATAATCAATAATTTCAGCTGTATTTCAGTAAGATGTACAATTGATGAAGGTAATATTTGGCTATCATAATTTGATATCTCTCAGGCAGAAAGTGCCCCACAGAGACAAAACTTTCCTTTTTTGATACAACTCCTATATGTTGATAAAAATAGAACTCCTCTGAAACAATTTTTTTATGCCCTGCATAATATGTTATCATATGGTGCTGTCTCAGGCCATTTTTTATGCTCCCTGAAAATTTTCGGGGTAGCATATAGTCACTCTCGTGTCTGTGTGTCGGTCTGTCTGTCCATTTGTCCATCTGTCCGTCCGAGCTCATATCTCCTATACCTTTCATCAGAATTTGATCATACTTCGCCAAAATATTATTTAGGTTAAGGGCTTAGGGAAAATGGTCACTAAAGGTCATTTCTGAAAGGTCAAGGTCACTTATTAACTATGACTTAAAATACCATGAAGTACTTCCATGTACCATGTATCTCCTACAGCTTTCATCAGAATTTGATCATACTTCGCCAAAATGTTATTTAGGTTAAGGGCTTTTGGACAAAAATCACTCAATATACTGAGTCACTCATTTCCTTCATTATTGCTGTGCTTTTTGGAGCATCCATCAAATTTACTGGTTTTTTGTATAGAAATTGAGTCTTCAATTTCCTGTATCATAACTGCCATTCAGGGAGCATACATCAGTTTTACTGAGACTCTTGTTCCCACAAAGGTTTTGTTTGTGCCTTTAGATATAGTTGTGAAACTTGGTGTGTATGTAAAGTTTGAGGTACAACATAAAAAAAATTTTACCTCTGTTACAGTTGACCCCATTTCTACAAGAGTTATTGTCTTTCGATGAAAATCAGTATTTTCAAAAAGAAAAAAAATCTGCTATGCTAAGTGATAAATTTATTGTGTATCTTTATTATTAGGTAATACATATAATTAAACTTTTGTCACATTTGACCTCATTTTACTAGAATTACAGAAAAACATGTATATAACAGACACTCAAGGGACTGAAGGTATTTGTCCGTTATAGACAGGTGTCCGTATAAACCAGGTTCACATAATAATGCACCCAAGTTACAGAATTGTACTCAAAGTCCTCCAAAATTTCAGCTTCCTCTTTAAAACATCACTAGCTTGAGTTATTCAGTTTCAAATTCTTTTGCCAGTTCACGACATCCCTTTCCATTTGCTGCAGAATTTATCAAATCTTCAATGATTAGGCCTTTCGTTTGGACACCATATTTCAAACTGTCGTATTTTATTCAGAATCAGCTCGGGTTTCTACTCTCCACAGCCCCAGGGTATAAACACCCTTTGATACTACATTGAACATATATCTATCTATGCATATCAGTAAACAATCATTATCTACCTATATACATGTACAGGTAAAACTAAAATGGCTAATTATCGGCTTATAGATTTGATGTTGTCACTGTGTGTACATTGTATAAGAAAACTTAATTTGATAATCACTGGCTTATGTTTGTAAGTAAACATGCATTGTTGTTACACTGTCCATTAAAACCAGGTATTTTTAAAATTATTTATTAGCATTTGGTATGGAAGAGGTGTCCAATGTCCGTAGTAGACAGTGTCCGTTATATAGAGAAATATTTTCAAGACTTTATGAGGAAAAAAATTTGGTTCTATTGAAATCTGTCTGTTACAAGGGAGTGTCTGCTAATCCTGAGTGTCCATTAGAACAGGTTTTTCTGTATTGTTCTTTGATGAAAATCAGTATTCCTTTTTGTTCTGTTATGATTTGAATTATTCAAGTTAATCTGTTGTCTTCACAACTCTTCAAAATCCCTTAGAAGTATTTTAATGAAACTTGATACAAACAAAGATCACAATACATAGATATGCATATTTTATGAGGAGTGCTGTTCAAAAGTTCTTAAAGGAGTTATGGCCCTTTCCTGCTAGCAGGCGCATATGTGGCGCATCAGTATATCATGTTTTCAGATGTTATTGTCCTTTAGTATAAGATGTTTACATTTATATAATGCTCTAACATTTATATTGTAAGGACATAGTTTTAATTCATCTGTTTCTCAGTAATTATACCCCCTGCAAACAAAGTTTGGGGGCATATATAGGAATCACCCTGTCTGTCCGTCTGTGTCTTACCATTTGTCTGTCTGTGTGTGTCCGTCCACCAAACTTTGTCCGGGCCATAACTTCTCACCCTGCGCACAGATTTCAATAATATTTCACAGAATTGTTGCTTAGGATCCAAGGGTGTGTCATGACCTTGAACCAAGGTCAAAGGTCAAGGCCATGATAGACACAGTAAGTAAAACCTTGTCCAGGCCATAACTTCTTCTCCTGTGCAAAGATTCCAATAATACTTCACAGAATTGTTGCTTAGGATCCAAACGTGTGTCATGACCTTGAACCAAGGTCAGAGGTCAAGGTCATAATAGACACAATAAGTAAAACATTGTCCAGGCCATAACTTCTCACCCTGTGCACAGATTTCAAAAATATTTCACAGAATTGTTTCTTAGGATCCAAGGGTGTGTCATGACCTTAAACAAAGGTCAAAGGTCAAGGTCATAATAGGCACAATAAGAAAAAATTTGTCCGGGCCATAACTACTCATCTTGTGTACAGATTTCAATAATATTTCAGAGAATATTTGCGTAGGATCCGAGGATGTTTCATGACCTTGAACCAAGGTTATAGGTCAAAGTCATAATAGACACAATAAGTAAAACTTTGTCCGGGCCATAACTTCTCACCCTGTGCACAGATTTCAAAAATATTTCACAGAATTATTTCTTAGGATCCAAGGATGTGTCATGACATTGAACCACTGTCATTGTTCAAAGGTCAAGGTCACAATAGACACAATTTGTTTAACCTTGTAAAAACCATAACTTTTTCCCCTGTGCACGGATTTCAATAATATTTCACAGAATTGTTGCTTAGGATCCAAGGATGTGTCATGACATAGAACCACAGTCATTGTTCAAAGGTCACGGTCACAATAGACACAATTTGTATAACCTTGTATGGACCATAACTTTTTCCCCTGTGCACGGATTTCAATAATATTTCACAGAATTGTTGCTTAGGATCTAAAGGTGTGTCATGACCTTGAACCAAGGTCAAAGGTCAAGGTCACAATAGAGACATGGGTAAAACCTTGTTTTCATTGATTATACCTCAAAATGTGCTTGTAAGTGGGACATCCATTACACTTATACCAGTGATATATCTTGGGATGAATTATTGCATGTTTCAGCTCTGTTGCCGCGGGAGGTATTTGTCCCGTTAGGACTGCTCTAGTTTTGGACAGTTCTATGGCATCTTATAATATTTCTTACTTTGGGAACTATAGCCTATTACAAAGAGCATTCCTGTCCTATGAAGATATTTCTAGTTTTTATTTACCTTTTAGTACATTAGTTTTTATTTACCTTTTAGTACATCTTTTTATTTTCATTTCAGTACGATCAAAAATTGGTCCATTTGCTCAACCAGATTTCATTCAAAATGCACCAGGCTTACCAAAAACCAGATCAGGGAAAATCATGCGTAGAATTCTGCGCAAGATTGCGGTGGGAGATCGTCAAGTTGGAGACATCACCACCATGGCAGATGAAACCGTTATTGATAAACTGTTTCAACTGAGACCAAATGATGCATAAAAACAAATGATTCAGAATGCATGTGGGTTACAATATAAAAGGTCATAAATATCTGTACTCAAATGATTTTATTAAGTTGCATCTGATATTTTTCTTTTATTGCAGAGCTGGTATATATACTTTTCTGACAGTTATGTTGATTTATTCTTTACAGCTTAAATTTTGTGTGTGTAGCAAAATGTATAAGGTTGCAAACTGGTTGCATAAAAGTGGAATCATTCGTTGCTGTACTGAATATTTTTTTCAATAGTGTTTCAAGTGTGCCCCAAATGTCAGTCTTTTTTTATTGAAGAAAAAAAAATAAATAAAAATAAAACATACTGTGACTATATGGGGAACTGTAACTTGATAAAATTGCCTATTAAAGTATATTTTGCAATTAAATTTTATGATTTTTAATTAAGTATATATGCATTTTTCACATGATAATTTTTGTGTGTGTCAGTGTTTGATTTCTCTCTATAACAAATCAAGTTCTGAGATTCAAAGAAAACAGTTGGAAATCTAAAATGTACTTAGAATAATATCATTTACCATTGATATTCTGCATTAAAATGCATTGATCTGCATAAATGAGAAAAACGACAAAATTTCTGATCATGGTATGGTTGCTGTATAAGGAGGGGTCTGCTGTCAAGTAAGAACAGACTCTTTCTTTATTATGACCGGAAATTCATACCAAAAATAAATAAAATTGGGTAGATATCAGTATTAATTCCATAGATTTGGGTTGTGAAGATATATATTTCATATTGGATACAGATATGGAAATCATATTTGTTGTAATCTGTAAAATTCCCAAGATTACTTACTCAGAATGTAATGAAGATCTGTAGATAAAGTTGAATATTTACAGGTATGATATTTTTGCACAGTATAATTTAGCATAATAACAATTGTATAAAAATGCTTTCAGATATGTATCTTAGAAAATAAACCCTAATACATGTATTGTGATAGTGTGTTATTATATAAATTTACTAACTTGTATGTGAATTTTATGTAGATATCTACTAACATTTAATTCTTGTTTAAAGATTCTTGTTCAATCAAAAACTGTTTCTTTCCATTAGAAAATTGTGCAATTATCATTCAAGTGTTCGTTTAAAACAACTTTTAGAATCAAAAGTATTACCCCAGATTTTAGGAATGAGAGCTTTTGATGAGTATACTTTATTAATGTTTATCTATCAAGGGAACATTTTTATGTTCATACAATTCTTGTTTATATGTTTCCCCAATCTTGATTATTATTAGTTATATAATTTATTAAAATATCCATGACTTATGATAATTGAGATGTATATTATACAGTGTAACTTTACATGGGTACTTGTAATTTCCTTGTTCTTTGCATTTCAAGAACTGTGCAGCAAACCTCATTACATATCTAATGCATTAATAATTCAGTCATGAATTAAAGTCTATGCTCTCAAGGAACAAAATTAATGTCTGAGATTTTTTTCCTGAAATATTGAAATGCCTCAATTTGGCACAAGGATGATGATCTGTCAAGATATGATACAGTGAATCATAAGAAGAAAAATTTATGCTTTGAATTCAAAAATAGGTATGTAACAACATGAGTTTAGGATAAGGTATGTAACAATGTGAGTTTAAGACAAGGTATGTAACAATGTGAGTTAAGGATAAGGTATGTAACAACATGAGTTTAGGATAAGGTATGTAACAATGTGAGTTTAGGATAAGGTATGTAACAACAGGAGTTTAGGATAAGGTATGTAACAATGTGAGTTTAAGACAAGGTATGTAACAACGTGAGTTAAGGATAAGGTATGTAACAACATGAGTTTAGGATAAGGTATGTAACAATGTGAGTTTAAGACAAGGTATGTAACAACGTGAGTTAAGGATAAGGTATGTAACAACGTGAGTTTAGGATAAGGTATGTAACAACAGGAGTTTAGGATAAGGTATGTAACAATGTGAGTTTAAGACAAGGTATGTAACAACGTGAGTTAAGGATAAGGTATGTAACAACATGAGTTTAGGATAAGGTATGTAACAATGTGAGTTTAAGACAAGGTATGTAACAACGTGAGTTAAGGATAAGGTATGTAACAACGTGAGTTTAGGATAAGGTATGTAACAACATGAGTTTAGGATAAGGTATGTAACAACATGAGTTTAGGATAAGGTATGTAACAACATGAGTTCAGACATTTTCACAGAGAATTGTAATTTTTTATGCCCCCAGATCGATAGATTGGGGGCATATTGTTTTTGTCCTGTCTGTCTGTTTGTTGTCAACTTTAACCTTGGCCATAACTTTTGAACTGCGAGGGATAGAGACTTCTTATTTCACATGCATACTAATCAAATGAAACCCTTTCAAATGACACCAAGGTTGTTGACCTATTGACCTTGACAATGACCTCCATGCTAAAAATAACTTTTTGCACTTTGTTGCCACCAATGCCATCAGTGTTTCACAAATACAGCTTGTTCCTTAAGTTTTTCTACATACAGATTCCTTAATGACTAAGGATTTATTTTGTATGTAAGTGAAAGTATTTATGATTCTTCGTGAAAATGCCTGCAGGTATGTATTTTACAAAGGTAACATTCTATTATAGTCTGATAATTTGAAAAAAAAAATCCATGAGTATAGATAAAAGGTTTTGAAAAGACAATTAAAGAGAAAGCATGCAAGTATAGTACCATAAACCAACTCAGAGTTTGCAGAAAATAATTGTGAGTTTTGCTTCATTTTAAAAGAATTTTTTTCAATGAATCACAAGAAATGTCCTATGACAATTAAAAGTATTTGTAAAATGTGAGCATAATAAAACTTCAGATTTGATACATGTACTAGTTCATCATTTGAGTTTTATTAACATATCATATGACTACAATTAGACCTCGCTGGATATTTTGTGTATACCTATACATATATATACATTATGTACATGCATCTTAAGATAGCTTCATGAGTGTAAAATATGCAAATTCAATTCCAATAATTTATTTTTTAACTGCTTTGAATTATTTGTGTATTGTCTTTAAGATAATTGTTTAATTATAGTGAGACGTAAGAATCATTTTAAGATTGAAAGAAATTTGATATCATGTTTTTTCTGACAAAGTAAAAATATTCTTATGTTTACAAGGAATAGAAAAATGTAAAAGATTTTCTCAAGGGAGTATTGGAGTTGTATCAGTGATGTCACTAACAATACTCTCAAGATTAGGTGAAAATCACTTCAAGTAATTATAGCTTTGCATTAGAATTAGAATGATGTATTTGAACAGTGTAAGAAAAGTCATATGATTTGATATATGATATGTATCCCATGTAGTGCATTGAAAATATAATCTGTCTCTTGAATTAGTTTGGGACCGACAGTGTTCATGAATGTTATAATTGGAATTCAGAATATATATGATAATATTTGTTTTCTGTGTCCAACACCTACCAAATCTTACAGTTTTTGTCTTGGTCACAGGTTATGCCAAAATGATATTTCTTAATCAGAATCCGTGAAGATTTATAAGTTTGAAAATATTGAATGAATTAGATACTTGCATGTTTTAATCTGCTCTTCAATATTGCTATGACATATATAGAATTTTTCTTTCCATTAATACCGATTAGATGTTATTTTTACATAAATTACAAATTACTCCAGAATCTTGTCTTTGTATTAGTATTGAAGGAGTCTTTCATGGAGGTGATTGATATAAGCATATACAATACGGTTGATGGAATGCATCGTACATCCAGTTGCTGTAGTAATAAGCAAATCGGTCTAACCCTCGAGACAGAACACCTTCCCATCACTGATTGACTTCCCAGCTAAAGGTGGTACTGGTTTGTTTTAAGACACGACAGATTCACAGGGTATGATGAGGACTATGCCTGTTTGGCAACTAGTGCAACATGTTAATTACTGTACCAAGCATTCCAAAATAACAGATCTATTGTGTGTCCTATATCTAAATCCATGCATTCATACTGTCACATTCTTAGAAACCATTTGTGATTCTTTTTACCGTTCAGTTAATTCCTTACTTCCTGCATTTCAAAGCAAATAAAAGTAACAAGCTCAGTTCAGGTAACTCATTTTGATGTGATTTCATAGTTCTGCTATAGCAAAGCATACCTACTGAAGATCATCTGACATATATCCATTCCCATAAGCAAAGTCATGGATGTACAATGTAGAGGAAATAATTTTCTTTTTTTTTTTTTGCATATTATTTCTATTGAATTTTATGTGGAAAGAGCAATTTTTACATAATAAAGATATCTGCTTTTGGCATATTCATACTTTCACTAACGTTCCTATAGAATTTTTAAAACAACACAAGAGGTATAAGACCTATACTGAGTAAAAAGTAACAAGCAAATGAAAAAAAAAAGATTGATTATTGTTTTACGTCACTCCACGATTATTTCACGTATATGGTGACGGCATCTGCCTGATGCATTGCCTACAAATTTAGACAGGTCTTTGCAATGGACCCACTCAAGCAGTGAGGGATCTTTTACGTGCCGCGCCTACCGTGACACGGGACCTCGGCTTTTATTGTCTCATCCGGTGCGCCCAGGACGGGAATCGAACCCGGGACCTCATTACTGTCTAAATCATGTCTTGTGTGATATGTTTGTGGAAAAACATAAAATTGAAATAAGTAATAAGCATGAGTCCTATAACTCCAGGTACTAGTACGAACTGGATTCGCACCATAACAGAGGAAGTCATATATTTGTTTTGAATGCATATTTTATCCCTTGGCTCGTCTGGGCCAAAGCCATAGTATGTCACCCATCTGTCGTTCAATCTTTCAAATTTTCAACAACCTCTGAACCACTGTTCAAGGGATTTTATTAGACTGCATAAATGAAGTACTTAAGGTCTCCTACAAGTAGTATTGTGTTTAATCAAGAGACAGACCGAGGACAGGGTGAAATAGGCCCAAGGTCTGACAAACTTCTTCAGACTGGCAGCATGGATTGATAAACTAAATACACCATGGTGATTTACAAGGTTGTCTTACGTAGTCTTTTTGTTCTGGTTCCGTTCTGAACTCATTTTTACAATTATTTTAGACTTCGTCTTTTCAAATGTTTTTGTTTTGTCATTTTGATTTCAGAATAGAGAAGCAAGAAAGCATTTATTTGCCAAATTTTATTACAAAATACCTATCTTAAAAGCTATTTGAAAACGTCAAAATTTAGTTTTCTGGATTTTCATTATTCTGTTTCATTTTTTTTTTTATGTAGACCAGTTCTAGCATGCCGAAAGGTAGCGGTTCATATCCTATTGGAGGCAAAAGGCTTTCATTTAATTTTACGCCATAGAAAGTTTTAATAATGTTATGTAGCACTCGATGTAAACTAAGACACTTAGACCAAGGACTTATAAACAAGATCTTGTTTATAAGTCCTCGCTTAAACAAATAAAAAATTGTCCTGATCCTTTTCACATATTTTTGCGTCAGTCTTGATTATTCAATGCAAAGAAGCAAGTTATGCTCAGACGAGCGATATATAGGTCCATTTTGGCTTCTTGTTAAATCCTGTCCTGCATGGATCTGCCACTAAAAAGTTTCATTTTCTATAGTATTTGTCAGTATTTTAAGTGATAGTTCCAACTTCAAAATTAGTTTAGCAAGACTAAACTTATTACAAACTAGCACCCATGTCCCCTTTTCTTCCTGTCCCAGTTTTCTCTCCTCCCCTCCCTGCAGGTACACGTGTATCTGACGCCCAAATATCGTTATATAGGGGCACTTAAAGCATTTTAAAGGGTAAAAGAAAGAAAATTTTGCCAATATGGATATTTAAGCGTCAGAAACCTGTATATAGACAATTACAGGTATCGTATCGATTTCTTTGAGTTGTCTTTCTTCGATGACGAAATAAAACGGGCCAAACACCAGCTACTCACACTTGTAATTGTACGAGTTCCTTTATCTTCTATTCGTGTAGGCCCCTATATCATACTTAAGAAATGATTTATTATTGCACTCTATTAATAAACTACCACATCACACTTAACAAATTATTGCAATCTATTAATAAACTACTAGTACGTTACAGAAAGCTCTCGGGTATTCTGGCAAATTCTACAATATACTTAGAGTTGCCCCGCTTTGACGTCACTCTGTTCGATCTCGAGTTTTCCTGAATATTCCCAATGGCTATATAAACTCCCGAACTTGATCAGGATTTATAATCGTAAGCGAACTACAGTGAACGTATACACTTTATTACAGTGATATATAACTGGACTCTGAAATGTCTCGAAAATCAACAGCAATCGGAATAGACTTGGGGACAACCTATTCTTGTGTAGGTGTCTTTCAAAATGGAAAAATCGAAATCATAGCTAATGACCAAGGGAATCGGACGACACCAAGTTACGTAGCATTCAATGAAAATGAACGTCTCATCGGAGATGCAGCTAAAAATCAAGTGGCGATGAATCCACAAAACACGATCTTTGACGCCAAAAGATTAATCGGAAGGAAATACAATGACGTGAACGTGCAGTCCGATATGAAACATTGGCCATTTAAAGTGGTCAGCGCAGGAGGAAAACCCAAACTTCAGGCTGAATTCAAAGGTGAGATGAAAACTTTCTCTCCAGAAGAAATAAGTTCTATGGTGCTGACCAAAATGAAGGAAACAGCTGAGGCGTACCTTGGACAGAGGGTCACCGATGCTGTTATAACGGTTCCGGCATATTTCAACGATAATCAACGACAATCCACGAAAGATGCTGGAATAATCGCGGGACTAAACGTTCTTCGGATTGTGAACGAACCGACAGCCGCAGCTCTTGCGTATGGCTTAGATAAAGGACTAAACGGCGAAAAAAATGTTCTGATTTTCGATCTTGGGGGAGGAACCTTTGATGTTTCTATATTGACAATCGATGAGGGATCAATGTTTGAAGTTCGATCTACAGCAGGAGATACTCACCTTGGAGGGGAAGATTTCGATAATCGCATGGTAAATCATTTTGTCCAAGAATTCAAGCGTAAATATGGGAAAGATATTTCTAAGAATGCTAGAGCGATGCGGAGATTGCGCACTGCCTGTGAGCGTTCCAAACGGACATTATCGGCAAGTTCCGAAGCTGGCATTGAAATTGATTCATTGTTTGAAGGTATAGATTTTTACAGTAAAATAACAAGAGCCCGATTTGAGGAGTTGTGCTCTGATTTATTTCGTGCAACCCTTGAACCCGTAGAAAAAGCATTGCGTGATGCCAAATTGGACAAATCGAAAATTCACGATGTTGTACTTGTTGGCGGATCAACAAGAATCCCGAAAATACAGAAAATTTTACAAGAATTTATGAATGGCAAAGAACTGAACAAATCAATCAACCCAGACGAGGCAGTGGCATATGGGGCAGCCGTGCAGGCGGCCATCTTGAGTGGAGATAAAAGTGACGTCATCAAGGACGTGCTATTGGTAGATGTTTCACCGCTTTCTCTCGGAATCGAAACAGCTGGCGGAGTAATGACTAAACTTATTGAGCGAAACTCGAAGATCCCGATCAAAACATCACAGACTTTCACAACTTACTCTGACAATCAACCCGGGGTTTCAATTCAGGTGTATGAAGGAGAAAGAGTCATGACAAAGGATAACAATTTACTCGGGCGGTTTGAATTAAGTGGAATTCCACCAGCACCTCGCGGGGTACCTCAGATTGATGTTGAATTCGATATCGATGCCAATGGAATTCTGAATGTATCTGCGAAAGATAAAAGCACAGGGAAATTGAATAAAATAACAATAACAAACGACAAGGGAAGATTAAGCAAAGAGGAAATCGATAAAATGGTAGCTGATGCAGAACGTTACAAAGAGGAAGATGAAAAACAGAGAAAACGTGTGACGGCGAGGAACGAGTTAGAAAACTATATTTTCAGTGTAAAACAGGCTAAGGATGGTGCTAATGATAAACTCTCACAGACTGAAAAAGAGAGCATTGATAAAACATGCGAGGAAACATTAAATTGGATGGACAATAACTCTCTGGCTGATACAGAGGAATATGAATACAAACTGAAAGAAGTTCAGAGGGTGTGCTCGCCCATTATGGTAAAATTGCATGGTGGTCAGCACTCGTCTAATTCAAACGAATCGACCAGTGGTCCAACAGTAGAAGAAATGGACTGATAGATATATCGTTATGTTGAAAATGTCACATACTGTTAGCTTATTGTTATATTTACATCATGAATATTTATGTAAATTTTTATATTTTTCTGTGCAACAATAAATTATTTAATCTATTTTCTGTATTTTGTGACGTTGTCTCTGGTTTGAGCCATTTGACCCCTCTAAATTTAAATTACCAATGTTAAAATTCTATTAATGATACTAGTTATTACATTGTAATCAAACTGTATTGCCTACTTTGAAAACTGGTGACAGTAAACCGGCCACGTTTATGTACATTGGCCTATAGGCTACTTAGGATTTAGAGCTCCCTTTTCTCGATACAAATTTACAAGGCATATATAAATGATAAGGTTGAAAACACTCAAATGATGGTTAAAACTCCAGATTTGACACCCTAAATGGCCAATATGTAATATTGGTATAACTGAGAGGTGAGGGACCGACTAGCTGAAAATAGACTGGCAATGCCTGTCTCAGTAGATTTTAAAAATATCTTCGCGCAGCGATAGCAAGCAAGAGCAGGTAACTCCAGTCTGAGCTGAAAGCTCTTATAAACGAACGAGGTTAGGGGCCGTTCCTTATAAACTAAGATCACATGACACAAGATCACATGATAATACAACTTATCACGTGACAAACAAAATGGCGCTATCCATTGCGACGAGGAACAGAATGCTAACAATCATCCTTCCTGTAGTTCTGTGTATTATATTTAGTTCTTCTGTCCAGGGATGTGGAATTGCAACGCATATTGCAATAGGTATATAACATATTTATTCTGCAATACTTTCAATATATAAAATTTTCTTGTTTTAAAAAAATCACAGTTCACTAAATATTTGAGGGAAACAAGATACATTGACACTTATAACAAGTTGGGGGCAACCTCCTATTTGAGAGATAATCACTCAAATGAGTAACTATAACTGTTTTCAGTAATCAATTTCAAGGAATGAACAGAGGTAAACAAGTACTGAAAAATGAAATTTTGGAATTATGAATTGAAATTCAAAAGGGCACATGTTTACAAGTACAACATGCTGAATATAGTTTACAAAATAAGTTGACATTTTTAACTTACTGTTTTGGAGTTTATAGCTGCACAAATGTTGCAGCTATAAACTCTAAAATGGTAAGTTGAAAAGGTCAACTTCTTTTGTATTTTATGTTCAGTATTATAAAGATGTGCCCATTTAAGTTTAAGTCAAAATTTTGAAACTTTAATTGTTAGTACTTGTTTACTTCTGTTCATTCTTTGAAATTGATTACTGAAAACAGTGATAGTTACTCATCTGAGTGATTATCTCTGGAATGAGAGGTTGCCCCCAGCCTGTTATAATTACGACTGCAACGGAAGAGCTATTTTGAGATGGGACAAAATAGCTCCTGCGTTGCAGTCATAACTAGGACATATGTTAGATGTTTTCTAGTCTAGAAGGATGTGCATATGGTACTTCAATATTTGTTCCAAATCAAATTTTTAATCACATTCGCACAATATCCTCTTATTTGTCTCACGGTATCTAAAATGCTCTACAGTGTCACGTTTTATTTCACATAATCAATACAGAATAAATCAAATGGAAATTAATAAAAGCATGCGAAGTTGACATGTTTTAATAAAATAGACATCAATTATTACATGCATTGTACGTATTTATATAGCCTTTATATGCAACAGATGAGGGCTGCGGTACGAATTACAGGATATTGCTCACAATCATAGTTACACCAACAAAACATCATTTTCGAATTACAAATCCAGACTGTCTATATTTGGTTTTATGTGATGAGTCCTTGAGACACAAGTTTAGGTAAAGGTAGGACATCGTTGGCCATTATAGTAAAGAAAATCTCTGCATTAATTGTGAATTATAAGGAATTTTTCAGTGAAACTACCAGCACTATATTTGATAATTGGTGAGAAAGTATAAGTGCTTCATGCAGATGATGCATTTGACATAAATTTTCTCTTTTATTGACTGAGCATTTTAATGTCTTGGTTAAGTAGTTTGAGGAAACTCAATATTGAAGACAGTACAGGTGCTGCAGTTACGAAACTTGGGATGCTGACTTAAGTGCATGCATCCTATGATGTACTTGACCTGCATTTTCCACATGAGTGACTTGCTTAAGTAGTTTGGGTTAGCTACCAAACTTACACCATTATAGGTTCATCTTATGATGCTGATTTAAGCACATACATCCTATGATGCATTTGACCTACATTTTCTGCTTGAGTGACTCAGTTAAGTAGTTTGAGGTAATTCAGTATTGGAGAAAGTATAGTTGCTACAGTTACCAAACTTGCACTATAGGCTCATCTTGAGATGCAGACTTACAGTGAATGCATTCAACTGATGATGCATCTGACCTTGATTTTATGCTTGAGTGACTAGGTTCAAGATTAAAATGTTAAGGCTTCCTACTTTTCTTTTTTGATTTTATTTGACAAATATTACATATTGAGGTGAGCATGGGAATCTTTGATTACACTTTGTTAAAAAAAATGTTACTATGTAGCCTAATCAGTGTACTTTTGCTTAACTGTAAAGTAAGTTGATCAGTGTTTGTTGTTTTAATACCAATTTACCATTCATTCCAAATGAGAAAGTCAAGTGATTATTTGCAAACATATTTTCTTACTGGTACTTTCTCTTGTGTAAATTGTGGGACCACAACATATTGGTAAGGGACAATAGTCGTTACATTTTAGCAGTTAGTCTATTGAGAAGATCTTCGTGTTGACCAATGAATATGAATTCTTTAAGGTATTAATACCTTCCTACTCAAAACTTCATAAATTTCAGTTTTCGAGAAAACCTCAATAATGTATATATTTTTGAAAAGGTCTTTTTGAGACAATCATTTTAGAATTTGTTGAATAAAATCGGACAAGAAACTAGAAAGTTATTAACAAAAAGAACTTTGATGACCAGAAATTTGTAATTTTGTATGATTTGATTTCTTAGCTTTTCATTTGAATATTTTAGTCATGCTTGATATCGAATGACTCAGAATAAAATACTGATAGTGAAAATGGAAAGAAAATGTCAAAAGATATTAAAATAAAGAAGCTGAAATTTTCAGAGATGTTTGTCGGCACATCAAAGGCTTGAGGAATGTTGCAGAATATAGCATTAGCATATCATTATATGTTGGCACACACCATCATTTTGAGCCGAAGTAGGGAATTAGGGTGGGAATACCTTAAACACTTGGAGATTTCTCTGCATGTGGAAGAAAGTCAGACATTGTTTTTCATTGGATTTTAAATAGGATTTAACATGTATATAATATTAAATTTAAATTATGCTTTAATTGCTCTATTACCTTTTTTAGAAAATAAATTAAATTTATTTAATTCTTTCCTCGTTTTGTATAGAAAATAATTGCTGGAGCTTGTAATTCAAATGCAAGCTGTATTCAGTTTTACACAAAATATGATAGTAAATATTCATTTCTGCCAGAAATATCTCAATACATGTATAATTGTTCATTTTTCCTGTTTAAAATTCTGTTAAAGGTAACTCTAAATGAGAAATTTCTAACCGTTCAATTCATTTCTAACTGAAGAATCATTAAAGGTAAAGTTCTAAAGAAATATGTATATATAAATATTTGAGTCCACTTTTATTACGGTATTATTAAGATTTCTGATACTAAGAGGTACATTAATCTCATTCAATACAGATTTGTCTTAAATTTCATTAGTCCAACAATATATACTCAAATTAAAGATACATTTTATCAATGAGAGACTAATACTTGTATCTATTAAATGTCTGACAATACAAGGGTTTGGCAGTATTGCAATTGGTACAAACACAAGCATGGACTCAGAAATTAATATTACTGAGAGAGCCCCCATTTCTTATAGGATTTCAATCATGTTCTTGAGTGTTATTGTACATATGCAGTTGGATGGAAATGCAACTTAGTTGTTTGGTGTAAATGCTTGAATGCTATTGGATGGAAATGTACCTGTGCCGTTGGGTGTAAATCTACTTATCTTGTTGGATGTAATTGTACCTATGTTATTGGGAGTAAATGTACCTATGTTATTGGATGTAATTGTACTTTTGGATGTAAATGTATGTATGCTGTTGGGTGTAAATATATATACCTATGTTGTTGGGTGTAAATGTACCTATTTTGTCGAATATAAATGTACCTGTGTTGTTGGTCGTAAAATGTACGTATAATGTTGGGTGTAAATGTGCCTATGTTGTTGGATATGAATGCACCAATGAAATTGAATGTAAATTTACTTGTGTTACTGGGTTTAAATGTACTTATATTGTTGGGAGTAAATGTACCTATGTTTTGGATATAAATTCATCTATGCTATTGGATGTAAATGTACCTATGTTGTCAGGGGTAAATGTACCTGTGTTGTTAGATGTAATTGTACCTATGTTGTTGGATGTAAATGTACCTGTGTTGTTGGGTGTAAATGTACTTATGCTGTTGGATGTATATGTACCTATGGTATTTAATGAATAATTAATAATGTAATAATTCTCGGTGTGGGTCTGGCCCCCTGATCTCACCTTCTTTCTCCACATATGATACAGATGTTACATGCTGACATTGGTTTTAATTTTAATACGGTCACATGAAATAAAGATAGTCTGAACAATGACATTGGTGATAAGATAACTGAATTTAAGAAACTGGCCAAGTTCAAGTGATACACAATATGCTGACTGCGAGGAAACTGTGTTATCTGTAAGATTAGGAATCTGTCTGTACCCCGTAGCACTAGTATGGTAGTAATTATGTCTGTAACATGTCTGTTACCTACTACCCTATAATACAGAATATCTGCTGAAATGAGAAGCCAAGTAAAAACACTTTATCTAGAAATACAGTGATAGGTGGAGAATAACAAATAAATTGATTTGAGAATAGGTATTGGAACTTGTTCTATGAATTTTGCAAGTTTGTCAGCAGAGGATTGGTATAGAGAAAGGGAGGTTCTATTGTTAGATTGTCTTGAGTATAGAAAGAATATTTGAATGTGTCTTTATTGCTATGTACAATAGACATACAGGGTATGATAAAAAGTACCCGGTACTTCACTCCATCTACTTAGGAATATCCAGAATTGAAAGAAGTATTTTTCAATATAATCTCCCTTTCTCTTCATGCACTTTCTCCATCTCTATTCCAACTTCATCTTTGGAAACCCATGGTCGGTTGCAATTCTCTGAGCACAACTGACATTGAATTTCCGACAATGTTCCAATTTCTTAATCCCTTCTAAATAAACTGCTTTTAAATTTTGGTTTTAAATTATCCTTCCTCACTACTAATATTCTTAATTATACTTCTGCACTACTAATATTCTTAATTATCCTTCTACACTACTAATATTCTTAATTATCCTTCTGTACACTACTAATATTATTAATTATCCTTCTGCACTACTAATATTGTTAATTATCCTTCTACTCTACTAATATTGTTAATTATCCTTCTGCACTACTAATATTCTTAATTATCCTTCTACACTACTAATATTTTTAATTATCCTTCTACTCTACTAATATTCTTAATTATCCTTCTGCACTACTAATATTCTTAATTATCCTTCTACACTACTAATATTTTTAACTATTCTTCTACTATACTAATATTCTTAATTATCCTTCTGCACTACTAATATTCTTAATTATCCTTCTGCACTACTAATATTTTTAATTATCCTTCTACTCTACTAATATTCATAATATTTTTCTTATGTCTAATTTCCAGCACATAAAGCAAGAAATCATTATAAACAGATCACTGCAAACCATGATTATCGAAAGGTATGTTATTGTATCAGTACAGTATTGCTATAAATGTACTAACCAGTAAATGGTGTAAATTATTGTTACTGTATAGTATTGCTATAGATGCACTAACCAGTAAATAATGTGAGTTATTGTAACTGTATAGTATTGCTATAAATGCACTAACCAGTAAATGGTGTGAGTTATCTTACTGTATAGTATTGCTATAAATGCGCTAACCAATAAATGATGTGAGTTATTGTAATTGTATAGTATTGCTGTAAATGCACTAACCAGTAAATGGTGTGAGTTATTGTAACTGTATAGTATTGCTATAAATGCACTAACAAGTAAATGGTGTTAGTTATTGTAACTGTATAGTATTGCTATAAATGCACTAACCGGTAAATGGTGTGAGTTATTGTAACTGTATAGTATTGCTATAAATGCACTAACCAGTAAATGGTGCGAGTTATCGTAACTGTATAGTATTGCTATAAATGCACTAACCAGTAAATGGTGCGAGTTATCGTAACTGTATAGTATTGCTGTAAATGCACTAACCAGTAAATGGTGTGAGTTATCGTAACTGTATAGTATTGCTATAAATGCACTAACCAGTAAATGGTGCGAGTTATCGTAACTGTATAGTATTGCTATAAATGCACTAACAAGTAAATGATGTGAGTTATTGTAATTGTATAGTATTGCTATAGATGCACTAACCAGTAAATGGTGCCAGTTATCGTAACTGTATAGTATTGCTATAGATGCACTAACCAGTAAATGGTGCGAGTTATCGTAACTGTATAGTATTGCTATAAATGCACTAACCAGTAAATGGTGTGAGTTATCGTAACTGTGTAGTATTGCTATAAATGCACTAACCAGTAAATGGTGCGAGTTATCGTAACTGTATAGTATTGCTATAAATGCACTAACCAGTAAATGGTGCGAGTTATCGTAACTGTATAGTATTGCTATAAATGCACTAACCAGTAAATGGTGTGAGTCATCGTAACTGTATAGTATTGCTATAGATGCACTAACCAGTAAATGGTGCGAGTTATCGTAACTGTATAGTATTGCTATAGATGCACTAACCAGTAAATGGTGCGAGTTATCGTAACTGTATAGTATTGCTATAAATGCACTAACCAGTAAATGGTTACGAGTTATCGTAACTGTATAGTATTGCTATAAATGCACTAACCAGTAAATGGTGCGAGTTATCGTAACTGTATAGTATTGCTATAAATGCACTAACCAGTAAATGGTGCGAGTTATCGTAACTGTATAGTATTGCTATAAATGCACTAACAAGTAAATGATGTGAGTTATTGTAACTGTATAGTATTGCTATAGATGCACTAACCAGTAAATGGTTTTAGGTTATATTTGGAGCATTTATCAGGTAGTTCAAATTATGGTTGAGGTCATTTCATGTATTAATGAAACTAATGTCTCCTCTTGCTCTAGGATGTTCTAAATTAAAATTTACTTAATAGGAGGAGAAAGTGTCTTCTTGTTTTTGATAACATAAGTCAAGGCTACTTTTGATAAGGAACAGGTTGGTCCAGTGGAATCACAGTGGACTTCATATCTAGGGACTTGATTTCAATTCTGATTTACGCTTGGATTTTTCTAATTCAATTTATCATCTTCTGCCTTCGGATGAAACAGTATAGACTGACGTCATGTGATATGGGATACATTGGTACAGAAAAGATCTCTCACTACTTCGGATGGGTCTCTAACATAGGACAAAGTTATGCAGCAATGCACTAGGCATGTGCCGCAACCATATAAGTAGAGTAATCTTGGAATGACAGGTGCCATAACCATATAAGTGGAGTAGTCTTGGAATGACAGGTGCCATAACCATATAAGTGGAGTAATCTTGGAATGACAGGTGCCATTACCATATAAGTGGAGTAGTCTTGGAGTGACAGATACTACCACAATATAAGTGAAGTAATCTTGGAATGACAGGTGCCTCCACCATACAAGTGGTGTAATCTTGGAATGACAGGTGCCTCCACCATACAAGTGGTGTAATCTTGGAGTAGTGTAAAACAAGAACAAAACACAAAAATACCAAAATACCCACTGTTTACTGCATTAATGTACTATTTCTCCTCTGTAGATTAATATTGTTGAATGAAATTGTACTGAATTCCTTTCTTTGAGATTTTTATCCCTTACTTCAACTAAATGCCTATGGGTTGTAGAAATGCTGTTATATATCAGTCTATTTGTTGTTCCTTTCTTCAACTTCAATTCTATGGAGTATAGAAATGCTGTCATATGTCAGTCCATTTGTTATCCCTTCCTTAGAGGTAATGTGTTTGTGGTATAGAAATGCTGTCATATGACAGTCCATTTGTTATCCTCTCCTAGGAACTAATGTGTTTGTGGTATAGAAATGCTGTCATATGTCACTCCATTTGTTATCCCTTCCTTGAAAATGATGTGTTTGTGGTAAAGAAATTCTGTCATATGTCATTTGTTACCTATTCCTTGACGCTAATGTCTATGGAGTATAGAAATGCTGTCATATATCAGTCCAATTTTTATTCCATCCTTCAACTTTATGTCTTTGGGTATAAAAATGCATTCATATGTCAGGCCATTTGTTCTTAACTACCACTAACCTTGTGGACACTCTAGAAGACAATTTACAACAGAAGTTCATTGTATTTTGATGTACTACTTCTTGATGATGTGTGGAAGACTTCAAGTCAAGGTCACATAAGTAAGTAAATCTCACATGTGAGTTGTGCCCAAAACAGTGGTGTCTTAGTTTTATGACTGTTTGTACTGTTTCTTATGTGATGAATTCATTTAGGTTTTACCGTACATAATTAATATTTATATAAATTTGGTAATCATTTCACATCACCTTCCAAGGTTGACATTGAGTTACCTGATGGCGTATGCTTATTCATTCCTGTCTGGTAATATGTAATTTGGTACTATTTTCTAACGAGGGATAAATGTTTTGAGGATTTGTTTATTTTGATGATGTACTTTAAGCTTCTTGACAAACATGAGGATGCCTTTATGGGAGGAGCACCTTATCCAGACTCCTATTACAGCTCCTTCTGTTACGGAGGTAAGCAGTGATATCTCAGAGTGCCACATAATATAAGTCATTGATAAAGTATTACAAGGACGAGGCTCTTAAAAAGATTCAACATCTAGTAGCCACTTAGCTATGATGGGAATAATGTACTCACATCTGAAAAATTTGCTAGAAAAACTATATAGCAAAATGCAAAACAATATGCAAATCCTTCTCCACAAAACTTTTCATAAGAGCTGCAATCTAAATACACCCAGACAATTGATAACATATTCATGAACTTCAAGTGTAAAAAAAATGATGCTGAAATCATTATGGATATTTCTGTCCTCTAAATCAGTGTGATACATTTTTGAATTTACAGATTTTCAAAAACCTTGTAAGTCATCGAAACTCTTATTTCCCATAGCCAATCAATGACTCGGCTAGGCAGGTGCAAGTGACGCAATATGTAACAAACACTGTTCAAAAACTCCCTTGTAAGTCATGCTTACACTGAAGTGAAACATACGAACGCTGGTGGATGTTAATTTCATTCATAGGTATTTTAAGCTGATACACTGATTGACTGAAAATCAGAGTTCACTAGAACATGACCCCTTACAAGTTTCGCCAGATCTTTATTAACAAAGGGACAAATAGAGAAGCAGATTAAAGATACGGTTTTAATCAAACTGGTACTTGATACTTTGCATGTGAGATGACTTTGATCTGCTTTTTTGATATCGGGTGACTTACATGTTATGGTTGATCAATTATTTAGCTATGCCATCCGGCTTACTATCTTTTGTTTATTGTTTGTGACATAAAGCAACAAACATACCATTTGATTCATTACATGATACCCTGCATATTTATCTATATGTTTTAATATTAGGGCAGTATCAAAACATATCAGAAGATACACATTGGACACCTTTCCTGAATGCCAGCATTAACTACATCAGGGGCCTTCCAAAACCATGGAATGATGTAAGAGTACCACGTCACAAAATTATAAGATAAAGAGAGTTAATTGCAGAAGTTTTTGTACACTTTTTACTTAGATGTGTTGCTTTAAAAACTTCACATAGGAAAGATTTGTCTGCTTGTCTTATGTTACTGTTCAAATCTCAAAGTTACCAAATTTCAAAAATATGTAAATGAAACATATAAAATTGTAGTTATTCCCTTACATTTTCTTTTAAATCTTTATTGGAATGTGTTGAAGAGCTATTATCAAACTTCTAACATCATCACTGTCTGTGAACAGCTCTTGTTAAACTTTTTATAAACTTTTAAAGTTCTACAGTCGTTCATATGCTGGTAAAATAATGATTAAATAACCTTTGGTTAGTACTAGGTCAAAAAGAAGGACATCATATTTTTCACATTTTGGTAAAAAAAAAATCTGGCAAGATGTGTCTTTTGCTTTATTGTTTGAAGAAATAGTAGAACAGTATAACTGACTCTGCTTTACTCAGACACCAATAACTTGTATTTCTTGTTAACTCAAACTCTTTTAAACGTTCCAGTTCTGTTTCATATACTTGTATATTTCTAACTTGAACCCCACTTATCTCAATCTGTCGTACATGGAAGCTTCGAGTTCGAGTTGTTGAGAGTTGATCATATAGTATTTGATACTCAGTATAATTATGTACTAATAGTTGCTACTCACTCAGTAGTATTATGTTCTAATATTGCGAATTGATTTTTCAGTCAACTGAGAAACTAGTTGTGTTTATGATGGGGGTAATGAGTCATCAAGTAGCAGATGTCTTGTGGCACAGTCTGGGAATTGATCAAGGATTTCTCACCACAATGGGAATGGTGAGTGTCATTGCAAAATCAACCTATGAGTACAAATCAACTTTTACTATATCTAAATCTATTATCAAAACAGGAGAAGCAATGAACTCTTTATTAAAAGTAAATACTACTATTGTATCCCTTGTGTAACAAGACAATCTGATAATACATGCAACACTCTTTGTTTGCGCAAATTGACATAGAGGTCTGGCAACAATCCAATAAGGATCTTGTTCTCTGGAATTTCTCATTTGTATTCTCATGTAATAAAAGAAAAGCAGCATAATATGCAAGTGTCGTTCTTCAGGTAAACACGATGTAGTGTACCGGATGGTATACTTTGATTTTCGGGAGTTAACGTCATATCAGTATTGAATATAGAAGAGAGATACTTTCAGGTGTTGACATGTTCTTTAGTGATCATGTCAGTTGCCTGTGATTGGTCAATGAAAAAGTTCATAGAACATGACCTTTAATCGCTTATTATTAATCTCTCTGTAAGTTGATTAGATAGAGATCTGTGCTTTAATTAGATTGGTATAATGCGCACCTTTTTATAGGGCATGCCCCTAAAGTACAGAAAAAATGTCCAGAAAAAGCTCTCAGTACTCTATGTATCATGTACAGGATAAAATGTTAAAGTGCAAGTACAGAGTTGAAATGGGCTGATTAAATAGTCCAATGTAAATCTTGTAGCTAAGTGATCAACATAGTTGTATGGGTGTATACTAGAATCAGGTTGTCCATCTGTTCATCTGTCTGTCCGTGGTTTGGTTGGTTGGTTGGTGTATTACGTCGCTTTCAACAATATTTCAGTTATATCGCGACATGGAAGCAGGAGGTAACCAACCTCTTAAACATAGTGGCGCAACCTGGGAATCGAACCCGGATCGTCGTCGCGCAAGCCAAGCGCTTAACCACTACATCACACCTGCCCCTGTCTGTCTGTGTGTCCATCTGTAGAAACAATGGTTTCCGGGGTCTATTGTATCATCTTTTTCACCTAGTCAAGATACCATACATACAGACTTCTCATGGGATCAAAGGTCAAATGTATTGGACATTGATATAGGTAAATGGTTTCTGGGCATCTCATGGGTTTCCCTTTTCACCTTAAATCACTATACAAAGAACATATAAACATATGAATGCTTTTATTATCCCTTCGTGGTAGCAAAGCATAGAGAAAATACTGATGTAAAGTCACCTTGTTTGTATGTGTAAGGTCACATCTTTATGTGTAAGGGGGGCAGGCTTGGTGTAGTGGTTAAGCGCTTGGCTTGCGGCGCCGATGATCCAGGTTCGATTCCGGGTTGCGCCACTATGTTTAAAAGGTTGGTAACCTCCTGCTTCCATGTCGCGATATAACTGAAATATTGTTGAAAGCGACGTAAAACACCAATCAACCAACCAACTTTATGTGTAAGGTCATATCAGTATGTGTAAGGTCATGTCTATGTGTGTTTATCTATAAAATAGTAGTGTAAAGTCACCTTGTCTGTATGTGTAAGGTCACATCTTTATATGTAAGGTCATGTCTATATGTGTAAGGTCATGTCTGTATATGTAAGGTCATGTCTGTATGTGTGTCAGTCTGATTAAAACCATATCTTTATTCCGCTTTTTATTTGTCCCATTGCGGATAAAGATCTGGCGAAGCCCTGTTCAGGTGAACTCAGATCAGTGGATCGGCTACAAATTCCTAGGATTTAAATAACCATCCCCAGTGTGCATGACCTACAAGGTAGTTTTTGAACAGTTGTTGTTACATATTGCCTCACTTGCATGTGCCTAGCCAAGTCATTGATTGGCTATGGGAAATAATGGTTTCGTTGACTGAGACGTCATCAGAGTTCATTAGAACATGACCCTTATAGGGTTTTGCCAAATCTTTATCCGCAATGGGATAAATAGATAAGCGGAATAAAGATGTGGCTTTAATCAAATTGTATGTGTGTCTATCTATGAAATAGTGGTGTAAAGTCACCTAGTCTGTATGTGTAAGGTCACATCTTTGTATATAAGGTCACATCTTTGTGTAATGTCACATTAATATGTGTAAGGTCAAGTCTGTATGTGTGTGTCTATTTATAAAATAGTGATGTAAAGTCACCTTGTCGGGATGTGTAAGGTCACATCTTTATATACAAGGTCACATCTTTATGTGTAATGTCACATTAATATGTGTAAGGTCAGGTCTATATGTGTGTCTGTCTAAAATACTACTTGCTATTATCAGGGGAAAGGAATGAATGACGTGTCTGTAGATCTAGTATGTTGGTTCCCATATATTTTTACTATCAAATACAGTCACAGCAAGAATACAAAATACCCCATATGTATGATGTCAAAATGCATTAAAAATACTTAATTGATAGATATAGAAAAGTTGTTTAAGTATTACATGTATTATGATTTATTCAGGTTTCCATAAATCATTACCTTGTCTTTCTAGGTCAACTTCCATGGTTCGTTTTCCAAGGCTCATGAAGCTGGAGATCTAGGTATGATATCCTGATTCCATAGAGAGTAATATAATGAGATCAGTATTTATACCTCCATTCAGAAGTATAATGAGATCAGTATTTATACCTCCATACAGAAGTATAATGAGATCAGTATTTATACCTCCATACAGAAGTATAATGAGATCAGTATTTATACCTCCATTCAGAAGTATAATGAGATCAGTATTTATACCTCCATACAGAAGTATAATGAGATCAGTATTTATACCTCCATACAGAAGTATAATGAGATCAGTATTTATACCTCCATTCAGAAGTAGAATGAGATCAGTGTTTATACCTCCATACAGAAGTATAATGAGATCAGTGTTTATACCTCCATATTGAAGTATAATGAGATCAGTATTTATACCTCTATACAGAAGTATAATGAGATCAGTATTTATACCTCCATACAAAAGTATAATGAGATCAGTATTTATACCTCCATTCAGAAGTATAATGAGATCAGTGTTTATACCTCCATTCAGAAGTATAATGAGATCGATATTTATACCCCCATTCAGAAGTATAATGAGACCAGTGTTTATACCTCCATACAGAAGTATAATGAGATCAGTGTTTTTACCTCCATACAGAAGTATAATGAGATCAGTATTTATACCTCCATTCAGAAGTATAATGAGATCAGTATTTATACCTCCATACAGAAGTATAATGAGATCAGTGTTTATACCTCCATTCAGAAGTATAATGCGATCAGTATTTATACCTCCATTCAGAAGTAGAATGAGATCAGTGTTTATACCTCCATACAGAAGTATAATGAGATCAGTGTTTATACCTCCATTCAGAAGTATAATGAGATTAGTGTTTATACCTCCATTCAAAAGTATAATGAGATTAGTGTTTATACCTCCATACAGAAGTATAATGAGATCGGTATTTATACCTCCATTCAGAAGTATAATGGGATCAATATTTATACCTCCATATTGAAGTATAATGAGATCAGTATTTATACCTCCATTCAGAAGTATAATGAGATCAGTATTTATACCTCCATACAGAAGTATATACCTCCATACAGAAGTGTAATGAGATCAGTATTTATACCTCCATTCAGAAGTATAATGAGATCAGTATTTATACCTCCATACAGAAGTATAATGAGATCAGTATTTATACCTCCATTCAGAAGTATAATGAGATCAGTATGTATACCTCCATACAGAAGTATAATGAGATCAGTATTTATACCTCCATTCAGAAGTATAATGAGATCAGTGTTTATACCTCCATTCAGAAGTATAATGAGATCAGTGTTTATACCTCCATTCAGAAGTATAATGAGATCAGTGTTTATACCTCCATTCAGAAGTATAATGAGATTAGTGTTTATACCTCCATTCAGAAGTATAATGAGATCAGTGTTTATACCTCCATTCAGAAGTAGAATGAGATCAGTGTTTATACCTCCATACAGAAGTATAATGAGATAAGTGTTTATACCTCCATTCAGAAGTATAATGAGATCGATATTTATACCTCCATTCAAAAGTATAATGAGATTAGTGTTTATACCTCCATACAGAAGTATAATGAGATCGGTATTTATACCTCCATTCAGAAGTATAATGAGATCAATATTTATACCTCCATATTGAAGTATAATGAGATCAGTATTTATACCTCCATTCAGAAGTATAATGAGATCAGTATTTATACCTCCATACAGAAGTATAATGAGATCAGTATTTATACCTCCATACAGAAGTATATACCTCCATACAGAAGTATAATGAGATCAGTATTTATACCTCCATACAGAAGTATAATGAGATCAGTATTTATACCTCCATTCAAAAGTATAATGAGATCAATATTTATACCTCCATTCAGAAGTATAGTACTAGGGGCATTAGTGTTTCATAATCACATTTTGTAATCTTTCTTTGTAGGTGGTGACATTATCAACAATTACTCATATGATATTGACCATTACATAGATCCAGAAGAAAACTGGTTGGTAGAGACTTGTTTTCAGCCGTCCTTTGTATTTGGTGGTTATTTTCAACCTTCTTTTATATTTGATGTTCAGTTTTGGGAATTTATTTCCAAAACTTATTTGCATCATTTTATATTTCTGGGCAGTAGTTCCTTAAATTTGCACTTTTTATTTTGCGTAAGGACATGTTTGCATCATTTCATTTTCAGGTAAAATTCATCCTCATGAATGTTGTAAAATGTGCACAAATAAAGGCCGTTTACAATACTTCGAAAATTTAATATGCTTAAATGATAAAGATCCTGGAAGATAGAATTTTGCACAGGATATTACATTTTAGGGACACAGTATAAAGAATATATTTTTATACGCCCGTCAATAGATGGGACGTATTATGATATGGTGCTGTCCGTCCGTCCGTCTGGGGTCATGTTTTCCAGACTTTTTTTGCCGTCTTTCAAGATATTGAGTTGAATTTGGTATATAGCTTTATTTCAAGCGGCGTCAGTACCAGTTTGAGTTTTATTACGATTGACCTACTTTTGACAGATTTATGGCCCTTGGACTTAAAAATTTCTAAATTTAAAAAAAATTCATTAAAAATCTATTTTTTGTCAAAACATTATGAAATTTCTCATGAAACAAGTAAAGTGTACCAACTATCACATATGTTACGGGTTTTAATATCTTTTTCTTCATTTTTGAGAATGTAATAATTTTAGGGGGGGGGTGACCATATGTCCTAGGTCATATTTTCCGGACTTTTTTTGCCGTCTTTCAAGATATTGAGTTGAAATTTAGTATATAGCTTTATTCCAAGCGGCGTCAGTACCAGTTCGAGTTTTGTTACGATTGACCCACTTTTGACGGATTTATGGCCCTTGGACTTAGAAATTTCAAGATTTTATTTTGAAAATTCATTAAAAATCTAATTTTTGTAAAAACATTATGAATTTTACCATGAAACAAGTAAAATGTACCAACTTCCACATATTTTACTGGTATTGATATCTTTTTTTTTCATTTTTGAGAAATCTATAATTTTAGGAGGGGGGGATGTTAGAGGGTGGGCTAGTTCTAAAAAATTTCAAGTTTTTTTTTGCAGGTCAAGTTCCAAGATGGGTTGGATAGGACCATTCTGCAGGAGTTATTGCCCTTGGACTTATTCCTATGATAAAATGCTATGAAACGCAATTAACTTCAGTAAACGTCTGATGTTTTTCATGAAAATCATGCCAAATGCGATTTGATCCTGTCTGAATTAAGCGACGGGCGTATTATGCCATGCTAGGCGGTGCTCTTGTTGCACATGCAATGAATCTGTCTAGTGGATTTTTAAATCAAATTCATTATCAGATTGTCACAAATTTAATTTGTCTCAGCCCAGATGGAATTATCCACATATTATTCTGCTTTGAGGCAACTCTGATTCTGACCTCAAGATATTTGTCTCCCTGTTAAAGGACGGCTTAGACTGCAAATCTTTGATTCTTTGGTGAGATTTCCCTGCTCTTGTGCAAAGTGGTTTAGTCCTATAACTAGAATGTAAAGTTTGATATTATTTAAGATATAAATCCCTTTCTGTCCTTCAGAAGGGAGCTGGGCAGCAGATCAAAATGTGAATTATGCCTTGTTTGTACTGCCATAGTATAGGTGAAGACTTGGCATGTGGCATTCAACAGTTTACCATTAAGAGTTTTTTATTATGCTTTTATTATAGGTATATACCTATAGATGATCTCTACAATATTTACAACAACATGTATGGAAAGCCGGCTATTGATAAAGAGGCCATAGAGACTTGTTCAACATTGCTTTTAGTTGGAGCGTAAGTTTATATGGGTATTGCCTATTGCCTAAAACAGGTTACTTTCTTGGGGATTTAACAATGGATTCCATACATTTTTTGTTAAGGATGACCCATACATCATTGTGTTGAGGATGTCCCTTAAATCGTTGTGTTGAGGATGTCCCATACATCATTGTGTTGCTTTGTAGCTTACCGGAGCCAAAGACTTTAGTGAGCTATTGTGATGGAACATGGTCCATTGTTTGTCCATAAACTTTCCACATTTTTTAACTTCTCCTTGACTGCTAGATAAATTTTTATCAATTTGGTATGTTTGTAGTACCAGTAAACTTCTACAAGCTTTTGGTTTTTAATTTAGATCTGTCAACAGACAACAGAATACAGACAAAAGTATGGCCATGAGAGTGATCTAGAAGGGCGTCTTAAGAAGTGTTGTGGATTTTGCTTCCATTCTGAAGTCAAATGTTTGACACTTTTTGACTGTTTTTAGCTCACCTGAGCCAAAGGCTCAAGTGAGCTATAGTCATAGTGCGCCGTCCGTCGTCATTGTCGTCGTCTGTCGTTAACTTTTTCACATTTTCGACTTCTTCTCTGGAACTACATTGCAGATTTGGATCAAACTTTGTGTAAATGATGTACTTAAGGTCCCCTACTAAAACTGTGTTCGGGATCCAGATTCCCTCAGGGGTGGATCCAGGGCGGGACCAAAAGTGCCCAAAAGGGTACCCCTCTTCAAACATCTTCTTCTCCAGAACCAGTACATAAATGGGGAAACTAATTGCATTTCAACAATCTATAAAGATGGGTTATTAAAAATTGTCTTCGGGGTTAAGATCCGTCAAATAGAAATTTACGCTTTTTTGACGTGTTTCTGAACTTAGTCATTTCAATGAAGAAAAGTGTCATGTTTTTCAGTTAATTGATATTGATGATTTCTTAATGACTGTTTTGATCATAATTGTGGTAAGGAATATTATTGTGAAAGAATTTTGTCATTATCTCAATTTTTGGATTTTTTATGAATTTTTTAAGACTTCCAAAAAAAAAAAGGGGGGGGGGGGTTGGCCATTTTTCACAAAACCACATGAAAGATTTTAATGAAACATGGAATACATGAAGTACTAAAAGTCCTCTATCAATTTGGTAGATTTCATCCAAATTGGTTAACAGATAATGCCACCATGTCTAAAAAGCAGTTCTCACCATGGTACATATACCACTTGGTAATTGAAATATGGAGAGTAGCGGTTCAAATCCAGCTGTGGTCAAAAAATTTTTTTTTCATTTCTTTACACATCTGAAGAAGTTTTTAGATGTTTCTCAACACTCAACATATGAAATGAGGCAATTTTAAGTTAGATCTGGACAATATTTGAAACAATTGTTGTTCATGAGCCAGACTTGAAATCAGTCAACAAAAGGCCCCACCTACAGAAAATGACTAACTTGTTGCCCTGAATGACTTCTTGCAGAGACAAAGGAAATGCTTAATATCCAAATCACCTGAATGGATGTGAAAAAAGTGTTGTTTTCTATTCTAGCCTGAAATAAAATTTGACATATTTTCAACATCTGTGTTGACTTAGTCACATTAATGCAAAAATAAATGAATTCTTCCTTCATGCATGACTGATCATCTAGGTACTCAGGTGAGCGATATAGGCCCACTTGGGCCTCTTGTTTTATTTCTAAAGACAATTACTATGTATATTCCCCATGAAATTACTACTCTCATGTAAAAAAAAGTTGATTCACATGTGTACATTTTATGGCAATGTCTGTGAGATGTAAAATTCAGTTTTATTTGTTTTCTTGTGAGCTTCATTTTCCAATATCTTCCAGCTATATTTGATCTGTACTGAGTCATTTTCATGCCCCTAGAAAAATTTCTACAAAGTCAAGGTCATTCAGCACAAATCCCCAAATACATGTACATCTATTTGTTAAGGCCTTTCTGTCTTAAACTCTCTGAAACAATTCATGAGAATGGTATCATATTTCTTGTGGGACTTGTGGACAAAGGTTACTCAAGGTCATTTTTGAAAGGTCAAGGTCAATCAGCACAAGTCTTTTAAATATTGGGAAAGACCTCATAACTCTTAAACGATTCATTCAAATTGTATCATATTTCACAAATATTCCTTGAGACCAGAAGTTTAGGACAAAGGCCACTCAAAGTAATTTCTGCAAGGTCAAGGTCACTCAGCACTTATTCCTAAAATCTTTGGAAGGAACTAGACATATACCCATACAATATTGGAAAAAGCCTTTATTCCAGCATATGTCATTGACATTTAATTAGAAAATTATCATATTTCTCGCAAATGTTCCTTGGGACATTGATTCCTTGGGCCAGGAATTTGGACAACTCGCTCAAGGTCACAACCATAAATATTAAGAAAGGCTTTAAGTTCAGGAATTTACCAACATTTCATGTTAATTTTACAGACAGATTGTCATTGATTCGATGCAGTTAGAGGAGCATCCATCAGTTTTTACTGATATTATTGACTTTTTTCTATCTCCTCTCCAAATTTGGATTGATATTTCAAATAATGAATTTATCAAGGAAAAGAAATGTATTGCTAATTTGACTTATTTTGTTCTTTTCAGAATTGCTGAATTTATTGGTGCTTCAGAAGTGAGTATATATATTAGATAGATTATTTCACCTACATTTTGTTGGCCATTGTTTAGTGGGTGAGGATTATTTTACCTATATGATGGCGGCCATTGTTTAGTGGGGAGGATTATTTTACCTATATGATGTAGGTCATTGTTTAGTGGGTGAGGATTATTTTACCTATATGATGGTGGTCATTGTTTAGTGGGGGAGGATTATTTTACCTATATGATGGTGGCCATTGTTTAGTGGGGGAGGATTATTTTACCTATATGATGGCGGCCATTGTTTAGTGGGGGAGGATTATTTTACCTATATGATGGTGGTCATTGTTTAGTGGGGGAGGATTATTTTACCTATATGATGGCGGCCATTGTTTAGTGGGGAGGATTATTTTACCTATATGATGGCGGTCATTGTTTAGTGGGGGAGGTTTATTTTACCTATATGATGGTGGTCATTGTTTAGTGGGGAGGATTATTTTACCTATATGATGGTGGTCATTGTTTAGTGGGGGAGGATTATTTTACCTATATGATGGCAGCCATTGTTTAGTTGGGAGGATTATTTTACCTTTATGGTGGTGGTCATTGTTTAGTGGTGGAGGATTATTTTACCTATATAATGGTGGTCATTGTTTAGTGGGGGAGGATTATTTTACCTATATGATGGCGGCCATTGTTTAGTTGGGAGGATTATTTAACCTATATGATGGTGGTCATTGTTTAGTGGGGGAGGATTATTTTACCTATATGATGGTGGTCATTGTTTAGTGGGGGAGGATTATTTTACCTATATGATGGTGGTCATTGTTTAGTGGGGGAGGATTATTTTACCTATATGATGGCAGCCATTGTTTAGTGGGGAGGATTATTTTACCTATATAATGGTGGTCATTGTTTAGTGGGGGAGGATTATTTTACCTGCATTTTGCTGGCCATTGTTTAGTTGTAGAGGATTATTTTACCTATATGATGGTGGCCATTGTTTAGTTGTAGAGGATTATTTTACCTATATGATGGTGGCCATTGTTAAGTGGATGAGGATTATTTAACCTATATGATAGCGGCCATTGTTTAGTGGGGGAGGATTATTTTACCTATATGATGGTGGCCATTGTTAAGTGGGTGAGGATTATTTTACCTATATGATGGCAGCCATTGTTTAGTGGATGAGGATTATTTTACCTATATGATGGTGGCCATTGTTTAGTGGGGGAGGATTATTTTACCTATATGATGGTGGCCATTGTTTAGTGGGTGAGGATTATTTTACCTATATGATGGTGGCCATTGTTTAGTTGTAGAGGATTATTTTACCTATATGAAGGTAGCCATTGTTTAGTGGGAAGGATTATTTTACCTATATGATGGTGGCCATTGTTAAGTGGGTGAGGATTATTTTACCTATATGATGGCGGCCATTGTTAAGTGGGTGAGGATTATTTTACCTATATGATGGTGGCCATTGTTTAGTGGGTGAGGATTATTTTACCTATATGATGGTGGCCATTGTTTAGTGGGTGAGGATTATTTTACCTATATGATGGTGGTCATTGTTTAGTTGTAGAGGATTATTTTACCTATATGATGGTGGTCATTGTTTAGTGGGGGAGGATGATTTTATTTATATGATGGTGGTCATTGTTTAGTGGGTGAGGATTATTTTACCTATATGATGGTGGCCATTGTTAAGTGGGTGAGGATTATTTTACCTATATGATGGCAGCCATTGTTTAGTTGGGAGGATTATTTTACCTTTATGGTGGTGGTCATTGTTTAGTTGTAGAGGATTATTTTACCTATATGATGGTAGCCATTGTTTAGTGGGTGAGGATTATTTTACCTATATGATGGTGGCCATTGTTTAGTTGTAGAGGATTATTTTACCTATATGAAGGTAGCCATTGTTTAGTGGGAAGGATTATTTTACCTATATGATGGTGGCCATTGTTAAGTGGGTGAGGATTATTTTACCTATATGATGGCGGCCATTGTTAAGTGGGTGAGGATTATTTTACCTATATGATGGTGGCCATTGTTTAGTGGGTGAGGATTATTTTACCTATATGATGGTGGCCATTGTTTAGTGGGTGAGGATTATTTTACCTATATGATGGTGGCCATTGTTTAGTTGAAGAGGATTATTTTACCTATATGATGGTAGCCATTGTTTAGTGGGGGAGGATGATTTTACCTATGTGATGGTGGCTATTGTTTAGTGGGTGAGGATTATTTTACCTATATGATGGTGGCCATTGTTAAGTGGGTGAGGATTATTTTACCTATATGATGGCAGCCATTGTTTAGTGGGTGAGGATTATTTTACCTATATGATGGTGGCCATTGTTTAGTGGGTGAGGATTATTTTACCTATATGATGGTGGCCATTGTTTAGTGGGTGAGGATTATTTTACCTATATGATGGTGGCCATTGTTTAGTTGTAGAGGATTATTTTACCTATATAATGGTAGCCATTGTTTAGTGGGGGAGGATGATTTTACCTATATGATGGTGGCTATTGTTTAGTGGGTGAGGATGATTTTACCTATATGATGGTGGTCATTGTTTAGTGGGGGAGGATTATTTTACCTATATGATGGTGGCCATTGTTTAGTGGGGGAGGATTATTTTACCTATATGGCATTGGCAATTGTTTTGTAGGGGATGATTATTTTAACTATATGATGGTGGTCATTGTTGAATAGGGGATGATTATTTTACCTATATTATTGATGTCATTGTTATACACTTTTGATGGTGGCCATTTTGGCGGTCAGCATATTACTTAAGCCCATTGGACCAAAAAGGCATCATACAGCATAAAATATACTACCCAAGGTATCACAAAATTTTGTAAATATAGACTAACACATATGAACAGTGTTTTTAAATTGCTTTTTCTTTGCAGCTGTTTCAGGAAGTAGCCTCTACTAGTCCATTTCTTGTAGATAACTTACAGAATTACTTCCTTGGTGGACTGGAGGACATGTCTGCCTGGACATTTAACAAATGGCATGATATGGCAAACATGCTAGAAAATGGCACTAGGTTAGTTGTATAATGCAGCAAACATGTTAGAAAATCACACATGGTAAGCTGCACTATATGGAAGACATGATTGAAAATGAACGAGATTGGTGATTCAATATGACAGACATGTTAGAAAATGGCACGAGCTAAGTTACTTTGTAACAAAGCAACAGTATGAAACGGCACAAAGTTAGAGACATGATATGTTAGACTTGCTGGAAAATGATATATGGTTAGAAACTCTACATTACAAAAAACATGGGAAAATGGCACCAAGTTATAGACAAGGTACCATGAACATGCTGTACAATAGCACAATGTCAGATAGATAATCTGTGTCTATGATTTACTGAACAGTAGGGTATTTCATAATTCCGGCAGTCAAATTTGGAAAATATGCTGAATTTTATTCTTATGACTGCAGGATGAACCCTATTGATTTTCAAGGTCATATCTGCAAGGTCAAGGTTACAGTATTCATGTCAGTAAAAGTCCTGTCCAGGCCATAACTTCTTAAGCCTTGCATGGATTTGAATAATATTTCACAGAATTGTTGCTCAGGACCTAGGGTGTGTCATGACCTTGACTCAAGATCATATCTGTAAAGTCAAGATCACAATGTATATGATGGGTAAATCTTTGTCCAGGCCATATTCCTTTACTCCTAACATGGATTTGAATAATATTTCACAGAATTGTTGCTCAGGACCCAGGGTGTGTCATGACCTTGACTCAAGATCATATCTGTAAAGTCAAGATCACAATGTATATGATGGGTAAATCTTTGTCCAGGCCATATTCCTTCACTCCTAACATGGATTTGAATAATATTTCACAGAATTGTTGCCCAAGACCCAAGGGTGTGTCATGACTTTGAACCAAGGTCATATCTGCAAGGACAAGGTCACAATGTATATGATGGATAATTCTTTGTTTGGTCTATGACTTTGTACCCATTGCATGGATTTGAATAATATATCACAGAATTGTTGACAGAGGAGGAATGTTCCATATTTTCAAATTTCATCCCTTCTAACTAAGCGATGGGTGGATTACGCCGCTCTAGGCATTGCTCTTGTTATTTCTGTGATGAATGGTCATGCTGCTTCAGAATTTTAGTGATGCTTGACCATTTTCTCTCAAAAATGTTTAGAGGTGAAAGAAGCATGCTTAGATAAGAGATTCTTTAATATTATTCATACATGTACACACCTAAGCATGCACTTATGATATGTGACATATTACTACATGTACCAGTATAGAGCCAAGACAGTTTTATAATTGTTTAGTTAGATAATTAATCCTTTTAATATTTGGTGGTTCTTTCACTACTGTATGGAGACATGTGTAGTATTTGTAGAAATGATTTTGATATGGATACCAGTTTCAGGCTATATCAGTGTACATGAACCCCTGACTACAGATTATTTATTGGTATAAAAAATCTACAGTGTCTATCTCTGTTGTCTTGTAAAATGCAGCTGAATAAAAAACACAAATATACCTACTATGTTTTTGCTGCAAATTTGAAATATAGAAGATGTAGTAATTGTTAAATTATGGCTTACACAAAATGTTGAAAGAAGTTTTCCTATTCTGTTGATTCCCTTTTAAGGATAGTATTCTTGTTTATAGTAACTGCCGTGTTCCACACAATCCACTCTTCATTAATTGCACCAAGCCAGCTGAATTATTCAATCGTCATGGAGGTCAAGAAGAAATCAATGGTTACTTCCAACAGCCTCAGCTTAAGGGCCTCACCATCAAGGACATAGACATTCAACCGACCCTCAGAGGTGTCTCTATTACACCTAAGCTTCATCTAAAGGAAAAATTAATGGACATCAAAAAACAAGCCAAAATAGCCAGACAAAAACACAGAGAAATGAATACTATGGTGACACGATATAGAAATTCCAATATTAATTTCAATGTGAATGAATCAGAAGCATACTTAGGATGGTACAGATATTTTTCTGCTTTTGATATCTTCAAATGTTTAAAAGATTTTTACGTTTTGAGAAAGTCTTAGATGTGTACAAAAGGAGCAGTTCTGTGTCCTGAAAAGGCATTGTGCTGGAAATGTCCACAGACTTACACCTCTGTAAAAACTCTTGATTTGATCCCAGAGGAGGACATTTGGAAAGATTTGCTGTGTTCCTGCCAAAGGTTGATGACCGGATACTGTGGCTTCCTCTACCACTAAACATTGGCGGCTACCATATATTAAAAATTATACTAGTATAGATTTTTACCAAAAAAAAATACTAAAAAGTTGGGAATGAAATCTTAAATCATTTTAAACAAACACATTCTAGGTACACATTTTAATATCTTTTATTATATGCCCCACAAATGGAGTTTGGGGGGTACATAGGAATCACCTTGTCCATCTGTCTGTCTGGTTAAAAAGTTTAACAAAGCAAGTTTCTCAAAATTTTCAAGTGGGACATCCATTACTTTTTTTACCATTGATGTATCTTGGGATGAATTATTGCATATTTAAACTTTGTTGTTGCAGGGGTTGTTTGTCCTGTTAGGACCGCTTTAGTTCATAGAGAAGATTATAAACTCTTTGTAAAGAAATTCAGTAAAAATCATACTTCATCTGCACAAGGTCCTCGATGACTTCATCCGTTTCCTCATGAAAAAGTAATTTTAACTTAAGAACAGTTATCTGTAACTCAAAAAAGTCATCATGGAGAGTACTGATAATATTGTTGCCTTATCTAATGTTATTCTCAGGGCGTTAGCTAAAGGTGACTTCGACCAAGATGGGAATGAGGACCTTGCGATAGGAGCTCCATACTACGGAGAAGATGAGAATCCTTATATGGGCAGAGTCTTCATACTATACAGTAAGTAATGTATTCTATAGATAGGCAATATCTTCCCATCTGTCTAGACAGCTAGTCACCTTTCTATTTGTATTTTGACTTTGTGTCTAATACATGTATACCGTACCATTGAGGAGGTAGATAAAGTGTAAAATGATGATTTCATTCTAGTACGATGCTTTGTGACCTGAGTATTTATCCATGAATTTGAATGATCTGAATAGTCTGTTTGTCCATTTTGCTCTTTTTTATCTTATTGAGGCAAATGGTTTCTATTTGTGGCATAAGTTTTTCAGACATATTTGATATTCTAATGCATTTTGTTGGTAACAAGCAATCTCATTGGCTATCCAATTTAAAAACTGCAAGTTTTTGGTATGAAGTCACGATACCCTGCAGTTTCTGATTTGTGATGTCACGATACCCTACAGTTTTTTATATGACTGTGATTAGCAACTTGGCTTAGAAAACCATAACTCTGTGCCTTCAGTTGTAATTATTTTTGTCAAATGCATTAGAATGGGGTTACCATGCTTGTGTTTTACAAAAACTGACAGGGTATCGGCAAATACCCTGTAAGAAATTTCTGTTTCACAGCTTGGCTAACGTCTCGCAGTGAAACTCAATTTCTGACAGGGTATTTGTACAACACTTGCATGGTAACCCCTAATTTAACATCATATATAAAATATTTCAATCCACTGATACACTGTTTGATGATTTGTATGTAAATAACCTCACTACACAGTATGTAAAATACTTTTGTGTGCTTCAATATATGTTAGTATGATATCATTGACAAGTTTAGGATTAAAGTGATGGTAATTAAAGTAATGGTGATTTAAAAAAGAGAAAAGGAAAGAACAAGTATGTTGTACACTATGATTTGTTAATGCTGAGATATTTGTACAGGTGATGAAAATGGCATAAACAGTAAAGGAAAGTATGACTACTATTACCCTCTGAACCTGAACAATCTTACGTTGGGATACAATCGCATCATATCTGGATTACCTGGGGTAAGCTTTCAATTCATATACATTTAAATACCAACAAATCATTCTCTTTGCTGTTGATGACCTCTGTGATTATGTTCTTTTGTCTAGCTCCATGTAGAGAGCATTTAAAATGAGGTCTCTAATGAAATTTTATATTTTAGAAAAAGTCACGATTTGGATTTTCATTAACTGTTTTGGATGTCAACCTAGATGGAATTCCTGATCTGGCAGTTGGAGCTCCATCAATTAGTTTTGACAACCCTCTTCTATATCATGTAAGTCAATATTGATTCCAGCTTTAAATTAGCTTTGAAACATATACTCACTTTTCCTTAATGAATTGAAAATATTTTTTTTGGAATAAGGAAATTTGATTTAGTTAGAATATAGAGTGCAAGCTCACCAGATATGTTATTTACAAAGAAACTTTAGTCTAAGTCTAAGAATTGAGACCTATATGATAGCATGTGTCTTAATTCTATGAATTAATTAATAAAAAAGTTTCTCTGTAAACAGTATATCTGACAAGCTATTCATCGACAAACTTTCGATAAATTCTTAGAATAATGACACATGGTATTTTAGGTCTGAATTCTTAGACTTAGACTTAAGTTTCTTTGTGAATAAGACCCCAGATCCCAAAGCTTCATGTCTCTCTTTACCTTCACATTTTTGGCTGGACATTATCTAGTGGTTTTCAAAAACACTTAAAATCCATTGCTGCTGTTACAAGCTCACATTGTAAATTACATAGAACAGGATATGTAAACAGATCTAATGTGAAAACCAATTTAAAGGACTGTTTTTTTGTATTATGCCTATATTTGAGTGATAGTTTTACAGGCTCCTACCGGTACTTGATTTTTATGTACCAATACATATAGATTGATGATTGTGACAGTTTAGGTTTGTACTTTTTAATTTACAATGAAAACTTGTAATAACAGCAGCAATAGATTTTCCTTAAACAATTGTTTAGTTTCTAAATACACATGTACCACTATATTTAGGCCAGGTGGCCGAAATTTATCGAAACATGGTGTTTTTATTTTTCATTACCACTATTTTATTATTACTAACTTTCCTAATGGGGGTACCGGGTATTTATAGAAGACTAGTTACTATGGTTTCATCCTTACATTTTTATTTTTCGTAAACCACTGCATGGAAGAAGAAATTCAGATATATTCAAACATCATACAGGTGAAAATTAATCCCAACATAACAGCTAAATTGTTTTCTTACCACCTGAGTGATTGTACCGTCAACTGGTTACTTAATGATAGATGGGTGGAGAGGCGAGATGTGTCCTGTATATAGACCATCATTAGTAGTATACAGAGGGAATAGAAATTTTGTTTTGTATTCAGAACATTCAGAAGTTCTGGTATTCAGAAAAGATTTTCTTACAAAATGAATGGATGATTTTCGGAACAATAGATGCATTATGTGAACTAGAAAACCAATTATATCAGATTCCAGAAATCTCAAATTATACACATAATGGAAAAATGATGGCATTTGACTGTTTTTGATTTTTCTACACACGGAAATTTGTTGTCTGCTAAGCCTAAGCAATACCTAGGATCTGTCACCTGTCTGCTTGTCTGTCTGTCATAGTTCTGTTTTGACTGTCTGTGCATGTGAATTGTGTACTTTAGAACTCTATTCTATTTTAACATACATGTATTACTTCAATATCTCACATTGAATTTAGTGCTACTGTTCATTGATGTTATTTTATTCCATGGATAGGGATCTGTGTACATATATTTTGGTAAAGGAGAAAGCAGAATATGGGCCATACCAAACATCACTCTGACTTGTCAGGTAACACTGCAGTATACAGTGCCGTATAATAACACTAACACTAATTTAAACATCATACTTTTCATTTATTAGCTCACTGGAGCCAAAGGCTCAAGTAGGCTTTTGTCATAGGGTTCATTAGTTGATCGTCCATTATTGTAAACTTTTCATATTTTAAGCATTTATTTGCTAACATTTATTAAAAGATATCAAAGATTTCAGGGTTATTTGAAAGCATTATGTGTGAAAACTTTGTTATCTGGATTTATTATGATTTTTTTACTATTTTTGACATAGGTCAGTTCAGGCATGCTGAGGGTTAGTGGTTCAAACTCCACTGGAGGCAAAAATAAATTACTGACTTAAATTTTTCACTCATTTTTGTGTAATTTTATCCATTTATTCAATATGAATGGAGGAACCATAAAGCCTTTATTTACCAGATTTTATCAGAAAATATCTATTTTAAGGGTTGTTTGAAAGTTTCATATTAAAGTATCCTTTTCTTGGTTGTCACAACTTTTAGTTTGCCTGGATGAATGTCCATAAATTCATTGTCATACCCTGGAGTCATTGTCATTGGTGTCATCACCATCCACAGACAAAAACTTTAACCTGCTTCATAATTTTAGAGAGAGGGCTTGAATATTTCACATGTGTATTCCTTGTGCCAAGACCTTTCATTAGGTACCAAAATGTTTAAACATGTGACCTTGACCTTGAAGTTTGATTTACTTTTCAAAACTTTATCCTTAGTCATAACTCATGAACAGTAAGAGATAGGGCTTAGGTATTTCATGTATGTATTTATTGTGACAAGAACTTTCATTACATATCAAAATCTTTTGTATTGTGACCTTGATCTTGAAGTTTGACCTACTTTGACAAAAACTTTAACTTGGATCATAATTCAGAACCATAAGAGACAGGGCTTTAATATTTCACATGTGTATTCCTTGTGCCAAGACTATTCAATGGGTACCAGAATTTGTAACCTTGACCTTGAAGTTTGACCTACTATTCAGAAACTTGAACTTTGATTATAATTTATGAACAGTAAGAGATAGGGCTGAAATATTTCAAATATGTATTCCTTGTGACAAGACATTTCATTACATATCAAAATCTTTTGTTTTGACCTTGGCCTTGAATATTGACCTACTTAGACAAAAATTTAACCTGGATCATAACTTTAGAACCATAGAGACAAGGCTTTAATATTTTACATGTGTATTCCTTGTGCCAAGTAGTAGTTCAAACCCCAATAAAGGCAATGTTATCTTTCAGTAATTTTACAATATTTTCATTTCTTATTTTTGGTAAAAAGGGATCCTGACTTAAGTTTTTTCATTTCGTTGATGCTGTGGAATTGTGGCATTCTAAAAGATATATTAAGTTAATCATTCATAGACCCTTGACAATCTGTGATGAGACTAGGTCCCCAGAAGTAAGCATCTCCTGTGTGGCTAGCCACAGTCACCATGAATACACAGTGGACATTCATAGAACCTTGACAATCTGATGAAACTAGGTCCCAGAGATATGCAATTCCATTCTGGCTAGCCACAGTCATTATGAATATACAATGGACATTCATGACCCTTGACAATCAGTGATGAGTCCAGATGCCCAGAATTAAGCATCTCCTGTCTGGCTAACCACAGTCACCATGAATACTAATGGACATTCAGAGACCCTTGACAATCAGTGATGAGACCAAGTGTCCAGGAGTATGCATCTCCTGTCTGGCTAACCACAGTCACCATGAATACTAATGGACATTCAGAGACCCTTGACAATCAGTGATGAGACCAAGTGTCCAGGAGTATGCATCTCCTGTCTGGCTAACCACAGTCACCATGAATACTAATGGACATTCAGAGACCCTTGACAATCAGTGATGAGACCAAGTGTCCAGGAGTATGCATCTCCTGTCTGGCTAACCACAGTCACCATGAATACACATTGGACATTTATGACCCTTGACAATCAGTGATGAGACCAGGTGCCACCATGCATAAAACATTTAGATGACATAAAACAATTCAGTATTGTATGTCAAAGATGATATGGACCTGATTTATACATTATAATGTTTTCCATTTCATTGTTAAAGTAAATAGAATTCATAAAAATAATCTATTTCTGTTTTCAGTCTAAATACTGTAACCTTGGTTATTCTTTATCTTCTGCTGATGTCACTGGAGATGGCCATGCTGATCTTATTATAGGTTCACCCTATTGGTCCAAAAGTAAAGACTTGGTCCAGAATGGATTTATTGTAGCTCTGCCATCAGATAAATCTTACTTTGGTAAACAGTGATTTTATATCTTCTGGTCATGACCACCTGAGCCAAAGGCTTAAGTGACCTTATACAATTGCCTTTCTTTCATTGTCATGTGATGTGTGTTATTTTTTAAAAAAAATCACATTGCCATTTCTTCATTATATATTGCAAGATTTTGATCAATTTTGCTGGAATGGACCCATACAAGTAATTGTTTGCTGGCTGTATTAGTGTAGGGGTTAAGCCAGGGATGATGTCAATGTGTCCAGTAAGGTACCCTCCTTTGTACTGGCTGCATAAACTGAAAAAGTAAAGTGGTTTTGACTGTTATAAGGTATTGTTATATTTCGATCCACTCTGAAATCAAATTTTTGATGCACTTTGGATCTTTTTTTCAATGTAGTCTGTCTTAGCTTACCTTAGCCAATAGCTTTAGCTCACCTTTGCCAAAGGCTTAAATTTAGCTACTGTCATAATGCCTTATCAGTCATCTCTCACCATTTGTAAACTTTTTAGTGGGTGAATTACTCAGGGTCCCCTACAAATACTGTTGTTTATCAGCCAGATCCATCAGAGGATGGATTCCAAGTGGGTAAATATAGGCACAAAATGGTACCCTTCCATGACAAACTTCTTCAGACTCCAGCAAAAATAGACAAAATGGAAGCACCAGAACAATCTAGAAGGGTGTCTTTAGAAGTGTTGTTATTTATTGTTCCATGTTGAAATCAGTTTGATACTTTTTAGCTCACCTGAGCGTAGCTCAAGTGAGCTATTGTCATAGTGCAGCGTCTGTCGTCCGTCCGTCATCCGTCGTTAACTTTTCTACATTTTTGACTTCTTCTCCAGAACTGCTGCACAGAATTTCACCAAACTCCACAGGAAGTAAGTACTCAAGGTCCTCTACAAAGTTTGTGTTTTTTATGCCGATCCGTGATCCAAGATGGCCGCCATTGGCTCTGATTGATTGACACATTTTCGACTTCTCCTCCAGAACCGCTGCACAGAATTTCACCAAACTTCATAGGAAGTTGGTACTCAAGGTCCTCTACCAAGTTTGTGTTTTTTATGCCTATCCAGGATACAAGATGGCTGCCATTGGCTCTGATTGGTTGACACATTTTTGACTTCTTCTTCAGAACCGCTGCACAGAATTTCACAAAACTTCATAGAAAGTAAGTACTCAAGGTCCTCTACAAAGTTTGTGTTTTTTATGCCGATCCGTGATCCAAGATAACCGCCATTGACTCTGATTGGTTGACACATTTTCGACTTCTTCTCCAGAACAGCTGCATAGAATTTCATCAAACTTCATGGAAAGTAAGTACTCAACATCCTCTACCACGTTTTTGTTTTTTATGCCGATCCGTGATCCAAGATGGCCGCCATTGGCTCTGATTGATTGACACATTTTCGACTTCTCCTCCAGAACCACTGCACAGAAATTCATCAAACTGCATAGAAAGTAAATACTCAAGGTCCTCAACCAAGTTTGGTGTTTTTTATGCCGATCCATGATCCAAGATGGCCACCATTGACTCTGATTGGTTGACACATTTTCAACTTCTTCTCCAGAACCACTGCACAAAATTTCACCAAACTGCATAGAAAGTAAGTACTCAAGGTCCTCTACTAAGTATAGGTTTTTCATGCCGATCCGTAATCCAAGATGGCCGCCATTGGCTCTGTTTGATTGACACATTTTCATCTTCCTCTCCAGAACCCCTGCACAGAATTTCTTGCTTGCTTCTAAATATGCACTTTGTGCTCAGGTGAGCGATATAGGCCCACTTGGGCCTCTTGTTTTGCTTCTTGTTTTATTTATTCTTTTCCATTTTTGTGTGATTTTCCTAATACATGTATATCAAACATTATGAAGTAATAAAGCATTTAGGAAATTAATGAATACAAGCAGGTCTGCTTGTTTTCAAGTTCTATTTATTGCATTGCTGTTTTGCATGTACATATTTGATCTATTTCAAAAAATAATACAGTATAAACTAATAAAGCATTTATTTGCTTTTATTAGAAAATGTCTTTAACAAGGGTTATTTGGAAGTATCATGTCAGAATATAGGTTTATTGATTCTCTATAATTTTTATGCCCATGCCATGAAATGGCAGGGGGCATATAGTTTACCCTGTTCCGTCATTCCGTCACTCTGTCATTCTGTCATTCCATCACCATTTAGTTTCCGCTTATTTTCTCTTTAAAGATTTGATGGATTAAATTGATATTGGGTTTACAGATGTATGAAAGGAAGATGCAGGTCAAGTTCTTATATGGATGTGGTCCAATATTTTTGAATTTGACAGAGTTATTGCCCTTGAACATAGAAAATTTCTTAAAAATGACAGTTTCCGCTCATTTTCTCTTTGAAGATTTGATAGATTAAATTGATATTGGGTATGCAGATATATCAAGGGAAGATGCAGATCAAGATTGAATATGGGTGTGGTCCGGTATTTTTGACAGAGGTATTGCCCTTGAACATAAAAAATTTCTTAAAAATGATAGCTACCGCTCATTTTCACTGAAAGGTTTGATGGATTAAATTGATATTGGCTATACAGATGTATCAAGGAAAGATGCAGGTCATATTATAATATAGGGGTGGTCTGGTTATTTTTGACAGAGTTATTGCCCTTGAACACAGAAAATTTCTTAAAAATGACAGTTTCTGCTCATTTCCTCTTTGAAGGTTTGATGGATTAAACTGATCTTGGGTATATAGATGTATCAAGGGAAAATGCAGGTCAAATTCCAATATGGGTGTATTCCAGTAATTTTTGACAGAGTAATTGCCCTTGAATATTAGAAATTTTTTGAATTTTCAAATATTACTTCTCTGGCAATCATATTTCACAACTTAAGCTGCCAGTGTGGGCATCTGTGTCACACCGACACATCAAAATTCTAGTTTTTATCTATTTTTCATTTCAATTTACATGAAAACAAAGTTTTTAGGTGTGTTATGGCATTGAATAAGTCATGTAAGATAAAAAATTATCTGATTTTTTTTTTCATTTTCATGTCATTTTCTTCATTCATTCAATATAAAGAGAAGAAAAAAAAAAGGATTTATTTGCCAACTTTCATAAAAAAATAAGTTTATTTGCTCCTGTTCTTGTGTTACACTTAAGTTATACATGGTATAGCCTCAGAGAAGGTACATTTTTTTGCAAATATCCTAAGGATTTAGATGATACACCATGACAATTTCATTTTAATTCTTGTGCACTCTGTATGAAAATTATCACCAGAAACTGTTTAAGGAAAAAAAACTTCTGGGGTCAATTATGCTTAGAAATTTAATATTCAGGCTACTAGAACCATAAAACTGTGGTAATTTGTTTTTCAGGACCACAGACAATTGCTGTTGAAACATTAAAGTGGAGAATGGAGGGAGATCAGGTATTGTCTTATGTTTTAGGAGTTAAATCATTCTTTCACATTTAGAAGTGTGACATGGATAATGTGGATCACTTTTGGGTCTCCAGAGTACTGCAGGAGGTCACCTGCTGTCACCTCTGTTGTTGTTGTCCATTGTACATATGCAATTAAACACGTTTAACTTTATCTTGATAAGAACATGATCAGCCATCTCTAAATTAGTATGGAGCTGGTATAGGATAAGAGGAATATTAACCTCATATGAAGATTGGTATCCTTAGGCTCTTTGGACAGACCACCACTACTGCCCACAGACCACCACTATTGCCCACAGCTAATCTAACAGGACAAAAAGTATAAAATGAAAAATGCTCTTTTCACAAATTTTTAGCCACTTGGCCTTTATAAATGATTTGACAAAAAGTAGAGGACTTGTTGCTTACACAATAATTTTACCCAAATAAGGTCATAAAGGACAATAATTCTGACAAAAATTGTCAAATCATAAAACTTCAATATTTTTAACTAAATATAATGGGTTATTATCCTAAAAATTTGAGAGAAATCTGTCAACAATAAATTAGTAATTGCTTACCCAATAATCACAGACAGATGGACTTACAATGATAATTAACACAGACAGATGGACAGAGTAATTACATCTGTGTATTACTTACAATGATAATAAACACATAATTAACACAGACAGATGGACAGAATGATTACATCTGTGTATGACTTACAATGATAATTAACACAGACAGATGGACAGAGAGATTACATCTGTGTATGACTTACATTGATAATTAACACAGATAGATAGACAGAGTGATTACATCTGTGTATGACTTACAATGATAATTAACACAGACAGATGGACAGAGTGATTACATCTGTGTATGACTTACAATGATAATTAACACAGACAGATGGACAGAGTGATTACATCTGTGTATGATTTACAATGATAATTAACACAGATAGATAGACAGAGTGATTACATCTGTGTATGACTTACATTGATAATTAACACAGACAGATAGACAGAGTGATTACATCTGTGTATGATTTACAATGATAATTAACACAGATAGATAGACAGAGTGATTACATCTGTGTATGACTTACATTGATAATTAACACAGACAGATGGACAGAGTGATTACATTTGTGTATGACTTACATTGATCATTAATACAGATAGATAGACAGAGTGATTACATCTGTGTATGACTTACATTGACCATTAACACAGATAGATAGACAGAGTGATTACATCTGTGTATGACTTACAATGATAATTAACACAGATAGATAGACAGAGTGATTACATCTGTGTATGACTTACAGTGATAATTAACACAGATAGATAGACAGAGTGATTACATCTGTGTATGACTTACATTGACCATTAACACAGATAGATAGACAGAGTGATTACATCTGTGTATGACTTACAGTGATAATTAACACAGATAGATAGACAGAGTGATTACATCTGTGTATGACTTACAGTGATAATTAACACAGACAGATGGACAGAGTGATTACATCTGTGTATGACTTACAATGATAATTAACACAGACAGATGGACAGAGTGATTACATCTGTGTATGACTTACAGTGATAATTAACACAGATAGATAGAGTGATTACATCTGTGTATGACTTACAATGATAATTAACACAGATAGATAGACAGAGTGATTACATCTGTGAATGATTTACATTGATCATTAACACAGACATATGGACAGAATGGTTACTATAGGGTGTCTGCATCTTGATGTGGGGCCCTATTGAATGAAGTTTGTTCTTATGGTACCCATGATAATTGTCTTGTAACAATTATTTGTAATTGTGCTGTGTAACTGCATTATGAAGAGCACTGAAGGTATTTATTTGACATTGGATTTTAATTATGTGGAATGAGACATTTTTCTCTTTTTTTATATAGCCATATGGATGGTTTGGATATAACCTTTACTCCAGAAATGATGTTTTGTTTGTAGACCAGCCATATTATAGGAAGTGTGAAGAGTAAGTCATACATAACTAAGCTATGTGTCTTCTAATTTTTGGTTTAATTTCAATGTTACAAGGAGGAATTTTATATGTAATATAATCTATATTGAAGGTCATTATACATTAATTATTATCATTATGTATAAGAGTTTATGTAGAAATCACTTTTCATGATTACTTATTATTTAGAAGGGAATATGGCAGAATATGAATGATCAAGTTTAAATTTATCAGAATAATTTCATGTATAACTAAATATTATTCCAAATTATGTTATAGTTCACTGTTCAGGGGATTATCATTTTTGATTTGCCTCCATGAACAACTGACCATTATTTCAGATAATAATCAAAAGATACAAGTAGGCAGAAGTGACCACTTAGAATATGTGACCTATGATATTTCATGTTAAGTGTTGTTTGAACACATCCAGTGATGGGAACATACATTGTTACAGTCTTTTGAACCATTTCTGTACCCAACACATTTAGCACATCATAGCTGTTCATCCAAGTTTTTTATGTAGGAGCTTGGTTTATAAACAGTTTTCTTCAGATATATGATGAAGCTGACTTTATTAGTGTCTTTTTTCAGTCCCTCAGTCTTCTCAAAAAATGATACTCAAAGTATCGGAAAAACTCATATCTTAAACTTTGGGAAAAAATATCCTCTGCTGAAAAACTCTAGCATTGAAGGAGAGCACAAGTTTGACATGGTAGGACTTAGCAATGATATAGGAGATCCCTTTGGAAATGGATCCCAAGTTTTAGCTGTTAGTGTACCAGGAGCAGATGTTGATGGGATAATTCTAACATTACCATGGCAACTATCTCAAGGTGGAGCTGTTCTCCTGTACCAAATTAACCCTGATAGCTCAATGACAAAAATAGCAACCTATGAAAGTGACAGGAGATATGCTAGATTTGGTTCCCTAGTTAGGGTAGGTATTTATTTGTTTGCTAGTTATAAAACATTATGATGATCAAAAGTTACAGGGAAAAAATGTTCAATAAGTATTGAATCCACTTAAACATTTGTTGCACTTGTTTCTCTTTTGATTGTTATTTTTTGTACTGGTAATTTATGTTTGATTGACTATCTCCTGCTTATTTCTCTTTTAGTTTGAGGATATTAATGATGATGAAATTGATGACCTTATTATTAGTGCTCCATTTAGAAATGAAGATCCATCTAGTCTTATCAATTTCTGTGAGTATAAATAAGCATTTGGTACATTTTCTTGTATCTGCTTCAAAGTAAAAATTATGTGAAGCAAATTTGTTTATCTGTTTAAAATAAGAAAGCATATTGCTGTACTTGTTTGACATGTAATGACCTTATACACTTAGTTCTAATAGCTCTGTTTTTTCTGATATGTATAGATTGGTAAGACATGCTTTGAATATGTGACTTTGACTTTCTGTTTGACCTTAACAATGCATTCCTTGATTTTATGTTCATGTCTGCTATAATAAACACCTACAAGCAATTTCAGAATACTGCATATCCATTTATATTGATTCATACCTGTAAATCAGTTGGAAAGAAAAGTAATTATGTAAACATTAACCCAAAAACATCCATTTTAGCTGCTTAGGTTCTATTCAGGGAATTAGTAAATGGCATTTTGCTATATAATTAGGGCCCTGCTTCATAAGTGGATGCTGTATAGTAATCACTCTGTCTGTCTGTCTGTCCATCTGTCTGTCAGCAAAAATTTTAACATTGGCCATATCTAATATATTGTCACAGTTAGAACTTTCATATTTGGTATGTGTGTTTCTTAAGACAGAACTTTTCCATTGGTACCAAAATTTTTGATGATGTGGCCTTGACAGTGACCTTTGACCTGCATTTGAAAAACTGTAACATTGACTACAACTATTGAACCTTAAGAAGTAGAGCTTTCATATTTGGCATGTGTTCCTTATGACAAGTCCTTTCTGCTGGTACAAAATTAAGGTCAAAGTCAAGGTGACAGGCATTCTGTTTGGCCCTTCTGACTTTGTCAGTTTTCTAGTGTTATTCTAGTGAAGATAATTTTTGAAACTTATTGAGTATTCAGTAACATCATTTTAAGATAGAATCATGGGAATCTACAAGAAGATAGAAATGATGGGTTGATATGTAAGCAATGTATCAAATGTATGATTTCAGATTTCAATGGAGAAACTTATGTTTTCTATGGAGGTAAAAATTTTACAGTGGGAAATGCAACAAAATCAAAGCACTGTGATATTATATCTCCATGTCCAGAAAAAGTGGTAAGTTTCTGAGATTTTGTATGGTTACAGATGTTACTTTCATAACTCATGATTCTGGCACCACTGTGGCAACTGATTTCAGAGGTGGCAATGACATGAACATATGTGTATAATGCGTAGGTATTGTATAGATGGAAAGGACTATCATTGTACCTGCTTGGGCAGTTTATTTATCTCTAGGTATTCTGTTATTCTCCACCATATATACTGGACTGGGTAGGTGGAAAGGACCATCATTGTACCTACTAAGGCAGTTTATTTATCTCTTGGTATTCTGTTATCCTCCACCATATATACTGGACTGGGTAGTTGAAAAGACCATCATTGTAACTGCTGAGGCAGATTATTTATCTCTGGGTATTCTGTTATCCTCCACCATATATATTAGACTGGCTATGTGGAATGGACCATCATGGTGTCTGCTGAGGCAGTTTAGATATCTCTGGGTATTCTGTTATCCCCTACCACATATGATTGATTTGGTAGGTGTTCCACAGAACTATCATTGTACCTGCTGAGGCAGTTTATTTATCTCTGAGTATTCTGTTATCCTCCACTATTTGTGCTGGCTGCTAACATACGAATGAAGTAATTTGGCTTTCTTGGCTACCAAGTCTGTCTGTACACCAAAAAATCATGATACATGTGTATATCATAATATTCCTGAAAAAAACTTTTGTAAATAATTGGAACAACCTAGTCTTGATTGAAAATAACAGAACTTGTCACATAGTTGGTATTGTCTGTTTATTCTAGCCAATCTTCAATTTAAATAGTGCAAAGTATCAGAAACAAGCTGTGTTTGTGAAACACTAATGCCCCTGGCGGCACCAAAGTCCAAAAAGTTATTTTTAGCATAAAGGTCATTGTTAAGGTCAAAAGGTCATCGACCTTGGTGTCATTTGAAAGGGTTTCATTAGTTAGTATGCATGTCAAATATGAAATCTCTATACTTCACGGTACAAAAGTTATAGCCAAGGTTAAAGTTGACTACAAACAGACAAACAAACCAACACACAGACAAAAAAGACAGGACAAAACAATATGCTTCCGATCTGTCGATCCGGGAGCATAATAATAAAATGAAAGAGATCTGGTAGCATTTCTGAGATACAAAATATTTTGAAAACTATTTCTCCTACAGAGTTATTATTCTTACCTGTGTTAGTTTCCCCATCAAAATTTTACATTTGTCACAGTACTTTTGTTATTAATTTTGTCGGCTAGTATCATTATTTATGACAAAACAAATTTGACAAAGGAATCTTGATCGTAACATTCAAATGAACACGATTTTTTGCCCCCCGGTTTGAAAGATACGGGGGCATCTACTTTTTTTCCGAGCACACAGGTATGGTTGTCCAGGCAGCTGCTTGATATTTCATAGTAAACAATGTCACAGATAAGTGTTTTTCAATAATAATACATAAATTAAAAATACATTTGTACACTGTTTGTCTGTTTAAGGCACTTATTATTTAGAGGATAAAGTACATCTACCTCTGTAATGTGTTCATTCATACATCCATCTGTTTGTTAATTTCTTTCTCTTTCCTTGCTTTGCTTTCTGACATTCTCAGGTACTCAGTGCCGAAATTATTTTAAATACATACATCATACAAATAATAGACCATGTGTAACATTTAAGAAAGTTCTGTTGACAATTTCCAAACTGAGTTTAAGCATAATACATGCATGACAGACAAAATCACATTAAATGAAGAAATGTAACCAGGGATTTTTTACAGAATATTATATACTTATAAGAAGGAGGTTGTTATTTCATACTCATTAGAATAGAAATTGTAAATTTGCAGCTGACCATAAAAAATTCTCTTGTAAAATCAGGAATAGTTACTAACAAAGCTTTTGTTCTTTGGGCAGAAAATGGTACATTGTAAAAGGTCACTTTGAAAAAAAAAAATGGGGTAAATCATTACTTTATATTTACTGAAAGTAAAGAAATTAATCATGAAATTTAATGAGATTTGCTTCTGTGTTTATCTATTTTTAACCCATTGACCATGTTGGGGACACTGAAACTATTTGAAATATTTCTTAACGGCCTTTACTTTAAAATAAAAAGAAAATGAGAGCAGGACTCTTTGGTATTTTAAAGATGTAATATGCATCAATCTGTCAGTTTTTGTATTCGTTGTATTGTACTTCAGTTTACTTTATAGTGTTTGAGCAATAAACTATAGGCGTATGTGTATTAAGTTACACGTCTACCTGGTTTTTAGGCAGATATCGTGTTTGACAATGCATATGACGATTCTGATGCTTCCTACTTTGGTGACCATGGATTGGTATTGAGAACCAAAAATCAGGTACAAACCAAGAATATTAAAGTGTTAAAGCTTATCTGTTAATATTTTAAAGGATATGTTATCAATTTGATGATTTTTTTTTTTTGATGTCAAGGTTACTTAATGCAATCTTTAACTTTTCAAACTCTTTTAAGATCATAACATTATATCTATTTATGAGCAAGAATTGTATGGAGTTTGACAAAATGTCAGAATCAAAATGACTTCATCCTCAACTCTCTCTTGGTGTGACATACAGCAGTAGTCATGTATTACTTGCAGAAACTCTGTGCTCATCAGCGATTATTCGAGAACTAACCTTGTTTGTGTATGGATCTATCAGTAATTCAGGCGTTGCATTAAATACTAATTTAAAGTTTTAGCCAATGATACTGAATGCTTCGTATAAATTTAAGTTAGTATATAAGTTAATCTATATACATTGTTTCACAGACACAGCTCATCATGTCTGCAGCCAGAAACACAGATTCCTTTGCTGGATCTTACTACGTGGAGTCTGGAAAAGTCTATGTTTACAATCTGAAATGGAACATACAACCTAACAGAAAGTTATTTCTGTAACATGCGATTGTTGTGTGTATGGATATATCCATTTATATGTGTTTACATGGGTACATGAAAGTCAATTATAATGTGCAATATTTTATAAATGGTAAATAATAAAAACTCATTTCAAGCATTATAAGGAAAAGACATACAGTGTGCATGAGAAATATTTTATTAGTATATTTTCCCACAACTCTTGAAAATGAATAAAACCTGACTGTACAGACTGTAAATAAACCTTTTCCTATTGACCCGGTTACATAAACATTAAATTATTTCATGCTATTGGACATGTCAGGAAGCTATACCTTTAGTTTATGTTGTGTGACTGGCAACTCACTTTTATTGTAATGAGATTTTTTTTTAATTTTGAGAAGTCCCTGCTTTAGGATGAAAAGGGTCTTTGAAGCAGGTAATTGATAAGGATAGCAGAAAAGGGTATGTAATGGAGAGAAAAGATATATGAAATAAGTAGGAAAGAGTATGAGAAGATGGGGATAGAAAGGCAGAAGTAGTAAAACATTGAAGCTGGAAATGGATAACTCAAATGGGAAAGGATAGGGGAAAGGTTGGAATAGATAGATGAATAGGATAGGATACATGTAAACAAAACTCGAAAAGGATTAAGTGAAGCTATTAAAGTATGGTAAGCTTGAAATGATATGGGAAACATCTGAGAAAAGAATGGGTAAAACCAAGAAATCATAATGGAAGGTTGGTAAGAATAGGTAAAGCAAGAAAAGATGGAAGAATCTTGAAATTAGATCATTTAAGTTGGGTATAGTAATTTAGAATATCCTTTCTACATTATGTCCCATTATGTTCACCCTTTTCAATTAATTTCAAGCTTTCCCTTACAAACTTGATATAGGTTCAAACAATATTCATTGAAGTTTCCTGAGTCAGTATTCATGACAAGCACTGTTTACAGGATGAAGTAAAAACTTTATGCAACAGGCATTTTCCTAGAAAATTAATATATTCAAAAAATTGTTCCTGCCGTCCTGAAGGAACAGGGTTTTTATCTCTGATCAGTCAGTACTGCTAGCATGATTGACATGGTATTTATCTCTGATCAGTCAGTACTGCTAGCATGATTGACATGGTATTTATCTCTGATCAGTCAGTACTCCTAGCATGATTGACATGGTATTTATCTCTGATCAGTCAGTACTCCTAGCATGATTGACATGGTAATGTTCAGATACCATAACAAAAATGAGTTTAGATGGGAAAGCATAATATCAATAATCCAAAGTCAATTTAATATTGATAAGGAAAACTTGGTAAAAGATATATGTAACAGGAGGATTTTTAAAAGTCATAAGCCAGCTCTACTGTGAAGTGGCAAACTTTAAAAAGGCACAAAATTTTTTTCACAAGATATGATATTTATATTTACATCTATGGCAGGTAAGATCAGATATGCAATGCAATGTTTTACTCTCATGTGTTAGACATGTACATTGTCAAATGATGTCACATTTTGCCATATGATGTGGTTCTCATATGTTGTAGTTTGCTACATGTTACAGTATGTTACATTATTATATATAGTGTCATATGACGTTACTTTTTGTAATCATGTGGCATATACATGTATAGTAACTTATAGTAATATGTATGATGATTTGTTAATTAACGTAAATGAGTCTGTGATACATAATCTATTTTATCATATGATGTGATACATATTTCGTTTGATATTTGCTATGTAATTCTATTTTGATATTGTAAAAGTATTGATACATTTTCCTAAATTTATCAAGATAAAATGTCAGTAAAGATTATGAGTTATTGAAATATTTTGTCGTTTTTTTGTATGATATCTTGAAACTTACAAAACTAGTTTAAATATTTGCTCAAAGTCTGCATTCATTTGACGTTAGGGCAGATTTGGTTGAGTGAATGTAAGATTGATCGTTTTGTTGATGGTGCAGACGATCTTGGTTTTGTTTCCAGACTGTGCCATTATGACTAAGAGTTTGGTTACCTTTTACTTCCGCCCTGTGATATAATGACTAAAGTTTGTTGTGAGTTATATAAAGCACCAAATAACAAAGAATTCTTAAATGTTACCTATTAATTTTCAGAATACATTGATATGTTTCCTTGAAAGTATCCATGCAACATTATTATTGGTATCACACTAAGCTCAGTAGTCAAACAAGTGTCCTACCAAAATACAATGCAATTAGACGATAACACTGTACCGTATGTCTTACGTACACAAGTCGGAACTGGCTGTAGTCTCTCATCTCTGTCTGGATTTTCAATCCTTGCCAGGACATAGAGAAACGTCTGGCAGGTTACCTACCAACAAACTTGATGAATTCCTCCAAATACTTTAGTATCCACCACAACTGACACAGAAATAATCCTGAAATGGTATTCAACAAAACCTTTTGCATTCTATTTATATTTCTTTTCTGATGCCACTATTGCAACCAATCTGTTTTGTTCAGTTTTGAGGATCTAAATAGGTAGAATGGTCTGTTACTGTAACTGTTACTGGTTTGCGGTTTTCCTGTTGCATTCTGTCTTTCTCAATGGTTAAAGAAAGACTGACTGACTGTCACATTATACCTGTCAATGGTCTGTTATTTTCCCGTTACAGTCTGTCTTCCTCAGTCGTTAAACACTGACTGTCACATTATACCTGCCAATGGTCTGTTGTTTTCCCGTTACATTCTGTCTTCCTCAGTTGTTAAACACTGACTGTCACATTATACCTGCCAATGGTCTGTTGTTTTCCATTACAGTCTGTCTTCCTCAATCGTTATACACTGACTGTCACATTGAACCTGCCAATGGTCTATTGTTTTCCATTACAGTCTGTCTTTCTCAATCGTTATACACTGACTGTCACATTGTACCTGCCAATGGTCTCTTGTTTTCCATTACAGTCTGTCTTCCTCAATCGTTATACACTGACTGTCACATTGAACCTGCTAATGGTCTATTGTTTTCCATTACAGTCTGTCTTCCTTAATTGTTAAGCACTGACTGTCACATTATACCTGCCAATGGTCTGTTGTTTTCTGTTACAGTCTGTCTTCCTAAATTGTTAAATACTGACTGTCACATTGTACCTGCCCATTGTCTGTTATTTTCCCGTTACAATCTGTCTTCCTCAATTGTTAAACACTGACTGTCACATTGTACCTGCCAATGGTCTGTTGTTTTCCATTACAGTCTGTCTTCCTTAATTGTTAAGCACTGACTGTCACATTGTACCTGCCAATGGTCTGTTGTTTTCCATTACAGTCTGTCTTCCTTAATTGTTAAGCACTGACTGTCACATTGTACCTGCCAATGGTCTGTTGTTTTCCATTACAGTCTGTCTTCCTTAATTGTTAAGCACTGACTGTCACATTGTACCTGCCAATGGTCTGTTGTTTTCCATTACAGTCTGTCTTCCTTAATTGTTAAACACTGACTGTCACATTGTACCTGCCCATGGTCTGTTATTTTCCCGTTACAATCTGTCTTCCTCAATCGTTAAACACTGACTGTCACATTGTACCTGCCAATGGTCTGTTGTTTTCCATTACAGTCTGTCTTCCTCAGTCGTTATACACTGACTGTCACATTATACCTGCCAATGGTCTGTTGTTTTCCATTACAGTCTGTCTTCCTCAGTCGTTATACACTGACTGTCACATTGTACCTGCCAATGGTCTGTTGTTTTCCATTACAGTCTGTCTTCCTTAATTGTTAAGCACTGACTGTCACATTATACCTGCCAATGGTCTGTTGTTTTCCATTACAGTCTGTCTTCCTTAATTATTAAACACTGACTCATAATGTAACTCTTTTTGGTTTTTCTTTTGCATCCTTTCTTCGTCTGTCATTACACTTTGGTTGTCACAATGTAGTTGTCAATGGTCTGTTGTTTTCCCGTTGCATTCTGTCTTTCTCGTCATACATTGACTGTCATAATGTATCTGCCAATGTACTTTTGTATTCCCATTGTCTTTAGTCTTTATTATTATACTCTGGTTGTCACTATGTGCCTGTCAATGGTATGTAGTGTTCCTGTTGTATTCAGTCTTTATTATTATACTCTGGTTGTCACAATGTGCCTGCCAATGGCATGTTGTGTTCCTGTTGTATTCAGTCTTTATTATTATACTCTGGTTGTCCCAATGTGCCTGCCAATGGTATGTAGTGTTCCTGTTGTATTCAGTCTTTATTATTATACTCTGGTTGTCACAATGTGCCTGCCAATGGTATGTAGTGTTCCTGTTGTATTCAGTCTTTATTATTATACTCTGGTTGTTACAATGTGCCTGCCAATGGTATGTAGTGTTCCCGTTGTATTCAAGTCTTTATTATTATCCTCTGGTTGTCACAATGTGCCTGTCAATGGTATGTTGTGTTCCCATTGTATTCAGTCTTTATTATTATACTCTGGTTGTCACAATGTGCCTGCCAATGGCATGTTGTGTTCCTGTTGTATTCAGTCTTTATTATTATACTCTGGTTGTCACTATGTGCCTGCCAATGGTATGTTGTGTTCCCATTGTATTCAGTCTTTAGTATTATACTGTGGTTGTCACTATGTGCCTGTCAATGGTATGTTGTATTCCCATTGTCTTCAGTCTTTATTATTATACTCTGGTTGTCACATTGTGCCTGTCAATGGTATGTAGTGTTCCCATTGTTTTCAGTCGTTCTTTATTATTATACTCTGGTTGTCCCAATGTGCCTGCCAATGGTATATAGTGTTCCGTTTGTATTCAGTCTTTATTATTATACTCTGGTTGTCACAATGTGCCTGCCAATGGTATGTAGTGTTCCTGTTGTATTCAGTCTTTATTATTATACTCTGGTTGTTACAATGTGCCTGCCAATGGTATGTAGTGTTCCCGTTGTATTCAAGTCTTTATTATTGTACTCTAATTGTCACAATGTGCCTGCCAATGGCATGTTGTGTTCCTGTTGTATTCAGTCTTTATTATTATACTCTGTTTGTCACAATGTGCCTGCCAATGGTATGTAGTGTTTCTGTTGTATTCAGTCTTTATTATTATACAATGGTTGTCACAATGTGCCTGCCAATTGCATGTTGTGTTCCTGTTGTATTCAGTCTTTAGTATTATACTGTGGTTGTCACTATGTGCCTGTCAATGGTATGTTGTGTTCCCATTGTCTTCAGTCTTTATTATTATACTCTGGTTGTCACATTGTGCCTGTCAATGGTATGTAGTGTTCCCATTGTTTTCAGTCGTTCTTTATTATTATACTCTGGTTGTCACAATGTGCCTGTCAATGGTATGTTGTGTTCCTGTAGTATTCAGTCTTTATTATTATACTCTGGTTGTCCCAATGTGCCTGCCAATGGTATGTAGTGTTCCCGTTGTATTCAGTCTTCATTATTATACTCTGGTTGTCACATTGTGCCTGCCAATGGTATGTAGTGTTGCCATTGTATTCAGTCTTCATTATTATACAATGGTTGTTACAATGTGCCTGCCAATGGTATGTTGTGTTCCTGTTGTATTCAGTCTTTATTATTATACTCTGGTTGTCACATTGTGCCTGCCAATGGTATGTAGTGTTCCCGTTGTATTCAGTCTTCATTATTATACTCTGGTTGTCACAATGTGCCTGCCAATGGTATGTAGTGTTCCCATTGTATTCAGTCTTTATTATTATACTCGGGTTGTCACAATGTGCCTGCCAATGGTATGTTGTGTTCCTGTTGTATTCAGTCTTTATTATTATACAATGGTTGTCACAATGTGCCTGCCAATTGCATGTTGTGTTCCTGTTGTATTCAGTCTTTATTATTATACAATGGTTGTCACAATGTGCCTGCCAATTGCATGTTGTGTTCCTGTTGTATTCAGTCTTTAGTATTATACTGTGGTTGTCACAATGTGCCTGCCAATGGCATGTTGTGTTCCCATTGTCTTCAGTCTTTATTATTATACTCTGGTTGTCACAATGTGCCTGCCAATGGTATGTAGTGTTCCCATTGTATTCAGTCTTCATTATTATACAATGGTTGTTACAATGTGCCTGCCAATGGTATGTTGTGTTCCTGTTGTATTCAGTCTTTATTATTATACTCTGGTTGTCACAATGTGCCTGCCAATGGCATGTTGTGTTCCTGTTGTATTCAGTCTTTATTATTATACTCTGGTTGTCACAATGTGCCTGCCAATGGTATGTTGTGTTCCTGTTGTATTCAGTCTTTATTATTATACTCTGGTTGTCACTATGTGCCTGCCAGTGGTATGTTGTGTTCCCGTTGTATTCAGTCTTTATTATTATACTCTGGTTGTCACAATGTGCCTGCCAATGTTATGTAATGTTCCCATTGTATTCAGTCTTCATTATTATACAATGGTTGTTACAATGTGCCTGCCAATGGTATGTTGTGTTCCTGTTGCATTCTGCCTTACCCTGTTGTTATATACATGTACTGACTGTCGCAATGTGCATGCCAATGGTCCTTCCGTCACACATTTGGTTTCTAGATGATAGTTAAAGATCCCTGCATTGTATCCAAATTTTGGAGATGTAAATACTTAACAAACGGGTGGTGCTTATTGACTTTGGGATCAACACTTAAGGTATCTACTGGTAGAAATAAATTGAAATTACTAGTTTCGGATGATAAATCAGTATTTCACATCATATGCAAAACAAATTTCAAACATTTGTACTTATTAAATGTTTAAGTTGCCAATTGATTTTGGGGTCAGTAGGTTAAAGATCATGGTCACTACTCGTTAGAACAGATCGCATTTATTTAATTCCGGACGATAAATCAATTACCAAGTGCGTCTACAAACTAATTTTAAATGTATTGATTCTTATCTAAAGGGAAGTTGCCGATCCGATCAATTTAGGAATCAATAGGTCAAAGGTCAAGGTAATTACTTAAAATATAGTAAGAATTATTGATTTCCAATTGATAAACCAAGTACTATGCATCCAATGCAAGTCATATTTGGATGTATGAAATATTTTGGGGTCAGTAGATCAAAGGTCAGACAGAAATTGCCATCGCGGGGACATACGTTTTACAAACTTGCTTCGGTTCATGTTGCATTTTTTCTACATTGGCTGTCACCATACCGGTGAATTAATCCTGGTGGAGCATTAGGCACTGATCAAACAATGTCACAAATAAGCACATGGTATTTATCAGTAACAATACTACAACAAAAAGCATACTCCTTCAAATATTGTACAGGTGTATACAGTACTCCGAAGACGAGACAGACACATAAACGAATTAATACACATACCTCCTGTGGTACCTCTTTCATTTCCATATTTGCTGATTGCATACGTTGCCTCAGTTGTATATTGGTTTGTTATAATGTCTTCAGTAGATAGGTCTATTATACTATCTACATGTATGTATATCGGTATCGTAATTCACCATGTTATTAACTGAAAGTTATTGTACTTACATGTATTGCAAACTATATGGTGTCTACCTGTTTTTAAGGCGGATCTAGTATTTGAAAACGAGTTTGACGATGTTGGTCATGAAGATTCTTTCTTTGGTGATCATGGACTATTACTGAGAGCCAAAAACCAGGTAAAAACTATATTAAAGTATTCTGATGTGAAATCTATTAAAGGAAAACGATGTCTAATTCTCTATTTAAAGCCCCAATTACTTTGACACTGATTACTGTAAGGAAAGCAATGTAATGAATGATTTTAGGGACATGATGCTTAGTTATATTCAAATATAATTCAATGATTATCAGTGACCAAAAATTGAAACCCGACTACGAAATGTCAAATATTAAGCTAATTAATCAACGAAAATTCTTACAATACCATTCGGTGTGTTGAGACTTCAGTCAAAATTCCCAGAATTTAAATTAAACCGTGCAGTTACAAGCTTGGGTGGTAGATTAATATAAATGCGGTATTTATGATACTTTATATAAAAGAAAACATTCACAGTTGTTATGTGAGTTGCCCTTGTGCAGTATCCACATCAATTAACACTTCACGTTAAAAGCCGGGAAATTTGAATAGAGAGAATGACAAATAAATGTCAGAGTTAACATAGAATAGACAGTGGGTAACAGAAACGAACAAAGGTAACAATTTTAATATGAAAGGATTAATGATTTGTCACAAAAGGTCTTTGTGGTAGATCTATGAGTCAGGAGTCATTTACGGCATACTTGTGTGATGGTATATTATAATTGTATTGTTTTACAGACGCAGCTTGTCATGTCCGCGGCGAGAAACACGGATCAGTACTCGGGTACTTATTTCATGGAATCTGGAAAAGTCTATGTTTTTAACCTTAGATGGAACATAAACTGAATTTGGTATGTTACTGCGGTAGACATGTGTGGGTGCTGAGTATATAGATTTCTTCTTTTATGTGTGTTAACATACAAAACAATCATACAAAGTGCAATATATTTTTTATGATAATAATCAATTATAATTACGCCCTGAGTGATATGAAATAGGTGCCATGTGTATTAGGGACATTTAATGACATTGTGCTCATCATATTTAGAATTGAAACGGCATTTTATAGTTCACTGAGATTCTATTGTTGATTGTATTTGTTTGTTTGTTGTATCTACACGATGATTGAGTTACCTGCACTGCAAACAGTATTCTGTTTTCCGTGTTTTGTTCTACTCCGACACAACTCTATGGTAAGCTGTAAAAAATCACGGGGAATACGGGAATCTGTAGATAAATCAGCCAAGAAAATGTAAAGTTCAGAAAGAAAGAGTGAAGCTAAGCAAAAAACATTGGGATTTAGCAAAGGAGCCAAGGTAGAAGAGAAGCTGAGTATATGTAAGATAAAAATGGACAGGAAACTAGGTAAAGCAGAGACTTGGAAAGATAGATAACTCAAGAAATACTATTTTCACAGTATGACTCTTCTTTTCAGTTATGTATTAACCTTTGCTCCTGAAACTTAATATCGCAAATAGATCCTGCTCAATGACAAATCAGTGGCCTTTAACTACCGGCAAAGTCATATAATGGTTTCAAGAAAATGCATACATGCAAAAAGAGGGAGACTCAAATTAATAATTTATTCAAATCCTTATTAATTTGTCCACTTATACTTACATGAAGAAGCTTGTGATATTGCAAACTAGAAAGTATTCTTTCAAATCAAAATGAACAAAATGTTTGTTAATATTACATCACATTATAGTTAGTTTTAACACGATTTATTAATCTGTGATACGTTTTATATTGTCAGGAACTTGGCATGTATTGTTTTAATATATAACCTATTGTCATATGATGTAACATATTATCACATGATGTTACATATTGTTACATGATGGTATGTCATATTATGTTTAAGATATCATTTGTCTTATAAATGTATGATTAATTTTTATTAAATAATCTATGTTATGAGTCTTTGATTATAAAATGATGGATACACTTAGGCCTACATTTCTATAACCCCCCCCCCCCCAATTTCGAAGAAGGAGGGGCATATTATTTTGCTGCTGTCGGTCGGTCGATCGGTCCGTCTGTCGGTCAGTCCGTCTATTTACAGTTTCCGCTCATTATCTCTGGAACCAATAAAGATATTGAATTGATATTTGGCATACAGATACATCATAAGGATATCTAGGTCAAGTATTGTTCGATAATTTTTGTCATAGTTATCCCCCTTGGACTTCGAAAATTTCTTAAAATTAGCAGTTTCGGCTCATTATCTCAGGAACGGATAGAGATATTGAATCGATATTTTGCATACAGATACATCTTAAGTATATCTAGGTCAAGTTTAAATTTGGTTATGGTTCAATAATGTTTGTGAGGGTTATTTTCCCTTGGATTTAGGAAATTTCTTAAAGTTAGCAGTTTCCGCACATTATCTCTAGAACCAATAAAGTTATTGAATTGATATTTGATATACTGATACATCTAAATGATATTTAGAGCAAGCTCAGATTTGGTTTTGGTTCAATAATTTTTATGAGAGTTATCCCCCTTGGACTTAGAAAATTTCTTAAAATTAGCATTTTCCGTTCATTATCTCAGGAACGGATAAAGATACTGAATTGATATTTTGCATACAGTTACATTTTTAGTATATCGTTCAATAACTTTTGTCAGAGTTATTACCCTTGGACACTGAAATTTTTTTAAAATTAGCAGTTTCCGCACATTATCTCTGGAACCAATAAAGATATTGAAATGATATTTGATATACTAAAACATCTAAATGATATTTAGGTCAAGTTCAAATTTGGTTATGGTTCAATTATCTCAGGAACAGGTAGATATACAGATACATCTAAGGATATCTAGGTCAAGTTAATAAGTTATAATTAGGATACCTGTCTTTGGCATATTTATTTTGATTTTGTTTTGTGTCAGTTAGTACTGATGTCTGAATTAAATGAAGACAAGTGACATATCTGTTAGTCATTAGACACATATTTTTGAATGGAAAAATTTTGTTTGTGGGTGATTGTGAGAAGTAGATGACCTCTAATATGGTCTTGTGAGTTATGCCCCCGTTAGAAAAATAACCAGGGGGGGGGGGGGGAAGGGGGGGGGGGCATATGCTACGTTGGCGTTGCTCTTGTTTTCTTTTTATAAATTTATTACATTTTATACATGTGCGTATATCGTTATTCTAATTACAAAATACAATATTTTATATTAAAATTGCAATGAATGCATTAGATATAATTATTGTGGTATTTCTCACCATGAAATTGAAACCTACAATGTATTTCCGATTGCTGATTGTTACCATCAAAACCCAATTAATCATTTACAAATACATTTATACACTTCATATAATTTAAGGGGCAGGCTTGGTGTAGTGGGTTAAACGCTTGGCTTGCGACGTAGATGATCCGGGTTCGATATCCGTATTGGGCCACTATGTTTAAGAGGTTGCTTACCTCCTACTTCCATGTCGTGATGTAACTGAAAAATTCTTGAGGGCAACGTAAAACACCAATCAACCAACCAAATGTAATTTGATTAGTCTACAAGTTTTTCTGGAAAATAGTTGTACACATAAGGAATTCCTTACGTTTTTATTTGAACCCGCATTGCCTGAAGTTCACTTTAGTCGTATTTAGAGAACACTTACTCTGAGAGTACTGTCATATGTAATATAGATAATTTGTTTGGTCAATTATCATACTGAATATGATAATTGACCAAACAAATTATCTATATTACATATGACAGTACCATAAAATATACCACAGGCACATACAAGTATTATTTTAAAACGTCACTGTTGAGGTCATACCTTTACACTTTGGCGACGGAATAAATGGGGTCCAGTCCGATGGATACGAATAATTGTAGAAAGATATCTGCAACAAAAGTAGTTTACTCTCGTCCTTGTGTAAAGTTTCCAACAAAGAATAGCAACAAACAGAAGACATTGTGTCATGTTCGATGCATAACTATAACCCTTAATTGGAACTGATTCAACCTCTCACCATATGTTCCTCTGCATAAGGTCACTGGGTTAGACAGAACTGATTGTGTCTTACCTCCAGTGTACCTACACAAGGTTTGTGGGTTATAGGACACTAATTGTGTCCTCTCTCCAGTGTACAAGTTCAAGGTCAGTGGGTTATATGGAACTGATAGTGTCCTCTCTACAGTGTACCTGCACAAGGTCAATGAGTTATATGAAAATGATTGTTACTTCTCACCAGTGTACATTCACAAGGTCAGCGATATAACCATCACCAGAATACCTGCACAAGGTTTGCGAGTTAGGTGAAACTGATCGTTACCTCTTATCAGAGTACCTGCACAAGGTCTTTGGGTTATGCGGAACTGATTGTTACCTTTCAAAATTGTACCTGCACAAGTCCAGTGGATTACATGGAACTGAGTGTTGCCTCTTATCAGTGTACTTGCACAAGGTCAGTGGGTCATATGGAATTGATTGTGTCGTCTCTCCAGTGCACCTGTACTAGATCAGTGGGTTATATGGAACTGATTGTGTCATCTCTCCAGTGCACTTGTACATGGTCTTTGGGTTATGTGAAACTGATTGTAACCCTCACCAGTGTACCTGCACAATGTCAGTGGGTTATATGAAACTCATTGTGTCCTCTCTACAGTGTACCTACGCAAGGCCTTTGTGTTACATGGAACTGATTGTAACCCTCACCAGTGTACCTGCACAATGTCAGTGGGTTATATGGAACTCATTGTGCCCTCTCTTCAGTGTACCTACGCAAGGTATTTGTGTTACTTGGAACTGATTGTAACCCTCACAAGTGTACCTGCACAATATCAGTTGGTTATATGGAACTCATTGTGTCCTCTCTACAGTGTACCTACGCAAGGTATTTGTGTTACTTGGAACTGATTGTAACCTTTAATTACCTGTGTATCCTCACAATGATATTGCTGTCGTCTACACCAATCCTTGTATGATGAAACATGCATATATGTACATGTATAAATGCATGTATCTACGCCTGCTATGACAAGTCACTGTTTCACCCATGCCACCAATATTGCACCCTTTGCCCTAAAGTCTCGTTTAAAGCACATCACCACAAATTATTTATGAAAACATAGCCCTTGTTGAACTGCAGATACAGATCTTAGCCTATACAGGCGTATTATTTTGTTATTTAAATTTTAACATTTGTTACTGCTCTGACAGAATGTCTGATTTTGCATCATACATTGATTCCACGTTTTTGTAGTTCTGTGACAGTTTTCGGAAGTTCATCTAGATTTAGATTAAACCCCGACGATGACGTAGACACAATAGGAGAACACAATCTATAGAACCATAGCACTGTACATTAATTAATGGCGATCTCGTTCGTATAAGCAGAAGGATATGATACAAGTTTATTATTTCTTATTTTTTATTGTAACTTTGATAAGCCAAAGTGAATGTAAGTATGTTTTCCGTAAAATTTTAATAAAGTAACTGTGTGTATTAGATAAAATTTATATTTATAATAAAATTTATCTGTATTGTTCATTTGTTGATCCACAAGATAATGTAGAGGTTTCCCTGATTATTTACTATTAGCATGTAACTGTGATCTATACAGTACTGCTGTTTTCTTTACCAGTTCTTATTTCTGACAATAAATTAATTTAATTATACATATCTTTATTTAACAGTTAAGTTAAAAATATAAAAAAATATATATAAATAAATAAAAACTTAGACGAAAAATTAATTTTAATTCATATATTTCATTTATTACAATGCTACGATAGCAGTCCATTTGGAAATGAATCCTTTTATTATCCAGGCGGATGTAGATTTCTTCAGCAGGATATTGTATTTGGTTTTGATGAAAGCAGCAGTGTAGACGATACCCAGTTCAACAGAATGCTTGATTTTGCAATAAACTTAACCAGCATCAATCTGACAGTGTCCAAGTCAGAAACGCGTGTAGGTGCTGTGGCATTTGGTGATCAAGAGAGAGTTCTATTCGGACTTAAGACTCATATAAATCACAGAGCTGTTCAGAGCGCGCTTCAGAATGTGCTTTACCAAGGCACGAACTTAACGGGTAGCAATGGCTCAAGAGCTCTTCAGTTCATTAAAAGCACGTTTTTAACGTCTGCGCACGGTGACCGTAAACTCATTCAGAATTATGTTATACTATTTACGAGCTCTTCTGACGAGAAAACCGTACAGGCTGCCAAAGAGTTACGATCTGATAACATGACCAGGATCATTGCTATTGCCACTGGAAATGCCAACATGACACAACTCATCGAAATATCCGGGAAATCAAGTGATGTAATATACGTATCATCCTTTGATGACGTAGATTATGCTCTTTGTAAAAGAGTTCGGAGCATAATGCCATACTGCTTTTACTGTAAGTAGGACCATATATATTCGACCAACAAAATGGCAGAATGATATGCACCCGCCGATGTTAGAGATCCCTTAGCAAATTTTCATACTAAAATCCTTGAAATGCAATGTAATCTTACTTTCATTTGAGCTTACCTTTTTGTTATCACCTTTGCTAATTTATTAACAAAAGATTAAAATGCTTTAAGCATTTGATTCATGTACAACAATGTTTTGTGAACACATCTGAAATTATGACTACTTTTGAGTACTTTCATCTTATATATATAATTATGCATATATTTGATCTCTTTTATTCTTTAGCGACTTGCATTGACCCACGGTTGATCCGACATTTTTGAATAGTGAACCTTGTTGTTATATTTTCTACTTGAGCTTTTATATATATATCTGTAGTCTTCTGTCTTCTGGATTGATTTGTATCTGAACACGACTTTTCTATATTTAGATTGTAGTGAGTCGTACTTCTCCTATTCCAACCCTGCAGCACTAGCTACTCAACAAGACAATGATATTGGTGAGAGTAGATAACAATAGTCATGCTTCCTATCCACATCAATACAAAAACAGGCAGCTCACGATTATCAGTTTTTAATTTAGCGAGTGCGACTTATCAGTAAAAGACACTTCTGTCATTATGATTTTCATCTTAATATTATTTAGAGTAAATATGAGTATATATATATGCCAATATTGACTTATGCGACAGATGGCCATATCAACAAATTTTGTCCCTTCGAGATGTGTATGGCGGGCAAAACTTTTGACTCAAAAAGTATTTGTAGATGAAACTAGTCACCAAAGTAACCTCACATTGGACATAAGAGCCCAAAATTGTCTAATAACAGAACTTTACACGACGGCGGCGTAACTTAGTTTTAAAAAGTCATCGTTGCCCGATGTCTTTATTTGTAGACTGTATTATTATATTTTAACTTTCCATTCCATCGTCTTCCTATGTCGTGATTTGTAGACCTTAGAAGTATTCTTAACTTTCATTTTATCGCCTTCCGATGTCTTTATTTGTGGACTATATAATTATACTTTAATTTTCGTTCCAGATAAACTTTACCTCTTGTCAGACAATGTGTTCACATTCACTTGTTGTGGGGTGATCTCGGTGTGGGAATTTTATCCCGTCGGAAGTGGTACACTAGACTTCATGGTGTGGCGACCAAACGGCACAGGGTTCGAGTTAGTTGGAGTCAATACTGTAGTTGTAAAAGGTGTGTATCTTTGTTTGTTTCGTTTTCATTTTGATCCGCTTCTCTTCTTTTGAGCTACATTGCAACTTTAGCAGATTGTTCTCCATTTCAGTTAATGAGGTGAAAACTACATTGAAATATTCTGTCCCATCATATGAGAGAATTGCCATTACTGCTGGCGACATCATAGGATGGTAAATATACTGAGATAATTCTTTACTATAAAAATTTTAAATGCGCATAAATTTTGTGTGGAAAATTAGGACAAAATGTTCACTAACGTGTCGTGGTATTTTATGAGGCCATCCAGTATAAGGAATAGTTAAGCGTCTTCTCAGAACACTTCATGCACTCGTATACATGTTATACTTTTTAGGCGCAGTCACGGTATAAATATTCTTCCATATACTGACTGTTACCAACACAATGACGTCGCTTGCCCCAAATCTACTTTCTCCTTAGACTGGGCGGGTCAACTAACTGAAGGCATGAGGATTACCATTTACAATATGGATGAAGTGAACGATCGGGCATATGCAATAAAAGCCATTACAACCAACAGTATGTACATCACATGACCTTTTTAGTGTGGGTCATATTGCATCAGAAAAAAATGAACAAGTATACGTTTAAATTCGTGTAAATTTTTGGGTTATCTTCGATGAAAAGCAAAGCATACACTTCACTATTTTTGTCAGGTGCTATTCTACATGTCTCTGTCCGTTTGTTACACCGCTGTTTTAACTACTGATATTGTCTGTGTTTTTTCAGATACAGCACTAGTCTTCTCCCAAGATGTCTTTGTATATACTATACCAGATCATCTGAAGACCGGAGATTACGTGACGCCATTAGAGCTGTCAGGAATCGATTACAGGGAAACCCCATCTTACAACATAATCCACAGTATGGCGGAAGAATACTTTCGTATAGACTTCATCCAAAGTAAACAATTACCTACGTTGGCATTCATAATTAACAACAGGTTTTAGTTTTGATTTTTTGTTTCGAATTAACTAATTGCAATCAGTCAGCAAGATAAAAGTACATTGGTTCGAACCCCAGACATGACTTTTCTTTTCTTTGAATAAAACATAAGGCCCAGTATCAGATTCTAACTGTGCACATCAAAGTTTATTTCGTGTAGTTTCTCTCAGAGGGATAAAGTATACCGGCACTACCAGAAGATCCAACAACAGAATCATTCTCTTCCACAAGATTTAGCTGAAGTTGATGCTAAACAATGAAAATGTATAATATTGTATATGAACGGAGACTGAACTTAATATAGAATTATACATGTATCATTCTGTATGTTTACAGGGAAGATTTTTGTGTCACATGACTTGGACCGGAAGCAGCATCATTACCAATTTGTGCTATCGGTGAGCGATTCCTGTCGAAATAATGCGTCTGCTACCTTCACCATTAAAACTGTTAACTGGGTGAGATTAACAAAATACATTGAATATATGTTTTGATTTTTCTGTTTTGTTTTTATGACTGGGGTAATTATGGCAGGTGCAACCAACCAAACGGGAGATGATTACTCCTCGCCTCATATCCTCCGTAAATAATGTCTTGTTACAGTGACATAAAAACGAACACTTTCGTAGTTAGCCGCAAGTCTTGGCCCTATATGAATGATGGGCCACTACTTGCGGCTATTTTGTAGTCTACTTTAATGACAGCATTAAGAGTTTTTGAACTGTCACATCATTTTGGTGATAAATTTTAGCGTATTGCATTAATCGTAATCTCTTTTTTCAGCCACCGATTGTCAGTAATCTTCCTCGGACAGTCTACATAAGCGAGAGTATCCGAGGAGGTCGAATAATATATAATTTGACAATACAAAGCAGTGGAGATGATCCTATATGTTGCTCCATATACGACACAAGTCCTCTTACTACTAATTTCCAGCTGATTCAAAATGGAACTGGTATGTCGAAACTTTTAACACAAGGCGTGTTTCTCTAGATCCATTATTTAAAAGTAAATCTGATTCACACATATTTAATACGATATATATTTGTGTGTATCCCGTGAAGACTTGGATATATATTCATTTTGATTCGTGGTTTATATAGTATAAAAACGAGAAATTAATTCCACATCCATGTATATCAATATGATTTTGAAGGTTAAAGAGTATGAAGTCATATTCCATGAACTGATTTGCCATTTTTAGATGTTTCTGTGGTGACGTCACCGTGGGCTACGTTTAATTATGATAAAATTAATTCCTTCCTGATTTATGTGTGTTGTGAAGACGTAACAGCATCCGCAAAAGCTTTACTCAAAGTAAACATCAGAAACGAAACACCAAAGAGAGCATATCGCCACCCAGGTATATGTAATATTGATATTGTCCGTGAAGCCAAAAACAAAAAACAAAACATGATAATAATAATAAAAATAAAAGATAAGATTGAAATGAAAAATAATTAATAATTAATAATTAAAACTTTTTATTGAAAATTATATATAGGACTTGGTATCATAATTCATATAGATATTTTGCATAGTACAGACATATAATGTCAGACCCCGTTGCATTACCTCCCTACTCAGTAAAACTCAAGTCTGTTTGAAAATGACCTAGACAACAATCCATTGTTATCACGCTGAATCTAGAATGACGTTATCATTCTTGATTGTTCTATCGCTGCAGCTTGGCACCCATAGTACCCGAGGCTTTCCTATGTGCAAACACAATAAATGTACAGCAGATCAACTTTTATTGGCTAATGTCATTCACTAAAGTGTACATTGAACTGTTGTTTTCGCAGCTATCGTGAGTCCTATTTATGAATGCACTGAAATCGAATTTACTCATTCAGATTAAGATATGAAAAACTGTATTCCATTACAAATTTCATAGCAAATGAGAATTTGGTTTACAATTAATCCTTATTCAAACTGCATACTGTAATATAAGTACAAATTGCTTTCACAGTATGGTTGTACGTGGCCGTCGTCTCAAGCGCCATCCCTATCAGCATCATGATGACGTTATCCTATGCTGTCATCATCTCTGCCATGTTTCAAGTAGAGGAATCTTCTCCACAAAAAGTCGTGTTCTACATCAAACGTTATCGTCGTGTCACGCATGCGTATTATTCACCAGCGCCGTCACATTTCTCATACGAATCAGAAGTTAGGCTGTACAACATTTCAATAGGAAAACAATGGCAGGGAGGGATTTCGGCTAAAGTTAACAGGCATTGTGAGGACGAAATTGAGACCCAATCAAGTTCAACTGCATCAAACATCACCTGGTCTGATTGCCATAGTCTAATAGGGTGATCATACAACAATGAACGATAACTCTGTATAGAATGAAAACTGATGTTACCGTGGCTTTTCTGCTCTGCATTATAGAAAGTCCGGGATAACGGGTCTACTGTATATTTAACATCAAAGAATTCAATACATTTCAGCGAAAATTTAATGTCTCCTTTACATATGATACTTAACATTTGCTGAAAGTAAAATCAATCAAAAGAAATGCATATAAATTTTGCAATATGAACTATAACTTGGATCGTGAATAGGAGCTGTTGTTTAAAATACATCATACTTCTACATTATTGACTTTGCACGTTATCTTTCATCTATCGCGGTAACTTTCATCTGTGAAATAAACACGGATATAATAATTTTCCATCATAGAATGTCAGCTAGATTTCAAACATGATTCTAATCATTATCTAAGTTTGATGCTCCTTGGCCCCCTTTTTAATTTTCAACAAAAAATAAATATCTTTTATTTTTCCGATACACTTTTATGAAAAATTACGAAATAGTTTTATATGAATACCGTTTATTTCATATTAATTTTACCTTGAAATTCACGAAAACGTCTGGGCTTCATTCCCTTAATACTTACCACGAGTTTGCACTGGACTCAAAAGTGCCTTATGGGCTTATTACGGCCTTTGGATACCCTTCTTTTTTAAAAAGTCCTACACCCCCTAGCATCAAATACTGGATCCTCTCCTGGTGTCGATTTTACTACGGAATTTTCATATCATGATGAGAACGAACATTTACTAATATCCCTTGTTTTCTCTCTGTTTGATATATAAAATGACATATTGTGTATTTTATACTAGTTCAATGTGATTAAAACCATATCTTTATTCCGCATATTACGCAATGAAACAAACAGAGAAGCGGAATAAAGATATGGTTTTAATCAGATTGATACTAGTTATTACCGTATTAGTAGTTAACTGAGATGGTTATTGTTAGGTATAAAGTCACATTTACAGGGAACGGATTCTATATTCAGTAGGCTACTCCTGTTTGTTAGCCACACCCGCCAAGAATTTATTTAGTGTCAACGTAACAAGATCAATATGTATGTGTGTAACGATTTCGTATTCCTCTTTTATCTAAATATTTGCTTTCGTGCGTGCTCTGAAATGTAGGATTACATGTAACGGGTATTTCCTTATATAGTTCATATATGTAGACTTCAAAAAGCAATAAAAATCTAATTATTCTGTGAATGTACTTCGCCCGTCTTTTCCAGAACAAATGAATACCTTTACGAAAAGCTTCGCCCATTTTATTTAGACCATAGGCATAAATTTGCTGAAGGCTATTTAAGAAGGACTTTTTCATAATAATTCCACCTTTTGTCTTGTGTAATCTATATTTCATCATAACATGCGGCCTACGAGACTATTTTTGAAAAGCTTAATTATTATTTACCTCGTATATTGTATATCATTTTGCGCCGCTAATTGCGTTAGAATATTTGACATGGTATCTCCTACGACCATGTCGAAGTAAACAAAACTATCTAAATCAAACGCTACCATCTTAATTAAAATACATTTAATATAATAGACTTTAAAGTGTGTATGTCAGTGTCAGAGAAGGAAATGATTACACTGAAATTAGGTATAGTTTACTTACTGACTCCAGGTGTATACATCTCTTGATCAATACATTGAATGAAGTAGTACCGCGAGAAATGCCATGTTTTTGTTCAAATAGATCTGCGAAATGAAATACGCTTTCCTTACATAAGCGGATCCAAAGGTGGGGATTGTATGGATTCTCTCTCCTATAAGACCTGCAAATGTTAACTCCACCCTTCCCCAAAGAACGTTTTGCACCATTTTTAAAGGCGAAGCCTGCCTTTTTTTACCATAAAAAGGCTCTCCGTCTACTTTCAAAAATAGGTGAAAATGATCCTGCATTGTTGAAATTTGTTAACAGCGATACTAGTCTTTTACGGTTTGAATTAAAATGCTGATTTTTTCATACCAATTTGAAATAACTAGATAAACAATGATTTATACAAATTCGCTCTGACCTTTGAACCCGTGTGACGAAATTTCAAGCATATACATTCACGAAATTTTGCATAACTTAATTCATCATTCCAAGTAGATTTAAAATTACGTATATACACAATTTCTTTTAAAATATGCAATAGAAGGGACAGGCTTGGTTAAGCGCTTGGCTTCCGGCGCCGACGATTCTGGTTCGATTCCCCGGTTGCGCCACTATGTTAAAAAGGTTGGTTACCTCCTGCTTTCATATCACGATATGACTGAGAAATTGTTGAAAGCGAAGTAAAACACTATTCAACCAAACAATTAACTAATATGCAATAAAATGAAGGGATTACACGATGAGCTACTGTTTTATATTTCTGTTTTCATTGCATGCTGTTCGTCTCTTTCCGTAGCAATATGTTACACACATATTTATTGGTACCTCCTTCTTTGTTATTATCATAATTACATTGTTGTCATCTCAATAAGAAAACTTAACACAGCTACATTAATGTTAAAAGGTCTCTCTTTTTGCATGAACATGGGTTGTTATACACTGATATTTATCTACAATTATACATATTGTACTTTTTGGAAATAATAAATTTTAGATATCAAACTTAGGAACTTTTATTGGATGTATGTACATGCATCCTAACCACTAAATTAAACATTATGTGATACGTGTAATATCTTTCATATAAATAGACGAAATCTGATGAAATGCATTAATGACATTCTTCCTCTCCTTCCTTTCTCACAGAATTCGGAATTGTGTTCACCCAGATTCTACACTTTCTCATAACATCCATCGGTCGGACATCTAGATCTCCTAAAATTCCTTGTAAGTTTTTAACTTTCTGCTTACCCCTTGAGTGATACAAATTCTCGTGGTACTTCGTGTATACAGGCACATTCGGTGATTGTTCGTTATGAGGAAAGTGAATGGCCCGCTGTGGACCCCTCGCTTGTTCCGTCACTTGTAAAAAGTCGGACGGAGTGTCCGAAATATCCGATATACATGGAGGTTTGGATGGTGGGAAGTCTTTTTCGCTAGAACCTAGACTGGATAGTTGTTCTTTTCTATCAGGATTCAGTAAGTTATCAACGCGACGTAAGAGAATGAATGTCTTTTCATTTCTTATACCTTCTCCGTCAAAAACAATATCAACTGCTGACCGTTTCGGTAATTCCGGAAGTGGATCAGGTGGTTGGATGACGCGAACGGTACCATTTCGCGTTGAGCGGAAGTCAGTGTCAATGCGTCTTTGTCTGCTTCTCTCTTCCTCGGCAACACGGCTCATCGGCACTGCTTTCTTTGGCGTAGTCCTTATCACTCTTTGTAGACTTTCTCTGAATCGAAACGGCTCAAAACGAGGTTGTAAATCCTTTTTATTAAGTTCAGTCTGCGAATCAAGTGGTGTGTAGTTCGTTCCGTACTGATTGTAGTTCGGTCTTTCATGGCGAGGCAGAGGCTGCAGTACGCCTCTGCGATATTCAGGCGAAGGACTGCTTGTCATCTTAGTAGACGTTCTTTGTTTTGACGTTGACGGAGACCAGTTTGTCAAACGACTGGTCAAAGCAACTTCATCCACATAGCTACGTTTGAAGTCTGATGGAATTCTTTCCGACTGCACTCGTTGTCGTGGGTTTTTCGGATTACTGCCTTGTTCGATGCTCTCTCGCATCATTTTTTCCGCTTGCATCTTTGAGTAAACAGTGTCCGTGATAGGACGAATCGCCAAATATTTTTTATGGTCTACGTAATGCGGTGCATTAGCCAGCCACTGTGATTCTGCTAGATGATCAATTCTCTGCATATACTGCTGCCCTCGCTTAATATCCGTCAAGCGACGATTTCTTGTTTTCACATCAAAGTCAACTTTATGTTGCTGTTTTGTAAATTGTTTATCCGACAACATTCTGTTTCTTAAAACTTTAAGTTTTTACGATCAGGTGTACACAGTAGTTTTTTCATGGAAAAATCCTAGTCATAAGTAAATTATACATAATTAGGATGTCCAAAGTGGTCTTAACATATCCATGGCGACACTAAAATACTTGTTCTCGTTATAACAGCGACCTATTGGTTTTGGTATTTATTAATCCCCATCTAAATCTAACTTGAACAACAAGATAAGAGACGTTAACATGCTCGAATATATTGCCTCGGTAAGTACACTCAATAACAGGTGAACTCGTTCGGCCAATCAATACAGTTCCATCGACAACCGATTGATATCCATTCTACCTCCTTATTCTCTTATCAATTCAATATTTAAACGTCACTCTAAATTCACTTCTGTCGTCAGGCGTAGAGTAATACAAACACCCAACCTTCTTATCGTACTTCGATTTATATACGTGAAAAGTTACATTTTTTCATTTGTTTTTAATATCTCCTTGATATGTAACTGTAGTTTAAAGTTTTTAAAAAGCGTGCATCGATATCGATTTGTGACCTGAAATGGAATGTTATATTTAGTCATTTGTTTCTGTGTTACACAAGGAGAGAAAGAGAATGACCCCAACAACGCTAACTTCTAGTTACATAATCTCTGCACTTGACAGGAGTCTGTATTCGCGCGTTTTGCTGTGAATTTTCACACTATATGACGTCATAAGAGAACTAGTATAGGCTGGTCTGTCATCAGGCATCAATCAATAGGAAAGGGATTAATCTACTGTCAATACCACTTACTTGGGTCAAACATTGATTACTTTCCGTAAAATAATATTGAAATTTCTACTTAAAGTTAAATCAATATGACGGTGGCAGGGAGCGAGGTTTATACCTGTTATAAATGTGCACTGAGGAGAGCCAGTAACTCAGGAGTTTTATGTTTAAACTCTCTCTTTGCAAAATGTCGCAAGATAAGGCATTGAGCATAAATATATGTATGCCTCACCTAGTTTGAAAGAAAAATGTGTTTTTCATTTGATAGATTCCATTCAACAAAGTTTTTTATGTGTTTAATATTCAAAAACCTAAGAAGTACAAGTAACTTAATAAATGTAGACAAACCACATAGAACCAAGGCTTTAAAACAGTGAATCTTTTAAATAGATTTTATAAATAACAGATAAATAATTTTATTAGTCTTACCAAAATAATACAAGTGAAATACTAGTTATACAATTATATTGCACTGTACATGTATGTGTGTTAGTATAAAATCTTCAATTGTAATGCTTATAACGGTATATGACAAAACTTACAAAAAAATACCGGATTAATCTACTGCAACGCAGCGATAAAGTAGTAGATTGTATTTGTATATGTTAACAAATAGATAGATAGATAGATAGATAGAGATAAATGAAAATGATGGAACCAGGCAATCTAATTAAAATTCGATCTTTATTTTGCAAAATAAAGATCGAATTTTAATTAGATTGGAAACCAGGTAGATTGCTCCCTACAAGTTCTTTTTGGCTTGATCAAGTGATGGATGAAGAGGGAAAAAGGATCAGGGGTCAGTTATTAGAAACTTGAACCACTGGCTATGCTAACCAGTGGTTAAATTTGAGATGCAATTAACCTAATTTATAAATATCTTTATTACATTTGAAACAACTGACCCCAGAAGACCTTATTTACTCCGCTGACCGTTACAACATATAAAGTCTCTTGTCTTTGACATTTTGAAAATTACCTTTGCTGACTGGGATGAAAACCCAGAACATAAATACAGTATATTATACTGAAATTTAACCCTTCAACTTGATGATGTTACACGCACATGTACTTTATTTTCTGTCATCGAAATACATGTATTTCCCCATGGTCAGTATCTCCTCTGGTATCCGAAAGCATTAATATTCATCATAATCTTATCACAGAAATTCACATTTGATATGAGTGTATCTAAATTCAAATATTACTCCTAGTGATGTTACATCAACTCGTAACTTTTTATGTCCCCGAATCGATAGATCGGGGACATATTAGTTTTGTCCTGTCTGTCTGCCTGTTTGTCTGCCTGTCTGACAACTTTAACCTTTGCCATAACTTTTGAACCGTGAGGGATAGAGTCTTCATATTTCACATGCTAACTCAACTAATGAAGCCCTTTCAAATAATACCAAAGTTAATGACCTTTTTTGTCCCGTCTCTCTGTCTGTCGTCAATTTTAACCTTGGCCATAACTTTTGAACCGTGAGAAATAGATACTTCATATTTCACATGCGTACTCAACTAATGAAGCCCTTTCAAATGACGCCAAGGTCGATGACCTTTTGACCTTGACAGTGACCTTCACGCTGAAAATAACCTTTTCTGACTTTGTTGCCACCGGGGGCATAGTGTTTCACAAACACATCTTGTTTTCTCTGATTTATTTTGACCAATGCATTCCCCATAAGTCTGACATTTTTATTTTATCCTGTTGATTTCGCAACGATGCCACTTGAAGGTCGTGCACGTCATGGTTAATAAATGTGGGGGTTTCTCCTGGACTTCCTATATCACGTTCACGTTCCTGTATCGTCTTTCTTTTCGTTCCGTTCTCCACGTATGCTGTCTTGTTACAATGATATGTTTGCATGTACAATAATCTGTAACGTTAGAATGGATTTTACTTGGCTTGTATATTGAAATCGTTGATTTCACTTGACAAAGGCCAAGTGTTGAAAATTTGCGAATACAGTATTCTGTCTTTTGAATTATTAACAGTACATTATCATTTTTATTAATTCTATGACAAGAATTAATGGCCATGGGCGTGTACATGATCCATGCTGAAGTCTGTCCGCTACTGTAAATGCAAAGAAATACAGGGGTCGTCAAGATTGCAATGAAAACAATGTCCGAAATATGACGCGCAGATCACATAAATCTGTACGCCTGAGAAATAGTTCGGTGTCACATGGCAAATTTATAAGCTTATCTTCAAAGTTAAAGGAATCATAAAACTGTCAATTGTCTGTCTGTTATTATCAGCGAACTATCACATTCTTTATACGTCTCATCTACATTGAATTCTACGGTTATCTTTATTTTCAATCTAGTTTCATACGTCTAACACACGAAATAGTTCCGAATTCAAGGTAATTAAACATTTATTTTAAACAATTTACATTGATTTTAAATCATACTTTATATTGAGCATATCATCACATGCTTTGATATTCAATTTTATATTCTAACCATGGACTTTAAAAACTTTTTCAAGAATCTCGTAAAAGCGTTGACAGAGATGTAGTGGCGATAGTGCACGTAACTCTGGGTAGAGAATGGCAATATATATGACAGTGCATTTTCTGTGGTCAGATTGTACTTGGCGATATTGCGAGAAACGTACAAGTGCATATCTATATAGATATTCAGTTAATACGGGTTAAATACGATTTAAATATATTTGTGTGCTTATGTTAAAATCCAGGTCCAATGCGTACACAAAAAAAAAAAGGATTTCATTATAAGTTACAATAGTTTTGGAATTCGTTAAATTGCAAAACTTTAATGTAACATTGTCATTGTTAACTTAGTGGTGTATAATTTAAGCCGTTTGACCGACCCTGGTATACATATTTTTAATATATAATGTATAGAAGCAAAGTAAAAAGTCGTGGAAAGCCTGCCGATTTCGAGTGCTATTCGGGCTGCACCGCGGATTTGACTGTGTGGTATGCGGTCTGGACAGTGGATCGGTGTTCGATTCTCGGCGTGCCCTTATCGTGTGTGGATATACCTTTAATTGCAAAATGTTAGTGGCGCTGACGTCATGGTGTCGGAGTATAAGCACAGCATGTTCGGGACTATAAACTGTTAAAGAGAGCCCCGCAGCAGTCACAATTTGATACCTAGACGATCATGTTCATTCACTTTATACATGTAACTGAGGAAATACTGAGTGACATCAAAACACCCTCTTTCTAGAATATACTTAATTATGAAAGAAATCGATTTCGGAGTGTAATACGTAGCATTCGGGAGGGAGAGAAAAAAAACCCCAAAATCAACAGCCCTACCATTTTTCCGCGCCTCGTGGAGGCAGGATAATAAACAATTCACACATTGATCACATTTGCTAACTTTCTCCAATTCAGTTCTGCAGCTGCGGCGTCTTCTGTCATACTTACACTGTGTGTCTCCAGATCTGGAGGTTTCGTCATACAGTTAAGTCAGATCTCCCCCTTTGTTAAGTACAAGTAAATTATTGAATTTATACAACCTGATATTGGTGATTCATCTGAAAAGCATAGGGTCGGGGAATACGAATATTATATGTGGTTACTGGTAAGTTGTTAGCAGACATATGACTGTTTGTTTCATTGTTGGTTATCGTCACAGTCGACGCTCTATCTATCATATATGTGACGACACACATGGATGTGCAGCGATATTCCAATCTGGTTTGACCTCCTGTCGGGCACCCTGGCCATGGACAAGTAGGGTTATTTGGTTTCGAACTTACGACCTCAGGATGACTCCTTACGTCTTAAGCATAGACTGCGCAATCTCATAAGCGCTGTCGACAAATTGCTGTTTTGGAGTTGATGTAAAAAATTGGCCGTGTTTTCTTCTTCGATTCCTGGTGGTGAATTTTGCCGGTGTTCACTTTGTTCAGCATCCCGTGCTCGCATAGGATATACAACATAGAAGCAAGGCCACGGCTTGGGCTCTATTATTCGCCGTTTGCCTTCAATCTGTGACAGCTTAACATCTTTAAATTTGTTTGGATTTGACATGTCTCCGTTTCGGGTCTGTGTTGCTAGGCAAATGTTTCTTTCGGCGTGTAATAAATAGCCTTTGTTTTGTTTGGACTTGAAGAAGCATCCTTTGTAACGCGACACCATTTTGAATCTAATGACGTTGATTTATCGCGTCACTCTTGACGCGCACAAACAATAGGCAGATTTACCTTAAACAAACCTCAAAACATACATCCTTCTAGATCACTCAGATGCAATTAGTTCCATTATCATACTGTGGTTCTGGAGAAGAGAATTTTTATAAAGAGGCGCGCAATCTGAAACTTATTTTTAGCCATTGTGGTGCCACCTAACTGTTGATTTGGACGAAACGAACAAACTGGGTAGAAGACCTATAGTACTTCATGTGTATCAAATTTCTCAAAATCCTTCTCGAAGTTCTGAAGAACAAGTCGAAAATGTTAAACGTTCACAAACAGATGGATGGACAAACAGTCAGATGGACAGAAGGACAGAAAGTGATCAGAAGATCTAGACAACTTTGAACTACCTTACTAGTAGTAAAAGGCGTCTCGAAAGGGTATATTGTACTTATTTAACCTTTGAATTGGTCTTTGTAAGTCTTGGTCCTGGAGTATGAACATTAAATGTCCTTGACTATAGTGCAGTTCACCTTGTATGTTTCTGAGTATGAGATTGACTTGTCCATGACATTATCAAAGTGCATATGTAGATGTTGACCTTGTGTGCCATTGACTTTGTCGACATTGAGTGACTTTGACCCGCTGGCCGCCCGGGGCACACCGGTGTTCTGTCTTTCGGATGAGACAGTAAAAACCGAGGTCCCGTGTCACGGTAGGCGTGGCACGTAAAAGATCCCTCACTGCTTCGGGTGGGTCCGTTGCAAAGGTCTAAATTTGTATGCAATGCATCAGGCAGATGCCGTCACCATATACGTGAAATAATCGTGGAGTGACGTAAAACAATAATCAAACAAAAAATTGACCCGCTGGCTCGTATTTTACTATTCTTGGATTTGACTGTAATGCAGATGTAGTTGGTAACCTTGTATGTGCTTGACTATGATTAGAACGACATCATGCTGAGGTTAAATTAAAAAGAATTATTTGCAGTTGAATGCTTAAAGAATTTATTAAGCCCACAATATTTAACCTTTCCCAACACACCCATATTCCCGTTGATTGAAGTTTTGAATGTTTTAAACTTAAAGCAGGGAAAAAGGTTGACCTTAAAAAGGGTCGTTTTCTTTTTGGGAGTTATTTTTTGTTCTAGTTTTTGTTCGTTTTTAGCTCACCTGAGCCAAAGGCTCAAGTGAGCTATTGTGATCAATCGTAGTCTGTCGTCCGTCCGTCCGTCCGTCCGTCTGTCGTCCGTCGTTAACTTTTCATATTTTTGACTTCTTCTTCAGAACCGCTGAACAGAATTTGATGAAACTTGGTATGCATGAAGTACTCATGATCCCCTACAAGTGTTGTTGTTTTTTGTCCAGATCCGTCAAAAGGTGGCGCCACCACAAGCAAGAGGAAGTAACAGTGGGTACCCTCCTTTAACAAACTTCTTCTTCAGACCATGGGCATAGACAAACCGAATACATAGGAATGATCTAGAGGGATGCGTGAAGAAGTGTTGTTGTTTTTGACTCCGTTCCGAAATAAAATTTTGGACGCTTTTTCGACATTTTTTTTGGACTTAGTAATTTCAATGCAGAAAAGTGTCATGTTTTTTAGTTAATTGATAATGATCACTTCTTATGGCCTAATTTGACTATAATTATGGTAAGAAATATCAGTGTGAAAGAATTTTGTCAAAATCTCAATTTTTGGATTTTTTATGAATTTTTTAAGACTTCCAAAAAAAAAGGGGGGGGGGGTTGGTTGGCCATTTTTCATATTTTCCTGCAAAACTGTTCGAAGGATTTTAATAAATCTTGGTAGAAATAAATCACTTATGATCCCCTTCAAATTCTGTCGTTTTTGTCCAAACCTCTGTAAAGGTGGCGCAACCACAGTTAAAAGTAGGTCACAAAAGAGTACTCTTCTTTGACAATCTTCTCCTTCATACTGGCTGTATACAGAGACAATCAAAATGCATAGAAATTGATCTAGAGGATGAGTGAAGAAATCGTGTCATTTTTATTCCCTTCCAAACTCAAATTTTTGACTTGGTGATTTCAATGCAGAAAAGTGTCATATTTCCTAGTTAATTGATAATGATGATTTCTTATGGACTATTTTGATCATAATTATGGTAAGGAATGTTATTTTGAAAGAATTTTGTCAATATCTCAAATTTTTGATTTTCTATGAATTTTTTAAGACTTCCAAATGAGGGTGTATAGGGACATTTCTTCATATTTTTAAGTTCTGCAGTTATACCAAATGAAAGTTTTAAATGAAACATGGTATATATGAAGTACTATAGGTCCTCTATCAGTTTTTACATTTCATCCAAATTGGTCAACAGATGGTCCCACCATGTCTAAAATATGGGTCTCACAGTTGTATATATACCACTTGGTAATTAAAATAAAGATAGTAGCGGTTCAAATCCATCTGTGGTCAAAAAATATTGTTCATTTCTTTACATATCTAAATAAGTTTTTATATGTTTCTCAACACTCAACATATGAAATTAGGCCATTTTAAATCGGATCTGGACAATATTTGAAACAATTGTTGTTCTTGAACCTGACTTGGAATCAGTCAACAAAAGGCCCCAACTAAAGAAAATGACAAAGTTGTTGCCCTGAATCACATCTTGCAGAGACAAAGCAAATGCTGAATATCAAAATCACCTGAATGGATGTGCAAAAAACTGTTGTTGTTTTTCATTCTGGTCTGAAATAGAATTTGACATATTTTCAACATTTTTGTTGACTTAGTCACAGTAATGCAAAACTAAATAATTCTTCCTTCCTGCATGACTGATAATCTAGTTACTCAGGTGAGCGATATAGATGCAATTGGGCCTCTTGTTTTTTTTTTTTTGGGGGGGGGGGGGGGGGGTTTGGGGGGGTGTTGTTTTGTTTTGGGAATTTGATTGTTTTTCATTCATTTGGCCCCTTTTTTTTTGTTTGTTGTTTGTTTGGTTTTTTAGTTCCTCATTTCCTTTGTGATGGTGTTGGTAGTTCGCGTAGTGGTGGACCACTTCTAATGGTTCTGACATTGGCTGTAATTCCTCTTCCTTTTTCCTGGTGTCCTCTTCCTCTCCTTCCTACTTTTCCCCTCCTTCTTCTTTTTCCATCACGAAGTGCACTCAGAAGTTGAGCGTTATACTTCAGGGAGACTTGAAGTATGACAATAAAGGCGCTAAATGTTATTAACCATTTAGCGCTTTTACCTGAGTTGAAGACTCAAGTGAGTCATTGTCATAGCGAGCCATCCGTCGTCTGTCGTGGTTGTCCGTTTTAAACTTTTTACAAGATCTCTGCAACTGCTTTACACAAATGTACCAAACCTTACAGGAAGTAAGTACTACAGGTCCTCTACTAAATTTTTCTTTTTCGACCCGATCCGTAATCCAAGATGGCCGTCATAGACCCTGATTGGTTGACATATTTCGACTTATTCTCCACAACTGTTTCACCAGCCCTTATATGGAGTAAGTAATCAAAGTCCTCTAACAAGTTACCAAGTTTATGTTTTTGACCCAATTCGTAATCCAAGACGACCGTCATGGGCTGTGATTGATTTTACACATTTTCGACTTCTTTTCAGCACAGAGTATCACCAAACCTGACAGGAAGTAAGTACTCAAGGTCCTATACCAAAATTGTATCTTTCGACCAGATCCAGCATCCAAGATGGTCGCCAAGGGCTTTGATTGGCTGACACATTTTCGACTTCTCATCAACCGCTTCACAGAATTTTACCAAATCTTGTAGTAAGTACTCGAGGCTCTTTACCAAAATTGTATCTTTCGTCCCGATCCATTATCAAAGATGGCCGCCAAGGTCTCTGATTGGCTGGCCCATTTTACCTTCTTTTCTTTAACAGCTTCACAGAGTCGCCAGGTATGGCAGGGGGCATTAAGTGTTTGCTTTGTCGTCCGTCTTTCAGTCCTTCTGCTCTTTCGTCATTCCGTCACACATTGGTTTTCGGATAATAACTCAAGTACCTTTCATCATATTCAAACCAAATTTGGATATATGCTTACTTATCAAAAGAAGAAGCAACCCTATAGATTTTGGGGTGAAAAGGGCAAAGGTCAAGGTCACAGCTGTTGAAAATCTATTGTAATTATTGTTTTACAGATAATAACTCAAGTACCTTTCAACATTTTCAAACTAAACCCGTAAATAATTTCGGAAACGACATTGGAAATTAGCCTTCGAATACAAAAGAAGCCAGTGTGGCCCAGTGGATGAGGTGCTCGGCTTGTGACCGGGGGGTCCGGGTTCGATTCCCGCCGTGGGCACACCGGTGTTCTGTCTTTCGGTTGAGACAGTAAAATCCGAGGTCCCGTGTCACGGTAGGCGTAGCAAGTAAAAAATCCCTCAATTCTTAGGGTGGGTCCGTTGCAAAGGTAGAAATTTCTATGCAATGCATCAGGCAAATACTGTCACCATATACGTGAAATAACCGTGGAGTGACGTAAAACAATAATCAATCGCTCGAATATATAGGAATTAAACACATTAATAATACAACAATCAAAAGTATAATTTTCATGTGAATAGTGTACATTCCATTAAAGTCCATACAACAGGGTATATATTGGCTGACACCTTCCGCTCTTAGTAAGCGGGCTGATTTCAAATGTGTGATCATACAAGACTTATATACCTATATCAGAGAAAGTTCTCCTCCCTAGGCCAAAATCTCTAAAGTTGCCAGTACTATATGTAATTGGTTGTTTTGTTTCATTATTCAGACAAAATTGTAAAAAAAAAATACAATTATCATATTAAGTCAAAGCTGATTAAGTGAGAATTTTGGCAACATACATTTACGATCATTCAAATGTTATATCCGCAAAGAAAGCTGTACTGTTATTTGTCCGTTTGTCTGTGTCACTTTGTGTCTTAGTGTTATCCTATCCACAGATAACTACAGTGACAATGCCATGTATATTTTAACGTGTTTCTTTCAGATATCAAACATAATTTTAGTGTTTCAATATACATGTGTGGTTTCCATTGTTTTCCCTGAGGCAGAATCTTTATTACTTTGAATTTTCAGCAAATCTAGAGTCGGATGCACGACATATTTTTGGGTCATACACACAGGGCACTGATATATAAAGTTTATCCATGATTACAATGCATACTTACTGCAGAACAGGTTTTCAGCATACTCTTTCAATGAGACCTTGAACTGTAAGACACGCATACATCATTCATGTACCGTCATTAAATTCATTACGTATTTGGGCAAAAGGGGGAGGCAGGTAGTGCAGTCGGTAGCGCGCTCTCTTCTCACCAATGCGACCCGGTTTCGATTCCCGGTGTGGTACACGAGATGTTGAGGCTGTCACCAACCTAGCTTCGTGGGTTTTTTCCGGGTACTCCGGTTTCCTCCCACACAAACAACACCATTACGCTAAGATCCGTGTCAACGAGCAAGATTTATATAAGTTGTTAACTTGTTTCTTAATCGCTGTAAACTAGATAAAGTTTAAATTTAAATTTGGACAAAACTCTGTGTAAAAATGGGAGAAGCATATATCAGATAACAAACTTTCATGGACAAAGTCACCTTGCCTCTTCTCTAACCCCCAGGTTTTGAACTACAACTAAAATGATGACACATGCCAAACTAAACTAATACTACTTATCTGAAAAATGTGGACCATAAGTAATTTTCTGTAAAGACTTATTTCAGAGCAGCAGTGTCACTTGTTGATGGTTAGAATTATAACAAATGTACAAATTTGAGTAACATAAATGTTTATTGCAGCATCAATAATGTATGTACTGTAAGCATATAACTAGCAATAACACTGAGATATAACAGGATTAGCCTTCATAGACAAGTTGGTATTATCCAAAATCTTCATTTCTAATGCAAATGTTTTGATTCTGAAGTTTAATACAGTATTGATATTCACAAAATATGTTTTCCAATTATAGTAAAATTCACAAGTGTATTACATATCACAGATAATTTACAACACTTACTGGTATACAATATTAGAATAGTTTCATACAATGCAATGCATATTTATCAAAAAGAATGCCTATAAGTGGTACATGTGATCATCTAAGCAAAATTATTGTTATAAATGTTCATTATGCTAAACATGGCTACTTTCCCAAATATTGCATGTGTGTGGGGGGATGACTTAGCAAATGAAATTTATGATTTGCATGAAAATTTAAAAAGGATTTTTTCTAAAACACTGGCCTCTCTTTTGCTACATATGTGTGTGAACTTTTATACTGTAGATTACACATAAATCATAGAAAATATATATAAAACACTGCTATTAAAATTGTTAGCTATAGGGTAAAATTATATTTATAACCACTTATCACTATCAACTATCACTTTAATCCCAGATATCAACCTCTTAAAGATGAAAGCAACTTTTTATCTATTATAAGAAAAATACAGAGAAAACATCTAATGCATTATTGATGGTTTTTTTTTAAAGGAACCAGTCATATTTACTAATACATACATGTTCTCAAAGAGGAAAGGGGAACTTTTCAGAGACGTCCACAGAAACTGACATGTACTTCCTACATACAGTACAATACATATAGCACCATCAGTGAAACATCCATGAATATAATACTACTCTTATAGTATTAATATACCCGTGACAGGATGACCTGATCAAATTCAGTTTCTTTTTCAATTTTGTATATATAATGTGCAAACTTAGTAAATAACATAATTAAACTTTCAGTGTTTGTTCATGAAAAAAAAACCTGTATATGTACTTGATGGTAATTCAGTATAAAACATGAGAGGTTTATGTTGCATCAGTATCATCAAGAGAGATTTTGTTATATATAAGTACAGTCATGGGAGGTGTGTGATGTATTAGTGTAGACATGAGAGGTGTGTGATATATAAGTACAGTCATGGGAGGTGTGTGATGTATTAGTGTAGTCATGGGAGGTGTGTGATGTATTAGTGTAGACATGAGAGGTGTGTGATATATAAGTACAGTCATGGGAGGTGTGTGATGTATTAGTATAGTCATGAGAGGTGTGTGATGTATTAGTGTAGTCATGAGAGGTGTGTGATGTATTAGTGTAGTCATGAGAGGTGTGTGATGTATTAGTATAGTCATGAGAGGTGTGTGATGTATTAGTATAGTCATGAGAGGTGTGTGATGTATTAGTGTAGTCATGAGAGGTGTGTGATGTATTAGTATAGTCATGAGAGGTGTGTGATGTATTACTATAGTCATGAGAGGTTTGTATTGTATTAGTATAGTCATGAGAGGTGTGTGATGTATTACTATAGTCATGAGAGGTTTGTATTGTATTAGTATAGTCATGAGAGGTGTGTGATGTATTACTATAGTCATGAGAGGTTTGTATTGTATTAGTATAGTCATGAGAGGTGTGTGATGTATTAGTGTAGTCATGGGAGGTGTGTGATGTATTAGTATAGTCATGAGGGGTGTGTGATGTATTAGTATTCATGAGGGGTGTGTGATGTATTAGTAGTCATGAGAGGTTTGTATTGTATTAGTATAGTCATGAGAGGTGTGTTATGTATTACTATAGTCATGAGAGATTTGTATTGTATTAGTATAGTCATGAGAGGTGTGTGATGTATTACTATAGTCATGAGAGGTTTGTATTGTATTAGTATAGTCATGAGAGGTGTGTGATGTATTACTATAGTCATGAGAGACTTGTATTGTATTAGTATAGTCATGAGAGGTGTGTGATGTATTACTATAGTCATGAGAGATTTGTATTGTATTAGTATAGTCATGAGAGGTGTGTGATGTATTACTATAGTCATGAGACGTTTGTATTGTATTAGTATAGTCATGAGATGTGTATGATGTATTAGTGTAGTCATGAGAGGTTTGTGATGTATTAGTGTAGTCATGGGAGGTGTGTGATGTATTAGTATTCATGAGATGTGTGTGATGTATTAGTATTCATGAGAGGTGTGTGATGTATTAGTATTCATAAGAGGTGTGTGATGTATAAGTATAGTCATGAGAGGTGTGTGATGTATTAGTGTAGTCATGAGAGGTGTGTGATGTATTACTATAGTCATGAGAGGTGTGTGATGTATTAGTAGTCATGGGAGGTGTGTGATGTATTAGTATTCATGAGAGGTGTGTGACGTATTAGTATAGTCATGAGAGGTGTGTGATGTATTAGTATTCATGAGAGGTGTGTGATGTATTATTATAGTCATGAGAGGTTTGTGATGTATTAGTATAGTCAAGAGAGGTTTGTGATGTATTACTATAGTCATGAGAGGTGTGTGATGTATTAGTAGTCATGGGAGGTGTGTGATGTATTAGTATAGTCATGAGAGGTTTGTGATATATAAATATAGTCATGAGAAGGTTTGTATTGTATTAGTATAGTCATGAGAGGTGTGAGATGTATTACTATAGTCATGAGAGGTTTGTATTGTATTAGTATAGTCATGAGAGGTTTGTATTGTATTAGTATAGTCATGAGAAGGTTTGTATTGTATTAGTATAGTCATGAGAGGTGTGTGATGTATTACTATAGTCATGAGAGGTTTGTATTGTATTAGTATAGTCATGAGAGGTTTGTATTGTATTAGTATAGTCATGAGAGGTTTGTATTGTATTACTATAGTCATGAGAGGTTTGTATTGTATTAGTATAGTCATGAGAGGTTTGTATTGTATTACTATAGTCATGAGAGGTTTGTATTGTATTAGTATAGTCATGAGAGGTTTGTGATGTATTAGTACAGTCATAGCTTTACATGACTTTTGTCTGTCCCTTGTGTGTATTTTCTGATAACTATGCAATACTACTGAAAAACCAGTGTTAACTCAGGTTTTCGGTTTTTAAATTTTTTTTACAGCATACCAAAATTATTTCTCCAGATACCAAAGCATCTACCTTCCCCAGTGTGATACCATAGGAGTGACCTTTTCCAGTGTGATAAAACAGGTGCTACATGTACCTATCCTAGTGTGATATCACAGCAGCTATATCTCCAGTATGATATCACAGGAGCTATCTTCTCCAGTGTGATATAACAGGAGGTACCTTTCTCAGTGTGATATCACAGGAGCTACCTTTCTCAGTGTGATATCACAGGAGCTATCTTCTCCAGTGTGATAAAACAGGAGCTACCTTTCCCAGTGTGATATCACAGGAGCTACCTTCCCCAGTGTGATACCACAGGGCTACCTTCCAAAGTGTGATCTCAAAGGAGCTACCTTCCCAAGTAAGATACCACAGGGCTACCTTCCACAGTGTGATCTCAAAGGAGCTACATTCCCAAGTGTGATACCACAGGGCTACCTTCCAAAGTGTGATCTCAAAGGAGCTACCTTCCCAAGTGTGATACCACAGGGCTACCTTCCAAAGTGTGATCTCAAAGGAGCTACATTCCAGAGTGTGATACCACAGGGCTACCTTCCAAAGTGTGATCTCAAAGGAGCTACTTTCCCCAGTGTGATACCATAGGAGCTACCTTTCCCAGTGTGATGCCACAGGAGATACCTTCCCAGTGTGATGCCACAGGACCTACCTTTCTCAGTGTGATGCCACAGGAGATACCTTTCCCAGTGTGATACCACAGGAGATACCTTTCCCAGTGTGATGCCACAGGAGCTGCCAGGGGCTACATATACCTATCCTAGTGTGATGCCACAGGAGATACCTGTCCCAGTGTGATACCACAGGAGCTACCTTTGCCAGTATGATATCACAGGAGCTATATTCCCCAGTGTGCTACCTTTCCTAGTGTGATACCACAGAAGCTACCTTTCCCAGAGTGATGCCACAGGAGCTACCTTTCCCAGTGTGATACCAAAGGAGCTACCTTCCTCAGTGTGATACCAAAGGAGCTACCTTCCTCAGTGTGATATCATAGGAGCTACCTTTCCCTGTGTGATATCACAGGAGCTACCTTTCTCAGTGTGATATCACAGAAGCTACCTTTCACAGTGTGATACCAAAAGAGCTACCTTCCCAAATGTGATACCACAGGAGCTACCATCCCCAGTGTGATACCACAGGAGCTACCTTTCCCAGTGTGATGCCACAGGAGCTACCTATCCCAATGTGATACCAAAGGAGCTACTATCCCAATGTGATACCAAAGGAGCTACCATCCCCAGTGTGATACCAAAGGAGCGACCTTCCCCAATGTGATACCAAAGGAGCTACCTTTCCTAGTGTGATACCACAGTAGCTACTTTCCCCAGTGTGATGCCACAGGAGCTACCTTTCCCAGTGTGATACCACAGGAGATACAATTCCCAGTGTGATGCCATAGGAGTGACCTTCCCCAGTGTGATACCAAAGGAGCTACCATCCCCAGTGTAATATCACAGACGCTACCTTGCCCAGTGTGATACCACAGGAGTCCAGTGTGATACCACAGGAGTTACCTTTCCCAGTGTGATGCCACAGGAGTTACCTATCCCAATGTGATACCAAAGGAGCCACCTTCCCCAGTGTGATAGCACAGTGGCTACAATCCCCGTAGAGATACTAAAGGAGCTACCTTCCCTAGTGTGATGCCACAGGAGCTACCTTTCTCAAAATGATATCACAGGTGCTACATGTATCTATCCCAATGTCATACCAAAGGAGCTACCTTCCTCTGTGTGATACCATAGGAGCTACCATCCCCAGTGTGATATCACAGAAGCTACCTTCCCCAGTATGCTATCACAGGAGCTACCTTCCCCAGTGTGATACCAAAGGAGTTACCATCCCCAGTGTGATACCACAGGGCTACCTTCCAAAGTGTGATCTCAAAGGAGCTACCTTCCCAAGTAAGATACCACAGGGCTACCTTCCACAGTGTGATCTCAAAGGAGCTACATTCCCAAGTGTGATACCACAGGGCTACCTTCCAAAGTGTGATCTCAAAGGAGCTACCTTCCCAAGTGTGATACCACAGGGCTACCTTCCAAAGTGTGATCTCAAAGGAGCTACATTCCAGAGTGTGATACCACAGGGCTACCTTCCAAAGTGTGATCTCAAAGGAGCTACTTTCCCCAGTGTGATACCATAGGAGCTACCTTTCCCAGTGTGATGCCACAGGAGATACCTTTCCCAGTGTGATGCCACAGGACCTACCTTTCTCAGTGTGATGCCACAGGAGATACCTTTCCCAGTGTGATACCACAGGAGATACCTTTCCCAGTGTGATGCCACAGGAGCTGCCAGGGGCTACATATACCTATCCTAGTGTGATGCCACAGGAGATACCTGTCCCAGTGTGATACCACAGGAGCTACCTTTGCCAGTATGATATCACAGGAGCTATATTCCCCAGTGTGCTACCTTTCCTAGTGTGATACCACAGAAGCTACCTTTCCCAGAGTGATGCCACAGGAGCTACCTTTCCCAGTGTGATACCAAAGGAGCTACCTTCCTCAGTGTGATACCAAAGGAGCTACCTTCCTCAGTGTGATATCATAGGAGCTACCTTTCCCTGTGTGATATCACAGGAGCTACCTTTCTCAGTGTGATATCACAGAAGCTACCTTTCACAGTGTGATACCAAAAGAGCTACCTTCCCAAATGTGATACCACAGGAGCTACCATCCCCAGTGTGATACCACAGGAGCTACCTTTCCCAGTGTGATGCCACAGGAGCTACCTATCCCAATGTGATACCAAAGGAGCTACCTATCCCAATGTGATACCAAAGGAGCTACCATCCCCAGTGTGATACCAAAGGAGCGACCTTCCCCAATGTGATACCAAAGGAGCTACCTTTCCTAGTGTGATACCACAGTAGCTACTTTCCCCAGTGTGATGCCACAGGAGCTACCTTTCCCAGTGTGATACCACAGGAGATACAATTCCCAGTGTGATGCCATAGGAGTGACCTTCCCCAGTGTGATACCAAAGGAGCTACCATCCCCAGTGTAATATCACAGACGCTACCTTGCCCAGTGTGATACCACAGGAGTCCAGTGTGATACCACAGGAGTTACCTTTCCCAGTGTGATGCCACAGGAGTTACCTATCCCAATGTGATACCAAAGGAGCCACCTTCCCCAGTGTGATACCACAGGGGCTAATATCCCCAATGAGATACTAAAGGAGCTACCTTCCCCAGTGTGATGCCACAGGAGCTACCTTTCTCAAAATGATATCACAGGTGCTACATGTATCTATCCCAATGTCATACCAAAGGAGCTACCTTCCTCTGTGTGATACCATAGGAGCTACCATCCCCAGTGTGATATCACAGAAGCTACCTTCCCCAGTATGCTATCACAGGAGCTACCTTCCCCAGTGTGATACCAAAGGAGTTACCATCCCCAGTGTGATATCACAGAAGCTACCTTTCCCAGTGTGATACCAAAGGAGCGACCTTCCCCAGTGTGATACCACAGGAGTTACTTCCCCAGTGTGATACCACAGGTGTTACCTTTCCCAGTGTGATGCCACAGGAGTTACCTATCCCAATGTGATACCAAAGGAGCTACCTTCCCCAGTGTGATACCACAGGGGCTACCTTCCCCAATGTGATACCACAGGAGCTACCTTTCCCAGTGTGATGCCACAGGAGCTACCTTTCCCAGTGTGATGCAGCTGGAACTTTCCCAGTGTGATGCCACAGGAGCTACCTTTCCCAGTGTGATACCAAAGGAGCTACCATCCCCTGTGTAATATCACAGAAGCTACCTTTCCCAGTGTGATACCACAGGAGCTACCTTCCCCAGTGTGATACCACAGGAGTTACCTTTCCCAGTGTGATGCCACAGGATTTACCTATCCCAATGTGATACTAAAGGAGCTACCTTCCCCAGTGTAATGCCACAGGAGCTACCTTCCCCAATGTGATACCACAGGAGCTACCTTTCCCAGTGTGATGCCACAGGAGCTAACTTCCCAAGTGTAATACCACAGGAGCTATCTTCTCCAGTGTCATACCATAGGAGCTACCTTTCCCAGTGTTATGCCACAGGAGCTACCTTTCCCAGTGTGATGCCACAGGAGTTACCTATCCCAATGTGATACTAAAGGAGCTACCTTCCCCAGTGTGATGCCACAGGAGCTGCCTTTCTCAAAATGATATCACAGGTGCTACATGTACCTATCCCAATATGATACCAAGGAGCTACCTTCCCCAGTGTGAAATCACAGGAGCTACCTTTCCCAGTGTGATGCCACTGGAGCTACCTTCCCCAGTGTGAAATCACAGGAGCTACCTTTCCCAGTGTGATGCCACAAGAGCTACATTTCACAGTATTACTCCATAAAAACAAGAATGCCACAACAACAAGTGCACATACAGAACATCTCAACTTGAATGAGTATTCTATAGATCATGATGTAGATTTGATATCATATGTCCCAACATATAAAAAATGTAATGATGATCATTAATATCATACATATAAATAATACGATGCTGACAATGTTCAATTGGTTATGACAATAAAAAGCTTCTCTCTAACAAGCAGAAAACTTACTTACATCTAAAACTTCAAAACATGTAAAAATGAGCAAAATAATGAGCACATACTGACCTGCATTACAACCTTGTTAGTCAAAACATGATAACCTAAAGCTGTACAATAGTTCCTTTTTTGTGTGAACAAAGCACCATTAATACAGTAACAAACAAAGGAAAACTGGATTTGATTAAATGCCTTTCCTCTAAAATGTCATCTAAAATACAGTAAACTGGGTTAAAGAAACATAACTGGTAACTGCCATAATAAAGAGAGGTGGGTTTTATTTTTTGTTTTTTCCTTAAAGTTATTATCTGAAACTTTCATGTTGTATTTCTGATCAAATATTACCTTTAGCTTTTCAAATTATTTTATTTAAATAAAATTCCTTGATATTTGACTACTGTACACTAATCTAATTTCCTACCACTTTATGTTAGTGAGGATCTCTCTTCAATTTCCTAGATGAAATAATGCTGATGAGGACTTTTATTGACTATTTTTGCCCGTAATTTAGTAAATGGTCATTTAAATTCGTCAATGTGAATCTTTTTGATTCATGCTATGTCAATGTGAATTGTATAAACATTTTTTGGCATACTTAAATACAAGTACATTTGGAATATTCAGATTTAATCAGAACAAATACCACTGAAAAATAATATAAATACTGTGACATTCAGGTGGGTTATGGGAAGACAAGAATTAAATATGAGTGTCATGAATGAATATTTATACCATTGATTCAGATGGTAATAACACAGTCCTTCAAACTCAACTGATATACACAAATAAAATATAAAATAAATGAACATTTAAAAAAGTTTTACATGTATTGTAATAGTTTTATAATTATAATAGATTAATCAACAACAGAAAATTTATGCATGTTAAATGATTGTGTAACATATAAAGTAAATCAGACATAAATAGAATGAATCTCTTAAACCAATCTCCAATATATTTCAACTAATCATCATGTAAAACATCTTTAATTGAAAACCCTCTGTATTCTAAGCAACTGATGCAAGGTTTCCTCATTTTACATATATGACATGTTTAACAGAGATTCCAGATCAGGATAGTCTGAGAAAATCTCAAGACTGGAACCGATATTATGTCTTGATAACTCGTAAATCATGAATACATAGTGCTTAAGATGATATGTTGTGTAAGTAAATCATAAATAAAAGGTAAGAAGCACCGAAAGGATTTTGTTTAAACCTACAACACATAGTGCAAGTTGTGTGTGTATCTGTTACAGACAAAAGTATGTAAAGAATTTATTACTGTAAATTTAGTTTATTTTTCAATTGTTTTCTGTCTCTACCTTGCTGTTGAAGCAGTTAATGAAGCAGAAACACTGTCAACAAAAAGACAGTGATAATATAGTAAAAACATGAATAACTGGGACTAGATCTGTGAACAGATTAGTCTGATTATGATACACTAGAGATAGAAGTAGAACTCTGGTGGATTGTGGCATGCTATTTAAGACTGGCCCTCCATATGATCCTGAAGACTTTCAAATGGGTCTGTGTGTGGTGTGCTGTAATGACAACATATGTTCATAAATATGTTATATATTTACAAATCAGTATTTATAGTTGCACAATATTCACCTATGGCCAAAGATGGTCTTTTATTGGTCACCTGAGCACAATTTGCTCTTTCAGTTGGTTGGTTGATTGGTGTTTTACGTCGCTTTCAACAATCTTTCAATTATATCGCGACATGGAAGCAGGAGGTGACCAACCTCTTAAACATAGAAACATAGTGGCGCAATCCCGTAATTGAACCCAGAATCCAGCGCCGAAAGCCAAGCACCTAACCACTACACCAAGCCTGCCCCTTGCTCTTTCTCAAACAACTAACTGTCTGAAAAAAAATGTGCAGGTACATATGTTCTCTTGCTTGCTGGATTTTGACTTCTAACAAAAGGTTGAAAATGAAATGAAACAAGCATTCCATTCCCTAATGTCCCCCCCCCTCCAAATTTACAATGCATACATTTATAAGACGCAAATACTGTATATACATTTCTGGGAATATGTAATGTAAAAGTGAGTTATACTATAACTGGTAGCATACAACTTGTACTAAATTTCGACAAATATCTCAAAGTTTGCTACTCTGTTATTTAGCACACTGTACCACCTTTTAATCAAACAGAATTTCAAAAAATTTGAAATACACGTCTTCATAAAAACATAGCAAATTTTCTTCTCAAAATTAAATAAATTAAGAAAATTACACAAGATGTGTGAAGAAGACTAATTAAGTCAGAAGGATTTTTATTTTTTTTTTCTAAAATGACTTAATTTTCATATTAAGTATTGGAAAACATATTAAAACTTGCTTTGGTGTAAAATGAAATGAAAATGAAAAATGCCCTACAGCATGCAAGTACTAGCCTACATGTGTATATCAACAATAGTACAAAATCATAAAAAATAAAAAAAATTTGGACATAAAACTTTCAAGTAACTCTTGAAATACATTTATTCTAATTCAATAAAGCAAATGAATACTCAATGTACCTTCCTCCAATTTTACATGTTGTAAGGGGCAATATCTGAGATGATGTTTAGCTGATCAAATTTGCATCAAATAATTGTGATGTCAAAATCAAAGTAATCACTTCATAATGAAAATCCTGGCAGATAGTGGTTTTTCAGATGTTACGTGGTTTATATCATGTAAAATTGGAAGAAGGTATATTACTCGTCTATACTGAAAAAATCAAGAGTTTGAATACGACGAAGTCAGAAAAGAGAGACATAAACGTTAAATATTTGATTTTGGAATGAAAAAAAAAACAACAACATTTTTTGACAAAAGCTTACTGGAGTCTTTATCTCAGGTGATTTAATAAAAAGCATTCAAAAATTAATGCAAAAGCAAATCAAAACCACTCATAAATACATGTATATGGAAAAGAAGATGAAAAGCACTTCTGAATAAATGGTCAAAGTATCTTTACTATTCCAGTTCAGGTGTGAACTTCAAACATTTGACAAGCATGTAGGAAAGCCTGCTAACATTATCAACAAAAGACGAGTGTCTCACTTTGGTGAGCATTTGGATTGCCTCCAACACTAAACGCTGATAGTACCATAACTGAAATCCTGAGTGGCATTACACATTTAAATTCAAAAAGCAAACCATGCAATCAAATACTGTCATTAAATTACAGTTTTAATAACAATGAAACATCATGTCCAGACTCACCTGAGATACAGCTGGAGCCTTCGTCGTCTAACACATTTCCTGTATTGATAATAAACAGTGACAACAACAATGATGACAGCAACCAGACCAAATACAACACCAAGCACAATGTCAGTAATGGAGGAGGAAAAGATGTGCCGTTCCTTCACGGTCACCTCAGGACCGTCTGACGACTTCTGATCATCTGGACAATGATTACCTGTGGAAAGAATCATCATACAGCACTTGGTTTAAGGATAGAGATGTACATCCTAGTAGATTCCTACTGTACACAGGGATGGTGCAGATTTACAGTATATGTAAACTACATTTCATGTCAGTAATTTGGAACAGTATTTAATCATCATTAGTTACTAAAATGTTGAATCAAAAAGATGACATCTATTAAGATAGACTGTATTATCAACCACAGGAAATAAATGTTGAACTTGGGCTTATGTAGCTAATAGGAAGGAATTTCCTTGCTAAACTGAGAGACAAGGCAATTTCTTATGATTAATGTGTTTCCAGTATTTTAGGGGATTTTCATTTGTACTCAAATATAGTTCACTCAAAAAGATATCCATTTCATTTGTGGTACCTACCGATAATTTGAGTCTATTCCTTTTATGAGTACTGGTCAGAAAATAAAAAAAATGATCAGTTTTCATTTTCTTTGGGATGGAGAACAAACCTCTTCATCAATATTAATTTGATTGTGTACCCCTGACATTTCTGCTTTCATCATTTTAGTGTATGTTTCAGATTCAGATCCACACCATCTAATATTGAAACATGGATTTAATAAAGAAGCTAGTATGTAGGAAATTCCTTCCTAATCCTGTGACAACCAACTGTCAACAGAGTCAAATAATGTAGGTAATGAGTTTTAAACTGTGATCTAAGAATAAATGAAGAAACTTAGAAAGTACAGAAGACACAGCAGTTTTATACAAAAGTGTGAACCAGCACGGGCAACACATCTGTATTCCAACTGTATTTTGGCCCAATTTAGGTGATTTTGCTACTGTATTTTGTGCATTTTCTCTAAAACATAAGCTGCACTGCGATCATGATCTAATAATACTGTTTTGTGTAATACATACATCATACATGTACACACCGTTACTTATATGGTATGTTGTAGCTACTACATGTACTACAATTTCTAAATGGTTTGCACAGCAGGTATGACTAGTCAGCAGGGGATGCTTCCTCTTCTCCATAACACTTTATCTTACCTCTGGTTCTTCCAGGGGTCTGTGACAGCCCGTATCTCTAACTTATCTAGTATAATGGATGTTCCTCATTGACTACTGCTCAGTATTCTACCATTTACTTGCAGCATTATCGTATTTGTCTGTCACTAGTCAGAACCATCTCACTAATACGCTCACAAAACACCAACTTTATTAAGCTTGTACATGTATAATCGTAGCAAAGAACAGACCATTATGAAATGGTTTTGAAATAGTTATTTAAACATCCACAAATTAGTATATTTACCAGCAGTAAAGCTAAGAAGTGAAGATTTTATCCCATTACTGCAATTTACAAATGCTTCATACGTCGAGTTTCTCTTCAGTTCTTTGATAGTCACATCTTTATCACTAAACTGAAACTGCTGAGTTGTGAATACACTGTCTGAGCCTGAGATTTTATACTGTATAGAGCAGTTGGTATTCACTTGTTTGTCAAGGCCTTCTGCCTCCAGTTCCCATTGGAAAACAGCTTTATCCGAACAGCTTTGTATAAACTTCAGATTTAGATGTGAAGTAAAGGGATTTCCCTGAACTAAATCAATCAACACTGAAATGATAAACATATCAATTGAGAAGTCAAATGCAGCAGGAATATAATTGGATGATATATATGATACAGCGTTAATCCATTATTTTCAGATACCCAGTAAAATTTTGTAAATTTATCTGGGAATTTAAGAATTTCATCTTTTGTTAACTACACGTACAAGTGGTTTTGCTTATTCTGTAGAACTTTTCTGAGGTTTTAATAATCATTACCCAAAAAATCAATATATGCAAATATCCCTCCCCCTTCCTACCCCCACCTCTTTTTTTTAATCTTAAAAAATTGCAAAAAACCACCCTATAACTATATTTTTGAATTCAATTTCTTTCAGGTTATATTGATGACAATAAATTCATTTGAAAATTAAAATCAATGCATTATACAACGCAGGCAACCTACAAGGAGAAAATCGAAGACATTATCTGATAATTGGCAAAACTGACAAAGTCCAAAAAGACCTCCCAAAAAAAAATTGATTTCAGAATGGAACCAAAAATAACAACACTTGTTAAGACATCTCAGGGTGATCTGACTCTCTGATGCATTCAGTTTGAATAGTGGCTTTTTAGTGTATAGGTGTATTTCTTTCATTGCAACTTTTTTTTATATCTACCATGACGTCCTTACAGTACCACAGATTTTGAAGAATTAAATTCCCTGATTCAGATACGTTTTTCCCTCCTGAAATATGCACAAGAAACCCTCAGTACGTGTATATTGTTCGTAAATTTCCATCTGTAACAGTAAAATGGTTTCAAACTGTCAAGGATTATTCTTTCTGAAATATGACTTTTATCATAGATAGTGACAGGAGACATGCATACCCGAAGAGCGAACAAATTCCAGGAAATTGCAACATCCAAGGATGCGTACAAGTATTCGTTCTATCCCCGAACAATCAAGCAGTGGAACAAGCTCCCAACAGATATTACCTCGACTCCGTCCCTACAGGGCTTAAAGGCCAAGCTGGACAGGCTGCCAACTGACCACCTAGCATTCACCATACACCAAATTGTTTTTTCCACTTTAACTTGTAAATAACAAAATTTGCCTATTCAAGAGGTTTTTAGCTGTTTTTCGACATGCGCCTCAGTATTTAATGTTCATTTAAGAGCCCTACTAAGTACAGAAAGAAGAAGAAGAAAATAATATTTCAAAACATATAACTATTATTACATATATAATTACAGTTTCATACTAAGATTTTAAAATTTAATGAAAAAGAAAGCACCTGTAAGTGGTAGTAGTCAACTTTATTGAACATGAGTTACATGTATAAAATTCCCTGGATTTCATTTATTTTTGAAATTCCTTGATTTTTCCCCGCACAGATTTTTTTTTTCTAAATATCTTCCCTCATTTTCCAGTGAGTCTGGACATCTATTGTGTGGTTTCAAAGTGTTGTTTGCCTTTGAAAATTTGTACTTAAAATACACTCTGAACTACATGTAACCGATATGTGAGGTGTGATAAATGATTTTATATCTTATTTTTCATAAGATATGAAACCAGAATTTTAAATGTGTTGGTGTAGCAGAAAAGACCCCGCTGGCAGCTAAGTAGTGAAATATAATTGCCAGAGAACTAATATTTGAAAATTCAAGAAATTTTTAATGTTCAAGGGTAATTACTCTGTCAAAAATTATCAGAACACACCATTATTTGAACATGACCTGCATTTTCCCTTAATACATCTATATAGCCAATGTCAAATTAATCCATCAATCCTTCACCGAGAAAATGAGCGGAAACTGTCATTTTCTATGTTCAAGGGCAATAACTCTGTCAAAAATTACCGAACCACACCCATATTTGAACTTGGCCTGTATCTTCCCTTGATACATCTATATACCAAATATCAATTTAATCCATCAAACCTTCAAAGAGAAAATGAGCGGTTTTAAACTGTCATTCATAAGAAATTCTCTATGTTTAAGGGCAATAACTCTGTCAAAAATTATAAAACCAAACTCATATTTGATCCTGACCTGCATCTTCCCTGAATACATCTATATACCCAATATCAATTTAATCCATCAACTCTTCAAAAAGAAAATGAGCGAAAACTTTCATTTTTAAGAAATCTTCTATGTTCAAGGACAATAACTCTGTCAAAAATTACTAGACCACACCCATATACGATCTTAACCTGCATTTTCCCTTGATACATCTGTATACCTACTATCAGTTTAATCAATCTAACCTTCAAAGAGAAAATGAGGGGGAACTCAATGATGATGGAATGAAAGAATCTGGGAATAGGGTAAAACTATATTGTGTGCAGGGTGTTCCTGCAATAGTAGACTGGTTGTCTACTGTAGGAGAGGTTGGTTGGTTGATTGATATTTTACGTCCCTTTCAACAATTTTTCAGTTATATCATGACATGGAAGCAGGAGGTAGCCAACCTCTTAAACATAGTGGTGCAACCCGGGTATCGAACCCGGATTGTCGGCACCTCAAGCCATTAGCACTTAACCACTACACCAAGCCTACCCCTCTGTAGGAGAGGTCACTTGGTTGTCCAGAGGAACCCAAAGGCCTAAGCTTTGGGTCAAGGCTTCCCTGAAGAGGGAGTAGTGTGAAAGAGACATACATGTATAAGAGAGGTTAACACCCTAGCTAGTGAGCTAGCTTTTTCTGGCTATGTGGTTATCCTCGCCCACATTTGTTGCAAAGTTAAGCAAAGTCTAGTGTGACTGTGTCTGGATGGGTGACTCCCCGTCATGTTACATATATATATATATAAATATATATATATATATATATTTATATATATATATATATATTAGCATATCTGTATAGAATGTTAGAATAAATTATGAAAGGAAAAAAATTCCAATAGATTAGATATGTCAAAAAAAGTTAAGTAACGTCGAGTGTGGCTTTGTCTGGATGGGTGACCTGCTGACACGTTTCAAATATATATAGATATATATATATATATATATATATATATATATATATATATATATATATATATGCATATCTGTAAAATGTTAGAATAAATTATGAATGGAAAAAAATCCCATAGATTAAGTATGTCAACTATACTGCTGGTCATTTCTGTAGATAATGTCCACAGAAAATGATGTCACAAGACCTTCTTTTAAATGCAGATCTGTAACATTGGACGGCAAAATCATTAACGTTCCTTCCAATCGATCAGAATGACATCAAATTACATTCTGACATTATAAATTTGGAGTGAATGTTAATCAATTTGACTTTCAATCGATGTTACAGCTCCATGGTTAGTGGAAAAAAGTATCTTTATAGTGGGATTCAAACACACAACTTCTGATCCTCAGCTGCACACATTTTGCCCAGTGTTACAGCTCAGAGAGTTACAACGCAATGGAGAGAGATGGTAAGTAACTTAAGTCTCTCTCTGTGGCACTGTAACTACACACATCACAGCAAGGGTCAATCGCAGTGTTTCACCGCAACAAGGAGGTTGATGGCGGCTATACATTGTATAACTATTCAATCTGATTAAATCCATATCTTTATTCCACTTCTCTATTTGTCCCATGGGTTGATGGCAGCTGTACATTTTATAACTAATTAACTATTCAATCTAATTAAAACTATATCTTTATTCTGCTTCTCAATTTGTCTCACTGCCGATAAAGCAATGGGGCAAATAGAGAAACAGAATAAAGATATGGTTTTAGTCAGATTGTACAACTATTAAACATACATTTAAGCATCTTAAGATCTTTTCTAATAAATGAAGTGTAACACAAGCAGTTTTACTTGAGGATTATTTGTTTCACACCATTTTTTTCCCAATTAAATGCACTATTAATTATCTAAATATATATGAGAGTCATTCTAAATTGTTTTAACAAGAGCAACACCTAGTGTGGCATAATACACCTGTCGCTTAGTTTGAAGGGGAAGATTTTGAAAGTTTGGAAACATTTCCCCCTTAAATTGTTCCATCCCCAATAGTTCATTCTGTATCCTGTCTACAAGGTTTTCTAACCAAGTAGTACTACGACCGTCACCTTTGACCTTAAAAAACAATAATCGTCTTTGTCTTAGCATGAGGAGTAGGTGTACTAAGTCTTGGCATGAGGAGTAAGTGTACCAAGTCTAACTGTCCTAGCCCCAACGGTTTTGGCTGTATCCTGCCTACAAGGGTTTCCTACCAATGCACTAAGACCTTGACCTTTGACTTTGAAAAACAATAGGCGTCTTTGTCTTGGCATGATGGGTAAGTGTACCAAGTTTAACAGTCCTAGCCCCAACGGTTTCATCTGTATCCTGCCTACAAGGGTTTCCTACCAACTAGTACTACGTCCTTGACCTTAAACGGGCTTTGACCTCTGACCTTGAAAACGATAGGTGTCTTTGCCTTGGCATGAGAAGTAAAGGTACCAAGTTTGACAATCTTAGCCCCAATGGTTTGGTCTGTATCCTATCTATAAGGTCAGACAGATGGACAATGCCATACCATAATATGTCCCATCAAAAATGGGCGTATAAAAAATCATAGATTAAATATGAGAAAAATACAGATGAGAATACATTATTAGCATTGAGCATTCATAACAACATTTCTGTAAACATTTTTTTTTCCAAATAAACATTCAAAATTACAAAACAATCAAAGGTGTGGCATATTAGAAAGGAATTCCAACTGTAGTCAAAAGCCTTTAATTTTTAACTTAACTAAAATTTGGAGGCTTAACCAATATATGAATCAGTCTTGACTTCGATTTGATGCCCATCAAAAAAATTATTATAGCCCTTCTGAATACTGATTAAAGGTACATTTTTGTACATAAAATCAACATTAAAAAACACAATTTCTCTCATGATTTCACTATTGCAAGAAGCAGTCAGATTAAAAGCATATCTATTTATTCTCATAATTCTGTATTTATTACCCGGTATACATATACGCAGTAAATACAGAAAAGATAGAAATCCTTTTAATCAGATTGTTGTCAAAGTGAACTTGAACCCTTGTCTAACAAAATCGTCAAAAGTTATATTTTTCTGTTCACTTTCTTGTTACATGTATTTTATAATACTTGCCTTTAAATCCCTAATTGTTTTTTGCACAAGATTGCATAATGCTGATAAGAAATATCACCCAAAGCAATAATTAGTTTAGGGCATATGAATTCAAATATTTAACCATGGTTTACGTGTGCAAATTTGCAGATAGTACATGTAGGGTCAAAATGGATTGTCACAATGGTGTGGTTATTCACCGCGATCGTTGCAGTGATTTGTGGTGTTCTCTTGTTAACGATAGGTCAGTTAAAGAACAAAAATCCTGGTAATTGGTAGTCAAAACTTAAAAAACACTGCGGCGATGATATGACAACTGGACAATAGCCTTTCTCTGTAGTGTAGGTGTGGAATACATGAGTCAGCTTGAGTGGTTAGAGTAAATTCATGAAATATTACCGGTAATGAGAAAAATGGTAATAATATAATAAATGTGTGATTATGTATTCAGCTATATCCTGTTATCTGCCCCGCTCTCTGTAAGTATTTTTACAATGTCTCCTTTTATTTCATATAATACTGTAAGATGGAATAAAGCAAATGGAAAATAATAAAAAGTTTGAAAACATGCTGTTTTAATCAAATAAACATCAATTGAGGAATCGCCAGATCCAACTTTAACCACGCCCATTATGTAGTTCCATTGTGACGTCATAGTTAAATTCATGTTTGACGGGCCATTTATTTATAACGTCACAATGAACAAGTGTGCCAAAATGTGTGATGTCGGGCATTTGGCGATCACTCAATTATTACATACAATATATGTATTTATATACTGTATATATTCTTGAAGTCGGACTGGTCACATGACCTAATTTGCATCATATTTGCTGGAAGATAACTCTTGGGGTTTATCATCGCTCTCTACGAAGAATCCAATATTTTGAAATCTCATTTCTGCAAACTGCCATCATATAGAATATAAAGAAGGAAAGAGAGTCATTCCTCATGAAATTCCTCAATGAATTTCAAAAGTTTTAAGAGTCATATAGCTCTTGTGCTCAAAATATAATTCAGCAAAGTTGCATTACGGTCTTTGATAAACACCAAGTTTATCCCCCAGGCCAAGTCATCTTCGGAATGTTTCGGGGATTATCTTCATATAGACTGAGACGTATATATGTCTCTGATATAGATTTTAGTGTGTCAAGCCGACTTCGAGAATACAACAGTTGAAAGCTGCGGGGCAAAAAACAGGATATTGCCATGTATTCTTAAACTTGAATGAAAGACATAAATACCTATCCATAAACACATCAAATACATTTCTATCAGCTATGAACTTCTGATGAAGTAAAGCATTAAATGATTAGAGAATGAGCTTTTTTTTCTAAAAGTTCCTCATCACAAAATTTCTCTTCTCGAGCTTTAATCTTTACATTCTGTTTGTCTTTCACTATATATTTACAAATAAACAAAAAGGAACACAATCCTCGGTCGATTTTACAACAACGTATTTTCTGTGTACAGTTCTTTCTACTAATATCAATAACATCCGGTTTGGGAGCGGTTGTTATTTATCGTTTGGATTGACGCTTTGTGCTCGAACTTTAGATAATGCAGATTTACAAATTTTCGGAGATAATAGATAAATGTATATATACAATAACCACAACCTATAAACAATACATCAATTATGCGGATTTAAACCAAGAATTAAATATATTCACGTTCCAAAAAGGAAAAAAAATGGTTTTTCCCTAGAAGTTGAAAAATTGTAACGTTTTTGTTTAGGCCATCCTAACCTCTGACATCAAATCCTTGAACTTGAAGTTAGTTTGGACTCAACACTCTCGTACGTGTAAAAGACTTTGTTCAGTATTGTGTTGTGGGTTTGCAGCGATAGCTGTTGGGCATGCATTTTGTTTCACATATTCGCAACTGAAAACTGAAATATTTTGTTTACATTGCAACGCGCTTTTAACTTAAGGCCCTTTCATGATCACGTTATCTGCGGGTCTCTTTCTGCAAAATGACGCTAGACTGCTAGAGAAAATATTTTATTATTATTATTTTTATGTAAAAAAAAACCGCTGCCATTTCCCGCAGTAAACGTGAAAGGGGTACTAACACATTGTTGTCTTGACAACCATGCCATATGATATATATCATCATAGTTAGTGCATATCCACTTAAAGCTTAGATGATAGTAAATTCCCTTGGTGAGAATAATGTAAATTTTATGTGTTTTCTTTTTCATTTTATTTATATCCTACTTCTGTGGCAAATCTAGTAGTACAAATTCTATAGTTGATCACCCAGCAGACATGCAACGTTGAATCAACGTTGAAATTTGGTTGATCCAGGTTGACGACGTTGATCAACCATATTTCAACGTTGTACAATGTTGTAAAAATCAACGTTGAAAGAAACAACGTTATATGACGTTGCATGTTTCAACCAATTACGATTATTAAAATCGCTGATTGTGAAAAATCGATGTATATATGTTTGTTTGCATATTTTTTGAAGTCCTGTTTGTATAGGAGTTAATTTCCAGTTGTTTCATTATGAAAAAACTGAATTTAATTTAACTAATTCAACAACTGTTTTGAAATCAATTATGTTCCAAATAATCTTTCATAAAGACGAAAATTGAGATTTTAAAGAATTCATTAATCAATTAAAAATTTAAATGTAAAAATGAGAATTGTGTAAACTAATTTTTGTAATAATTTTATAAGTATGAATTGCTGATTATCGCATTAAAGTATCAAAACTAAGATCGAGAGGTGGGTGACGGGGACATGCAAGAATCGCACGAATGCATACCCAGATTGTTTCTGTATTATCAACACAAACGATGTTTGTTTCCTGTTCCCACACCCTGAGATCAAATTACGCCCTCAGACAAAGGATGGTACGTGTGACGTCAGTTCGCCGCGCATTTCCCATTTCAAACTAAGATCTTGGTACAGTAACGTTGCATTGACGAAGAAGACAAGTACGTAAGTATATGTTTTCATATATTTCGTATATTTTAACACAGTATAATGTTTAAATGTTTGTATGTATAAAAATAATAACCTTATAATTGTTCCTGATTTTTTACAACACTACTTTAAAATCCTGATATAGCCCTAAGAATTGAAATTTGCTAGTTCTTTTCAGTTCAAATTAAGCAAATACAGCTGCCATTTTCATGCAACAACTATATAGATTAAGGTGTACAATAAAAAGATTGATCTTAAATGTTTTAATCATTTCAGATTAATTATCATACATCCTTTTAGCTTTATAAACATGGTTTGTACAGATAAAGTTTATCAAAGGAATTTTAATCAATTATGCAAAGAAAGTATATTATAATATCATCACCATGTATGTGATAAATTGTCAACACGAATATGACAGAGGGACAGAGGAAGAGGTGCATGTGTAGAATGTAGATTTTGAATGATTATATTGGAATGTGAATTCTTCAAATGTTACATGTGCCGGGGAAACAACTGCTTATCAACCTGACCATCCGCATTTTCAATGAGTATTTATAGCTTACTCGCGTGAAAACCTTGTGGTAATTACATAATCACCCAGCGGTCAGTTCTCCTGCACCACTATGTCCATGCTACACATGCATTACAAACTCAGTTGAAAGCCCGCAGGCTTTAGATCCTTTCTCTCTCTCTCTCTCTCTCTCTCTCTCTCTCTCTCTCTCTCTCTTATGTTCTAGACTTCACGCTGATTCCAAACGAATAAACAGAGCATTGTGAGACTATAATTAATAACATGTCGATTTTCAGAAATGTTTTAATTTATATTATTTTATCAATGGCGCGAATCGAGACGGTGAACGAGGGGATCAGACTTTGCTTTGATTTTGTTTGTTTCTTTTGTTTTGTTTTTCAAAGTAGGAATGCTAGACAGATTGAATTAGAGGGTGGATGCTGAATTTACTTAGCCATCGTTGATGTATAGGCGTTTTTGATGGGAAAGGGGGATTTACTAAAATTCGGGTGTGGGAGGGGGGCATTTTGCGAAGTTTATGATTGTACTGTATTAATAGTAATGTAAATTAACTTTTAGCCTTGCGACTCACCAGCATGTTTACAAACATGATAACACCATAAAGTATAACGCAAAATTCTACAGTCCGTACATAATTATACCTGCATAATTATTCCAGCTATATATTAATCAATTTATTATTGGTTTTTTTTTTTTGCAATGTCCAAAATGGAAGGCACATGTATTGTGCATGAAAAGAGGGGGGGGGGGGTATCCGAACCCCCTGGATCAAAGCCAGTTGTTAGGCTACTGATTCAGCGTAATAATCAATACATTGCTTCATCAGATATCGATATAATGGAGATTTAAAAAAAAAAAAAGGAGGAGGGAGGGGGCCACTGACTTTATGGTACCTTGAGACACTCTCAGTGTTTTGTGTATAACTTTCTGTTATTAGAGATAATGACCTATCTAAGACGTTGGAGACGCTATTCAGCTCATGTGGATGCACTTGCCCTATATAGAACTAGAAGTGATGACGAGGTGCAGTCTGCAGAAGATGAGTCTTTTTCAAAACCCAGATTTATCAAGTTGTAAAAGGTAAAATGTGAAAAATTTAAACATTCAAAGATACTAATGATAAAATTTCATCGAATACAATACATATTATTATGATATTATAAGTCGTTATTGTTTGCTTTATGATTTCCATTTGATAAGATGAGATTTCGCATATATGACGGATAAAAAAGAACGTCTGTGGTAAATATTTGAGTTATTAGTTATGCTTAAGGTAATACTAGTATCAAGTCTAACAATTTTAACTTTTGATCTTTTAGATGTTGCTCTGCAAGCCCATACGAATTTATCTGAGGCAGAATTTAACAAAGAACTCAGTAACTTTTTGAAATATGCCCCAGAAGGTACTGGAGGTAGGGGAAGACGAGGCAGGCATCAGTAATAGTTTATAGATATAGAACTTAAAATGTTAAAGCATGCTGTAGATTATTATATAATACTGTATCATTTTAAACAAAATTAAATTGTATAAAGTGAAATATTATGTTTGTTTTGTTTTGATGGTTTTTTTTAAAATATCTGTTTGGATGAAAGTAGATAAGGACCTGTGTCACTTTAAGGGCAAATGAATGTCCAATGCCACACTGGTTCTGGCTTTTTAGCTATTACTAGTATATATTTTAGAAAAATTCACCGGACAGCCACTAGCAGTAGGTTTGCTCCATAACTTAAAATTGACAGCATGTTGTTTGTTGTCAGTGAAGAAACTTTCTCTTGCACAGAGGTCCAATGGAGTTTTAAAATTTCAGGGATCGATATGTTTTCAGCCATTTGTATGTTCAGTCCACAGGTGCCCGTAGACAAGCGAATATTCAGTTTGTTGAAAAGCAAGTATTCATGCAGTTTGTCAGTTGTTTATTTCAGATTCTGGAGGAATGGCTGAATACTTGCTTGTAAACAGATTTTTGCTTGTCTACGGGCGCCTGTGGTTCAGTCATGCAAAAGGAATAGAGCAACTAATATTCAACCATAAACAAAATTGAGACTTCGACGTTGACACAACTTTCATTTTAAACCTTATTTCAACGTTGAAACAACGTTGAGACTTCCACATTGAAACAACGTTGAGACTTCCACGTTGAACCAACGTTAAAACATCAACGTTGAAACAACGTTGAGACTTCAACGTTGACACAACTTTCATTTTAAACCATATTTCAACGTTGATTCAACGTTGAAGTTCAACGTTGATTCAACGTTTATTCAACGTTGAAATGCCTGCTGGGCATCTTTGCCATGACAGTCATTTGACAGACTTCAGGCCATACATGTATGCATAATAATAATATAAAGATTTGTTCTTCTATAGCAATTTTGTACAAATTTTGAGAGGAGATACTAGTAACAGTGAGTGTGAGTAGTGTTGAGAGATCAGTGAGAAGTATACCTTTCTTTATAAGGGAAATCTCAAGTATTTGTAACTACTAGAAAATATTTAATACACACTCACTATAAAAAAGAAATACACAATATATGAATAACTTATAAAAAATAAAGATTCCAAATGAAAGGTATAGTAGAGAAAATAATACTAAGTGAGCAACCATTTGATTTTCATAGGGGGTGGGAGGAGGAAGAGTCTTTTGTGAGCTGGAATTTTTTTCTGCCCGTTTTTAGAGCCATAAAATTGAGTATGAAAAAATTTCAGCAGCCCTTTCGGCTGCATCCAATTAAAGTTATCATGTATACATATAAATTTCAGCTGCCTTTCAGGCCACTACCATCTATAGTATACCTCAATTTTCAATAACCCCCATCCAGATTGTTATTTTTTTTTTTGCTGGCCCTTTGCAATGGAAAATATACCTTTCCTACATTGTAATTTAAGCCAGATTAATATTTTTACACAGTTATTTCCGAAATGGAGGAAAGAGGGCAAACATATATATATAATTTCTAGTAGGAGACAGTGGAGTAGCTAGCTTAAAATCTTGTGTTCTCAAAAAACAAAAAATTAAATCAAAAGCAAAAAAGCAGGAGCTGTGGGGCAACCATAAAGCCCCAAGTTTGTCTAGGGTGAATCCCTGGTAAGGGAGGGGATCAGAGTGAGGAACTGAAACTCCTTGAAACCTCAGCGATTTTAGAATTTTTATAGAAACAAATTCCATACAAACAATGCAAACTGTAAAATTTTACAAGAACTGCATATACATTCAAATACATTGTGTAAATGTAAATATCGATTATAGTAGGCCTATGCACTACAGATTTGTGTGTATATATTGGAGTTTTTGGCACAAATAGCAGTATACTCATTTGAGTATATGTCTGACATGTCAGTATTTTTAGACAAAAACTACACAGTGACACTCTTAATGTAAAATGCTATATAAACATAACTGGAGAAAATTCTATTCAATTCATGCAAAGTTTACTCTAAAATTTCAAGAAAACACTTGAGCACCCAAGTGGTAGCTTTATATAGCCTTACATCAAGGACTGAATGCTGTTTGAAAAATTTTGCACCCCCAAAAATATCACATCTTTAATCCACCTTTGGGGACTGATGTTTTGATAGGCAAAGTCATCACTGTTCCCGCAAAATGACATATGAAACAATCAGTATCTTATTATGACATCAAAAATTTTACGAAATGTAACTATTTGCCATTCAAAACGTCAGTTCCGCAGTTAACGTGAAAGGGTCTATACATTTTTAGAGTATCTCCATTTTGCATAGGTGTTATCACCTATTTGATCACCTATTCGATTCATATATATGTAGATGAAATGATATGTGAAACTGAATTTGAATAGGTGATAAAACCTATTTTAATAGGTGAGATCTCTTATTTGAATAGATGATATCACCTACGGTATTCAAATTAGTGTTATAATCAGTGCAAACCTACCGGGTACCAAACTGAATAATATCACCTTTTCTAATTCTGATATCATAAGTCATTTCAATAGGTGCATGATATCACCTTTTTGAAAGGGTAATATAACATACATTTCATGTAGTCAGTGTTAATCAAAGAAAGATAACTGTTATTTGTTAATAAGCTATTAGTGTATCTTTCACTGCAACAGGCGTAAAAACCCAGTTTTGAGTTTTTTTGTCACATCCTATTCCAATAGCATGAGTAGATGATAATTGGATAAGGTGATATCACCCATTGAACTGAATAGTTACCAGTAATATCTAGGTGATATTACTTATTCAGTTGGAATAGGTGATATCACTGATTGGAAAAGGTGAAATAGCTGATATCACCTATTCACTTATTTTGGTAGTTGATATTGTATGTTGGAATAAAAAGGGTGATTGCACCTGTTCAGTGGTGAAGTACGTGATATAAATTTTGTATTCAAATAATGAATCATCTGTTGTTATGTGGCTATGCTACTCACAACAATATTATCATTGCGGACGTTCAATGACCATAGGTCTGGGAAGAATAAGGCATCTCCTCTTGATACCCCATATGAGTGGGTATACAATTTCTATATCACTTCCTGCAATTTTAAACCAGTTTCCATAGAATTGATTGCCGTCACAATGGTTTGGCGTCAGATACATGCTCATATCATGGGAAATGACTCTGTATAACAAAGAGCCCCTAAAGGTAACTTGAATTTCAAAACTGCTCAATTAATGAGAATGTGTCAGAAACCACTTATTGAAAATAATTATAAAATAATATACATTTATTATATTATATACTATGAAGTTAAAACAAAAGCTTCAAATAGACCCACCGGTATATCATTCACCGGAGCACTTTGACACCACCCTTCCACCGCTCTTTTCAGATTTTATTTATCTAGAAAATAAAAAAAAAATTTAAAAAAACCAAAAAGATATTTTTTCATTTCAATTCCTCACAAAGACATCATTTATTTCCTTATGATCTACCTAATGAAATTCACAAAATTAAAGCATATGTGAAATACTTTTTAGTTTTGGGATCCAAGTTTTGTGGTTTTTGTTATTGCTTGCACACAAATTTAATATTTTCCACAAATTATACATGTATTATCACAGATGTTAATCAGTTTCATAAGTTTCAAATAAGTTTCAAACTAAACATATATACCTCCATCTGCTAGGGAAGGTCATTCATGCATGTCAATCACAGACATAAATGCAAAGCAGGGAATTGATTGACCATGAGCTTACATAGGGTATATTCTGTGCTGGTAAGTCAGAGTATATTCTGTACTGGTAAGTCAGGGTATATTCTGTGCCAGCAAGTCAGAGTATATTATGTACCAGTAAGTGAGGGTATATTCTGTAAAGGTTAAAGCCAAGGTTTATTCTGTGCCCATCAGTCAGGGTATATTCTGTACCAGTAAGTCAGGGTATATTCTGTGCTGGTAAGTCAGAGATCAATATTTTGTACCGGTAAGTCAGGGTAATATTTTGTACCGGTAAGTCAGGGTATATTCTGTACCAGTAAGTTAGGGTATATTCTGTACCAGTAAGTCAGGGTATATTCTGTGCTGGTAAGTCAGAGAATATTCAGTACCGGTAAGTCAGAGTATATTCTGTACCAGTAATTCAGAGTATATTCTGTGTAGGTAAGTCAGAGTACATTTTGTGCTGGTAATTTAAGTTAGGGTATATTCTGTACCGGTATGTCAGGGTATGTTCTGTACCAGTAAGTCAGAGTATATTTATTGCTGGTAAGTCAGGGTATATTCTGTACCGGTAAATCAGAGTATATTTTTTGCCGGTAAGTCAGGGTATATTCTGTACCGGTAAGTCAGGGTATATTCTGTACTGGTTAGTCAGAGTACATTCTGTACCGGTAAGTCAGGGTATATTCTGTACTGGTTAGTCAGAGTACATTCTGTACCGGTAAGTCGGAGTATATTCTGTGCTGGTAAGTCAGGGTATATTCTGTACTGGTTATAATCAGGGTATATATTCTGTACCGGCAAGTCAGATTATATCCTGTGCGGGTAAGTCAGGGTATATTCTGTACTGGTTATTCAGGGTATATTCTGTACCAGTAAGTCAGAGTATATTCTGTACCAGTAAGTCAGAGTATATTCTGTGCCGGTAAGTCAGAGTATATTCTGTACTGGTAAGTCACTTCTGTGCCAATAGGTCAGGGTATATTGATCTGTACCATTCAGTAAGTCATTGTCAAATAATCAATTGCCCAAGCCAAGGCTACAAAATGACCATTGTTTGGCAAAATGAATTGAGTAGGGCAGTTCAAGTTATGATCAATTCAAATCACTGTTATTATTTATTCTGCATCAGGAGTGTTATGTAAATGGGAAATTATTAATTTTTTTTCCATCAGAGGTGCTTTCCACAAAATTGTAAACCCATGCACCCATATTTTGCAGTATAAAACCATGAAAATAATGTGACCTCACAAAACTAAAGTATTTCCCAGCAAGCACCTACAAGAAGAAAATCATAAGAAAGAACCTGAAAATTTGCAAAAGATGACAATGTTTGAAATGATCTGCCTGCCCAGGAAACAGCAATACTAGCAAGGAACCATGAATACTTCATGATGCAAAGTTTTATCCAATTTATTCCTTTAGCTTTGAAATGAAAGTTCTTAAAATCACTGTTGCATTCCAGTTCTTTACAATAACATTTATTAAACTGATCAAAAACCAGAAATAAATGCATTATAAGTAATCTATAACGAGAAAATATTATGAAAATGTGCAAAAATTACAAAATCTGGAAAGACATAAAAAAGAAGTATAAAATGCACTCTAGATCACTCTGATGCATTCAGTTGGTTGATCTATGCAGTTAGTCTGAAGCAGCTTTTCATAAAAAGGATTCCTTTTGTGACCTGTGCTGCCCAATCTTGGATCCACCTCTTGATTGATTTGGTCGAAAAACATCAATATCTGCAGGAGACCTTGAGTATTTCCTCCCTATCAAGTTTCATCAGAATCCCTTCTGTAGTTTCGAAGAAGCTTGAATTGTAATTGTTAGCAGACTGATTGCTGATGGACAGATAACAGGAGGGGATGGGGAGACAGACACAGCACCATGCTCAGTTCGCATTTTGACTTACCCACTGACTATGAGTCAATATAAAATACAAGTTGATGACAACCTATATACATTCAAAGCTATAGTGATTTGGGTTGAAGTTCATGGAATGGCTTATAAGATACGTTTCTGCAGTTTGTCTAAAAAACTTGTTTTGAGATTCATGAATCTCTACAAGAAAACTAATGATTTTCCTTTCTTTGACGTTACTCAGTTTTATTTATAAGCATGTATTGATATAATGGAAAAATTAGGTTTCTGGGCACAAACATCAATACATGTAAATTAAAACATATATAATATCATGTATTAAAGGCAAACTTCATTATTTATAGAACATTCAAGATGGGCTCCATAGTAGGGAAGGCCATGGATGAAAATATGAAGAAGCAACAAGAATTCATGTTGAAAATGAATCAAATTACGGTATGTACAGCTACATTTTATATATACATGTATTTAGAATTACATCAAAAGATACATCAAAGAGTACTTTAAATGTTTAAGTCATTGATACAAATGTAGAAAGAACTTGGCAAATACCAAGTTGATATTTGTTCTGGAAACAATGGATAAAGCTTTACCGGTAAATGGTTTTTATTGATCAGATCTCTATAGGAATGATAGTAAGCCATTCACATACATACATAACTGAACACTGATTTTCATTTAAATTCTGAAGCTGGCATGGCCTAGTGGTATGGCGTCGGACTCCTGATCGGGAGGCCTGGTTCGAGTCCCACTCTGGTCATGCCAGTGTCATGTCTTTTGGATGAGACAGTAAAAACCCAGGCCCAGTGTTGTGGTATGCATGGCACGTTAAAGATCCCTCACTGCTTCGGGTAGGTCCTTTGCAAAGGTCAAAATTTGTATGCCCTGCATCAGGCAGATGCCGTCACCATATACATGAAATATTCGTGGTGTGACGTAAAACAAAAATCAATCAATCAGTCATTTAAATTCCGCTTTATAGTAATACATGTAATTATTTCATATCCAGTATGTTAATTTTTAGATGGAGCGTCAAATACAGATGCAGAACCAAATGCGAGAAAGACAAATGGCATTAATGGTAGCGAGAAGTCGAGACTTAGTCATGTGGTTTGGTAGTTTCTATGCTTTAGCATCAGTCATGGGCATAGCAGGGTAAGAGTCAGTACAGTGTATAGTGAAGTAATGATTAGGAATGATTGAAGTATGTATAGTGCTGGTCAATTTTATGCAATACAAGGGTATTAAGCTATACTTAAATAGGTTTGTCACATGGTTTAAACTCGGCTATTAGTTTGACAAAAGGTGAGCAGGTCTTGTGGACATTTATTTTTATTTTCTTTTTTTTTGTGTAGTACCACAAGTTGTATACATGTATATCAAATAAAGATACCAGGACTTGCTAGCGTGTTAATGCGATTATATTTATGAAGTCGTTAGATTTGTGATTCAAAGTCTTGGTTACTGAGGTTAAAATGCTATTTTCCATGATGTATCATGTTTGCCAAATTTGAATTTGAATCTGTTAGGGAAGTTATGCCATTCACTTGTGCAGGAAGGCAAAATATCCTAAGCAACAAAATCTGATACTGAGAAGTAGCTTCTTCCATCACATTACTCAGCAGATTTTCATTGAAGCCATACATCTATGATGAATTGTTGTTTTTGTTTTTGCTTTGCAGAGCTATGAAATTGAAGAAACCTGGACCAATAGTGCCTCTTGTGCCATTAACATTTATCTTTTTATACCAAGCCGATATGGCTTATGGAGACAAGTTAGAGAGAATGAGAGGTAAATTTCAATGCTATCGTATGGCAGTCACAAGAACTTGACAGTTGATGTAGCTCATTTGCTAGTTTGCATGACCTGTATCAGAGATGTCCCAGGATTAAGAGTCTTCAAGGTTCCTGTGTCATGCTAGATGTTGCTGTGACTTGGATGTAAATTGTTTCTTGACATTGTTTTCAATAATTTTGGATACGCTTGGACATTTTATGTTACGTGCTGTCCATTTGTCAGGGATCAAGTTAATCCAGATGTCAGTAACATGCATTTAGTGTTTAAATTTTCCCTTAAAAAGTGCAAGAGTAAGTTTGCATTTCAGTAAGATTGGTATATTGTGGTCCACTTCATGGATTAAATAAAATCATGCTTCCATTTTTGTTGTATGCCCACATTAAAATGTGGATGTAGTATGCTATACTGCTGTCATCCGTCTGTCTGTCCATACAATCTTGTCCACTCTTTTACTTCTTAAACCAGGACAGGTAGATTTTTTTCATGCTGGTATATGAAATGGTCTAACTTGAAGTTGTGCACCTGGGTTTTAATCTTTGGTCTGGCCCCTGGGGTTGGGAAAAATGGGTGGATAAAAAAAAACTGTCCTCACTTTTTCTCCTTAACCAAGACAGATCCAGATGATTTCATGGTGGCATATGAAAGGTCCGACTTGATCAAAGGTGTGAATCTGTGTTTCAAACTGGGGGTCTGGCCCCTGAGGTAGGGAATAATGGACGTGAACAAAAAAATTTTCAGTACTTCTTCTCTATCAGTGAAAGATTCATAACTTCAGCAGATGATTTGGTGGTAGTGTATGAAATGGTCTAGTTTGAAGTTGTGCGTCTGGGTCTTATACTTTGGTCTGGCCCCTTAGGAAGGGATTCATGTAAACATGCAGGCATATCATATACATATTTAGCAGTGCCCCATTTTTATGGATACAGGTATTTCTCTGAAATTAAGTCACAACCTTCCCCTCAGAAAAATACAAGTACAGCTGTATTTTAGCTGAATTATTGATAGTTATTGCACTAAAATTTAGTTACAACCTACCTCTCAAAGAAGTACAGATTCAATTCACACGTCATTTGGAGTGGTGCACCATGGCCTTTATTAGGAATAAAAGTAGGTCGAACATTTTTCCTGGCTTTTTTCATTATGAATACAGATATTGTCCCAAAATTTAGCTGCAACCCTCCTCTGGGAAATGCAGACTCAGGTACGGGTTTTAGAAATAATGGAGCACCATGACCTATTTTATGGTTAAAAGTACATGTAGTAGAAAGTTTTCAGGACTTAACCTCATTGCTTTAATTTACAACTTTTAGGCCAAGAATAGGTCAAAGTTTTCCAGACTTTTTTTTTTCTTTATTGATACAGGTATTGCATGACCTAATTTGACAAGTATTTGCCATATGTAGTAATTTATCACCTTGAAATGAAACAAAATATAATGCAATCAAGGTCGGTGTTGCTCTTCTTTAGTTAACGGTATGTTGCTACATGGAAGCAGGAGGTAATCAATCTCTTAAACATATAGGTGCAATCAGAAATCAAAACCTGCACCAAGCCTGTCCCTTGTTGGTATGCAAGCGATTCTTCACTGCTTTGGGTGTGTCCATTACATAAATTTAAAAATGTGCATTGTATCAGGAATATGATGTCACCCAGTAAGTCAGTAATTTTAAGCAGATGGTGACACACAGGAAGATAAAAATAAAGGAAATCACTATGGTCATGTACATTCGACTAAGTATGAAAATATTTAAAAGCCAGTTCAAAAGTTGAATTTGAATTAAAAAGTAAAATCTACTGTAAATGACTCTTTTAATGTTTATTTATTTACAGTATAGACGTCAGACTTGATAAACAAGAAGATTAAAGTGCTCTGTTCACAAAGCACTGCAGTGATTGATATTTATTCTTACTTCAAGTAGTTTGTGACTGCTTTGTTTACTATCTTTTATCAATGTCGGGTAATCCCACTTTGTTTCTGTATTTGTATATTCCTGTTACATTTAGTCGTCTGGATTTTATAATTTTTTTGGATTTCGAGATGGCTGCTACTACAGTACTTGTGGCCAGTATGTTTATGTATAGAGATCATTTGTCTGTCTTATCATGAGATAAGCCATACACTACATGTACTCAACCATGTGTGATATTAGTAGTAGAATCCTCTGTACAAGATACAATCTCATGACCCTTGATGAACTTAGGTGCCTGTAGACTAGCAAGTTTGTCATTTGTTTACTTGGAGATCACCCCTAAACACTTCTTTTAATACACAGTGAAATGTTTAGGGGAGGCACCTATGAACAGATTAATAAATAAATAATTGTCAGTAGATAAATTATCATAGTCTTGTTCTAATGTATTTACTCAGCATACTAAGCAAATACTTTTGTTTAAACACATAATGTAAAATTTTAAGTCTACGGTAATTTATATTTGTACAGAGGAAGCTGACCGCATCCTTGACAACGAGATGGGTTTAATAGATCTGCCACATGGATTACCGAGTTTTGCTTCTATAGAGAACGGCCGTATGAAACAGAAGAATACTGAGAGAGTTCAGCATGTCAATGATCTATATTTATAGCAACCGACCGTTGAAATAAATGATTAACTGTTAACAGCAGAAATTTTGTAATGAAGTGAAATTGTCACACTTGATATATTTACGCAATTGTTGATCAATGACCAAACACAGAGCTCTTTTTTGATACAACTTTTATTTATGAAGAATTAAAAATAACAAGAACAAAAGTTTGTTAACAGTATATAAACGACAAATGTAAGGCAGCAGACATACATTAATGATTTAAGGTTCATTTCCCTCTGTGATTATAAATATGAAATGCTTTTAAAATAACATATACATTAAACATTCTCTTCCTTAAATATGTAGCTTTATGTAATAAATACTGAAGAATTTTGTACATCAATAATTGTTTCTTTGTTGTTTGATGCTGTTCCATCATTATTTCCCCTGGAGTATCCAAATATTTCCTGTGGGAGGCCACAGAGGATATAAGTGCAGCAATTTTGAAAAATTGGCAACAGCAGCTTTATCCAATGCAGTGAAATACTTTTTATTCTTGGGTATCCAATTTTTATGATTGCTTGCACTACCCTTATATATTGATGCAAAGTCAATACACATACTGGTGGAGTATATATTTCTGAACAATAGATAATTCCAAACAATTTTACAGTTGAGTAAATCAGATAAAATATTGATATATTTGAAAAGCATGTCTAGAAAATGATGTTTTTTATCAATACAATATTTTTTTTTTCATTTTCATGGATTTTACAGGGGATCATTAAACAATTTCAGCATCAGATTAAATGCCACTTATGGAAAGAAGGTCCCTTCCAATAACACACATAAACCTCTTTAATGTGAAATTTGCAAAATGTTTAAAAGATTTTTTAAATGAACCTATAATACAAACAAGTTTAAATTTCAGTTCAAAAATGCCATCAAAAAGTCTGACTGTTCAGAAATACATTTTGTAAATTTGCCAAAGAATATTGATGTTTCAAAGCAATAGAAAATTTATTTCTATTTCTGTTTTTTATTTGAAAAATTAATATATGATCAACTGTATCCAATGTAAATCATTATTTGTACAAATTTTGATGATTAAAGACGATATAGTCTGAAAATCTCTAAAATCGTTCGGAAATGTCCACTTGACCAGTATTACTCACATACATGATAGCTCTGAGCATTTCTAACCTCACTTTTCACAACCACTAATCTTTGCTTTAACATCAAGATCCAACCTGCACAATCTTGCCAGGTACATATTTTAAGATTATTTAAAAAGATCAAGCTACATGCAAAATCATGTGTTCACTGGGCATGAAATCAAAGTCAAGATCATCAAATTTTGCATCTGTTGAGAAGAACTTAACAATATCTACAAACCTACCCAGTTTGACAGAAGTATCATTAATGTTATGCAAGAAATCAAGATAAATGCAATATGTTGACACCAGACATTGACAATCCATAGGCTCTGCACTGATTTGCAATCTGGACAACAGTGACCAATGTAGGGTGAAATGAATTAAGCAGGATGTTAAATCAATGCTATTCAGAATTAATACATCTTGTAACAGTCTCTTGGTCCATTGTATAAATGGATGTCACCTGAACGAACATTATATCTTATATTCTGATTATAACGGTTGTCCATGAAATTACAAACCGGCAGTTTTTGGTAAACACAAATTGGAACCCACCAAAGGCGTTCACAGTAACACATCACACTGTATTATCAAGGTGACTTAACAGGGATGTTTCCTCATCCATCGTTTCCATTGATAAATGAATGTGATGCATTTATCAATTCATTACTGACATCAGCTTCTTCAACACCATCGACAAGTTGTTTGATATAAGCCCGATAGCTGTGGAGTCTCGATGCTGGCCAGGATTTAAAGTTGATGTTAAGCCGTTCATGGGCGATAAGCATAGTAGACAGGTAGTCCTTTGGTCTCTGGACGGATATGACCTATATCAAAATTATAAAAGACTTTCAGCCCTCTGCATTGTTTTCAACATCAAGGTATCTTTTTATTAGACATATACATATAGAGAGAGTAATGCTAGACCTGGATTATTTCACCAATGTGGTCTAGTCCCACATGTCAGACCCAAGCATAACACTTGGATCTGAGTTCCTCCAATAACGAGAACCAATGGTAATCAAAAAATGTAAAACTTTTATTAGTAGAATATTTTACTCCCAATTCGATTTGTCTATCACTTCTTTACATCAAAAACTATCATGCTTTCATAACAAAAAGTCTGATAAAAGGCTGGTTGCTAGTGATTTTAAACAGCCTTTAGCCAAATATCCCAAAAATTTAATTATAGCTGATTGTACTACATTACTATTCTTTAAGTTTTTATTTAGTGATAACTACAAGATAAATTTCGAATCCGATACTTCTGTCAGAGAAAATTCTGAAAGAAAAAGAATATCTGAATGAGTTAAAAGTTGAAATTAAAGCATAGAAAATATATGCATAGGATTAATGATATACAAAATGACAAACAATATTTCCAGCTTGTGTATTTCATAAAAAGCACCTTAAAAATCAGTGGATCAGCTACAAATTCCTAGGAATGAAATTAACATCCCCAGCGCACATGACCTACAAGGTAGTCTTTGAACAGTGTTTATTACATATTGCGTCACTATCACCTGCCTAGCCGAGGCATTGATTGGCTATAGGAAATAACGGTTTCAATAACTGAAATGTCACCAGAACATGACCTCTTATGGGGTTTCGCCAGATCTTTATCCAAAATGGGATAAACAGAGAAGCGGAATGAAGGCGTCAAAAGTTCATCAAACTTGATGTCATTTAAAAGGGCTATATTAGTTGAGTACACGTGTCAAATATGAAGTCTCTATCCCTCACGGTTCAAAAGCTATAGCCAAGGTTAAAGTTGATAACAGATAAACAGACAGGACAAAAACAATATTCCCCCGACCTATCGATCTGGGGGCATAAAAAATCGAAGACCCATAACTCTTTACCGACAAAGGGGATATTTTCAAAATGAAAAGGCATCTTCATTTTATTTTATTCAAAATCCAAAGGCATCTTCTTTTATTCTAACAGAGTATTCTGTATAAGTTTTACCAAAATCCATTCACAAATACTAAAGTTATTATACCCTATAGGAACTGTCATTATTCTATCTATGACAAACGAGAGTATCAGTGAAACTGAAAGGCAGTTATACTTATAATGCAGGAAACTGATGACTCAATTCATATACAAAACATCGGTAAAACTGATGGATGCTCCAAGAAGCACAACAATACTGAAGGCAGTGAATGACTCAATACATAGAAAATTACTGTATTAATTGATGACGATTTCAAATTTCAATGTATGATATGTATATCCAATTAAGTCAAGTGATCACAGTATCTTAAACTTAAATGAGTAAGTTTGATCTTGATTAGTTATGAAATAAAACTTTTTATCATGACCTTGACCTTTCCGAAATGACCTTTTCCAACAGCCCTTAATCTAAATAACATTTTGGTGAAGTACGATTAAGGTGTAGGAGATATAAGTACTTCATGATATTTTAAGTGATACCCGGTAGTTAATAAGTGACCTTGACCCTTCAGAAATGACCTTGAGTGACTTTTATCCAAAAGCTCTTAACCTGAATAACATTTTGTTGAAGTATGATCAAATTCTGATGAAAGGTATAGGAGATATGAACTCTGACAGATAGACAAACTGTAAAATCCTAGAAATTTTATAAGTTCAAGGCCAAAACTCTGGCAAAACCACATCAATCGAACCAAAATACGAGGTGGTACTTACCCTTATTGATATAAAGTTATATGCCTAGTTTCAATCCAATACCTAGAAAAAATGTCCAGGAAATTGTAAAATCCTGAAAATTTTCTAAGTTCAAGGGCCATAACTAATAAAATCAAGTTAATCATACTGAAATGCAAACTGGTACCTACCCTCATTGATGTAAAGTTATGTGCCAAGTTTCAATCCAATACATTAAAAGACTGCAGTACAAGTCTGGAAAACATACCCTCCCACGGAAGTACGGACAACATCATAACATAATACGCCCTGTCTGTGGCAGGCATATAAAAATCAAAGTCCCGTAACTCCGTAACAAGAAAACATATTTTTTTTCCCCAAAATTAAAAAACTTTTCCCTCTGCATTATTTAAGCATTTGGTATAAGTTTCATGACAAGAGCAACGCCTAGCGTGGCATAATACGCCTGTCGCTTAATTCGGACAGGATCAATTTGCATTTGGCATGATTTTCATGAAAAACATCTGATGATTACCAAAGTTAATTGCGTCTCAAGCCAAGTACCTAATCCAATACGCCACACCAGCTTATGGATGTATAAAAATTAATACTGCTTAAAAATTATGGTACTTGTAATTATATTTGGATAGGAATTAATTTGTGGTAGGGTGGAGTGATCATACACTACCACATTATAATGGTAATATATTAGGTGTGATGAGTAATATACAAATGAGACCTACCAATTTTAAAATCATGTCAGCCAGAACGACCCCGTTGTCAGCAAAATACATAAATGTGACAAGTATATGACTGAGGATTGTCTTCCATAATGAACTGACATCCGTCATGACTGGATAGATGGGAGATATAGCACGCATGATGTCAGCCTTCCTCAGTACAGCTAAGGACATAAGTTGGCGTAGCCTACTCACAACAGAACGTAACAGCTCCTGAAAATGAAACACCAAAGATTTGTTGATATTTGTTTTACCATAACAAGGTATTCATTGTAAAATGCCAAAATCATTCTAAACTGTAATATTAGGGATTCTGTATTAAATCTTAAACAATATATATATTAAATAATAAATATTTTTGGTAATAATGTTGATTCTATAGCACATCCATAAATGCATTTACCGGTAAGTTGATTTTTCTAGACCAGAAGTGAGATTGGTCCAGTTTTAATGTACTAGATTTCTTATCTGAGGGCCCCTCATTCAAGCCCTGGCAGCTACTGCAAAGGATTTTTCTGAACATGATTTAAAATCTGCTGCCTGCTTATGTGTCTTTTAGATGAGACAGCATAAACTGTGGCCCAAACTCAGGATAAATATTGGTATGTTAAAGATTCTTCACTGCATTGAATGAGGTTGTATAAAATTGAAAAGCCGTTACGGCCTAGTGGTATCGCGCTCGCTTTCTGATCAGAAGGCCAGGTTCGAGTCATGCTCTGGTCATGCTGGTGTCCTGTCTTCTGGATGAGACAGTAAAAAACCGAGGCCGAGTGTCATGGGTATGCATGGCACATTAAAGATCCCTCACTACTTCAGGTTGAGTTCGTTGCAAAGGTAAAAATTTGTATGCCCTGCATCAGGCAGATGAGGTCACCATATCGTGAAATATTATTCATATGACATTAAACAAATATCAATCAATCAATCAATATATAAAATCGAGACCCCATGTCACAATAAATAGATCCTTCACTACTTCCAGTGGGTCCATTGTCCAATTATGGTAAACAGACAATTTCTGAAGAGTCTTTAAAAGTTTTACTCAAATGCTTGATAATGCAAATTTTTTTTTCTGTTCCCTGAAGCTTGAATTATCATGAATGCACAAGAAAAATGTTAATTGTCTACTTCTTACATGTCATATCTTAGATGTTCTGATTAATGAATTCATGCTAGATTTCAAGCTTTGGCGAAAAGCATTCTTACTTTTAATTTTTTGTTAAATTATTTTCATTTGATGTACAGAATTAAACATAAAATTTACTCAAATCAAATTAGGTTCAATATTTGACATTTAAATTGTTTCATTCTTTGGCATAAATCATGCTCCGACACTTGTGTTTGTATATTCCATGTCTTGGAGCTTGGATATTTATTACTGAAATATGTTATTTTACCAACAATTAAGTCAGGTAGCAATTAATGTCACTTTGATTTAATTCCGGCTTTACATATATTCACATTAATTGTTTCATGTCGGCTGGTTTTTCTGAATAAATTATCGTTTGTCATGTTTAACTGTTTCTTACCCTCCACAGTAATTTTCATAGGACTACACATAGGCTGAATCTACCTATCATTTTCACTTATGAAGAAGACTATTTAAAATAAACTTTGAAAATTACTTCAGAGCATTGTTTTATTTACAGGTAAGAAACTAACTAATTTTTGTAAAGATTTTTGACTAAAGAGAAAGTTAAATTTCAAGGTTTAGTCTTGTTGGCTCTTTATCTCTCGAATAGCTTATTTCCGCATATTAAAATTCTTTAAAAAATGTTAAATTGTAATATTTATCTAATTTCTTGAATTTCCTTGCTCGTTTCATTATTACATGTATCAGTATCTATCATGTGTAGATATGATAATTACAGATATCTGTATACCCTGTATAACTTATGTTTTATATATAGTTAGTTATCATTTACTGAATGTATGACATTGTGGTCAAATGTTTGAAATCTCTAATATTGTCAATGATTAACGACTGTATTACAGCCTTTGTCACAGTACACCTTGTTTTACTTCATTGTTTATAATCGTTTATTGAACAATTACAATAACGTATTTCCTTCTTAATAATGTAATGACTTATGAAAAAGACAGTTTAAAATAAACTGCAAAATTTAATTCAGAGCATTGTTTTATCTACAGAAATTTTGTTATCGTACACGTCCACACCCCACAAGCGTTACGATACCATCATAATACATAAATAGAATTTTACCTCATTTATCTTATCTGTTTCTTTGGTTGAATGATAAATTACAATAACCTTTATGCAATCACTAATCACCTGTCAGAAATAGAACATTGTTAGCAATTACTGGATCAAAAGACAATGAAAACAAAGAAAACTACAGCAGTCCTAACGGGACAAATACCCCCCCGCGGCAACAAAGTAGAAACATGCAATAATTCATCCCAATATACATCACTGGTAGAAGTGTAATGGATGTCCCACTTACAAGCACATTTTGAGGTATAATCAATGAAAACATGGTTTTACCCATTCTGTCTATTGTGACCTTGACCTTTGATCTTGGTTTAAGGTCATGGCACACCCTTGAATCCAAAGCAACAATTCCTTGAAATATTAATGAAATCTGTGCACAGGGTGAGAACTTATGGCCTGGAAAAAAAATTTCTTATTGTGTCTATTATTGCCTTGACCTTTGACCTATGACCTTGGTTCAAGGTCATGACACACCCCTGGATCCTAAACAACAATTCTGTGAAATATCATTGAAATTTGTGCACAGGTGAAGAAGTTATGGCCTGGACAAGGTTTTACTTATTGTGTTTATTTTAACCTTGACCTTTGACCTATGAACTTTGTTTTCAAGTCATGACAAACCCTTGGATCCTAAGCAACAATTTTGTGAAATATTATTGAAATCCATGCTCAGGGGAAGAAGTACTGGAACAGACAAAGTTTTACTTATTGTGTCTATCATGACCTTGACCTTTGACCTATGACCTTGATTCAAAGTCATGACACATCCTTGGATCTTAAGCAACAATTCTGTGAAATGTTATTGAAATCTGTGCAAAGGGTGAAAAGTTATGGCCCGAACAAAGTTTTTCTTATTGTGTCTATTATGACCTTGACCTTTGACCTTGGTTCAAAGTCATGACACACCCTTGGATCCTAAGCAACAATTCTGTGACATATTATTGAAATCTGTGCACAGGGTGAAAAGTTATGGTGCGGACAAAGTTTTTCTTATTGTGTCTATTTTCACCTTGACCTATGACCTTGAGTCAAAGTCATGACACACCCTTGGGTCATGGGCAACAAGGTCATGACACATCCTTGGGTCATGGGCAACAATATTATGAAATAATATCTTAATCCATCCACCCAATAAAAAGATATGGCCCGAACACGAACCGGGACAGACGGACAAGGTGATTCCTATATACCCCCCCCCCCAAACTTCGTTTGCGGGGGGTATAATGAATCAATTAAGATGTAATGCAACATGTTAATGTGAGATAAAGAATGAAAAAATAATGTGACATTTATTGAAAATAAGGCACCGCTAACGGGTGTATGATACGCCCGCATCATATTTTAATGTGGTCTACAAGCCACATCCTTTCATATGACACCATCAAAAGTTTTGTTCACCCTTAAGATAAGGAGTAGAAGTCCGGACAAGCTTTAAGGACCCCATCCATTTTCCCCCACCCCAGGGGCCCGACTCCAACTTTGAAACCCACATACACAACTACAAGCCACATTCTTTCATATGACACCATCAAAGCCTTTGTTCCCCCTTTAGTTAAGGAGGAGAAGCCTGGACAAGCTTTTCCAACCCTGCCAATTTTCCCCCACCCCAGGGGCCTGACTCCAATTTTGAAACCCACATGCACAATTACAAGCCACATCCTTTCATATGACATCATCAAAAGTTTTGTTTCCCCCCTATTGCTGCGGAGCAGAAGCACGGAAAACTTTTCTGACCCGGCCCATTCTCCCTCACCCCAGGGGCCTGACCCTAACTTTGAAACCCACATGCACAATTACAAGCCCTTTCATATGACACCATCAAAAGTTTTGTTCCCGCCTTTAGTTAAGGAGGAGAAGCCCTGTCAAGCTTTTCCTACCCCGCCCATTTTCCCCCACCCCAGAGGCCTGACCCCAACTTTGAAACCCACATGCACAATTACAAGCCCTTTCATATGACACCATCAAAAGTTTTGTTCCCGCCTTTAGTTAAGGAGAAGCCCGGTCAAGCTTTTCCTACCCCGCCCATTTTCCCCCACCCCAGAGGCCTGACCCCAACTTTGAAACCCATAAGCACAACTACAAGTCAAACCCTTTCATATGACACCATCAAAAGTTTTGTTCCCCCCTTTAGTTAAAGAGGAGAAGCCCAGACAAGGATGGATGGACAGACAGACAACAGCGGTAAAGCATACTACGCCCTCATCTTTAAATGCAGGCGTATAAAAACATTGCCGATACATACTGAAGAACAGCTAGTCCAAAATGTCAGACCCGGGCATAAGACCCTGAAGTTTTTAAATAGAAAGATACAACAGGAAATGAAAGCAATTAATACTTTTTCTTAGAAAATAGAATTGGCTTTGTCATTCGCATGTTTACCTCCAAACCGTAATGCTTCTATGTGGGAAAATTCAAGTCCTAAAGCTAGAGATTTTAAAATACTCTTTTTCCAAATTTACTGCTATTAAACTCAAACCATAATTTACAACACTCTTCAAATAGAAAATGTGAAAAAAATCAGTGAAAGAATATTCTAAATCACCTACAACTGACACTTTATCCTACTTCCTGATTTGGAAGTACTATATTATAGATGTATGCCACAGAACAACAAAGCTAATTGAGAATGATATTCTGATGAAAAAAATTTCTAATTTTTTCATTTCCTGTCAATTCCCTCTATGGGCAGATTTCAGACCAAACTCTGATGCTTGTGTTCGACAGCTCAGGAATAGTATGCTTTCCATGAATTAGGTTTACTGTAGTATTGTTTACCTGGTAATGTGTTATCAAAACTTCATTTCAAAAGAATTTGAATATGTGAAAATTGTATTAAATTGGATTCTACAATAACTGCATAAACATTGAGAGCCAAATTGTACTAAAATACAGCCACAGTTGTAATTTTGAAAAGGATACAAAAACATGTAAACAGACAATGGGTAAAAAGCACAGCACCATAATGTGCTAATGTAAAACAGATTATATAATATATAAGATTATATAAGACAAATTATCATGCAATTTCACCTGTGTGTTTCCAATGAACAATGTTTTTAGTACTCCATAGTACCAAGATGTATGAGTGACTAGCAGGAAACGTTTCTCAGCAAATAAATACTTGTCTAATGGTTGCAGAGAGAGAAGGCAATCTACGACACTTTTAATTCCCGTTTCAATTTCTGGTATTTCTGAAAATTAAAAACTGGTACATGTATCATCTAACAATAGTATATAATTTATATATACAAAATTCTGACTTCAATAATACTGCATATGTATTTATTATACCCCCTGCGAATGAAATTTGGGGGGGGGGGATATATAGGAATCACCTTGTTCGTCTGTCTGTCTGTCCAGAAAACATTAACCTTGACCATAACTTTTGAACAAAAGAGACTGGGTATTCATACTACACATGTATATTCCTTGTGGCAAGACCTTTCTTTTGGTATCAAAATTTTTGACCTTGTGACAGTGGTCTTGACATTTGACTTACTTTAAAAACTTTAACCTTAGCCATAACTTTTGAAAGAAAAGAGATGGGACCTTCATACTACACATGTGTATTCCTTGTGGCAAGACCTTTCTGTCAATACCAACATTTTCGACCTTGTGACCTTGGTCGCGATGTTTGACCTACTTTTTAAAAACTTTAACCTTAGCCATAACTTTTGAAAGAAAAGAGATGGGACCTTCATACTATATACCGTATATACTCGCATATAAGTCGATTTTTGGGAGTAAAAAATCGCGGTTGGAAAGCACTACCGACTTATATGCGAGATACTGACGGAGAGAAAAAAATCTGACCTTGGACTGAAGCCAAACTTTCCCGTTTATTATCAGATAATGAAGACATTAGACGTGATAGATAATGTAGGTGAAATTCCCTGTCAATACTGCTTTAAAATACGATTTTATGACAATAAAATGTATATTTTGTGACCAACAGATTCTGTACTTAAAGTTGTAATATATAGCTTATTTGTTGTTGAAATAGCCATTACAAAAGATTAAATAAATCAGCTATAGTACATCTACAGGTTTAGTGAGCCGTGACGTGACGGCCATTGATTAAATAACGGTCTGGCGTATACATGACACTAGAAGTATGTTAATGATACCGGTAGATTTGTCAGTGTGGTAAAAGAGTATTTGTCGGGTTTCATTCACTGATTCATAGTAAAGTTTCACTGTGTTAATGAATTAATTACTTAATAGTTAAATAAACAAGCAATGAAGCCACGATCGTCGTCATGTTTTTGCTATTATTATCAAATTAAATATATACAATAATTATACAAACACAGCCTTTTTTCACAGCTACCAAATTATTCGAAAAGTAGTCACTTAAGCTATGGAGTAACACCAGGTAGATCGTTTTATCTTAAATAAATACATCTTTTATATGTCACGTTTTAAATGCCCTCTATCAAATATGTCAATTATATTACCATAGTGTGACTACGCACGATCATCAGAGCGGAAAATTTCTCCCAGGCCTTTGTATACATTTCTATGAATGAATGTCGATTAACATGATTGTACAGGTTTGTTCACTCAAAAAATCCAACCGACTTATATGCGGCTCAACGGCCAGAATTTAAGCTCCAAAATGTAACCCCCCCCTCCCCGATTTATACGTGGGCCGACTTATATGCGAGTATATATGGTATGTGTATTCCTTGTGGCAAGACCTTTCAGTCAGTACCAGCATTTTGACCTTCTGACCTGGGCCTTGACCTTTTTTATAAAAACTTTAACTTTGACGGTTAAGTATAGTCATAGAGAGATAGGGAGTCCATTTTACATGTGTGTATTCTGTATGACAAGTCCTGTACACTGATACAAGAAGAATTTACACAACCCCTTTGAATTTTGGTACCACGGGGGGTATTTCTTCCATTAGGACAGTTCTAGTTTTAGTGGGATTTATATTTCAGTAGAGTTAGTCCTGTCCATGTGCTCTTACTCTTGACTATACAAATACAAGTATTCTCAAAGACACAAAGAATGACTGTCACAGACTGCGCTTATTAACGACTAATACTAATACTGTACAGACCTCTACTTCAGTAATATTTACATACTAATGCAAGTACTGTACACATAACATAAAACATTATTATCCCAGAGATGCTGAAATCTGCCTGTCCAGACGGTATGACCGGTATAAATCGGCCATGACCAGCAAAGTTTTCGTCCAAGCCGGTCCTAATGTCCGCCGTCAATTCTGACTGCAAATTTTTCATTTCGGTAAATGCACTCTTTAATAATCTGGATCGACGTTTACTTTAAACCTCTGTATATTATCTCGCTATACAAGCGTTGTATTGAGATTGAAGGTGAACAAGGAAGCTCGGCCCATCAAATTCGTATCGGGGCTAAACCGGGCCAGAAAAGAAAGCTTCCCATGGAAGAAGCAGAAAACTAGGTAGCGAAATATGAGAAAAACAGGATTCCTCGGGAATTTAAACAGTCTTGGAAAGAGGGGAGGGATTGGTTATTGCTTGAGGAGAGGAAGGGATTGGCATGTAAGATCTGCATCGATGTCGGTGTTTGTCCTCCAACACACAAAACTTCATAACGGGATCAACAAACTATGGTTTTTCAGCGTTTCCTACACATGAGTCAGAGAGAGAAAGTGAGGACGAGTCTGAGTGTGAGCAAGATCAAAAAGAGAATCAGAGTTCAACTTTGTTGAATGAAATTATCTATGAAATTTAAATGGAATATAACTAAAATCAACTATGTACACCCTAATGAATTAAAATACATGTAGTTCAAAGTAAACAAATTATTTATTTAAAAAAAAACCAGATATTGTAAAATTGTAAATTTCCGAACTCCTAACATTCTTCGGACTGGCAAACTTTCATTCGGACCTGCAAAAATGATGAGGATGCCAGTCCGAATGACCTGCATCTATTTCAAGATTTCAGCATCTCTGTTATTCAGTGATGTTTCCTTGTTTCTTAACAAGTGCCTGTGGTTTCTTAACAGTTTAATGTCACACCTCATTTATTTGACCTACATTGTGTAGGACAGGCTTGGTGTAGTATTTTAGTACTTTCTTTGTGGTGCAGATGATCTGGGTTCAAATGCTGGAATGCATCACTATGTTGAAGAGGGTGGTTACTTCCTGCTTATATGTTGTGATATAACAAAATACCATGGAAAGCAACATAAAATACCAATCGACCAAACAATTTTTTATGGTGTTTATGTCAATATCAACTAGTGGACCGAGAGACAACCTTCAACCTTTGTCCATCATACTTGGGCTGGCTTTCCTACTTAGCCAAGCCTCGATATGAATCCTTACTGAAATGTGATTTTTTGTGTAGGATTAACAAGAAACCGATACTAATGTATCATTTCAAACAGTAAGGTCATGTTTCAATGTCTCACCTTTACATGGCTTAGACAAGTGTAGTTGTAGTGAACAAAGAGGCAAAGAGCTGTACATATTCCAATGGCTGTCATCCTAAAATAAACATATATTCACACTAAATTCAAATTTTTAACTGGAGCTGTTAATTAAGGAATGAATGTCTTATTGTTGGTGTTCAAGGAGAATTAAGCAGAACATCATGTACAAATTCTCACAGTTCTTGAAGAATGTGTGCACGACACGCTGGCTTCATTTCTCATAAACATCAACAATAAGATATTATAACTCATTCCTTATATTTCCATTACAAAGTATTTTTGCAAATATTTTGTGATCTACAAATCGATTTTACATTCCTTAAATACTTTCATTCCTAAAATAAATCTGATTTGTAGAATGACAAAGTAAAATTATTCTAACTACATTTGCAAAGCTTCACATATTAGTTCTGCCCATTCATTATGTCATTATTGTGCATGTGCCATAGTAGCATTTATCGAAAATAAACTCTGCCATGCTCTGTATAATTCATTTAGAGGTATATGTTGAAAATGGAAATATAAACAAATAAATATGCCATAGCTATTAGAACATAGTAATATTTCTGGTTTTTAAGTGTCACAAATTTGCAAATATTATGGAGCAGCCATCAAATAACCCTACATAAAGAACAATTTAATGACCCTGACATGAAAAAAACTATTTCTATGTCTAATGAATTTACATCTACCGTACATTAATAAAGAACTCATGACATAATGTTTATCCTACTTTGAATACATACAATGCAATGGTTACCTGTCGGTCTTGACTCTCTATCCTGTTATCTTGAACACACAAGTTAAATGCATCTGCTATGCTGAGGAGGTCACTGGATCTAATATCAACAAATACCTTGTAAAATATTTTTTTCACAGTGATCTTCAATATCTCATTCCTAGCACATATCCTGAACTAAAAAACACAAATCAAAATTAAATGGCATAAGACAAATGAAAATGATCCAAGATACATTTGGTCATTTTTGTGTATGAAGAAATATTGTTAAGTACTCTAATGGCTTTTTTAAATACACATATTTGTAGACAGTGTGAAAATATGACAAATAGGAGAATTGGTATTTCTGCATCATATACAACAATATAACAAGATCAATGCCTATGTTTTAAAACGTGCTTGTAACTTAATATCAGGGGACCAAAGGAACATGTGTCATCTGCCTTATATTTGACACTCAATGTGTAATCTTGACAATCACTGGAATTGTTCCATCCCATCATAATTGACCTTCCCTGCAAGTTTCATACCTGAAATGGTGAGTCTGACAAAAATAAAATCATCAAAGTTTACAATGACCTTGACCTTGAAGTTATGACTTCAACTCAAGATCATAACACACCTCTTTTCATAAGAGACATTTGTACCATGTATAAACTTTCTGGGATCAGGCATACAGAATTCACGGGATGGATTTCACTTAGTTCATTCAAGTCTACAATGACCTTTACTTTAAAGTTATGACCTTGGACCTTTTTTTTTTAAAGAATCAATTTTAGGAAGTATGAAGTTAATCACATAAGGCATGTAGAAAATATTGGCCAGATAAGAATTTTCAGACAAAAGGTCCATAACGACCTTGATATTGGTCATGTGAACATGGTCAAGGTCACCACAATTCACCATCCCACAGTGAACATTCCAATAAAGTTTCAGTTTGTTCCAAATATATGTAGAAATTTTATGGATAAAGAATAAGTCAGAGGTTTAAAACCTGAACAGTTCTATGTGACTTCTACCTTGAACTTGCGATGTTAAGTCAAGGGCATGACACACTGCCTTTCCATAAAAATATTTATAACAAGCTTTTTAGATTAGGCATATAGAATGTATGGGCCCAACAAAAATTTTCACCAACTTCCTATTGGATCAATTTTACAAAGTATGAAGTTAAACCAATAAGGTACAATGTATATAGAAAATATTAGCCAGACAAAGTGTGGCAGGTGGACAAGACAGAAGGACATTGCCTTTAGAAGTACAGTGATGCTCTGTTAAAAATGTTTCTTCTTAGCCAATTTTTCTGGATTAACATATTTTTCAGACTACCGGATCATTATACATTTGTATTTATCGAAAGTCCCACTATACAAATATCACGTGTTGGCAGCGCAGTCAGGAGAATATGCATTTTCATGCATAGTAAAAGAGCTTTTCATACAATGTTTGATTACTTATCACAGACCCAAATACGTTTTCTATCACTCAACACTGAAGCAAATTTATCATCAAAACACTTAAAATATGTTTATCTAAATAAATGACCTTTTATCTTAAAGTCTTGACAGTCAAAGCATGGTAATTGATTGGCTGATTTGCTGTTGGGAGAGAGGGACTACTATTTCATTGTATCGGGGGCTTTGATTCGATGAAATTGATTGATCAATCTCTAAATAAAGATTGATTCTGCTATAAAATCATGAAACTTGATCTTATTTCACTAATGTAAAGATTTTATGACCTAAAAGGGGTTGTTGTTTACATTGGAGTTTTAGCAAATTTTTGGGGCTGACCCCCTTCGAGCAAGATTTTCTCAAAACCAAACAGTTATAATTCTGATAGAGGAGGGTCTGCCAAACATTTTTAAGATGTAGAAAGTCATGTAGATCTTGCCAGAATTTTCGAAATTTAACATGGGACACTATGAAAAAAGGAATTGCTATACTTTAACCTGAATCACCTTGTGCTTTAAACTACATGTATTCCTACGTAACTGGAATAATAAAGAATATTTATTTATTGCTGTTTGATATCAAAAGTTGTCAGAAGATAACAGAGCTCACTGGTGCAGGCTCTATTACATCATAATATAGCATGATTAAAAGCTGACTTCTCAAAACATTAATCAATTCTTAAGAAAACTAGAGCTGTCTGCAAAAGGAATCACCTCTGATGAATTTTTTTATCACAAGGAATCTATGAATGAAGTGTCAAACCCTTAGCTCTATTTGTCTAAAAGATATCGCCCAGTTTTAAGTTTTTGGTAATTAGGCTGAAGTTCAAGATCAAAGGTTATGGTACCAAATTAAATTTCTTGTCACAAGGAATATATGTGTGAAGTTTCAGAGCCATATCCCTCTTGGTTCAAATGTTGTAACCAATGTTAAAGTTTTTTAAAAGTAGGTCAAAATCCGAGGTCAAGATCACCAGGTCAAAGATCATGGTCCCAAATGCAGCAGTCTTCCACAAGCTATCAATGTGTGAATTTTCAAAGTTCTATCCCATTTGGTTCAAAAGTTATGGCTAATTTAGTTTGAAAAATAGGTCAAGGTCACATGATCATGATCCAAAATGGGTCTTCTACAAGGTATCTATGTGCAAAATTTCAAAGCCAAACTCCTCTTGTTTCAAAAGTTATTGCCAAGGTTAAGGATTTTGAAAAGTAGGTCAAACTCCGAGGTCAAGGTCGCAAGGTGAAAGATCATGGTCCCAAATGAAAGTTCCTTCCACAATGTATCCATGTGTAAAGTTTCAAGGCTCTACCCCTCTTAGTTTAAAAGTTATAGCCCAAGTTAAAGGTTCTGTCTATGGAAGCTGACAACCACAATAATGCCAGGAGTATGACATTAGCTCTCTAGACTTTCGTCCTGGCAAGCTAAAAAAGAAATAATAGAAAGGGATATCGGAAAACAAAATCCCTAGAAATGATGATTGAAATTTAATTTTGTGTGGGCTAAACTAAAGCTTTGATGTATTGTTTTGATTTATCCATCAAAGATAAAAAATTTCTGTGCAATGCATCAAGCACATACCCTCAAAGTATAAATAATTTAAACTTGATATCACGAAAAAAAAAAAAAAAAAAAAGAAGCATGTATATATAAATAAATGCAGTGTTGACGTCCTACACAAACATTTAGAAGTCGAGACACAGTATGGCTTTCTCAATTAATACAAATGATTTGCTATAGTTATGCTTGGGAGGTTGGGAATTTATCTGGATTAAGGGTCAATTTTAACATAATTTTGGAAATCTGTTTCCTAAATTTTCTTCTAGATCCAGAACACAGCTTTCCAGATTATCGATTCAAAATAACATTGAGGAAATTTGTTCCCATATTTTTGTTCAGATTAGTGGATTTTCCAGACTACCAGAGCTTGGACTAACAGAAAATCACTGTATACAAAACCTGATTGAAGTTATTCTTCATAATCTGTACAACGTCAGAAATAAACTGATATTATGAATAATCAGAAAAACCCTTTCGACCATGAAATTATAAAGAATGACTTAGTTCCTAAGGCATTAAGCACAATGATTTCATATCTCTGACAAAAGAAGATTTTACAATTTATAGAATCAAAATTTATGCGAAAGGCAATTAATAGTGACATGTGGTTTATAATGTGAATGTTTCAATTACTAGCTCTACATACAAGAGGTCTTGATGCGATGACATTTCTGATGTTTGATAATAGCTGTAAATGTCTTGAGGCTTGTATTGTGAGGAGAATCTCTTGTTCTACAGCAGGTCGAAATACCATGTAAAACTTCTCCAGGGTAGATTCAGAGAGGTACAGGAAGGACTCTGTTAACACACATATTGACAATAAAATTTTCATGTAATTAATTCACATTCTATCTTTTAACCTTTATCATTCAAATTTATTCACATTCTAGTTTTTAACCTTCATCATTCCAATTTGTACTCCATACAGTCTACAGTTATGAAAATGCCACCTCCTTATACATGTATAAGATTTAAGGCTGCTAATGCCTGTTGTAGTCTCTGAAATTGATTTTACTCTCTGGTTAATCAGATGTTTGTAACCATTAAACTCTAAGTTTTCCCAATGCACCTTTGAAATATATATATTTAAATGATATTAAAGGTCAAGAAGAGACTTGCATTTTACATGAAACTATGTGTGACTTTATTATGACATAATGAGCAATGCCTTACATTGCATAATATGCCCATTGCTTAAATTGAAACAGGAAACATATGTACTGTGATTTTGACTTTGCAGATATGACCTTGGTTCAATTACAAAACACACCCTTGGGTCTTGGGCTACAATTGTGTGAAATATTATTGAAGTCTTTTCAAGGGGTAAAAGGTTAAAGCCCAGACAAAGATATACACAGCTTGCAGATATTACCTTGGTTCAAATGTCATGACACATCCTTGCATCCTGAGCAACAATTCTGTGATTTCCTATTCAAATCAATGCAGGGGGTAAAAAGTTATGGCCTAGACAAATAATTACCCATGATGCACAATGACTTAGATTTAAGAGATAAGACCTTGGTTCAAGGTCATGACACAGCCTTGGGTCCTAGGAAACAATTCTATGAAATAATATGGAAATCCATGCATGAATCAAAAAGTTATGGCCAGGACAAAAATTTAACTGACTTAAGCACTGTGATCTTGACCTTGAAGATATGACCTTGGTTCAAGGTCATGACACTCCCTTGAGTCCTGGGCAACAATTCTGTGAAATATTCAGATCCATGAACGGGGTAAAAAGTAATGGTCCAAACAAGAATTTAACTGACTTAAGCACTTTTGACCTTGAAGATATGACCTTGGTTCAAAGTCATGACACACCCTTGGGTAGTGTGCAAGAATTCTGTGAAATATTATTCAAATACAGGCAAGGCGTAAGAAGTTATGGCCCAGACAAACCATAGCAGATGGGCACTGGACAGACAATGTCATAACATAATATGCACTGTCTGAAGATGGGCGTATAAAAACTGAGGGTTTGAGACAGACACAGGCTGCCTTTACTGTCACACAACTTTTTTCTGACAAATGTGTTGCAATGAAAATATTTATGCCAGGCGATGCAGTGTCAATAAATTAGTTTTGAAAAATTATTTTAAGCATCTTATTTTCTAGAATAGATCATACCAGATAAATGTAATAATACAATACATAAACTAGCAGATAAATGTAATAATACAATACATAAACTAGCAGATAAATGTAATAATACAATACATAAACTACCAGATAAATGTAATAATACAATACATAAACTAGCAGTACCTCGACAGCTTATGCTCCACAACTGAGACCTAGTTAATTCATCAAGAATATTGGAGTTCTGTCTCAAAGAAGGATTTGTAGATAACAAATCAATCACATCTTCCCAAATTTTACTAAACTGCCTCGATTGAGGTACACAGAACAGAAAAGTTGTAATATTTTGTAGTTTGTTTATGATATCATTTTCCTTTCTCTTCAAATCTGTTTCTCCTTCTGAGATCTTGTGTATTTGCTTTGAGGTGACTTGTATTGCCTAAATGAAAAACGTTTTAATAACACTGATAAAAAAGTATACATTTTTATTATGATATGAAGAGTCGAGTCCTGTTTAATCATTCCAGAAAACAATGTATCATTAAATAATCAGAAATAATCAGTAACTAATCTGTATTAAGGAACTGTTGTCAACTCCTTGTAGTAAACTATTACTGTAATTAGCACTATATCTGTCCTCCATTTGACTTTTCTTACATATTTCACTTGAATTGTTAAACAAACATTACATGTGGTAAACATGAAGCTTCCACAAGTCAATACTCCAACTACACACTTCAACCAATATATATAAAATTTTAGTCATGGCAACTTCTTGGTATTTTCCATTTGCAATTAACAACTTAAGGCAATCTTTTACACAAATCATTCATATACAATTAATGAGTTCTTGATGTTCATCAATTACTGCACAACAGATAATTAGTCTAAATATTTGTTCTGTTTGTTTATTTGTTGTTTGGTGTCACATCAAGATCACTTCATTTGTAACAGTATCTGCAATGCACTGAAATTTCTGTCCTGGAAATGGTCACATTCAACGCAATGAGGGATCTTGTGTGTACCAACTGTTTCACTATCTTACTCAATAAGACGGGACACTCACAAGTCACCAGTGTGGCTGAAACCTGAAAACACTTGGTCCCATCCAAACATGCTACAAACTGAATTATGCGGACTTCAAATCAACAATCAATGTATCGTTAATGTACAAAATATCCATGAAGCACATTCTCTCATTGTACTCTGGCTTCCTTCACCACTCCACACTGGCTGCATTAATTTATTGGTCAAGTTATCCCAGTGTGGCATTTAACAACATACAATTAAACTTGTATCAGATTCTGAATTTTAAAAGAGATGTAACAAAAATTAGATTGTTACCACATCTAAGTACTGAGCCCCAACATCTGAAAAGCTGGCTCCAAGTCTACATGCTGGAAGTAAGGATTCTGCATCTATATTTAACATCAATCTCATTTTGTCCTGAAAGTTACACATTAATAAAGTTACTTAAAGTAATTCATGAACATCCTCACACTGAATGTAAGTATATTTAGATATCACTAAAATTATTATATTTTCCAATACTAGCATTAAAAAAAAAACAAGCTTACAGTCAGTGTTGCATGCAACACTTGTCCCCTGCCACAACCTGTACCTTTGAAGTGACTAATACCTTCTTAGCAATATGAAATAGTTATGTGAACTTGGTAACCTTTTGCATGATTTAATAAGAAATAACACTGAATTCTGTAAAGTTTATACATGTACCAAGTTCTAGTGAAACTGACTTCAAAAATATAGCATCGTTTTATTCATATCTGGCATCAGCAGCTATAGTCATCATCTGGAAACTGAAACAGTGATAAATCACTATTTTCAGTTATAAGTCTACAACTGAACTATGCTGATGTCTACTTTTAGTGACAATGACCATTAAAGTTGAGCTTTTGACCCCCAATTCTATCCCACCCTAGACCTATACATAAGCTAGCATTGTATGAAATTTATAAGAAATCACTTATTCTTCACTCAAGTTATTATCTGGCAACCAAAATGCAGTGATGTCTATTTTTAGTAACTGATCCTTAGAACTGACCTTCAGACTCCAAAATCAATCTCACCCTACACCTTAACATAAGCTAGCCTCGTATGAAGTTTAAAAGAAATCAGTCACTCTTAACTCAAGTTATTAACTGGCAAATGAATGCAGTGATAAATGTCTATTTTTTGTAACAGTGATTTTTAGAATTGACATTTTGACCCCAAACTCAATCCCACCCTAGACCTTCACATGAGCTAGCCTTATATGAAGTTTGAAAGAAATCGTTCATTCCTAACTCACGTTATCATCTAGAAACTGAAATACATTGATAAACGTCTATTTCTAGTAACAGTTACCCTTAGAGTTGACCTTTTGAAACCAAAATCAGTCCCACATTAGATCTTTATATAAGCTAATATTGTACGAAGTTTGAATCAAATTGCTCATTCCTCACTAAATTTATTGACTGGAAATCATTCAGACAGACAGGCAACAATAAACACTATAGCCCCTTCCAGTTACATAACTAGCCTTACATGAAGTTTAAAAGAAATCAATCACTCTTAATTCAAGTTATTATCTGGCAAATGAAATGCAGTGATAAATGTCTATTTTTAGTAACAGTTATTTTTAGAATTGATCTTTTGACCCAAAAGTCAATCCTTTAGGATCTTTAGGCTTTACATGAGCTAGCCTTATATGAAGTTTGAAAGAATTCAATCACTTCTAACTAAGTTACAATCTGGAAACCGAAATACAATGATAAATGTCTATTTTTAGTAACAGTGACCCTTCCAGTTGACCTTTTGAAATCAATCCCATATTAGATCTTATATAAGTTAACATTGTATGAAGTTTTAATCAAATTGCCCATTCCTGACTGAAGTTACTGTCTGGAAACCATCCCCAGACAGACAGACGGACAGACAACGACAAACACTATAGTACTCTCCATTTTCACTGGCAGAGGACTAATAAACTGTAAGAACTCAAACTGTCCTAACAGGACAAAATTTTAAGTTCAAAGGTTTACATTGTCTGTAATAAATTTTGCACAGCAAACTCCTTCCTTCACGGCTTTTTTTCCCAGAAATTGGAAAGAGCATTAGCAATTCAATTTGGGAAATTCATGTGCGATTTTAAATCAAACTGCGGAAAAGTGGATTGATATGATGATGTATACAACAAAACAAGAGGCCCAAATGGGCCTATATCGCTCACCGGAGCACAAATTGCTTATTTACAATAAAATGACAGCTCATTTCAGTAGAAAGTTTTGCTTTTTTTCTACAAGACTTTCTATAAGGTTTGGTGATATTTTGTGCAGTCGTCTTGAAGTGTCCAAAATGTGTCAACCAATCAGAGCCAATGGTGGCCATCTTGAATTATGGATCGGCACGAAAAGCACAAACTTGGTAGAGGACCTCGAGTACCCAGTACTTACTTCCTATGAGGTTTGGTGAAATTCTGTGTAGCGCTTCTGGAGAAGAAGTCCAAAATGTGTCAACCACTCAGAGCCAATGGCGGCCATCTTGGATTACGGATGGGCATGAAAAACACAAACTTGATAGAGGACCTTGAGTACTTACTTGCTATGATGTTTGGTGAAATTCTGTACAGCGGTTCTGGAGAAGAAGTTGAAAATGTAGAAAAGATAACGATGGACGGTGATTGATCACAATAGCTCACTTGAGCCTTCGGCCCATTTCAGAGGCCATTCAACTTTTGGTTTGAAAATTGACAATTACTACCGGAATGTTTAGTTTACTAAAAGAACAACAAATTTATCATGTGAACACAGAAGGAATCATATGCATGGATTTGTGCTGTAATAATTGTGTCAGGAAGAGGAAAAATTAAATTATTTTGGGAATTTCTTAATCTTGATTGGGAAAAAGAAGGCTTTCTAAATTGGGAAAAAGGCGGCTTCTTTCAAATGGGAAGCCACTGGATATTTGCCTCAACTATATTATAAAAGTAAAAAAAGCTCTGTACATATTTATGTATTGTGATCTCTAGACTTTGTACAGAGTTTCATTCAAGCTATTGAGCACTTCTAGAGGATTTGTAATATGTCTTGACAAGATGATGTTACTATGATGTTGAAACATTCCAAGTACTAAGACCCAAAGCACCATCAAACAATTTTGAAATGCATCCTCCTTCTTTCACACATTTTTCCCAAGTGTAATATTTCTTGTTTCACTTAAATCCATTCAACACTTTCAGAGTAGTTGGAATGAGTCGAATGACAAGTTTGTATCTACACAAGGGTATATAAACTGGATGATTCCATTATAACCCCTCATTGTCTGAAAGGAGGGAAGGGGTTATAATGATAAAACAAACCATTTCCAGGACCAATCATTGAATGACACTATAAAACATCATTGATTGCAGATTTTGAAAAGTGGACTCAATGTATTTCTTCCACATATTTAAGAAGGCTTCAACTGTTAAGATTCATTGGCCAGATACATAAACAAGAGCAACACTTACCTTACAAAATACATCCATAGCTTGATTTCAAGACACAATGTAGCATCTTTTTATAAGGACAATAATAATACATTCCTAACAATGGGCTTATGTCATCCTGTACATAAAGAATGCATATCTAGTTTGACAAGTCCTAGCCCAAACAGTTCTGCCTGTATACTGTTACAATGTGCAGTCTACACATTTGTACCAACCACGTTATCTCGATATTTGAATTTTGATCAATATGTGAAATACAGATTTTAAATTTATTAAAGCAATTACTTTTTTAAATTTGTTGTTCTGCTTATTTTTGAAACTGGAAAATAAAAAAAAAAAAGAAAAAAAGAAAAAGAGAAGAAACTATTATATGATTTGTAAAATTTAAATACCAATGCAAATTCCTTTGCTGTCATCTCTAAAGCAGTTACAGGACGCTCTTTGTATAAAGTTATTATACATCTGGCTATTTGTTCATACAGCTTCTGGTTTCCTTTGATGTATTTTGACATGCATAGCTTTCCAATTAATTGACCAGCTTCCGGAAGAGAAGTTAGAGCTGTATCCAAAGTCTAAAAATGTCATTAAATAATGCATATGAAAATATCAAAAGAAAATGATTCCTCTCTCTCTTTTTCTCTTCATTTTTCACTCCAACCATCTGTAATATAATCAAGCTATGCAAACAGATACACACATATATATCTTGCATAATTTTTGAAATGAGTGTATGTTATGAGCATTGATGACAGGTGCGGCTAGTCAAATAGGAAAATATCTAAGCTCTAACCCTACTGGCACTTGGTCTCACCTAGCATCTTTGGCTCTGATTTTCTAGGTCACACCAATACACATCTGATTTTCTGAATATGTGTACAATAATATGCAATGATATGTCACACTGACATAATGTCAATTACCTTCATATTCTACTTATGTCATGACAGATTAATTTCTTCAGAGCTAAATGCACATAAATCCCATTACACTGTACAATCTTTCCCATCTATATGTTTGGGTACTATCATGTCATACAAGAGAATCAGTAGAACCGATGGATGCTCCCCGAATGAAGGCTAATTGTAAAAGGGATATTTTTTTTCAAATATGTCTGTATATATAAATAATAATACAGTTTTATAAAGCAAAAAATATGCGAGGGCAGCAAAGATGTATTAGAGGCTTATTTTATTTTTTTTTGTCATAGAAGTATTTGCTGTCATGATATCACAAAATGTATACGTTTCTGGACATCAAATCAAGAAGACCTATCCAGCATAAAAATGCTAAGTTTTTAATGTAATGACAATTTAATCAAGAAAATCAAAATATGGTTTTATATTGATATCTCTTATAGTTTTTGTGTTATGCTCTAGATGAAATTTAAGTATCAAAAATAACAAAAGGCAATAACTCCTATATTATGCAAGATAGAGTTACGGTTCTTGTACACTGCACTTCTCCTCATACAGATCTATCTACCAAGAAAGTTTCATGTTGATATCTCTTAGTTTTTGTGTTATGCTCCGGACAAAGTTTAAGTATGAAAAATAACAAATGGCAATAACTCCTACATGTAAATTACGCAAGATAGAGTTACGGTTTTTGCACACTGCACTTCTCCTCATTGAGATCTATCTACCTATGAAGTTTTTTGTTGATACCTCTCTTAGTTTTTGTGTTACACTCTGGACAAAATTCATACGGACGGATGAACGGACGGACAGACAAAGCGGCGACTATATGCTCTCCCTTCGGGGAGCATAAAAATATAAGTATTGACTACAGCAGGTTTAGGACAACAATTCATGTGAGAGACAGTCTCTCAAATGTTTACACTCTTGTTTTCAGTAATCAGTTTCAAGAATTAATCAATATTGAATAACATAATTTTGGAATTTATATATAAAATTCAAAAGGGAACATCTTTACAAGACACTAAACATTGTTTGCAAAAGAAAAGGACCCTTTCTGCTTTCTGTTATGAAGTTTAAACCCACTTCAGTTGTGCAGCTAAATATACTTCCAAATTAATAGGTTACATGAACAGTGATCAGGAAGGCAAACTGGATTAATGGGACTAGGGGCACCTAGCTCAGACTTCAATGGGCCATTTTCCGTTTCAATGGGCCATTTTTCACTACAAAAGGGCCATTTAGAAAATTCAATTTTGGCAAAGGTGTATGATGTGTCATATTTATTACAATGTAGTTGTAAACTATTCAGTACTTCTGGGTATAGAAAAACAACAGCAAATCTGTTTCACAATGAAGGAAACTTTAGGCCACAACAATCTGATGGTTTGTTTGTCGGATCTAACGCTCCGATTTTAGTTTAGTCTGCTTTTTATTACAAGAAAAAATTTCGAGATCGAAAATAAAAATCTTTCAAAGTGGTAAATTTTGGGTCATCAAAACTCTTTACCCACATTAAAAACGTGTAACAGTGCTTCAAAGAGTCTAGACGACATAGATTAAAAACAAAACGAAAGTAGAGAGAGGGCAGCGAAATTCTGTAATATCTTTAAAAACAACATGATTTTCGTAGTATCAATCAAGAAAGGTGACAAATCTATTTTAAAACAAACTATAAGTTTGGCGGACGGAGAGAATAATTTTATCGATTTATTTGTACACACAACATGTATACTCTTAATTTGATAGAATTAGTAGGACCTAAATTTTAAATATTTTGGTAGTGATCATCAATTACGAAACTTCAATAGTAAAATTTTGTAAAAAATATATTCTTTTGAGTAATGTCATGTTTAGATATATCCATTGTTTCTAATAGTACTTAGGTAAATAAATATGTCTTCTTTTGTACATAAAATTTTAGAATAACTTATTTATTTTTGAATCAATATCTTAGAAACTGGTGGCACCACCTGTAAAGTGGTCTGGACGAAAACAAGAAGGGGATCATAAGTGATTTAATTCTACCAAGATTTATTAAAATCCTTCAAACAGTTTTGCAGAAAAAGTTGAAAATGTGAAAAATGGCCACACACCCCCCCCCCTTTTTTTTGGGAGGTCTTAACAAATTCATAGAAAATCCAAAAATTGCGATATTGACAAAATTTTTTCACATTAATATTTCTTACCATAATTATGATCAAAATATGCATCAAGAAATCATCAATATCAATTAACTGAAAAACATGACTCTTTTCTGCATTGCAGAAACACGGCAAAAAAGCGTAAATTTCTATTTGACAGATCTCAAACCCGAACACAATTTTTGATAACCCCTCTTTATACATTGTTGAAATCCAATGGTTCTGGAGGAGAAGATTTTTGAAGAGGGGTACTGTTTTGGCCACTTTTGGCCCTGCCCTGGATCCACCCCTGAGGGAATCTGGATCCCGAACACAATATTAGTAGGGGACCTTGAGTACATAATATATACAAAGTTTGATCCAAATCTGCAATGCAGTTCCAGAGAAGAAGTTGAAAATGTAAAAAATTTCACGACAGACGGAAGACGACAACAGACAGGGCACTATGACTATAGCTCACTTAAGTCTTTGACACAGGTGAGCTAAAAAAGGCAGTTATGTCCAAAAATGAAAAAAGCACATCCCAGGACAAATGTTCACTGTTTCAAAATTGAATGCACAATAGGGCACACAAAGTAAGTGTTAAACACGCTATTTTCTGAATGGGACTATGTCGCAGAGCGCGTGACATTCCCAATCCCTGTTTGGAAAGCTCATCTTCTTTTGAAATCTATTTATTATGTTACAAAGAAAAGTCCTTTTAGATTTTTAAGTGAATAGTGTGAAGATGATGCAAATACAGCCTGGAACGGTTTATTTGGAGAAAGAACTGTTTGAAGTAAAGTAAGAAAGGCAAAAACACAACCACAGGGATCTGCAGTTAAGCTTTTTGAGTCTTTATGGTAAGAAATATTACTAGTGAAGTCAGAGGCGCATGCGTCGGACCATTAGTTGGAGTTTTCAGCATTGCCAATTTTTTAACGACTTAGACGATCTTGATGCAATCTGAGGATTAAAGACTTGCAGAATCCATTTCATAACATAGCAGGGTATTGTATAAATCAGCATAAAACAATCAACAAGCTGAATTGTGAACTGTGTACTTACCTGAACACCAAACTCTCACCAAATACTGGAAGTCGTAAGTGCCGGTCATTGTTGTTGTCTACATTAGATTAGATCAATCATGCAACTTCTGTTATTTGCTCACCTTACCTTTGCCATAAGTGGATTATTATCACAATGCAACAAAAATTTACACCATCAAACGATCAATGTCACTAGATCTCATGACTCTATTATGTATGGATTTCTGAAATCATGCCACATCACTTACAGTTTAAAACATCAGCCAACTTGCATAAGGTACAATTCATACATCTTCTACACCTTCTAAGTGGACAAGTGGAACTAAACCCAGGGCCATACAAGCCCAAATTTCCTTGTCAGATATGCTTAAAGGCTATCAAATGGGGAGACCGTGCCCTCACTTGCGATAGTTGCGATGAATGGTGTCATGTAGCCTGTATGACTATGTCATTCGAGGAGTATCATAACCTTGCCAATATATCCACCATCTGGATTTGTAAAATGTGTAATGCACCAATTATTTGAAGCTCTATTACTCGATTCATTCTGACGACGACTCATTCAGTGGGTTAAATTCCCTAAATAGTGACAACTCTAACCTAGGTACCGACACATCTAACTCATCTCTTGGTAGCCCGCTTGCAACATCTTCACCCAAGCAAGCCATGAATAAAAGCCATAACCAAACCATAAGATCACTTAGAACCGTTGTTATTAACTTCCACAGCATTAAAAATAAACACAGGTTCTAATAGATAGTTCTGACCCAGACATCATCATAGGGACAGAAACCTGGCTTCATAAGGACATTTCTTCAGCAGAAATCTTACCAACAAACTTCCAGGTATTTAGAAACGACCAACTGGACTCACATGGAGGCGTCCCAATAGCAGTGTGAAATGACATCACATGTTCACCTGTTCTTGTAGCCAGAAAGCCGAACTGATCAGTGTGAAACTCCAAATAAACAGACTGAAATCAGTCATTGCTTCTTCATTCTAATGTCTCTCATGTAGAGTATTCACAAGATGCAGTAGATAAGTTGTGTGAAATGTGCAATAACCATCCAAAAAGCGACTTCCGAGTTGGCGGCGATTTTAACCTGCCAGACATTGACTAGACTAGCTTCACAGTTACATTAAACCAGTACCCTCGTGCAATGTCTGAGATTTTTTTTAGACATTGTCAGACTGTGCAGTGTTGAGCAAATGGTGAACTTTCCCACCAGGGGGCAAAAACAATGGATTTGTTTTTCACCAGTAGCCCAGGCCTAATTGAAAGCTGTAAACCGCTTCCCAGGGTCAGCGACCATGACTCAATCCTCATAGACACATCCATCAAGCTGAGACGTATAAAACCAACCCGTAGAACCATCTTCTTATAGGACAAAGCTAACATTGAGAAACTCAAGACTGATGTATCATCCTACTGTACAGAGTTCAACTCCACAACTTTTAGTACCATCGACACAAGGTGGATCTCTTTTAGAGACAACTACTTGGGCCATTAGAAAAACATGTGCCACATAAACTCACGAGGTTTGTTTCACCAACCCAAGGATAGATACGTCAACATGGAGACTGACTAAGCAAAAGAACCGAGCCTTCAAGAAAGCTAAAGCTACAGGCAATGCCAAAGACCATCGGTGCTTTCAAAAACACCAGACCTCCTGCCAGAAGAGTATACGACAGGCCAATAACAACTATATGCGTGACATCATTAGTCTAGAAACTACACAGAATCCAAAACAGTTCTGGTCTTTTGTTAAGGGGAGGAAGCAGGAATCTTTCGGTGAAGCCCCCTTGCGGCATGCAGATGGAACCCACCACAGCAACTCCCAGACAAAGGCGGACGTCCTAAACACTTAGTTTAAGTCAGTTTTCACAGAGGAAGTCCTGAGTGCCATGCCCGAAAAAGGGGTCAGCCCCTACATTTCCATGGAACTTATAACCATCACTGTCAATAAAGTTAGGAAGCTGCTCCAGAATGTCAAGCCACTGGACCCGATTCAATCCCTGCTCAACTTCTAAAGGAACTGTCTAACCAGCTAGCACCTGCCCTTACCCGCATCTATTGAGAATCATTGACAATTCCTAGGTGAATGGCCCACAATGTACCAATCTTTAAGAAAGGAGACAAGGGCAAGGCATCAAACTATCAACCGGTGTCATTAACATCTATATACTCAAAGCTGATGAAGGACATACTACACCGCAATTTCTTAACACATCTCGAACATTACTCCATCCTGGCAGTAGATTCGCCAGTTCGACTCTTTGAGGACGACTGCCTACTTTATCGAACATGTAAAGGAGACAGTGATGCACTGCGAAAAGACCTAGCAACCTTGCAACAGAGGGAGGTAGACTGGCAAATGATGTTCCACCCAGAGAAATGTACCATCATCCACATATCCAAGAAGCGCTCACCTGTCCACACAGGGTACCAACTCTATGGCCACACCCTGGAGAGCATCCCAGGAGGGAAGTACCTAGGTGTCAACATCAGCAAGGACCTCTCCTGGAATAGTCATATTCAGCAGACAACATCTAAAGCCACCAGATCTGTTGGATTCCTACGCAGGAACCTACAGGGATGCCAAAGTGACGTAAAAGCCCAGGCATACACAACATTAGTAAGGCCAGTACTGGAATACATATCCTCCGAGTACCCCTACACCAACCAGCAGATCAACACCCTAGAACAGATCCAGAGGCAAGTGGCTAGATTCGCAGTTGCAGGGCTCGAAATTAACGTATGTCTGTAAGTCCGTGACTAATAAATTATGCCATGGACTAACAGATTTCTCATTGTATAAGTCCGGCAGACTAATGAAAACTCTGTGATACCCACTCAAATCCTCTCACCCACCCTGCAAACGACTGAAAACTTATTTTTCTGGAAATCCTGTAACCTATTTTTAGTGACAATACGGAGTATCGCAACTACAAAAATCCCTCACGGTTTGCATTTATTAGCTTACCAAATCTATTATTCGCAATGTGGGCTCTTTTATGTGGGCAACTGACATCACAATTATATGACGTCATAACAGTTACAAAATGCGCGTGTATGTTGACGTTATTTTAGTTGCGATATTCCGTATTCACCAGAAAGTACATGGAAAGTAACGAAAGTCAGAGTCGCTGGTGATCGTGGGGCCACAGAGAAATGTGGCAATATATTTAGCCATCCTTCCTTTATGGACGAAAAGGAGCTACAGGCATATGTGCCCCACAGTGTCTTGAAATGTTAAATCTTACAAATGAAATGTGTATACCCTAAAATTAAATCAATTTAAAATGAATAAATAGTCTATTTTTCTCCGGACTAACAGATTTTTCTACGGACTAATGGATTTTGTAACCAATTAGTCCGCCAGACTAGTGCTTCAGAAAATTAGTTTCGAGCCCTGAGTTGGCGACTTTACCAGTAGAGAGCCAGAATGTGTCACCAACATGCTGCACCAACTAGCATGGGACACCCTAGAGGAACGCAGAGACAGGAACAGAGCTGTCATGTTCTATAAGATTTTGAACAACTTGGTAGAGATCTAACTCAATCACTACATCCAATTAAGCACCACCAGAACAAGAAGCGCAGTAGCTAACAACATCAGGCACATCAGTTCTAGAATGGATGTTTATAAGTACTCATTCCTACCAAGAACCATCATCACCTGGAACTCCATACCACCACTTCAGGTATGCACTACCCACTCAACCTTTTCACATAGTACTTACTATTGTGCGACATTTTTGCAAAGCGAAAGCGAGATGCTAAAACATAAAACCCGAACTGGTTATACAAATTACGGAATTATAGCACCGCAACGTGTACTGGACTCTAGTAATAGTGTGCGTGTCATGTTTCCTCGTTATCACGATGATAGCGTTGGTATATTTCTTTGCTGTTTTTATACGTGGATTTAATTTTTTTTTTTTGAGTTTTGGTTTGGGAATTTGGGGTCACTTTTTTTGGGGAAAAAAAGATATAACGGACCTAAATCGAACGGGAAAAAAATCCTGACATAAAAGGTTTGGTACAATGTTGGATCTGGCGTTTTGGATCAAGTTTTTCTACAACTTTAGTATGTATTGTTTCGTATCAAAAATCATTGTTTAGCTACTGCCGTGTCGGAAAAGTTAGCGTATCGTGAGGGAAGTGTATGGTTTCAGTCCTAAAAATTGCAGATCAATGCGTCGTACTCTTCTGTAGTCAATGACGTGTGTTTTAATACACAAAATTTACCGATTTTATGCTTTTCTCAGCATTACGCACTGTAAGTCTTAAATGTGCCTTTTCACTTTGGGTAAGTACATTTTTACCCTGGGTAAGTGGATTTCTGTTAGTCATTTACCCTTTGGTATGTGGATTTTTGAAAAATTTCTCAAACACTGTAATAACTCGCGAAAAACTCGTGATGATCCATGAGTTTAATTGAAACATCATGATGTGATTATATAATGATGTTTCGATTAAACTCGTGGCTCATCGCGAGTTTTTAGCAAGTTTTAATGACTTTACTAGTAATATTTCTTAACATAAAGACTCAAAATGCATATGCATAAATGCAAATCCCTGTGTACAAAAATTGCATTTCAGCTTTTAGTACACTCTAGAATCTACTCGTTAATTTCTCTCAATCCTTGAAATTGATTATTGAAACCGAGATTGTTACGAATTTGAGAGGCTGTCCCAAATATCTTTCCATCTGCATATCTGTTGAATTTTACATTACCGTCGCATTTCTGAAAACATCATATACTTTCGTCAACGTTTCTGATATATGCGTTTCGCAACTTTGAATTTCTCCTTCAAATTCAACCTCGCAGACCCCATAAGTTGACAGCTGATGCAACAATGCTTCTAAGTGTAACTTGCAATCATTCATTTTTATGTCTTTTGGCTGTTGATCTCTTCTTCTTTTTTCCCGCATCAAATAATACTTTTTTTGTTTTCACACTAGAGAGTACTTATGTAAGCAACGTGCGCGGCAAATTACGCTAATCTCTCAGATGACAAAAGAAAATATTAATGTTTACGTCTTCCTCAATTCATTAACCAGTGTTATGATGTTGTTTATAGTTATATAAACATACCCTCTGGCAGAAAAGACTTTGAAAAAAATATAACCAAAGTAAGTTTATAGTACCGATAGCCGGGCTTTCCGTATCTACAGTTGATAACAACTTCAAGGAAACAATGAGTTACACATTTTACTGTGGAAGGATGACAATTCTTAAGTAAAAGTGAAATTAAATTAATGATTGGTTAACTTTGATAAATATCTCGTAAGGCATGGCATCTTCGGGGTAATCCCGACATAGAATAACTCCGACGCTTTTTACTCGAGTTTTAATTCCGACGCTTTTTACACCGATAAATTTTAAATGTCTATTTATATGGTGATATTGATAAAATGATACCATAATATGATACTACCGGTAAAGGTTATATAATATGTTATGGTAAAGGTAATAATATTTTGTAACGTTACAGGAAACTGCGCCGGTGTAGCCAGCGCCCCCTTTTCCGAGAGGAGGGGGTTCTAGGGTGCATTCTGCCGACTCCCCCCCCCCCCCAAAAAAACAAAAAAAATATGACATTTTCTTTGAAAAGAAAAGGATATATTAACATGAAACCATATAGCATTTCAACAATTCTGTTTTGGAAAAAAAAATCACATAAATATAAAACACATTTACGTCACTTCTATGATGATGTTTTTCCAAATACAATTTCTTTATTTAATGTTATTATGAAATACGTTTAGCATATATCACCCAGTATCTGAAATAAATGTGTATTAATCTATAGAATGATTATACTTTCACTATTTACCCTCCTTTTTCACAATGATGTATTTTTATCAAACAAAAGATGCAAGTTTTTTTCCAATTTCATACTACATTTTTCAGTCCACTTCGATCAAGTAACATGAAAGGAATTAATTGCATTGATTTGTTGATCTAGATATTTGTATCTGTTTGTTAATCATAAAATAACATGAAATTGACAAAAACAACAACAAAGCACTCTTTCGCATTTAGTTGAAAAAACCTCCCTTTTTGTCTGTTTCGACTAGACTAAACGTTCTATCATCCTGTTGCGCTTTTATACAATAATACAGCATTCAAGCAACGAGACAGGCTTTTTCGGACACTATATGTGGTAGGACCTATCGCGCTGCTTTGCTATTGTTATGTGATAGCGCATTTGTGAAATAGCGCATATTCGTGATAACGCGTTCGAAAGAATACATGTTAGATCAATCTTATTCCAATAGCATCTTCACGGACTTTGATGAAATATTCTTAATTGGGCAACTTGTGTCAGGCACATAAAAACCCCGCACGTTTATTGTGTGGTCACGGAACACATGTTTAAAACAATATGACAATATTTTCAAGCTAGGTATTGTAATGTACGGTCTTGAGGCCCTGTCACACGGGGATTTGGGGCCAACGTATGAGGAACGACCAAGCTAATTTTCCAACACGTCGACGAACGTTGATGGACGTCGAGTAATTTTTGTGGTCACTGTGTGGTCGCTTTCTCGTCGCTTCTTGAACGTCGTCGACTGTCCAGCGTCCAAATGTAAGTTATGTGGTCGCTATGAGGTTGCCCAGCACACGCTAGACATGCATTACTGTGCGCTGTACAGTCGTTTCTCAGAAGTTTATAAACACGTTGCGAGGTCACCGATAATTCCAACGACTATGTAACGATAAGGGAGCGCATGCCTAACGCTTACACAACGACCGTGTAGCGATAGTCTAGCGTCCTGCAACGTCCTCAACGTGCGCTAACGACTTTGGTGTGTACCTAATGTTCTGAGAACGACCTTAACGTATTGTTGATATTAAATGACTTTTTACTATTAGGTGAATAAAATGAAGGTTTGCTTTAGTCTGCATGTTTTTAAAATGGTGGAACCTGATTTTTCTCTAATGTACTTAAAACTAGCTATATTACATCATCAAAACAATATCATGGATTTACCTTTGTATATTATGAGAAACAAAAGAATTAAGAGTCGGAGACACTGGGTGAGAATGTGGATTGCCAGGAAAGAAGAGTTTGGAATCTACGATCAACTCATGGTCTAACTTAGAGCAGAGAATCCCGGCTCATTCATTAACTTTCTTTGCATGCCTCCGTCAATGTTTGATGAACTTCAATATCGATAAGTTGTTCGAACGTTGTAGGTCGTTGTCAAGTCGTTAGACAAACGTTGCGAGGTCGCTGGTTACGCGTTATGTCCTATGAGAACGTTAACAGGTAAACTGAAAAATAGTTTGAACAATATCTATGTGTTGGGCATACGCTGTCATCGTCGGGCGAACGTTGTTTATGCGTTACACGGACGTTCTGTGTGGGTTGAGGACGTTACTGTGTATTGAGTTTTCGAGCCACATCCCAACGTTTGCCAGTGTGTTGCATTAAAATGAAGTCGTTTCTCATGCATTGGTTTAAAAAATCGCAATGGGACAGGGCCTTTATAGTTATGGTAAAAATAGGTAAAAACACTAAAGTGTTCATTGGTTTCATGATTGATACACGTAGCACTTGTCCTTATGCCGGAGTAAAATATATAAAGTAAAAAGTAAATATAGAGTAAAAAGTGTCGGAGTTAAAAGTGTCGGAGTAAAAAGTGTCTGATTAAAAGTGTCGGAGTAAAAAGTGTCGGAGCACTTGGACGCCCCCCGGCATCTTCACCTTGATCATGATGATAATTATAGATTGATGAATGTTTTAAAAGTTACACTGCTCTTGTCATGCTTCGTTCCTTTAAACATAAAGACGTGTTAGCCCTACACACTGTCTTTCAGTTTCACAATTAGATCTGTCGTCTACTATCGTTATAGTGGGCAGAAGTATGACCTTTCTTCCAGTTTAAGTATTCACTATATCCTTATTCTCTTCTTCTTCTTCATTGCTCAGTAAATAACAAAAGAAATATACATGTATTGTATTGTATTGTATTGTTTATTAATCATATGTATTTCTGCACATATATATACATGTGATACATATATAACAACAGCAATGTAATATAAATCAGACATAGTCAGAGAGTGAGATAATAATTGATAATAAAGATGAAGCTTATATAATGTGTTTTCTAATAATAAAAGCATGTTTTATATATTTCCCTAAGTTAAATAGCTCTTTTACATTTTCTGTACATAAAAGTTGAATTAATTTAAAGACGGAGGGCCTAACATAATAGTATTTTTTTCTCAAAAACTGCTGTCTTAAATGAACATAGTGGGGACATTTAAGAATAAAATGGTACTCATCTTCAATATCTGAAGTACATAAAGGACATAAACGTCTCTCTAAAGGAATTTTCTTATATCGACCAGTTTCTATCATCAGACAATGTGATGACACTCTCAATTTACAAATCAGTTTCTTACATACCGGTAGTGTTGGAATACGTTTCAAAAAATAAGACTGTAAGGTACATTTGTCAACAAGATGTCTATAGATTGAACATTTTGAAGAAAAATTTGTCTCAGAAAATAACGATTGCTTATAATGGCCAAATAAACGTTGTTTGACAATTGCAGTACTATATTGTGGGTTTTCTATATTTTGGTTTGTCCATATCTCCAACAAGCCTAAACTAGACAATAGCTGTTTTACATTAGCGACCCAATTCTTGCAATTACTCTTTTGCAAACATTCATTATACATTGTCTCATAGCAAGCAGCTAAAATACAATTCCCTGTATATAAAAGTTTGATTCAATATTTCAAAATACGAATTTTACGAATACATTCTAATGACAATTTACCAAGTTCAAAATATATAACAGCATTTAGCGTTGATTTCTTCACACCCAGCATATTTTTACAGAAATCAAGATGAACCTTTTCGATATCTGGTGCTGAGTGAAATCCCCATACTTCACAACCGTAATATGCATCACTACCAACATAAGTGTCAAAGAGAGACAATAATGTAACAAAATTAAGATTCATATCATAACATTTTCTTTTAAGAGCAAAATGGGCTTTCTTGCATTGCAGTGATAGTTGTTTTTGAGTAATATGAAATTTTCCATTATAATTCAGTAAAAGTCCAAGGTAACAAAATTTATCAACAGTTTCGATTTTTTCTTTCATATAAAACCATACATCTTCAGAACGTAAAGACCCTCCATTTCTAAATACCATTATTTTTGTTTTGTCAACATTTACACTTAAAGACTATTTATTTGTATATGTTTCTAATGAGTTCAATAATGAATGTAAACCGGAAGCCGTTTCTGATAAAATTACCATATCATCTGCATACATGAGTAAGAAGAGAGATAACTCTTGCAATTTTACATAAGGCATACCATTACGTGTATCTGCGAACAGCCCGCCGTATTAACTAGACGAGCAGCCCGCCGTAATTACTGAATGCCTATAATTGATAATAAATAACAATGTATAATACATAACAATAGATGTCGTAATAATATAATCTTATTAATAATAATCTTATTATATATATTATAACACAATACAATAGTCAATTGAAAATATCTAACTACTTTCCACTACTATAATTATAAAAATAACATGCAGCGATTTAAAGTTGCACTAGCTGTCGTTTTCCGTATTAAAAACGAAAGCTGTAACCTTTAACCCTGGACTCTCTCCTGAAGTTAAGCCTTTATACGAAATTACAATGTTATATAAGTTCGGTTAGTAGTGGGAAAAAATCATTAAAATGTACTTAAATAATTACGACCTACCCGCACAAAGTCGGTAAGTTTTTCTTCACCTGGCATGCTCAGTGTATCAATGACCTAGCCAACTAACGCGAGATTAGGAAACTTTCACTAATAACAACAACACTGGTGACGTAGACAAAGCTATCGGAGATGAGACGTCCTCGATTAAAGGCAGAATTCGATAACATCAGGGATGAAAAAAGTCTGTGACGAAACATTTTTAAAACAAGAACAACAAAGAAGTTGCACTAGAGCGATGGGAACGGGGAAGAGTTGTTAATTTACACAAAATACTTCGCACGAGTCTTTAATGTTTACATTTCAGTTTCAATACCACGTCAGCACGAAGCCTTGACATTCCATTGTATTGATTACTTGCGTGTTTGTATTATGAAAGCGGTCCGATATTTATTGTCATTAGGTAAGGTAATCTCTTAAAATTAACTATTGATAATAATGTGGACGACATGAAAGAAACGTAAATGCATTTTGTAAAATTTTTTAAAAGAAATTGTTTTAAGAGTCCCTTTTTGGGCCCCTCGATCAACTAATGTGACATAAAGCTTTAAAATGTTCGTTGTATATAGTCAAATTACGATTGACAGTATTACTAATGACATTTATTCTTTTCTTCTGTGCATTTAGTATGCGCCTATATATCTTTGTGTTTACAAAGCTAGATAAAACATGTTTTTACGAAGATATACTCAGCGACACACTTTAGTACATTGTTTTTATCACGTGATTTTCTATCCTGATCTACATACGTGTCAAATGTTGTGTAAATGGTGAATGTAACGGACATTTCTCAATTTTTCCGGTTTATAAAAACGTGTCAGTGTCGTCAAAAGAGTTGACTTTCGATGTAGTATAACTTTGATTTGTAGTTTGATTGTATGTAATTTCAGATAATTAAATGAAACATAACATTCTTGTTATACCAATTTAGACAGCTAATGCAACTTTAAGCATAAATGTATCAGTAAACTTTTGTGTTTCTTTGAGTGGTTTAGAAGAAATCCTGACTGACCTACACAATTTATTATCAATCATATATAGTTATGTAAATTGCTGGTTTATATATATAAACACACCTAAGTCACCTTTTAAAGTCTACCAACAGTGCTGAGAAAAGAAAACTCGAAGTGTATGTACCTACTAAATCATCACGTACGTACTATATCATATGTTCTTTAAAATATCAGGGAAACGCATAAAATATCTATATACATGTAATTTACATGCTATACATTCGTGAGAAGTAGTCTATGCACGGGGAAAAAAAGAGGGGGGGTGTTAAAAGGCAGAATGGTGCTCAATTTATTCATGTATACAAATCTTATGCGCATTGCGTGACTTGACGTCATGGCCTAAATTGGTACAGCGCGAATTACAATATGGCGCCTATGCTTCTCCAGAATGTTATTTTTTTACCCAAGAGTGACAGGACATAATTTCGTTATATTTCATTTAAACTGATGCAATCTTGAATTTCTTATCTCCAACCCGTAATATTTCTTTAAGATGAAAAGTTGGTGTTTTGGGGGGGGTTTTCCCGGTTTTATGCAGTTTCTTTACATGGAGTGAATGGACATTATCGCTTTAGAAATTCATTCTAAAAGTGACGGGACTTAAATTTGTGAAATTTCGCTCAAAATTTGATGTAATTTTCAGTGTCATAAGAAGTACATGTATTGATTTTTTTTTGCCGGGCAAATTTGATCTTCAACGCAAAACAGTGAGTATTATGGATTTTTGGTTGCCCCCCTCCCCCCGTTCAACTTCAAGTCTATGGTAGACATAGTGTATACATCGCTTCCAAAATGGCAGGAAAAAGAGAAATATAAATTGTAATACAAGGATAGAGTGGTGAAAATAAAGGTGAGCTAAATCATGAAAACCTGTTGCTTTTTTCAATAGAGTCATGTACTTTACGAAATATATCTTCGTTGACTTCGTCGCTGTACATACGACAACCATAAAGAAGAATTTCAATATCAAATGCAACAGTAATTGTATGTATGGATGTATTGCTTATATGATTGTAGTTGTGGCATTGTAAAAGGTAATGCTGTGCATCTTCTCTTGATCCACAACTACAAGTGTCGACACATGAAACATGGTCCGAGTACAGATCGGCATTAAGGGAACTACATTTCAAACGAAGGCGACTATGTAGGACTTGTAGCTTCCTTTTGCCGTAATTGAAGTATTTTGGGGGTGTGCTATATCAGAATTCAACATACGTTTAAACGATAAGAGGGAGTTGCATGATTTAATATTTGTTGTTAAGTTATTCCAATCTCTTGCAGTTTGGGAGACAAAGGAGCCGCTATATAATGATGTATTTGACCTGGGTATATAAAAGTCAAGGTCATTGCGCAAGGTTCTGCTGCTGACCTGATGAACTCGCTGTGGCACCAAGTTACACAAGTACGGTGGAGCAATACCATTCACCATTTTGTAATAATATATTAAGCGGTGTTTGTACCGTCTATTTTCTAATGTCTCCCATCCGAGGTCGGCTAGTAGTTCGGCTTTTGAACATGACTTTGTTGCCCCTGTTACAACTCTGGCTGCTTCAATTAAAGGAAGTTAACCCCCCCACCCCCACCCCACCCCAACCAGTGAGTCTATGTCTCTGATCCTTGAAACTACTTTGTATTTACTTTTTGAAGGGATCGAAATTATATTTCATGTAATCCTACGTATATTTGTATATATCTGATATGTCAGCTCAGGGGCGGATGCAGAAATTTATATGGTCATTCCTCCCTCTGGTGGATGTCAGGGATTTCCCTCAGGAGTATTTTTTTTAAATTGACACGAAATGGCGCAATCGAAACCATTCTCTGTCTTCACCTCTTTTTTTTGGGAAGGGGGGGGGGGAGGGGGCACATATTTGTTAAGGCACTTGCCAACTTCTATGAACGCTGCGCCGCTACACACGAACAGTATAAATCGAATACACACTTGTATGATACGAAAATGAGCATTGAATGTTGACTATCGTTTGTTAAAAACCGACCATATTACTGAATTTTGCGAACTTATATGAATGCTACGCCACTGATCTACCACATTTTGAGAAGATTAGGGAAAAACACGAGAGGCATTTATGAAACACTATATGCCACACCAGGGACGTATATAGATATATATGTCCCTGGCCGCACTATGCCTCTGATGTTATCAAAGTCCGTTAAAATATATTTTAGTATAAAAATACTGTCAATGCCACAGTCATTGACCCTGGTGTCATTGGAAAGGGCATTATAAGTCATATACCAAAGGCAAGTCTGAATCTCTTATGGTAAAAAAAATCCTGTAAAATTAACGTCAATATGCTCCCAATCATTCAATCCGAAGCATAAGAAAACAGAAGAATTTCGGCTGTCGCTAGAAATAAATCTCTTGTGATTCAAATTTTTGTTCAAGGTTATAAATTTTATGTGTAGTGGTGTTTCATGCGAGTAAACATTTCTGAAAGTTTTCGGCTTGAAACTCAGTACGAAATGAAATCCAAATCTTGGTTATAAGAAGCCGAATAACGGGCAAATGAATAAGATACTATAAAATGTATCCAGAGACATAGACGAGAGCATAAAAATGATACAAAAATGTGTTAAAACTTGGTCCAGCTGATACATAGAATTGTAACTTTCTCAGTGGGAAAGTGTAGAGAACCCACTTTTCTAAATGGCTTTATTCGGAAAGATATTCCGACAGAAGCGGATCCAGAGTTGGAGCTTGTCTCCAGAGCCGTCACTGAATGGAGGGTAGCTCCACCTCTGTCTTCTCAGTCTACATACCGTGGCGATAGTTGAACTACATGTGTAGTCTGATGTCATAATTTAGATGTGTCATCTGTAAAGTTATAAGTGCAAAGGATCCGATTCCATAATCCTGCCGCAAATAATAATACATATAGCGGCTTTCGTCACTTTCCGTAGCTTTTCGTCACTTTTCGACGTTTAGTTTATCCTACTATCAACAAACGCACGTGTGGCTAAGATAACAGATGCCTCTTCCCTTTTAACAGACGTCGGCGCTCAATACAATGACATTGGAGGCTATTAAATTCAAGGACGGGACATTACAAGTTCTTGACCAGCTTCGGCTCCCTGCAAACACTGAATACCTAGATGTCAAAGACACTAAAGATGGATGGACAGTCATCAAAAAGATGCAGGTATAAAATGTTAGATTCTAGATCTATTATACTGAAGAACTTGAACATAATAATATTCCAGAATGACACGTGTTGTTTCTTCTTACATGTTTTTATTGATTTTTATACGCCGTTGTAAGACCTGACGTATTAGGGTAGAACAATGTCCGTCCGTCCGTCCATCCTGGGGGAATCCATCCATCTGTCCGTCTTTCACATTATCCGGGTGATAATTTCTTCATTTCATACCGGATTTCAACAAAACCTTCAGGAATGTCAGCTAGCATGAAGTTCTTGGTTTGGTTCTGAAAACATATAACTAGCATGATATGTCGATATGTCATGCATCAATAATTTTGGGGTAAAAAAAAGCAAATTTTGGAGAAAAAATAAACATGAATGAGAGATTTATTTTGGGCACAAACTTTGTCATATTCAGTATAGTGCAAGAACTATTCATGTACTGTCATACATATTACATGTCTGATGTATTTTAGAAATTTGCACAAAAGAAATGGGAGGTTGACATATACCAAATAACCAATGGTGCATGGGTTTGACTACCTTGAAGGAAGGATTTTAATATCATTTCAATATGGATTTCAACAAAACTTTCAGGAATGTTTACTTGCATGAAGTTCTTGGTTTTTCTCATTATCTGGCACTATCAGTCATGCATCAAGGGATTTTGTGAAATATGTTACAGGTTTTGAGATAGAGGAAAGGGGAAAAAGGGGTGGATGGGGGTTGACATATCTCAGGAATCAGCCATTTAATTGATGTCTGTAGGCGCAAAAATGGATATTCTCTATTAAAAAAAACCACTAGAGACTACCCCCTTCGCCCTACTAACATCAATTAAATGGCCGATTACTGTGAACATATGCCCATGTTTTACTTGTAGGCATGCAGGATATTGAATGATTGATTGATAGATTATTGTTTTGCTTCACTTCAGGATTATTTCACATATATAGTGATGGCATCTGCCTGATGCATTGCCTACAAATCTAGACCTTTGCAACGGACCCACCCCGAAGCAGTGAGGGATCTTTTAATGTGCCACGCCTACCGTGACACAGGACCTCAGGTTTTACTGTCTCATCCGAAAGACAGAACAGTCTGGTGTGACAAGGGTTGGAGTCGACCCAGGACCTCTCGATTACAAGCCGAACACCTTATCCACTAGGCCACACCGGCTTTATATTGAATGAATAGTTTGGGCTTGGACTGTCTCATGCATCAGTAATTTGGGGCCCAAAAATAGCAAATATTTGAGAAAATATTATAAAGAAGAGGTGCAAGTGGGGCTACGTCGCTTAACTAATTCAAATAGAAGTTGTCGTGACTTTGACCCAAAAGACGAGATACATTATGGCACAATTTACCTTGACAGAAGATCATACCTCAAACATCAAGGTTACAATTGCAGTTCTTTTTAATTTCAACACAGCATATATCCCATACTAAAAAAAGAGAATGACTTAACCTTCACATAAAATTGTTGTCATGTGGGTGATGTGTTATGACTTTGACCCAATGTTATATCTATAAGGTCAAGGTCACTGTAGCACGAGAAAATTTCACATCTGAATTTATACTCTCAAGCATTATAACTTTACTCTACTTCTGTGGTACACGCCTAGTAAAATCAGAAAAATTCTGTATTCTTACAAGCTGATCTCAAATCTTACTTTATTTAGAGTGATGCAACAACATCATTTCGTTTGTATCAATGCTATTTGTTTTGAACTTTTCTGTTATAAAATCTGCATTGTTCGTTCGTCTTTTCAGTACTGTTTCCAAACATCTTCTGATAAATTCAAAATTCAATAACAACAAAGAATAATTATTTTGAACTATGTGTGTAGTAAAGTGTGTTTTCATTATCTTCAAACAGTGTTGAGTATGACTTAGCTTGACCTGTCTTCTTTATGCATTTTACGGCAACAAATGTGTAATAAGGACCCTCTCCGTGGTGGCACAAGTAACACTCATTACTATTGAAGCTGTAGTCATTAAGTAGTAATATATTGTGTAATAAGGATCCTCTGCGTGGTGGCACAAGTAAAACTATTTGCTATTGTTGCCATAGTCATTGTGTAGTAGTATATTGTATAGTAAGGATCCTATCCATGGTGTCACTAGTAACACTCACTTACACTGTAGCTGTAGTCATTGTGTAGTTATATATTGTATAGTAAGGATCTTCTCCATGGTGCCACTAGTAACACTCACTGCTATTGTAGCCGTAGTCATTGCGTAGTGGTATATTGTATAGTAAGGATCCTATCCATGGTGTCACTAGTAACACTCACTGCTATTATAGCCGTAGTCATTGTGTAGTTATATATTGTGTAGTAAGGATCTTCTCCATGGTGCCACTAGTAACACTCACTGCTATTGTAGCCATAGTCATTGCGTAGTGGTATATTGTATAGTAAGGATCCTCTCCGTGGTGGCACAAGTAACACTCATTGCTATTATAGCCGTAGTCATTGTGTAGTGGTATATTGTATAGTAAAGATCCTATCCATGGTGTCACTAGTAACACTCACTGCTATTGTGGCTGTAGTCATTGTGTAGTGGTATATTGTATAGTAAGGATCTTCTCCATGGTGCCACTTGTAACACTTATTGCTACTGTAGCCGTAGTCATTGCGTAGTGGTATATTGTATAGTAAGGATCCTCTCCGTGGTGGCACAAGTAACACTCATTGCTATTATAGCCGTAGTCATTGTGTAGTGGTATATTGTATAGTAAAGATCCTATCCATGGTGTCACTAGTAACACTCACTGCTATTGTAGCCGAAGTCAATGCGTACTGGTATATTGTATAGTAAGGATCCTCTCCATAGTGGCATAAGTAACACTCATTGCTATTATAGCCGTAGTCATTGTGTAGTGGTATATTGTATAGTAAAGATCCTATCCATGGTGGCACTAGTAACACTCACTGTTATTGTGGCTGTAGTCGGTGGCACTTGTAACACTTATTGCTACTGTAGCCATAGTCATTGCGTAGTGGTATATTGTATATAAGGATCCTCTGTGTGGTGGCACAAGTAACACTCATTGCTATTATAGCCGTAGTCATTTTGTAGTGGTATATTGTATAGTAAAGATCCTATCCATGGTGTCACTAGTAACACTCACTGCTATTGTGGCTGTAGTCATTGTGTAGTGGTATATTGTATAGTAAGGATCCCCTCCATGGTGGCACTTGTAACACTTATTGCTACTGTAGCCGTAGTCATTGTGTAGTGGTATATTGTACACTCACTGCTATTATAGCCTTAGTCATTGTGTAGTGGTATATTGTATAGTAAGCATCCTCTCCGTGGTGTCACTAGTAACACTTACTGCTATTATAGCCGTAGTCATTGTGTAGTGGTATATTGTATAGTAAGGATCCTCTCCATGGTGGCACAAGTAACACTCATTGCTACATGTATTACCATAATAGCCGTAGTTATTGTGTAGTAGTATATTGTATAGTAAAGATCCTATACATGGTGGCACTTGTAACACTTATTGCTACTGTAGCCGTAGTCATTGTGTAGTGGTATATTGTATAGTAAAGATCCTATCCATGGTGTCACTAGTAACACTCACTGCTATTGTGGCTGTAGTCATTGTGTAGTGGTATATTATATTGTATAGTAAGGATCCCCTCCATGGTGGCACTTGTAACACTTATTGCTACTGTAGCCGTAGTCATTGTGTAGTGGTATATTGTATAGTAAAGATCCTATCCATGGTGGCACTAGTAAGACTATTTGCTATTGTAGCCATAGTCATTGTGTAGTAGTATATTATATAGTAAGGATCCTCTCTGTGGTGCCACTAGTAACACTCACTGCTATTGTTACCTTAGTTATTGTATAGTAGTATATGGTAGTTATGTATAGTTGCTACTTGTAGTATTCTATTCATAGTCCACTAACCTTTTATCTTGGCTTGAAGCATTATTACATCATACATACTTTTTAAACAAGAGGCCCATTTGGGCCTATATAGCTAACATAAGTACCTAGATGATCAGTGATGCAGGAAGGAAGAATTTTTGCATTACTGTGACTAAGTCAACACAAATGTTGAAAATATGTCAAATTTTATTTCAGACCAGAATTAAAAACTACACCTTTTTGCACATCCATTCAGGTGATTTTGATATTAAGCATTTGCTTTGTCTCTGCAAGATGTGATTCAAGGCAACAAGTTAGTCATTTTCTTTAGGTTGGGCCTTTTTTTGACTGATTTCAAGTCTGGGTCATGAACAACAATTGATTCAAATATTGTCCAGATCCAACTTAAAATGGCCTAATTTCATATGTTGAGTGTTGAGAAACGTCTAAAAAAAATTGACCACAGCTGGATTTGAGCTGCTACTCTCCATATTTTAATTACCAAGTGGTATATGTACCATTATGAGACTTAGTATTTAGACATGGTGGCATTATCTGTTGGCCAATTTGGACCTATAGTACTTCATGTATACCATGTTTCATTAAAATCTTTCATGTGGTATAACAGCAGAAGTTAAAAATGTGAAGAATTGTCCCTATACACCCTCATTTGGAAGTCTTAAAAAATTCATAGAAAATCTAATAATTGAGATATTGACAAAATTCTTTCAAAGTAACAATCCTGGCCATAATTATGATCACAATAGTCCATAAGAAATCATCATTATAGGTTAACTAGGAAATATGAAACTTTTCTGCATTGTAATCACCTAGTCCAAACAAATGTCAAAAAAAAATTTTGTAAGGGGACCAAAATGACAAGACGTCTTCTTTCATCCCTCTAGATCATTTCTATGCATTCTGTTTGTCTCTGTTTACAGCCAGTATGAAAAGAAGAATATTATCCAGAGAGGGTACTCTTTTGTGACCTACTTTTGACTATGGTGGTGCCACCTGTAAAGAGGTCTGGATGAAAACAACAGAATTTGAAGGGGATCATAAGTGATTTATTTCTGCCAAGATTTATTAAAATCCTTCAACCAGTTTTGCAGAAAAAGTTGAAAATGTGAAAATTGGCAACACAACACCCCCCCCCAACCCTGCCCTTATTTTTGGAAGTCTTTAAAAAATTCATAAAAAATCCAAAAATTGAGATGTTGACAAAATTCTTTCACAATAATATTCCTTACCATAATTATGATCAAATTAGTCATTAAGAAATCATCAATATCAATTAACTGAAAAACATGACTGTTTTCTGCATTGAAATTACCGGTACTAAGTGCAGAAACAGGTTAAGAAAGCGTAAATTTCTATTTGATGGGTCTTAACCCCGAACACAATTTTTGATAACCCATTTTTATAGATTGTTGAAATGCAATTAGTTTCCCCATTTATGCACTCGTTCTGGAGGAGAAGATTTTTGAAGAGGGTACCATTTTGGGCACTTTTGGCCCTGCCCTGGATCCACCCCTGAGGGAATCTGGATCCAGAACACAAGTTTAGTAGGGGACCTTGAGTACATCATCTATACAAAGTTTGATCTAAATCTGCTATGCTGTTCCAGAGAAGAAGTCGAAAATGTGAAAAAGTTAACGACGGACGGACAACAAACGCTGCACTATGACCATAGCTCACTGAGCCTTTGGCTCAGGTGAGCTAAAAAGGAGACATGGCAAAGGCATCCAACTACCGCCCAGTGTTGATAACATCTGTGTACTGTAAGGTCCTTGAGCACACAGTCCACAGCCATGTAATTAGCCACTTGGAGAGACATAACATCCTCTTGGACCAACAGCACAGTTTCAGGAAATGAAGGTCATGTGAGAGCCAGCTAATAACATCCATCCATTACCTAGCTAGTGACCTTAATCACAGACAGCAAATACATTTGACAAAGTTCCCCACCACAGGTTAGCCATTAAGTTAGAAGCACTATGGTGTGCGCATTCAGACTGTTGACTGGATCAAGATTTCCTAAATGGAAGAACACAATGGGTGGTTGTTGATGAAGAAAGATCATCCCCTGCATCGTGCCAGTGATATTCGGGGTACCCTAGGGCACAGTACTTTGGCTGCTGCTGTTTCTGCTTTATATTAATGACCTACCATCCAGGGTCCAGTCTACTAGCAGACTATTTGCTGATGACTGTTTACTGTCACACTATAACATCTGAGGATGATACAAAGATACAAAGATCTTACAACAGGACCTGGACATCCTACAGAAATGGGAGAGTGACTGGATAATGAGCTTTAACCCAGCTAAATGTGAAGTTATAGGTAGTACCACAAGAAACATATCACAAAAGCACATTATGTCATTCATGGACTAACACTACAACTCACCACCAAGGCACTTAGGAGTAACCATAGATACCAAACTACAATGGGGCCATAATATTACCAATATTTCCAGGAAAGCAAACAACACAACAGCATTCTGGAGTCATAACCTCTCTGGCTACCCACGAAATATGAGAGACACTAGTTATAGGACCCTAGTGAGACCACAAATTGAGCATGCCCCCACCATATAGGACCACTCCAACAAGATCCATATCAACAAACTTGAGGCAGGCAAAGAAGAGATGCATGATACATCATGGAGGTTTACAGCAGAAAGAGCAGTGTGACATCAATGCTCCATCAGTTCTGACTTGACACCCTGCAGTCAAGGCTTACAACATCACGTGTCATCATAATGTATAATGTAGTGAATAATCTAATTGATATTCCATCCAGTCATTTACAGCCTACCTGTACACTCAACAACACCAGAGGTCACACACACAGATTTCTTCGGCCATTGTCCATTTGAAATGTTACCAAGACTCCTTCCCAGTTTTTAAATGTAAATAGATGTTTTTATCCAGATTTTCATCGGGAACCTTCCCTGGTATATTTTTAATCTACATGTGCGATAATGCTCCAATAGGAATCCTACACATTAAAAGAAGAATATACATAGCTTTCAGTGTAAATAAGCACCATGTAGGCATACTCATTTAACATACATTAACACATAGCAATGAGCTTTGCTAGAAGATCATGCCTATTTAATTATTCTAGCATCTAACATTTTACATTCACACTATAATCACATTAGCATCAACATCTCATGAACAGTTTCAGCTTTGACCTGAGACCTGGTGGTACAGTTGAAGTAATCTCCCCTTCTTTTTCAGCTTTCCATTTAGTTGGACTAGTACACTTAAAGTAGGTTAATGAACCATTACAGGTACATGTATTTAAAGGTTCTTGGAAATCCACTTTCTTCATACTGAACACCTGAATAGTGCAAAACATTAGTCAAGAGAGACTGCAACCCCCCTTTCAAAAATTTTTAGATCTTCCTATATATATATATATATATAGGAAGTATATATATATATATATATATATATATATATATATATATATATATATATATATATATATATATATATATATATATATATATATATATATATATATATATATATATATATATATATATATATATATAGGCAATTTTTAATTGTTTTAGTATGGTTATCGCTTACCTGTGCTTTTATATTGACCCCTTTTTCTCGAGCGATTTGCATTAACCTTTATTGAGGTTGATCCGATACTTATGAATAGTGAATGTTGTTACAATTTCCTTTTTTGTGCTTTTATATATATATATATATATATATATATATATATATATATATATATATATATATATATATATATATATATATATATACACTTGTATGTGCAGGGAAGTATAGTTTAGATCATTCTTGGTGTGTGTAACACCATGGTAAAGTTCATCATCATTTATTTTGTTACAGAATATATTTACAGTGATCTGAAATTACATATAAACCAATATTGCAATAATGCAATTTAAATATCTGAATATTTAATATAATTATCTGTGAAATCTACAATTACTTTCATCATGACTGTTATCTAATAAATAAATTTACACAGTATAATTAATTTATCTAATCAAATGTCATATTTTATATCACATATATAAACTCAAAATCACAATTCATAAATATTACAACAAGGTATTCGAAATACGCATTATCAATAACAGAAATCTATTATAAACATATACCGTAAGCAAGGAAACAATGTGACGTACCATTCTTTCTAAATCTCAAGCACTCTGATGTCATATCATACCAAACTACCAAGTGATGCAAAGGAATAGTAAATACCTTGTGCGGACCATTGCCTATATGCAAACATGCAGTGTATATATACTAGGACAGACCAGAATATAACTATAAACATGGACGGACGTACATGGTATGGACTTACAATTGTCAACATGATAGAACGTACAACATGCCATTATAATCTGACTAGAATGAACGATATACTACTCTACACATGACTGGACATACAATAGACAATACTGTGCACGATAATATAAAGGACGGACGATATTTAAGAGAAAGGACATGATCCTCATACCATATATGTGCTATGTACGTAATGGACAGCATCGGGGGACTACATGGATACATGAAATCAGGGGAAATTTGGTTTATATACATCATTCAAATCATGTAATCACACCATGAATATCACTTACAAATGTTTCCGTACGCATTTACAAAATAAATGCACATACCGGTATCAGGTAAATAACTGCAAAAGTGTCAAGGAAACAATCCTTCCCGATCTCTTCATAAAATTGGCTTTCCTTTCTTCTCCTTGTTTATGTGTAATTGACCATTGAAATGACAAGATATTTCATATCAAAATATAATATGAAATATTATTCTAATTATATCCAAAATTTAATCTAATAAATACAGTAAGAATGATACATAAAAGTTATCAGAAGTCATATTCTCTTATTTTGGAGGAAAATTTTGGGTTTTCCCATCCTTGAGTTTTTGTTGCCGCTCCCTCTACAACCCTGGATATGCAACTTTATAGTCACTATGCAATTACAAGCCACGTTTGAAGTATTGTATTTGAAAGATAGGGATTGCCTATATATATAGTTGGTATACCTTTTCAATTTCAATACTTAATCAATACAGTTATTTGTTCGACATTATAGGTTCGAGGGGCGCCGGCAATAGCCATAGTCGGGTGCTTGAGTTTAGTAATGGAACTCTATGACACATACTGTAATACATGTGAAGAACTAGCTGCCTTTATACAGAACAAACTGGCTTATCTAGTCACTGCACGTCCCACTGCGGTCAACATGGGCAACTCTGCTATATATTTTACGAAGAAAGCGCAGCAACTTGCTGGAGAAGATGGAATGACAGTCAAGAAACTTAAAAAAACGTAAATTATTTTCTACGATTGTACATATTTGCTTTATTCAAATTATTATTTAAGATGTAAAAATGTAGAATGTATGAAGGTACAGGTATGGTAAAAAGGTTCTCGGCCATATGTACTTAGAAATAACTAGGATTGAAGGAATTGTCATTACTTACAAATATAATCTCCTTTCACCTCAATGCTCTTTCTCCATCTATGTTCAATTTCTGAATCCCGTCAAAATAGAATGCCTGATTCTGATCCCCTGAGTACCTATACACAGCGTCCATGACACCCTCATTGTCTCCAAAATTCTTACTACGTAGGCAAGATGTTAGTTTGGGGAACACATAGATATCAGATGAGGCTAAATCTGAAAAAAAAATATTGTGAATAAGGAAAAACCTTGAAGCTGCATTCCGTCGCAGCCGCGCCGTCATTGAAACAGGGGAAGTGTGAGAGGGTGCATTATCCTGCAAAAGCACTGCAGGGCGCCTCTTGCTGGTTTTCCTCTTTCTCGCCATCTCCTGAAGCAGCCTCTTTAACTCATATACATAATTTGCCGTTTTTATAGTACAATTTTCCTCAAGAAAATCAATCATGATTATTCACTGATTGTCTCAAAAGATAGAGGCAATGGCTTTCCCATCAGAGGAAACTTTCTTAAATTTTTAGGAGGGGGTGAGCCAGGGTGAATCCGTTGTAAGCTTTGTTTCTTAGATTAGCAACCCCGTTGAATGCGATGGAATCTATGGAAAATGCATCCCATGCCCCATTTAAGTGATCATATACCTCTTATTACGTTTCACACAATAAAAAAGTTGATATAATTAGAAACATAATAAAATTTCCTTTTTAAATATGTGTTTTGTTTTCATATTTAAACTTAAGAAAATATCCTTTACGGCCAATCAGAGAAGAGTTAGATTCAGGACGAAATGGTAACCCAAAGTTTCGTGCTGAGTATCAATTCAACCCTTTGGATCGTCCTCACAGTGAGACAAAAGTTGCAAAGAAACCTCACACCTGTTTCTCTTTTGATCTCTAGTCAACATTCTAGGGACCCACCTAGCCGAGACCTAGGACACAAGATGTCGGTTAAAACTGATTGAGCACCCCAGAATTTATGCAAACTTCTCTGACTATATTTTGGAGGTTTCGCCTTCTGTCACACATGACAAGAGTGTGCACAATATCAACGTTTTCGTCTGTGGTAGCCTCCTTGGGACTTCTAGACCGTTCATCACCTTCAATGTTTTCCCACCTCTTTTAAATTCAGCAGCCCATTTGTAACAGTACTATAAGAAAGTGACTCTTTCACAGGGTTTTCATGAAGTCCTCATGAATTTCCTTGGGAGTCACCCCTTCTTACATACATGTACATACTTAATCAGTACTCCAGCTTCAGTTTTCTCCATTTCTACGGTTTGACTAACTATTAAGAGCGAATTCTGTTTAAAATCAAAAGCCTTGAAATACTACTCTCCCTCTACCAAAAACGTCCAATATGACTGAGTTATGGTTTTCTACTTATTTGTTGTATCAAAGTATGTCGGGCCGAGAATTTTTCAATCATAATTCGTGTAGAATTTTTTATCAATGTGTATTGACCAGTTTTCTGCAATGAATTCAAACAACAATACTGTTCATGCTCTAATGCTATAATAGATTTACTGAGTAAACAGCAGGGGATGCTACACTCTTCTTTGGCATTTGATTTTTCATGTTTCAATTTTATAATTCTAGCTATAGTTGTCAAGTAGAAAATGCTAACTCCTGGATGCTTAGCATTAACTTAAGCCCATGTGTTTCCAGTTTCATAAGCAAATTTTAAAGAACCTGAACAAGGAAACCGCCTTGGTTTAAGAAGATGTTGGATTCGTTCGTTACATTATATATATGTGTTTGTGTGTGTGTGGTGTATATATATATATATATTTATATATATATTACGGAAAACGGCTTTCGTTCAGGTGTCATATCATCGCCGCGATGTTTTTTTTAAGTCTTGGCTACCAATCGCCGCGATCTTTGCTCTTTAACTGACCTATCGTTAACGCGGTGATCCGCAAATCACCGCAACGATCGCGGTGAATCACCGCAGCATTGCGACGTTTGACGATTTTGTTCGACAAGGGTTCGAGTTCACTTTGACGACATTCTGATTAAAAAGATTTCTATCTATTCTGCGTATACATAGTATATGTAGTAAATACAGAATAAATAGGTATGCATTTAATCAGATTGCTTCTTGCAGTAGTGAAATCGCGAGAAATTTTGAGAATGGCTTGGATAATTTCGTTGATGGGCGTCAAATCAAAATAAAGACTGATTCATACATTTGGTTAAGCTTCCCGATTTTAGTTAAGCTTTCGACTACGGTAGGAATTCCTTTCTAATATGCCGCATGTTTAATTGTTTGGTAATTTCAAAAGCTTATTTGGAATTTTTTTGTAGGTAAATGTTATTATGAACCTTTAGATACATGTATTCTCATCTATATTTTTCTCATACTTAATTTTAAAATTTTTAAAACAATTTAGAATGACTCTCGCACTTATATAATTAAAAATGGCGCAAAACAAATAGCCCTCAAGGAAAACTGCTCGTGTTACACCTCTATTATTAGACAAGATTTTAAGATGCAACCGTAATGACCACCGCGGTGGTGAAGTGGTGTGTAGTGATTTACGGTGATATGTCATATGAACGCGACCGTCTATGTCAAAATAGTCAACCGTGATACGCGAAATGGACAATCCGCAATCTCCGTATTGAGGTATATGTCATATGTATGGTACTTTTATTTTTAACATACACAAAGGAAACATAGTGAGCAATGATACATATTTAACGTGACACAACTTGTCATTGAACCTCGATTAATTTAATCTATCATCAAGCGAAATACCTACGTATTTATCACATTTGAGTCACTATTAAATGTGAGTCCCGTTTGCAGAATTGTGAGTGAAATGGAAGACATGTTGGCTAAGGACATAGCTGATAACAAGGCCGTAGGACAGTTTGGTGCCGAGGATATTATTCAAAGAAATCCCGAGGCATGCGTCCGTATCCTTACGCATTGTAATACAGGTTCCCTGGCATCCGCTGGTTATGGCACAGCTCTAGGTATGCTTCTTAACTCATTTACTCAATTTCAATTTTACAGATTCATAATTTAAACAGTAGACTTTCCAAACTATGATGCTTTTGGGTTATAATAACGTTCTGCTGCAGTTTTCTTGTATCTCATAAAAGAACAAAACAAAGCAAGCACTATATTTATATAAAACAATAATGGAGTGAATAGACACAGTGCTTAATTGTGCTTTCTTTCCTATATTCATAGGTGTAATTCGATCTTTACATGAACGAGGAGTACTAGACCACGCCTATTGTACCGAAACACGACCGTACAATCAAGGTGCCAGACTAACAGCCTACGAACTTGTGTACGAGAAAATACCAGCAACACTTATCTGCGACAGTATGGCCGCCATGTTAATGCAACGCAAGCACATTTCTGCCGTGGTGGTTGGAGCCGATAGAGTGGTAGCCAATGGGGACACGGCTAATAAGATAGGGACCTATCAACTAGCGATCGTCGCTAAGTACCACGGTGTTCCATTCTACGTTGCATGTCCTACCACAGCGTATGATCCTTCCATCGCTAACGGAGAGGAGATTAAAATCGAGGAGAGAGCAGCTTCAGAGATGACCAGTATTAATGGGGTGCAGATCGCGGCCCCGGGTGAGTTCCTAGGTCTAGTCTCTTTAATGATATTGTCTTCGTTTCATACGTACATATGCATCGTACTGTAATAAGCGAAAATGATACTGACAGTACTGATTTACCAACTTCTAGCGGATCTTTATGGAGAAACCGTGTGCAATATTAATACGACATTATACATTGATTGCCCGAGGGCGAAGCCCGAGGGTGACATGATTTTTCTGGGTTGAACAAATCTTCATATCTACTTCCATCAAGAAAACACATGTAGCCTTCAACAGATATGCTACATAAATGTGATTCCTATCAGACAGACAGAGAGACTGGCAGACATACACAGTGAGACAGACTCTGGACAAAGTGTTACCTTATGTAGCCTTAGAATTATGATTCAGGACTATCAGACAAACAGACAGACACAGTGAGACAGATACTAGACAAAGTATTACCATGTCAACATGACATGGGAAATACAAAGAACTCAGCAATTCATTATTAACATTAACTTGTTTCATATTAAAACAACAGGAAAATACCATTCGGAGTTGGAGGGGAGACATGACGTCGAACCGTGAGACACGACGTTTTGTCTCCTACCCACATGACTTCTCTAGACCAATCGTATTTCTTTATTTGTCATATAAATTATATGAGGTATAATATTTTTTTTACGATGCAACTACCACTTGAGATATGACAAGTAGATTTTATTTTTCAAATTCCATCTGCTTTGGCAACGAATTTAAAGGTTACCGCAACACCCTTAAACGATGGTTTTCATCTCTCCTTAAAAAGTCACACAAAAGTATGTGCAATGCTAAAACACTTTGATGTTGTATTAGTTCACAATGCTATAATACGAACTATATATTTTCAGGAATTGGCTGCTGGAACCCAGCGTTTGACGTCACCCCAGCTGACCTTATTACTGGAGGAATTATTACCGAATATGGATTATATAAACCAAGTGAACTACAAAATAAGCTTCAATTTCTTAACGGAACACCAAAATCTTGACATGTTGGAATAAATTGTTTTTGTTGATAATGATTAAAAATCGATTCTTGTGTTCTGTTTTTTAAAAACATAATTTATCCACGTTCACTTTGTATTGTGAAGAAGTACACGGATAACATTTCTTCAAAAATCTTGATAAAACAACAAATTTCGACATTTCTCAGTTTAATATACTCATGTACATGTGCATGTAACCGTAAAAAGCAAAATACATACAGTCGATAATTGATTACAAAAGTCAGTATAAATAATGAGTTCCCCACTGGTGAAACCGGAGGGAATTATAGGTTTCCACTGTCAGTCCGTCTTTCTGTCTGTCACGCTGGTTTTCTGTACTTTTCTTGCTCATGCTTACTGATATCAAGCTAGCAAGCTTCCCCATGAGCAGTTACAGATCAAATTCGATTTTGGTAACAGTTGACCTACTTTTTCCAGAGTTATTGCCCTTTGTTCAAAATCAGTTTTTAGTACTTTCCTCGGTCATGCTTACAGATATCAAGCTGAAACTTTCCCTTCAGGAATTACAGATCAAGTTCGACTTTAGTCGCGGTTGACCGACATTTTCCGGAGTTAGTATTGCCCGCTGAGGACACATCGGTGTCCTGTCTTTCGGATGAGACAGTAAAAACCAAGGTCGCGTGTCGCGGTAGGCGCGACAGGTAAAAATTTATCACCGCTTCGGGAGGGTCCGTTGCAAGAAAGTGAGCAACTCTAGCTAATAGACACATATTAAAATTCTCGGATTGCAGGTTACCTTTTGACTGCCTCTGACCTACTTTTCAGCCCCTTCTGGAACTCTTGGGACCGGTGGGCTTGTATTGCTTTAGTAATATTCTCAGAATGTTCACCTATATTTTGTCTTTAATGGAACCGTCTAACATGATATACCGTCGTTTGCTAACTGTCAAATACTACTAATTTATAAGTGATCACATGACACTTATGCATGTGCTCTTAAAAATTAGTAGAATTTGAAAGTTATCAAACGACAGTACTATGAGATTATTCTGATTGGATTCTATCATCATTCTTCATGTGGTTTCATGATCTTCAAATAAATTTGATTTTGTTTAAAGTTTATTCTACGTCGATAGAATTCCATTTTGTATTGAATATTCTATATTATTAATTTATTTCAGTGTAATACAGTATAAATTCGAAAGAGATTCAGTGTCCGGTATTCAAAAGTCGGTTAAAATTAAAAAGCATTACTAGTATTTTTACATGAGCAAAAGTATGTGTTCAGACTCCCCCAAAAAATTGCTAATCTTTTAGAGATACCATGCATGAGCAAGACGATGGGGTAAGCGAATGATGAGCAGTTAACCTCGGCCGAGTATTAAACTTGTCATGTGACATTCGCGACATCGAACCCCGACGGACGCCTTATGGCGTCAGGTGGTACATCTGACGCTTAACAAGAGACCGTATCAAGAATAGACTTGGAAATTACCTTAGATATCTTTAGACAAAAGATCCAAATCTAACCATGCAGAGTTATTAGCGCCATGATATACATGTAATTAACACGTTCTAACGTTGAATCATTAGTGAAACAACTTTATCAGTACATTATAGACACTAGACAATTATTACAATGAATGAACCACAAATAGTGGAAATAAAAAAGTATATATAGTTTATTTATCAAATGCCATACAGCATATAGATATATAATACAAAACAGTGATTACATATACAAATACACATCAAGGTCAAGTACAAGTCGATCATATAATATGCATACACGCATATACACATACATACACACATATACACACATACATACATATATATATATACATATATATACATACATACATATACATATACATACACATACATAAGCATGATTATGAAAAATATAATAGATATGATAGTGCAGATTGAAAAAAAGATGAATAAAAAATGTAAATAAGATTTCACACATTTTTTCTTATTGAGAAGGCTTGTTTAATAAATTTACCAATGTTTCTCAGTTCTTTAACATTTTGAGAACTCAGCAGTTGAGTTAATTTGAAGACAGAGGGGCGATTATAATAATAACTTTTTAAAAATTTACATCTCAGAGCCGAATATGCGGGACATTTAAGCATAAAATGAAATTCGTCTTCAACATCAATTTTACACAGTGGACAGAGTCTTCTACACACAGGAACATTCTTATATCTACCAGTCTCAATTGACAAGCAGTGAGAAGAAAGTCTCAACTTACAGATGTATTTTTTATATTGATTGTACATAGGTTTGGACAAATAACTTTGCAAATTTACGCTGTCAACAATATGTCGATACAAGAAACATTTAGAAGAATCGTTTATATCACCAAGTACAGACTGCTTATACATATCCATGAGCCGTTGTTTAACATTGCATATTATATATTGTATGTCTACACCACTACAACATGTAAAAATATCACTCATCCCAATTTCAGATAAAATATTATGTACATTAGCAATCCAGTTTTTACAATTAGGATTTTGATAATATTCTTGATATAAGTGATCAATGGAAGCTTTTAAGATACAGTTATTGGATTTTGAAAGTTTCAGCCAATATTTTATAATTCTTAATTTTCTAAAACACAACCAAGGAAGTCTTCCTAGTTCACAGTATACCATTGAGTTTGGTGTAGATCTCTTTACGCCTAGAATAGTCTTACAGTAGTCTAAATGAACTTTTTCTAAATCGGGAGCAGAATGGAGGCCCCATATTTCACAACCGTAAAAAGAGATACTGGAAATATAAGTATCAAACAAAGACAATAGAGTGACATGATTAAAACTCATCTGGGTATATTTTCTTTTTAATGTAAACATCGCTTTTCTGCATTGTAACGCTAACTGTTTTTGAGTTTTAAAAAACTTGCCATTATAATTCAATACAATACCCAGGTAACAAAAATCATTAACAATATCAATTTTTTTACCATTATAAGACCACATTTCTTCCGTTTTTATGTTTCCACCATTTCTAAACACCATTACTTTAGTTTTGCTGATATTTACAGTAAGTGACCACTTTTCAGTATACAAATACAGAGAATCTAAAAGTTTTTGCAAACCTGTAATACTTCTAGAAAAAATTACCATATCGTCTGCATACATTAGTAAGTACAGAGACAGGTTTTGCAAATCGGTAGGTTCACATCCGTTTTTTAAGAAATCCATTTCACAATCATTAACATAGTAAGAAAATAAAATCGGTGAAATTATCTCCCCTTGTAAAAGACCCAAGTGGTTCATAAATGGCTCAGAAACCTTGCCATTAAGCAAAACACTGGTTTTTATTTTACTATATAAAGTTTTTATAACTCTGAGCATGTTACCCCTGATTCCAAGACGTGAAATCTTAAGCCAAAGTTTATTTCTGTCGATGGAATCAAAAGCTTGTTTAAAATCAATAAAACAACAATATAATCTAGATTTTTCCCTTAAATGTTTATCAATTATTGTATTTAAAGCGAAAATAGCGTCTACAGTACTATGTTTAGGGCGAAAACCAAATTGTGCGTCAGAAATAACATCATTATCATTAGACCATGACAACAATCTAGTATTCAATATAGAAGTAAACAATTTAGTGACGCAACTTATTAAACTGATTCCTCTAAAGTTTTGAGGCTCTGATAAACTCCCTTTCTTATGTACAGGGACAATAAGAGCATTACACAGAACATCGGGAAAACATCCAGTATTTAACATAGCATTAAATATAGTGTGTAAAAATGGAACGAGAATATCGGCAAATTCTATAAAATATTCGTTCAGAATTCCATCTTTACTATGGCTTTTATTGCGTTTAAGCCCTTTGACAGCTTTAATAATCTCCTCTGATGTTATTGTTTTATTGAGTTCGACAAAGATTTCATCATCACCATGCTCAGGATATACATCATTATTCACATCAGTATACTGACCACATAAGGATTTAAAATGTTTTGTAAAATCATCCAGGGATAAATCAGGTTTTGAGCTTTTCTTTTTTGTAAAATGCTTGTAAAACTCCCTTGGGTTATTTTTTCTCAAAGATTGCATCATATTGCCTTGATCGAACAGGTACCTCCTCTTTAATTTACATTCCATTTTCTTGTACTCCTTTTTACAAGCATGCAAAATAACATGATTCTCATTGGATTTACATTTATTAAATTCAAAAAGGGCTTTGCGATAATTCAAGTAAAGTTGCTTGCAATCAGAGTTGAACCAAGGTTTATCGCCAGATGATTTATCAATAACTTTTCTGTCGGAATTCGACACTTTCTGGTCAGTAGTTCGTCTATAACATTGAACTTTATGAAAATCTGACATAATATTATTAAGCTCTTCAACAAATGTAGTAACACAGTTATCTATGCCCAATACAGTATTCATATCATTATCATTGATACATTGTTCTAACCGGTGAACATTATTTTCCAATTGAGATTTACTTTCAATTTTCATAGTGTCATTCCATCTATATTTAAAATGATCAGAACCATGGCATTGCGAATTTGAATCTATCTGTACATTTAAAGATGATTTCAACTCAATATGGAGAGGCGCATGATCAGAATAGGTGTTAAAATTACAAACGATAAATTTACTTACATATTCAAACATATCACATGTAGTTAGAACATAATCGATAACGCTACTGCCATTTGGACCACAATATGTAAAATCGTTTGAGTAAGAATGTCTTCCATTCATTATCCTAAGACCACTTTCAATACATAACTGTATGATTCTAAGACCATAACTATTTACGACCTGATCAGGACAAATACGTTCTGGTAACGTTTCGTCACGCTTATAGTCACACACTGAATTTATATTATCTAATAAAGTATCGTGTAATATGTCACTATCTATAAAATCATGTAGATTGGCACATCTACCGTTAAGGTCTCCGACGACCATAACTCTACCCTTTTCGAAATATGCCGCTATTTGATTTTCAATTTCATAAAATATGTCACAGTTATAATGCTTGAAAAATGAGGATTTGTCAGGTGGGATATAAGTACAGCATACGTATAAATCATCATTGAGTCCAGAGAGTAGTGCGCTAATTCTAAGCCATACCACAGTGTCAAACGTTACATCTACTATAGTAATATACTGATTTAAAGTACATTTTATTCCCAACATAATTCCCCCACCCTGTTTACAATTTGTTAGTGATCTAGACGATTATTGGTCTCGGGGGTCCACGGTGATCTCTACCCCTTCGTTTTCCTATACGATGAACTCTTTCAAACCGTACTTCTTTCCTGACCTTCATTTGCCTAGCTACGAAGTCTACTATTGTCTCCTCGCAATTTTCGTCTTCTTCTTCCGGTATTCCGTAGAACAAAAGATTGTCTCTCATGGATCTACATTTCAGATCTAACACATCCTCCCTTAATTCGTCCCTGGTACTCTGCACTTCTGTCATGAGATCCGCCACTGAAGATTCCGTTTGTGCGAGCGCTTTTTTCGTTTTGCTTGTTTGAGATTTCACGTCAATTACGTCCTGTCTTAATCCATCAAAAAAGTTACTATATCCATCTAAGCAGGTATCAATATCTCTCTGCGATTGTTGCAAGGTGTTCACAGCTCTCTTTGTTTCACTTAATTCTAGCTCAGTTTTCTTCACTCGTGTTTCCAAGTTTGCCATTTTATTCAAAATGTCCTCGAATTTCATCATTCGTTTGTCCATAACATCAAGTTTGTTCATCTTCTCGTTTAATAATTCCAGCATTTTGTTAATCCCACTAAGTTCTTTGCTATAAGAAGATTCCTTCTCTTCTTCATTTATTACTTCGAGACTAGTCCTGAGTACGCTACCCGTTTCGTTTAAAGTACACATATTGAAATCACACTGTACGATTTTGAGAACTAATCACTCACACTTTAGACAAAGGAATCCAATATGCGATGTTCAAAAATGACTAACACAACATTGATTTTGTAATTTTCACGTCCTCCCCGTAATCTTCCCGACAAGATATAAATCCATGTCAAAAATCTTCGCAAAAATGTTCCTCAAATTAGCACTTTCTTAGATTTTTCTCTGAAATCTCGGAGATGGCAAAAAACTACGTCCACTCCATTGTACTGACCTTATCTCCTGCTAATTAGCTATATCCGTATTCATTCATTTGCAGATATAATTTTTATGCTAATATATAATCAATAGAATGATCAAAACGACATCCCATGCGGATCTAGAAACTTGTCTAGAGGAAGGAGGTCAACCTCGCATATATTTTTTTCGGGCGAGAGAAGAGGGGTGTTCCTGACCATTAAAAGAAGACAATGTCGGAGGTTATAAGTGTACTTAAGCCGGTGTGGACTAGTGGATGAGGTGCTGGGCTTGTGACCAAGAAATCGTGGGTTCGATTCCCGTCTTGGTACACCGGTGTTCTGTCTTTTGGATGAGACAGTGAAACCCGAGGTCCTGTGTCACGGTAGGCATGGTACGTAAAAGATCCCTCACTGCTACGGGTAGATCCGCTGCAAAGGTAATGCTGTCTATACAGTGCATCACGCAGGTGCCATCGCCTTGATATACTTGAAATAATCGTGGAGTGACGTGAAACGGTAGTCAATCAATCAATCAATGCATCATTGTATATGTACTAGATGAAAAATAGATGAATAACATTAATATTGGAGAATGATGATACATATGAAGAATACACAGATTGAATACAATAAGTAAGATAAAAAAAGTCCAGACACAATGTGATCAAAGCCATTGATTTGTCATTCATCACCTCTATGTACGTGCTTGGGTTACGTCTGCATCTTCTTACAGATGAACGAGAGTTATACAGATCGACAAGGTACAATACTGAAGTCTTTATTACTTGTTTATGACGAAAACGAGGTTAATAAAAAGTTTATGAAAGAATTCCCTCGATTTCGATCGATTTCAGCATCATTTTGTCAATGTAGAAAATCACCTTCATTGTTATTATTCTGTAAGTAATAAATTTTAACATTCTTCGTGTCACTGAATTATGTTTTTTACATACAAAATACTCAAATGCCTACTCTATTACGTTGCCATGGTAATTGTTGTCTATAGACGGCTAGATCTATCTGTTTTATTAGAAACAATATGGCCCATAAACAAACTTTCTTGCAGCACCGAGAGGATATCGGACGATCGGGAGAAATCATTCACTGTCAAAACTGCTTCCACAATATTGATCTCTAGGCATCGTTATCCCAAATACCGATATTGGATTCAAATTCCCCTGTAAACAAAGTCTAAAGGAAACGAAGTCTTGATTAGATGATCAGCGCTTCCCTTTAGTGGTCGGTTATGTGGAAGAATTCGTGGTTTCTCGTCATTATTGTGGTTAGCTTACTTTCCATTACCCGCGGTAAGTTAATATTCTCTTAACATGCAGTCTATATTGGTTGATTATATAAGGTAAATATGAATACTCGGCAATAAATAAACTTCAAACTCTGATTTGATACTATGACACTGTAATGTGTAACATACATGTAAGACAGAAATAAGTCATTCTTTTATCGTAAAATCTGAATTTACTAAGTTGCAGTTAATACTCAGTGTTTCGTTTATTTTAAGCATGGGCGAAGAAACATCCCCCCTCTCCAATTCACCAGAAAAAAAAGAAATGACGACAAAATCATGCACACGAATAAAGACGATTTTATGTATAGTCCATGTTGAATTTAATTAGATCTACTGATTTCTTATTCAAAATATATATAAGTATAGATACTTTTCAACTTTAGTTTTTAGAATACACACATAAATTTAAGAGACATCGTTAAAGATCAGATGATAGTATTTTTATGTAAATTGTTACAATGGCGACATCTTTGACACTTCATTCTATTTTTATAAATGATTCGTTGCGATCTGTATCGTTAATTCCCATTGTTCTTTTTAAGGAAAGTTTTAGGAAGCAAAGCTGGTCTGCGTTAAGTTTTCAATGACATTTAAAAGAAACAGTATTAAACATCCATATTCCAAATGAACTGCCGAAATTAAAAAAGACATAAAGGTGGATTATATTTGATTTTGTTTCAAAACAGATTTATCTAGATGATGAGCCCCAAAGAGCCTTACCCCATAATATTTTAGGGGATGGGAATTACATGTACAGGACATTTTCTGCTCTTCTCTTTGGCATGAAGATTTCTACAGAGAGTTTCGTGTACTAGTTATTTCCTTACTGCATCTAATTTATCCTTGTCTTTCACCGCCAATAACAAATCATTTGCTGAAACATTTTCTTGATTCCCTTTTACTTTTGCATTTCGATAAAGCTTCATTCTTGTCTTTCATCCCCAATAACAAATCATTTGATGAAACATCTTCATGATTCCCTTTTGATTTTGCATTTTGACAAAGTTTATCCGTGCCTTTCATCGATATTAACATATCATGTAATGATTCATTTTCACGATTTCCTTTTTATTTTGAAGTTTTGATAGAGCTTTATCCTGTTCTTCCATCCTCAATATCTAATCACTTGATAAAACATTTTCATGGTTCCCTTTTAATTTTGCACCTTGATAGGTTGCCCTCGTCTTTCATCACCATTAACTTTCTATTTGATGTAATATTTCCACGATTTCCTCTTGGTTAGGAAATATTTGAAAAAAAGCTTAGTTTTTTTTTTTACATTTTTGTGGTAACTTTCTTGGATAGAAATAAATTATACGGATCCTGACAAAGCATCACAACAAATACATCATCTATCTAATCCTTTAAGCACAATACATTGTTTAGTACATGTAGTTTAATTTCTAGTAGCATTTTCATTATTCCCTTAGTTAAAAGCTCTAGTGAATTCTTTGATTGAATAAGATTTGGCATTTTCTTCTTATTTGAATTTGACTGGTTTATAACACTTATTCATACTTTTCATTACACCAGTAATAGTGCTTTATATTTCCCACCCCACTTCTCCCCTTTTCCAAATCACCCCGATATGAAATTGCCCATTGCGCTCTTTTTAAATACCTTTGTTGAAAATACACATACGTTCATATATTGTACTTCGGCATGTTTCAAATCAATATTTGTGAATTATTGTAATAGATGAATTTTATATTATGCACATTGTATTTGCTAAATTACCTGACAGATGATATCATAGATATCATATGACAGTTCACCATTTGGAAGTTGTTCAAATAAAATAGTAACTATTCTACACAGAACACTGTGTATACTTGATTCCTTTTACAACATTTTGTATAGTAAGTAGTTTACATTTGATATTCTTTAAAAAGGGACTAAATTATGGTAGGGCAAAATATTCTCGGTCATTCTTTTTAAATTCGATTTCATGTCCATAATAGTAATTTCAAATATGAAATAGATACATACTAGAAAATTACTTAAAATACGGTCAACGATATGGTTGGAAAATTGCAGCAACTATGGAACATGTTACAATGTTTCTATTGAAATTCCGATTTCGCTTGAATTTCACTAGCTTTAAACACATAAAGATGCAATATACGGGAATTCATACTTACGCTTAGAGTGAGATTAACAAGAAAAAGTAAAATAGCGGTTTATTTCTCCTATCGTTGTTTGATTAGTTGGGATATTACTGAGCTTATTTGTCTTGTGGCGACATGGAATCAGTAAACAACCAATCTTCAAATCACATTACCGCAACCTGATAACTAGCCTCCTAAAATATTGCTGCAGCCTAATAACCAACCTCCTACACATATTGTCGCAACATAATAAACAACCTTCTACACATATTGTCTCAACCTGATAACCAACCTCCTACACATATAGCCGCAACCTGATAACCAAACTACACATATTACCGCAACCTGATAACCAAACTCCTACACATATTGCCGCAACCTGATAACCAACATCCTACACATATTGCCGCAACCTGATAACCAAACTCCTACACATACTGCCGCAACCTGATAAGTAACCCCTACACATATTGCCGCAACCTGAAAACTAACTTCCTAAACATATTGCCGCAACCTTGATTCCTTGCACTGCAAACTGTGTGTTAATACTTGTATGTTTCTTGGGAAATTTGGAAATCTAATAATACTAATAATAATACACTTACATTCTGTGATTAATAAACCATAGGTTTCTGTCAGCCATTTTCTCTTACTGTTCTGTCCCTTATGGAGTTCACCTAAGGTTTATAGTACTTTTATTATTATTTCATATATTTTTTCTTCAGGACTGACTCCCGAGGGCTGTAAAAATGGCTGGTCGTACTTCAATCACATGTGCTACCTCTTCAGTGCGCATGCATTTAGCTTTGACGAAGCAAGGGGCGTATGCTTCCTGAAGGACAAAGAGGCTTCCTTGGCCAGCGTTTGGTCCACTGATGAAATGTCATTTGTCACAGAAAAACTTTGGAAGGTTTGGATTGTGTTTATTGTATGTACTTTAATCTGTTTTGTGTATTGACCGTATTCAATACAGGATACAATAGAATTGTGTCAATGTTATTAATGCAATATGATGTTTAAACATAAATCAAAATATTCACGTCTGTTATGTACATTCACTCAACTTGGTTCATTTATTTAGAGACCTTCGTCTTTTACATCTTATTGTTTATTTCATCGGACCAAAGTTTGCGTGAGTTGAAATGAATTTAACGTTCCTCTCTCGTCCGTCCTTTCATATCGGATAACTTTTTGAGAAACATTTGATAGTATTGATCAAGGACGTATAAGTTCTTGTTTTGTTCGACTTTAGCATTTTAGGTCCGTTTGTAATGTGTCTGTATACTTTTGATAAACATTTGATAAGCTGGTCGCATTTTCGTAAGGTTCTTGTGTAACATGTCTGTACATCTATATTCAGCCATAATCTTTTATTATGTTTGAATATTGCTGCAGACAAGGCCAATATTTATATTTGTCAAAGGATTTATTATTTTTCTATACAATCATATTTTCATATTTGATCTTGCCCTAAATACATAATCTTTTATATACATGTAAATGTAAGGAAACAAGTTTATCTTGATTAACATGCCATACACGTTTTGCTTGGCATATGTTTATCATGCTTTAATATTAAAAAATTACGCACTAAATAAACTTTAAAAAACATTATCAAGCCCCTGGTTTTCCTATTTCTGGAGAGTAGCATAAGAGCATTTGACCTCTATTTATCTGCTTGTCATATTAAATGAATTTGTTAAATATCTCCATAGCACTGGAGGTATTGGACATTATTTCAATCCTAGTAGACATTAGTTGTTATTAGAATGATTACTGCCCTATTTTTACCGTAGGGTGATGTCGCCAGGAGCTGGATCGGACTTGAGCCGAGGGTGAACCGACCAGGATGGAAGTGGGCAGATGGCTCGAAACTAGATCTCCAAAACCACGGTATGTATTCATAAAATAAAACTTTTATGTAAGCAAGACAAACGAGAAATAGTACCAAACTATAAAATACAAAAGTAACCGATATTTGATAATATGTCAAGGTGGGACAAATATGCCATGGTGCCATTCACGAATCCATGGAAATCAAAGGGGAGATAAATACATGGAGGTGTTACCGTCTCTTGTTTACCTAGCCGCATTGGGGCAGGCTTGATGTAGTGGTTAAGCGCTTGGCTTGCGACGCCGACGATCCGGCTTGCGCCACTATGTTTAAGCGGTTAGTTACTCCAGCTTCCATGTCGCGATATAACTGAAAAATTGTTGAAATCGACGTAAAACACCAATCAACCAATCAGCCAGCCTAGCCGCATCATGCCTTTGTCATGTTTTAATTTTTGTTGTATTTAAGTTTTGTATTTACCACCCCAAGAAAATTCAAGAATTAAAACACGACACCTTGGTCAAAACATGACACCTTGGTCAAAACATGACACCTTGGTCAAAGAGATAAAAAAAACCACACACACACACACACACACACAATCACACACACACACACACACACACACACACACACACACACACACACACACACACACACACACACACACAAATCATAAGCATCTCCCATGACTATCTTGAAATAAACTGTCAGATTCAGTTATTTGATACATTTGTATTATTTATATTGGTGTCTTTTTGCTTTAGACTTGCCGAAGGACAGTAACAATATGTGTGGATTTCTGAATAGAAAAGGAGAACAACAATTCTTTAATTGCTCTCTAATTGTTGATGCGTTTATATGTAAAGCACGTAAGTGACGTATATATTTTCCCTTTAAGTGTATATATACGTATAATATTTACTGATACAAATCGATCGGAAATGGATGATGTAATGTGCGAAGTGGATGATGTATTCTATTATCACACGTTACTGGAAGCTGTTCACAATTTGTAATGAGAATAGTTTATAATGCATTGTGTCGTATGTCTATTTTACTCTATAAATAAGCCGCTTTGGTTTTGGTTATGATTTCAAGGGCACTGGTTTTCAGATCTACAAGGCATCTTTGAATGGGTGTATACATGTATATGCGAAGATGATAACATTTTCGCTTTTTGAAAATAAGTATTTACACTTTTGGGGATATTGACGTACTTAGCAACATATCATTGTACAGTGTGCGTAAGATTACTTAGCAACATATCATTATACAGTGTGTATAAGATTACTTAGCAACATATCATTGTACAGTGTGTGTAAGATTACTTAGCAACATATCATTGTACAGTGTGTAAGATTACTTAGCAACATATCATTGTACAGTGTCAGTGTGTAAGATTACTTAGCAACATATCAGAGTACAATGTGTGTAAGATTACTTAGCAACATATCATTGTACAATGTGTGTAAGATTACTTAGCAACATATCATTGTACAGTGTGTGTAAAATTACTTAGCAACATATCATTGTACAGTGTATAAGATTACTTAGCAACATATCATTGTACAGTGTGCGTAAGATTGCTTAGCAACATTTCATTATACAGTGTATAACATTACTTAGCAACATATCATTGTACAGTGTGTAAGATTGCTTAGCAACAAATCATTGTACAGTGTGTAAGATTACTTAGCAACATATCATTGTACAATGTGTGTAAGATTACTTAGCAACATATCATTGTACAGTGTATAAGATTACTGAGCAACATAGTATCATTGTACAATGTGTGTAAGATTACTTAGCAACATATCATTGTACAATGTGTGTAAGATTACTTAGCAACATATCATTGTACAATGTGTGTAAGATTACTTAGCAACATATCATTGTACAGTGTGTGTAAGATTACTTAGCAACATATCATTGTACAGTGTGTAAGATTACTTACATAATGTATTACATACTTACACCTTCATGGCTAAGCACAGTTTTACATACTTTTGGAAGTTTGAATTTCCCAAGACATCGTGATCTTTGAAAAAAAAATATTTTTAAAGATCATTTCTATGGCATGATATAAATTAAAAGGCTAATTAATGTACGAGAGAATGTAATCTTTGTCCTAAAATAATGTCATCGTTTTTTCAACAGAACATATGGTGCCACCATTTGTAAGACAAGTTTGAGATATTTTGGAAATTTTCTAAGTTAGTACCCTTATCGAAACTCAATCCATCGAAGTAAACTCTTGAAACTGGGTCTAGAGTTTTTCATGACGCAGTTTTATACTATGATTAGAAAATTGAAATACACTGTACTCATTATTGATCTTCCCGCCTTTTTTCAGCCTTGACTATGGTTTACGTCGTCAGTGATATTTTCAATACGACATACACTGCTAATTCCCTCATGAATGAACCCGAGCGATTGCTTTTTGAAAGAGTATGGCCACCGAAATTACTGGAAGTGGACAACTATCTTACTTATCTTGGACCGGACACAAATCACGTCACACAGGAGACGGACTGCGCATACAGATGCTTCCGTGCGATGTCCTGTCGCGCATTCTCGTTAAAGTGCATGGTTCCGTGGAAGTGTAACCAATACAGTTGTGATGTGTATGCCCCCAAATTATTAACCTAAAAGCATCGTAGAAGTGCTGGATCCACTTGTTGAGGATGGATTAAAAGAGGGAGGGCGCAGATAGCTAAAATGTTTATATTTATACAGTTACTGTGCTACAGACTTCCTTTAATTTCATTCTGCAAAAATCGGAACACTGTAAATGTCTCTTGATATTTTTACTATTATGTTACCTACATATCAGGAGAAGAGAAAGGTACCATATCTAATTATATAAATTAATAATTTCATATTTATACATGCTTATGCAGTATGTTAATCACGTTCCGGTCAGAATCTAGAAACTTCACAATTTTCATGCTAGTTGCTTGTCAACATGCATTTTTACATGTTCAAGAATTTTTATCTTGTTAATGTTTAAGTCGTTGAAATAAAACATAATTCTAAATCGTTAATGTCATGATTTTGTATTTTGTTGAAGCCAGTAACTGGTTTGGGGATACAGTATTCTAGTGAAGATGGTATAGACCAGAGGCATATATCTCTGGTATAGACAGTATAGGCAGTGGAAGCTAATCAATTGTGGGAAGGGGCAAATCGTATTAAATGTCCTCTGTATCTGATTTAAATCAAATCTTTATTCCGCTTATCTATTTGTCCTATTAAGGATGCTCATTGGGACAAATAGAGAAGCGGAATAAAGATATGGTCTTTATCAGATTGTCTGTATCACACAGCCATCAAAAGAATTTATTTTCCGTCAAGTCGTCGTATAATCAGTAAAACTTGTGTCTTGTCCCCTTTACGCTTCTTACGCCTTTGAATAACAGGCGCAGCTCCAGATATTTTGTCGAGAGGGGGTCGTCTCCAATGAATTTCCGAGAGGGTGTCCACCTACGTTTTTCTGTGTAAAATTAGTCATTTCACATCGAACAATAACAAGATAAGTAATTTTAGCCGAATCGGCGGGTGGGTCCGAACCCCTGGTTCACTCCTCTGAATCCGCGCAGGAAAAGAATCTGGTCAGGCACTTGACTGAATGTTCAAAACAACCCCAGAGATTGCAAGAGAAGTGAATTATCTAAATCAATAATTAGCACTGAAGATTAAAGATAACAGTTTAATGAGGTTTTAAATATGATCGATTTTAATAATATATTTATATCCATGTACTTGTGTCATATCATGAACGAAACATTGATAGCCTCTCCCCGGGCTTAACCAAACAAATGTGAGCAATAACACCCCCCCTCCACAAACACACATATCATACACACACCTATACACATATAAACACAAAAAATCAACAAAAGCCAGTCGAACTAAAATATAAATCAAATAAAATAATATTTATTTGAAGTCGGATACATATTCATAACAATGTAACATTAGCTCTAAAGAGCTATTTACATTTATCCCAGTAATTTCTGGTATATGAAAACGTGCTTAGTTCTCTGTCTAAAGACAAAAGTATGGTACATATTTGTGAAAACGCGTAGCTTCTCTATGACATCAGATTGGTGACGAAACAGGTGACAAGTACTCACTTGGTTGGACCACTCGTCAGTCAATTGTTTCAAGATACACATTGTACAAGTGTCTTGACGAACGCAGATATACGTACAGAACAATAAATGGAAGTGATAGATTTAGACGGATTTCACTAAGGTAAGGATAATATAAATCTATGGTGGCGAGAAAGCCTTCTGGCCACTTCTGTGTTTGAACATCATTCGAGAATAAATGAGAATGACTATCAGTTTGTTTGCCGTAGGGCGGGGTGTCCTCCAATTCTACTGTTCTAAGTGACAGTCCCAATGGTGGATTCAGAAGGGGGGGGATGAGACGTTCGCCACTTCGCAGGAGAAGAAGAGAGACCATCATTATCTGTAATTTTCGACTCGAGAGATACTTCTTCGAGTCATCTAGGGATTCAACCCCAGTCTCTTCCTTTTCTGGTTGAAAAGTATGTTCGGCAAAAAGTCCCCGTCTATGGATGCTTCTGTACTGTCCACCAGAAGTCATGTACATGAGAGAAGGCAAGAGATGATATTAAATTCTGCGATGTAGCTGATTCAGATTTATTCGAAAATCTGATCTGAATGAGTTGTATGACAAAATCCACAAAAGGTACGACTGGGATTACAAAGTACAGAAAAGACATGGTTAACTTCACGAAATGCTTCAATTATCTGGCAGTTAATGTACCGACTTAGGAGGATGGAATTGCACGATTTTAGATCCTAAAATCGTTAAATAGCAGGAGCTTCCGAGGGTAGGGCTTCGCCCCATCTGGTCCCACATCAGGACTCCGCCCTGGAGCAGCTGAGTCCTCATATTATCGCACTGGTTGAATGTTACAAGATCTTGTACACTTGTGTGCATTAGCTACATGAAAAAGGTGGCTTGTACAGATGGACTATAAAATCTCATCATTCATGTTATTTTCAATGTTTACATGAAAAAGGTGGCTTGTACAGATGGGCTATAAAATCTCGTCATTCATGTTATTTTCAATGTTAAGTCCGACATATGGTCATCTTATACCTAATCTTTGGAGATTTTTTTTCAGTTAAAAACTGGAATTATCCCTTTTGATCCATCCGCGAATGTACAATAACTCGGTTTCGAAAAAAGTGACGCCACTGCATAAGATATATCATGGTTTTAAAAGGAGCAATAAGTGACAAGAAAGACGTCTCTTAAACACTCTTGAATTTTCATGTGGTAAAAGTAACATTCATGTGTACAGAATATGCTTTAAACGTGTGTTCTTTTGAAAACATGATATACATGTAGTATACTCCATAGACAGCTTGATTAGTATAAAATGTTCCATGGGACTTCAGCACATTTGAGCCAAAGGCTCTAGTGAGCATTTTTGTCCTTTTCACCTCGGCCTTGAACTATGAGCTGCTTATCAAAAACTTTTTTATTACTTATGAACAGTGTGAGATAAGGTTTTTATAATTTACATCATATTTCTTGTGAAAAGGGCTTCAGTGGATACCAATAATTTTGATATTGTAACGTTGACTTTGGATACTGACCTACTTTTCAAAACAATTTCCACCTTGAAAAAAGCTTTTGAACCATAAAATTTTAGCGCTTCGACTTCAATATGAAAAACGTAAAAGGAGTACGAGGGTTGTCGGGAGAGTTCGAAGACATCGCTGATAATTGTTTTTCCTTATTCAATTGAAGGACAGACCAACATCCGGGTTTACGTGGATGTATATTATATGTAATTACAAGAAATCACAAATATTGCTACAAATAAATAATGGAATTATGGCACCTTTTCTATACCTAGATATGGGATACCAGGGCACGTCACGGCGTCGATTTGTTCCCACTTTTTTATTGTTTCTCGAAATACTCGCTGCCGCACTTGATGCATATTGTTTGTTTCTCTACCCATGTATGAAACGCATCAGTGTACCATTCACTTTTTTTGCGTGATATTATACACATGGTGGCCGTTTTTAACTGGTCGAAGTTCCGAAAAAAAGGCAAAGTCCATTGGAACTAAGTTTGGGTTGTACGGTGCATGCTCTAGAGTAATCTCAAGTCATGTAGAAGATGCAGTATGTGCTGAGGCATTGTCTTGGTGTAATACGATGTTTTCTTTGTTCTCGTAAAGTGCGAGTTTCTTCTGTACTGCACGCTTGATATCTCTTCGTAGAACCTGACAAAACAGACTTGTATTGCTGTTCATGAACTTATATATTGCCTATGTTCAAAACATGTAGTAAAATATTGATACAAAGAGTTAAAGAGTACATGCTATATCTAAATTTATATAATTTACCTTGGAGTAGTATTCTGCGTTTACAGTACTTCCGGTCGGTACATCATGGACCAGCAGCATTCGGTGTCTATCCTTAAACGTATATTCATGGTGCTTAATTTTTCGCGAAAGCGTCGACCTTGCAAAATGAAAATGAAACGCTTGTAAATAATAGACGGTTTATATCAAGCGTAAAATCGCTGTGACGCCAATTTTGTGTTTTCAGATCTATCATTGTTAACATACAAACAACTTTATTATTATAAGCCGGTATGGCTCAGTGGATAAGGTGCTCGGCTATTGAAGTACCGGGTTCGATTCCCGCTGTGAGCACACCGGCGTCCTGTCTTTCGAATGAGGCAATACAAACCGAGATCCCATGTTACAGTAGGCGTGGCACGTAAAAGATCCCTCTCTGCTTCGGATGGGTCCGTAGCAGAGGTATAAAATCTGTGCAATTCATCAGGCAGATGCCGTCACCATATACAAGAAATACCACAGAGACGTAAAACAATAATCTATCAGTCGTTATGTTATACCACGATTCCTTTTCTCTGACAACTCTCGTTGACCTTGTGACATTATCGTTAATGCTTGACCTTTTCTCTGACAACTCTTGTTGACCTTATGACATTATCGTTAATGTTTTATCTTTTCTCTGACAAATCTCGTTGACCTTGTGACATTATCGTTAATGTTTGACCTTTTCTCTGACAACTCTTGTTGACCTTATGACATTATCGTTAATGTTTTATCTTTTCTCTGACAACTCTCGTTGACCTTGTGACATTATCGTTAATGCTTGACCTTTTCTCTGACAACTCTTGTTGACCTTATGACATTATCGTTAATGTTTTATCTTTTCTCTGACAACTCTCGTTGACCTTGTGACATTATTGTTAATGTTTTACCTTTTCAGTATATTAAGTCTAATTGGTTACGCTTCTAATGTCCACCTGCCTGGCGAGGTATATTTTGTTCTGACTACTTTTGTGGAAATAGATATTAAATGAAAGATGTAGGATACCAAAAATTTACTTTTAGGATTTTTTTAGTGTGTATACTGTTAGTATGTAGGCCTAGTAATAAAATTTGATTGGCTTCTTCTTAACACTAAACTGGATGTGGCTTAGTGAATGAGGTGCTCGGTTCGTGAGCGATAAGTCTGAGGTTCGACTCCAGCCGTGGGCACACTAGTGTTTTGTCTTTCGGATGAGACAGAAAAAAAAACCCGTGTCACGGTAGGCGTGTCACGTAAAGGATCTCTTATTGCTTTGGTAGGTCCGTTGCGAAGGTCTAAATTTGTATGCAATGCATCGGGCAGATGCTGTCAGCATATACGTGAAGTGACGTAAAACAGAAGACACTTAATCTTCTTACAACTATTTGAAAGATTTTGATAAAACCTAGTAAGACGTAAGTACTGAAGATTATCTATAAATGTTACTGTTTGACGTCAGATACGAGGGCTCAAGTGAGCTATATTTTGATGGTGCATTGTTCGTCGTCCGTTAACTTTTATCATTTCTTCGTATAAGTTTCGTTGAACTCTTGCATGTATGATCCTCAGGAAACGAAGATGCAATTTTGCTCAAATTATGGTTATTGTCATTGAATAGGGATTAATGGGGGCCAAAAAATGGAAAATCATCTAACCTTTAAAACTCTTCTTCAGAACCATCATCTATAATGCCTTCATTACGACAACATCGTAATGACATGAAGTATTATGGGAAGAATCTGAAGCAATATTTGGCATCTAAGGTGGCTGGTAGTTTTTACATAGGCTCTGAAGCAATATTTGGCATCTTAGGGGGCTGGTAGATTTTACATAGGATCACGCAGGAAAAAGCGTTGAAAATTTTCTTTTTTCTTTTTAATAGAGAAGACAGACGACATCTGACCAAGCTGTATGACACAAATCACCAAGGACATGTACATACATCACAATAATACTCAAATACAGGACCACAAGCTATGGTGACGTCATATTTGACATACAGCATCTTTACGACATGCCGTATCAAGTTTCCTCAAGGGTCGGCATTGCAGCAGTATTTTGCCCCACCCAGTGGCCGACAGTTTTTTCATGGAGGAAATTTTTGGGGTTTTTTTCAAGAACCACAAGCCACACTGACTTCATATCATATACTGGTGTTCATCATCTTATGACATTATTTTTAAGTTTGTTGAAGGGAAGGCCTTGTAGCAACATTTGGCCCGCCCAAGTAATTGACAATTTTCACATAAGCTGATGTGAAAATGTCTTAAAAAATTTCTACTCAAAAGCGACAAACACAATGACTTCGTATTAAGTAAACAGCATCTCTATGAAAAGTAGTTTCAAGTTTGTGTAATGATAGCCTTTCAGCAATATTTCGCCCCATCCCAGGGGCTGGCAATTTTTGAAAAGGCATATAGAAATATCTTTAAAATTTTATTTTTCGAGAACTACAACCCACAATGACGTCATCGTTAGTATTTGGCATAAATAGGACATGCTATATTTCCTTTTTTCAACTTGTAACAATATTTCGCTCTGCCCCAGGGACCTATAACTTTGAATATGAAATATCTTCAAATCTTCCCGATAACCCCCCCCCCCCCCAAAAACCCCCCCCCCCCCCCCCCCCCCCCCCCCCCCCCCCCCCCCCACAAACAAAAACAAAAACAAAACCCCAGAAATCGTACAAAAAATTATGACACACTACATATGATATATAGTATCAAGTTTGTTTCAATAAAAGCCTTGTTGAAATGTTTTGTCTCACTCAACGTTTTCCTAAAGTCCATTTACTGTGCACCAAAGATTGTAAATCGGATATATTACGTGTTTTATAAAAAGTAATTCATGACAAATAAGATTGGTTTCCAGATGATAACTAAAGTTCCATGATATACGTCAAGTTCCCTTTCGATAAATATCCATATATTTAAATTTGGCTATTGATTTTGGTGTTGAATTGGCCTACTGTCCAAGTCAGTCACTTAATATATAATGCAATTATTATTTTTCGGATGATGAATAAAGTACCATGCATCCTAGCCTAAATGAATATGAATGTATCGATTCTTATAAAAAGGGGAAGACGTCTATCAATTTTGGGGTCTACAGATAAAAAGTCAATTTCACCACTGTTAAAAGTAGACAGAGTTTACAAACATTCTTAAATAATCATATTATTACGAGAGCTCATATATAATTTACAGTGTAAACTAAGTCGAAGGGACCGTTTCAAAGTAATCACATGATTTCTTTACAAATACTTGTGGACTGAAATTATTAGTTTTAAGATGTTAAATCAAGTACCCTGCATCCTATACACACCATACTTGGATGTATAAAAATCCCATAGAAAGGGGTGGACGCCTATTGATTTGGGGGTCATAAGGTCAAAAGTCAAGATCACTACTGGTAACGTTTTATATGAATCATGGTTAATGAAACCTATAATTGAAACACGTTAGCTAGAAAAGCTTTCTTGATTCTTTGAAATAAGTCCATAGCAGGGGAATATGTTTTACAAAATGCTTGTGTGTGTGAATGCGAGTGTTTCTGTGTAGGTGGTTGTTTGTATGTTTTCTTTTTATTTGTTTTTGGAGTTTTTATTTCGGGAAAGAGGGGTAGGGCTTGGTAAGTGAAATAGATGTAGTTCATGATTTTAATTACATATAAATCAATTAGATTAAGTAATGGAAGAATGTATTTATCGTTTCAGACATGACAGGCCAGGCCGGTATTCTCTTTGATGATCTAGAAGAAACAAAGGTGTCATCGATTGACTCTGCCTACAACGCCATATTGGGCATTAATATCACAGGTGTCGCCACTGTCGACAGAGCTGCCATACAGGATGTTCTGAAAAGTATATATACAATGGTCTAAGATAAATAATTTTCATTATCAAACCGATACACAATTGAAAATCACATCATTTAAACCAATAGATATATGGGTATATGGGGATATATTTTTGATACAAATCCATGTTTTAAAGATATAAGTAATGCCATACGTGACACATATGGAATAAATCAATGAATTTCACTTTTATAAAATTAAAACTGTGAAACAAATCAAACAAACTGGGGTCAATGTCTTATATACGAAAGGTATTCGAGATAATATATTCTGGATGCCAGAGTAATATCAGCCTTTACATTACCCAACTGTTTCGGGAAAACACGAAAAAGAAAAACCACCACGAAAACCAAAGGAATAAAAATTCAAGCAAAAGACAAAACAAAATAAAAACCAACAACAAAAAGGAAAGAAAACCAAAAAAAAAAAAAAAAAAAGGAACAACAACAACCCTCCAAACCCCCAAATCACCCAAAAAGCTAAACAACATGTTCGACTTCAATGATATAACCAGTTTCGGGAAACATTTAGAAATATTGGTACATACAATACAATCGTGATCAAACTTAGATATGATCGGTCGTTAGGTAAGGTCAGTTTCAAATGAGGTAATAAACAACATACATAACCCTTGACGAGAGATCTTTGCCGAAAGTGTGGAGACATTGACCTCAGATGTCTTGTATTATTGAACAGTAAGGAAACCAACAGAGAAATACTTGACATTCCTTAAAAGCTTAGGAGGATCTCCCTCATGCATAGCTCAGTCCTTAGATTGATTCCATGGCTCACTTTTTCGGCCACTTTTAACTCTGCTCTTCACATATTTATATATTATCATAATTCCAATCATTCGGCCATAAGTATCACTGAAGAGACATAAATTGTCGAAATGCGCATCTGGTGCACAAAATTATAACACGTATATATGTTCTAACATCTATTACCAAATCACATCTTAGCAATACCACATCATGTATGCTAATAGATATTTAATTTCATAACATTTAATTTCATTATAAATCAGTTGCACAAAACTGTTTCTGTTTATGACCAAATGATCATTTGTTGATACTATTTAATGGATACATGATATTAAGAGCATTCGCGACAAACGGAAAGTTGTGTGGGAGTATCTGACGAATATTGGTACTCTGGTGTCCTCCACCACTTAATACTATCATATAGGTGAAATACTCTTGATGTTGTGTTTATGTTAAAACTTATAGATTCGATGTACATAACATTACGCCCCCGGGGACCCTGGTTTCCTTTGGTCATAACACGTGACCTCATAGGAAGTTTACTGTAGAACTATAATCGGCGGGCATGACTGATTAACAAGAGATGCTTATTCATTTTGATGTTATGATCGTTTGATTATGCGTATCCTCACTTATTATGCAGGAATGTTGTTTTGTTCTGGTATAATTACAAAAGTTGTGCTTCTATTGTCAACAAGTATTTTGTTAATTCTCATATTGGCGAACCCTGTCGCGATATAACTGAAAAATTGTTGAAAGCGACGTAAAACACCAATCAGCCAACCAACATATTGGCGATAATGCGCCGATGCGCTAATAGATACGTCAGTCAATGTAATTGATTCCTGCATGAAAAAGCAAAGAAGACACTTATTCTATAAATAAATAATTTAAATACAATAAATATATCCGGCAAGATAAATGAAAAATATGCAAATTGATCTATTTGTTTGTTTTAACAGATCGAAATATAACATTAGAAGAACTTCTAGCGTCTCTACAACGGCACAATTTTCGGACAACAGCGACCCCTAGCGGAGTATCTCCCGATGACGGCGACAGCGGTATGATTAGCGTAGGCTTGGCAGTACCGATCGTGTTGATCGTTACATTCCTGGTTTGCGTATCTGCTTGTCTGTATTGGCACTCCAGAAAAAACATTGGCCATCGCGACAATTCAGCCTCAGACAAAAGCGTCAATACTTCGTTTGGGAGATTCAAGCGTAGTTTAGTGAACCGTAACAATAGTACAATAGACCATGTTCGAGAATCTACGCGTTCTACGGCTCCTCTGCGAGAAAATATACAAGACAAAGTCCATGTCACTGCATTGCCATTTCATGACAGTCAAAAATTCCGCTTTTACTGGGATAAAGATAACTGGAAGCTTTATCCCCAAGAAAACTTACCTGGTCCTCAGGTAAATGCCACGCGAATAAGCGTCTTACGTCAACAACTTTCTCCAATTAACGAGATAGAGACGTCAAAGCCGAATGATTCGTTTGATGTGACGCATGCCTACAACGTCACAGCTCAGGCTCCGTTTTCGCCGTACCACTTGACATGGGTGACCCCTTCTAGAAGAAATGCTTCAGAATCAGAAGTGAGTACAATAAGTAAGCCCCTAATCAGCCAATCTTTGCAAACAACAAATACTTCTATGAGTACCGAGTCATGCAGCGCATGCGTAAAATATGGGAAGTCGATAAGTTCGCCGTTCTTCCCTCACAACAACACCCCAACAACTGAATGCGCTGACCAAGATAGTTCTCAAGCAATGAAAATGAATTCTGAACTGACAACGAATACGAACAACTCTCGTTACACTAGCTACCCGTCTTCACCAAGGTCGTCTGTATCACCAAGATCGTCTGCTGCAAATAGCCTTACTACGTCAAATCTGGACACAGGTGTTGACGCTTCGCTTGTGACGTCATATCAAGAACCCGCATGCCCTCCTTCATCTATGCAGAGTGATATCATGCCATCAGCAGACCAAAGCGAGCTTTATCATTCTACAAATCCTACGTCTGAACAACAAAGTCAGACGGAAAGTGACTTCAGCGCCGGAGTCCCTAGCTTACCAAGCAGCATTTTGTATTATCACCAGAAAATGACAGACGAAAACGTTATGGCTACTGGCACCATTCCCTATTTTTCAGTCTCTGGAATGAATTGCAGCATGGGGAGCAGTTTGGAATCCTCAGAGAACAACTACGTGGACAATACCTCAATGCTTCCGAATGTTGGCAGTAGCAATACGTCAGGAAACCCCACAGGCTCCATTATGTATACGAGCACGTTGCCGGTGGCTTTGGATGCCAGCCAACCGTTGCCCATTACACATATCCAAACCAGTACAGAAGATTTGTCAAAGATTGTAAACGAACTGTCTTCCATCAGGGTTTGCTCGAATGAGCCTTTCTCCATACACACTGGCGGTAACGGCAACACCACGGACGTAGATGGCGTGACGGGGAAAAGTTATTTTGACGGCGCTCAGCCAAGTGGGACTGCAATAACGGACGGCCAGTTTCAGCAGAGCATTACAGAACTCTTCAGAAGCTGGAGTGTGACAGCTGAGCTGGACTTTAGTTCGTCATCGATGGAAGTGTTTCACAGAGATGATTCCAAAGGCCACCCAGAAGAGAAGAGTAACGGTGTTTTCGCGGAGGACCTGAATCGTAACGTCATCGATCTGAATAAACTGCCATCACTGAGCAAACGGTTTAATTTACAAGGTCCCTCCGAGGTGCCACTGCTGACTGATAAGATTTATTGGGTGTAGAAGACTTCCATTTTGAAATATAATCCACAGTGAAATAAAATGTACTTTTCACATTTGTGTACGCACTGTTTTCTATGACATTTGCATACAAATGTATTTGACCCTCTTTTTGAGTGCTTTTTGTTTAATGTCCTTCAATTTTGGAGAAGTTTTCTTTTTGTATTTTCCTATTTATATATTTTGGTTCTGAAATAATGTTTACTTCAATAAAATATTCATACAGGAAACACACGTATCAGTATGTCAGTGTATTTCGATTACGAAGAGTAAAAGTATATTTGGATGCCCCTTTCATGACTTATGACTTGCTTTTGCAGTTATACAAGTGAGGGATCTAGGTCCATCTAAAAGCCTTGAATATGAAGTCCGCTATAGGTTCTCTTCTTCGTCAGGTCGGGGGGGGGGGGGGTCTCATTTAGGTGAGAAGAGTCCTGAAGAAGAGTCTTGGTGTATCTGCCGGAAGTCGGTGGTTCTCTCCGGATACTTACTCCCTCAGCTGATTGCCCTTTATAGATTCAATAGATCGTTTTCGGCGATAAACCTACACACTATAGTTGGTTGGTTGATTGGTGTTTTACGTCGCTTTCAACAATATTTCGGTAATATCGCGACATGGAAGCAGGAGATTACCATACACACTATAGCAATGTATGCAGAGTTCAATGGGGTTTTAGTGACCGAGTTAGCTTAAGCACTCTCTTGCAGTCTCTCCTCTTTGTCACATCCGGGTTCGAGCCCTGGTCTAGATATACGCAAAGGTGTGCTAGTGTTCTTGTCGTATATGTATGGTTTCCCGATAATTTCAGTTTCCCAGCTGATAAGATCCTGATACTTCATTTAAGATAAAAGTTTACCAACATATATACCAACAAAGATTCTCGAATATGTCGATTACTTTATCGACATAAACAAAACTAAACTCGCAAAGTCTCGGCCATACAAAGCTTGGCATCAAGACCTTATCTGGCCTAAATCGTTATATTGTGATAAACAAGTATACCAAGTGTTGCTGGAGCAGTATGGGGTGGGCTTGGTGTAGTGGTTAAGCGTTTGGCTTGCGGCACCGACGATCCGGGTTGCGCCACTATGTTTAAGGTTGGTAACCTCCTTCTTCCATGTCGCGATATAACTGAAATATTGTTGAAAGCGACGTAAAACACCAATCAACTAACCAAATGGAGCAGTATGCCCCCCCATCGGCTTCCTCCAAACATGCTGACTTTGTATGAAGAAATATTACAGTTTTATGTCAATATAATAAATATTAGAAAATATATCTGTTACAATGATAGAGAAAAAGTCCAGAAAACTTAAATTCTGCAAAGAGAATAACTTTTGAAAGTAGGACAAACAAAATCAAACTTGATCTGCAAGTCCTCACACTGAAGCTCCATAGCAAGTTTCATAATGATAAAACAAGCAATATTGAGGATTGCTGAAGCAAAACGCGCCCCTCAACAGTCCCCAACATGGATTTTGTAGCGGGTAATATTTCAGTTTTGTGTCCATACTTGTAAAAATGTCTGGAAAACTGATACTCTAAAATGGGAAATGACTGCCAAAGTCTGTGAACCTTGACGTATGAATTAGTCAAACTTAATATTTTTAATTATCAGACGGAAGATCACATCATGTTTCATGTCTGTCGGAAGTAAACACCAAGAAAAAATATATAAAAACCCCCCCGAAGTATGACATAGTGGAAATCTATGCCACCCTCCCAGGTTTTACCACTCAGGGACTAATATCATCAGAAACGCTACAATCACAAGGGGAAAAGGTACATTTTTTCAAAATGATCGTGGTCATGAAATCTTTTTTTTTTGTAAAATTCCGTAAGTATTGATACAAAAAAGTTAGCAGAAGACAGCAAAGCTCGCCGGAAATAGGTATAGATTTTCATAATAAAAATGTAACAGGCAGATTCAGATAATCATGATCCCCTGCTTCAGGACGCTAACTTCACAGTTATGCTATTTGACCCATGGGTACCAGACTTCAAAGTCAATGTAAAATATTATACTTTCAAATGAAATAGACCCTATTTGTTTATTCAATAAAAACGCTTTTGAGCTGAAGGCAAGAAACATGATGAAAATATGAAAAAAAATATAAAAGAGTTATTAGATATAGGAGAAACATTAATGACTTGTCAACAGATATATACACCGAATTAGACAAATGAACAGAAAAAAAGCCCGTCGTGACATTATTTCAGTGATGCCCAGATTGCTCTGGAAGCTCGGATTATTGGGAATCTATACGTGAAATATCAATGTCCTATGCCTTATTCAAAATATATCACCCAGGTTAAAGTTTTCTAAAAGTATATCAAAGTTAGAGTACAGTCCAGGTAAAAGTTTGGTCTTGAAATACCGACAATACAAGGGGCATTAGCTCTCCAGATTTTTGTCAAAGCCAGACTGAAATGAGGTAGAACATAAATTCAAAATTCCAAAGATAGCAATCATGGTGGTCATATTGGATTATGTAACATTTTCAAAACTGTATATATATATATATATATATATATATAAAGCAGGAAATACTATTTAGATATATACTACTTGAATCCTTTACACTTTTATTATTCCCCCGCAAACAAAGTTTGGGGGATATAGGAATCACCCTGTCTGTCTGTCTGTTCACATTTGTCCGGGCCTTAACTTCTTATCCCCTTGTCGGATCTGGGTAATATTTCACACAATGGTTGTATATGACCCAAGGCTGTGTCATGACCTTGACCCATGGCCATACCTTCAAGGTCAATGTCACAGTGCACACAAAGAAAAAAATTTTGTCCGTGCCATAACTTCTTATTCCCTCATCGGATTTAGATATCTCACACAATTGTTGTCCATGACCCAAGGGTGTGTCATGACCTTGACCCAAGGTCATATCTACAATGTCAATGTCACAGTGCACACAGTCAGAATTCTTGTCTGGGCCATAACTTCTACCCGTTACGTTGCTGGAAGACTATATTTTACAAAAGGTTGGGTAATGAAACAAATAGCGACGTTTCGAGTTACGTTTCAACACCGTTACGAGTCCGGAATTATACATGTCACGTCAATAAAGTTCCACTGACCCACAATGTAGGTCAAAGAACGGTAATTAACGAGAGCCGTGATTGGCTGATGTGGTGTAGGAGAGAGGGACTACTATTTCAATGTATTGGGAGCTGTGATTTGATGAAATTGTTTGATCTATATATAAATAAAGATTGATTCTGCTGTAAAATCATGAATTTTTATCTCATTTCGCTAATGTAAAAATTTAATGAGCTAAAAAGGGGTGGTTGTTTACATTTGAATTTTGGTCAATTTGTGGGGGTATCCCCCTTCCAGCATGATTTTCTCGAAATTAAGGTGGATAACCTATGGTAAACTGTTAAAATTCTGATAGAGGAGGCTCTGACAAACATTTTGATATGTGGATTATATATAGCTAAAATGTAGGATGTTGTGTAAATCTTGCTGGAAGTTCGGTTATTTAACATGGGACCCTATGGGAAATGGAATTGCTTTGCTTTGACCTGTAAACTATGAACAGCGGAAACGACGCTGAGGAACTTTTTTGACTTATCACGTGACTAGCGTTATAAAAGAATAAAAACGGTAATCCGCAGGAACTCGAAACGGTGCTATTTTCAAATATTCAAGGTCAGAGTGCACAGAAACCAAATTGTTCTCCTTTCATCAATATTCTCACAAAAAAATGTAGGAGAAAGAACTATTACTTATGACCAGAAGTAGTATGGTTTGAGCTCAACATGTTTTGACCAGTGTAGCCAGTAACAGTTTCTAAACCAAGATAAAAAGCTTCTAAATCAAGGGAAGTAAAAACAAGACTGAAGGAAATATAACAAGATTGAAGACAGTATAAAAAGACTGAGGGAAGTATACAATGAGACCGAGGAAAGGGGATAACAAGACCAAGGGAACACATTTCCATTTTTTTCTGAATGATTTAATTATCTAGTTAATTATCAAAAAGTAACGTCAACAATAATTACTGACAAAGTTTTAAAACTTCAATAATGGTCAAACATACTATTCACATGTACCAATCAGAAAGCATCATGATAATGTATTTATCTGATTTATAATGTCCTTAAAACAATACTATTGGATTCAATTTAATTCATATGTGCAAAAAATCAGAAAATCAAATAAATGCAATAAATGAAGACGTTAAGTAGTACATTGTAATTAATCTGGCTGTAATTAACTGCATCCATTTCACATAATAACATTTTTTGGAAAAAACGTTACAGCTCAGATAAAATCTGCATGTCCGATTGTAAATGAAGCATTTAATATCATTACAAACAACATACATTTATCAACAAGTGAAAACAAATTCTTGTACACTAATAACACTTCTTTTATAAATAAGAATCTTGCGTCCATTACAGATAGATGCGTCGCAGGTCAGCAGGTGCTGTGATCATGTTACACTGTGGACACAGCTTCTTGGCACCCTATAAATAAACATGCTAATCAAATTAAACATATATGAGCAGGGACATTGACACTGGCAAATCTTACCAACATTGCTGGAACCAGAAATCAATCAGTAATTAACATTATCAGAGTTTATTTTTGTTACAATAAGTGCACTAAAGTTCCAGCAGAAGACTTCAATCCTCTTTTCTAATAATGTTCAGTTTCAGATTTGGGTTCCCTTTATTACCAGGAAGATGTTGGTATATGCCTTTAAAAAAAAAAAAAAAACCAGTTGCCCGAACAAAGCATATACAAGCCTATTTGTTCAATGCACTGAAGCACAAAGACATTATGTCATTTATTAACAACAAATTTCTGTAGTTAAAAGGTGCAAACCTTGTACTTATCATATGTAATATGCTTAACAATAAAGTAGAATTTCATAAAGTAGACTCTAGTTTATATTTAAGCACTACACCAGGCTTATTTCATCTATATGGTGAGGGCCAGTGTAAAGTGGTGGAGGAAACCACTGTACTGAGAAGAATTGTCAGAACCTCCTTCCTGTCCATATCAGACTACCTAGAGGAAATGCCAAAGCCTACTGCTCATACCAGAGTACCTTGAGGAACTGTCAGATCTTTCCACCAGTCCAAGATAGTGCTACTTAAGGAAATGTCACACTTTCTTGCCTGTCCAAACTAGAGCACCTTTAGGAAATAACCAGACTATCTTGAGGACTGTCAGACCCTCCTTCCTGTCTAAAGCAGAATACCTTGAGAAAATGTCAGACCTTCCCTAACTAGACTACCTTGAGGACTGTCAGATCCTCCTTCCTGTCTAAAGCAGAATACCTAAAGGAAATGTCAGACATTCCTTAACCAGACTACCTTTAGGAATTTCAGACCTTCCTTCCTGTCTAAAGCAGAATACCTAAACGAAATGTCAAACATTCCTTAACTACAATATCTTGAGGACTTTCAGACCCTTCTTCCTGTCTAAAGCAGAATACCTAGAGAAAACGTCAGAGCTTCTCTAACTAGACTACCTTGAGGACTGTCAGACCCTCCTTCCTGTCTAAAGCAGAATACCTAAACAAAATGTCAGACATTCCTTAACTAGACTACCTTAAGGACTTTCAGACCCTTCTTCCTGTAGAAACTGTAAGACCTTCTCATCGGTCCAAACCAGGGTACCTGGAGGAACTGTTGGACCTTCTCACCTGTCCAAACCAGGGTACCTGGAGGAACTGTTGGACCTTCTCATCTGTCCAAACCAGGGTACCTGTAGGAACTGTAAGACCTTCTCATTGGTCCAAACCAGGGTACCTGGGGGAACTGTTGGACCTTCTCATCTGTCCAAACCAGGGCACCTGTAGGAACTGTAAGACCTTCACATCGGTCCAAACCAGGGTACCTAGAGGAACTGTTGGACCTTCTCACCTGTCCAAACCCGGGTACCTGGAGGAACTGTAAGACCTTCCTAATGTTCAAGAAACATGTACATCACTTATGAAAAAGGGAATACAGATATGTGACAAGACTAAATGACCATCAATGTAATTTCAATGTGTTGCTATAAATTACAGGTGACAAAAGCATCCAGGTTTAACTAGGTCTCAATAATCAACATATAATTTAAAGTGTAACACTATTTGATAGAACTGGCTGATTACAGAAAGCAATCATTACCAGTAGCATGTGAATCAATGATAGCATTTTACCCTAGTCACAACTACTAGATAAACTTACCAGTGTTTTGAGCCAGCATTCTTCACAATGGACATGCCAACATTGAATGGAGGTCAAGGGATCTTTGTAGGATTCCTGTGTAGTAGATAACAGAGAATGATTACAGCTCTGATGCTTTAGTACTCATACTCTCTTCGCTTTACAATAAGAACATCATAATAACCTGTTCTTCCTTTATGTTAATGATAAATACTGGAGTTCCGAGATACGTGTCCACTTCGAATTATACATACTTTTTCGTGAAATGTTAGGCATTCAGTTTCTGGTATGATATAAATAGGGTACGACCACAACAACAAACAAACAAACAACAAAAGATGGTGGAAGAGGACATTTGTTGATACAATAATATCTATAAATGCATCCAACAAAATCAAAATTACAGCAGTACAACTCTTATTTTTATTACTTTGAAGAATTTCTGTAAGGGTTGTTGGTCACTTTTGTACCCATTTATATTATACTAGACACAGAATGCCTTACATTTCCCTAGGAGCAGGCGTGGTGTAGTGGTTAAGCGCTTGGCTTGCGGCGCCGACGATCCGGGTTCGATTCCCGGGTTGCGCCACTATGTTTAAGAGGTTGGTAACCTCCTGCTTCCATGTCGCGATATAACTGAAATATTGTTGAAAGCGACGTAAAACACTAATCAACCAACCAACCAACCTTACATTTCTCTTAAATTGAATCACTGATGCATATCTCTGAAGTCCCATATTATACTTTATATATCAGACTTACTGTACAAAACACCTATGATTCCAGTTCTGGAATGAACTCATCTAATCAGAGCTGTCTGTCTTTATGGACAATTATTTTGTAACGGAGCTTCACTTCCACATTTATATAATAAAATCTTCAAATCTATTTGTACAGATTTTTTACAAAGAGTTGTTGAAAGCTCAATGTTCCTGAATAAGGTGGCAGAGTGTCAGGGTCTCATACCCTATGGCAGCCTAGTGATTTTCACAAAAACAAAATTTGCTAAATGATAAATTTCATTCATTTGTCTTTATGAGTATCCACCAAATGACAAGTGAAAAAGTTTTACATAAGCTACAGTCACCCAAGATCCATATGACCTCATAAATACCGGGTATGTGTCAAATTGATATGCAAAATATATGAAATGTAAAAGAAATGCTCAAATAAAAATCCCTTTTTCACCAACTGGCAACAGAGCACAAGCTTAACCCAATTTTAGTTGATGCTAGACTTGTTTGTTTTTGGTTCTTTCTGGCATACTAATCACCATGGGTCTGGCATGCACTCTAATCAAAAGCTAATACATGTTAATTCTAAACATGACCTGCATACTCTGATATGGTACGTAAAGAACCATCATCTGATGAGCAAACAACAAATATTCAGGAAAGTTTTCAAAAAGGCAATATTTCCTGTAGGGATATATATAGGTTATACAGCTGCATTTTAAACACTATAATGTTAACTCCTATACTAAATCAATAAAACTGTTTATGCATGTACGATTGAGTATAGACAGACGGTCAGATAGAAGGACAGTGAGTCCTACATCCTTCTAACACTGCTACATCCTGCACCTGTATCTGTACATGCTTCTGATATGATTTATCGGCATGTTGAAGGTAGTATCAATATTTGCTTACCATACAGATTAAACATTTATTCCCCTTTACGCATTCTTCTTTTTCTCTCAACTTGGCTTTCAAAGCTTCAACAAGTTCTGAAGATGATCCACTGCAGTAGATAAGAGAACATCAATGAAATATAGTCACTTGATTCCCTTTACCTGACTAATAATTAAGACAAAACTGCTTTATTTATACCCAGTAACTAGTGCAGTGTTCCAAGTAATACTTGTGTCTCATGTACATATAAATACTGCCTTGTGAGACTTTTTCTTTTGACTACCACATGAACTAGAGCTGTCCTAACCGGACATATACCCCCCGTAGCAACAAAGTTGAAACATTCAATAATTCATCCAAAGATACATCACTGGTATAAATGTAATGGATGTCCCACTTGTACATTATGAGGTAAAATGAATGAAACAATCTGGTTTGTGTGCTTTTTGACCTTGACCTTGATTCAAAGTCATTACACATCCTTAGATCCTAAGCAACAATTCTGTGAAATATTATTGAAATCTGTGCACAGGGTGATAAGTTATGGCCTGGAAAAAGTTTTACGTATTGTGACCTTGAACTTTGACCTATGACCTTGGTTCAAGGTCATGACTCACCCTGGGATCCTAAGCAACAATTCTGTGAAATATTATTGAAATCTGTGCACAGGGTGAGAAGTTATGGCCCGGACAAGGTTTGGTGGACAGACGGACAGACAGATGGACAGGGTGATTCCTATATACCCCCCAAACTTTGTTTGCGGGGGTATAAATATAATGCTCACTCTATGAGTAAACTTTATAATGGAAGAAGAGGACAGAGAAAAATAAATATATTAGTGTACTAGATGGGCAAAGTGATCACCAAGGGCAGTTCTGTTTCTCTGGTGACACAGAAATGGAAAAAGGTAATGTGAGGATGTCAATCTTCACCTAACCTAATATAAAATGAGAGTAGGTTATCCTCAGGACTGGATCTTCCATGTTTGAAGTCAGCATACAAATTTTTTACACTGAACATGAAGGACAATAATCACTAACAATAGTACAATGGCTAAGATATATAAGCCACTTGAACTGCCTCCCCAGCAGGCAAGCTTTATTGGGAATGCAGTCAAGTGCACTTAGCTTCAGACCCTTGTGTCGAGCCCTGTCGTCGCTAAACATTACAATTTGGTGGCAGCATACTGACTCTGGAGTCCGTGGCAAGCCCATTTGTAGAGTCATTGGCGACTCGATGGTCCTTCTGACCAGGTGTGGTGTTTGTTATACCCTTTCGGCTTCAGTGGAGTCAGTAAGACTCAATGGACAGTGCATCCATGTTCTGGTTGAAAAATACTCTGGGTAGAAGCTATGACAGCAGAAAATTGCTGGCTAAAGATATATCGGATGCCCCAGAGAGAACTCACACATATGAGTATGCTTCAGGACAAAGCTTCCATGACAAGGGGCAGTATGATGGCTTAGATGTATAAGCCAATTAAACTGCTTCCTCTGCAAGTTAGCTTTATTGGGACTGTGGTCAAGTGCGTTTGGTTTCAGACCCTTGGGTTGAGCCCTGTTGTTGCTACACGTTATAATAGTAATAAATCAATGCGTGTCATTTCTTTCAGATGTAGATATTTTATCACTGTAGCTCTCTTTTAGACTTTATTTTCTTATCAAAACTGCAACTGAGCTAAAATTTAATAAATACCACAGATTTTCCATATTACGTGTAGCATACACACTCAGAGAAAGTGGTCCAATCCTTTAACTTCAATATACATTTCCTGAAAATAAAAATTTATCAGGCTAGACATAACACTTTGATCCACTCTTAAGCTTGGGTCTATCTCCCATCTGGACAAGCAGGGAGGTTCCTATCAAGGTCAAAACCATGCAGACAAATCAATCCTTGAGTGGCATCAAACAGTGCAATAAACAAATGAGATGTCTGATTGCTTCTTTACAGATCTAAAACCTGGCTCTACTGTACTGATTTCATGACTGACCTGTCTGGTAACACTATCCCTGGGGAACAGTAGCCATTTTCTTCTGTACTATCTACATCCATTGAGGTTTGTGAAGCTGTAATGTAAAGTATACTGGTATATGGAATGTACAGCATTCAACACCATGATTTATCAGGTTTCATATAATGCAACGCTCACTTGGACTTACCTGTTGTTTATCCACATCAAGATTATTCTACTTTTATAGTAGTGATTGCATCTGTGTTATGCATTCTACACAAATTTCAACATACGAAACAGGTGCCACACTCCATTTAATTCTCAAAAATTCTGCATAGAAAATGAATAGCTTATAAGGAACACACTGACAACGTTCAATACTTGTCAAACTAATCATAAATTGGAAGTCTTTGTTTATGTGACATAGTACAGCAAGAATTTGCACTTACTAGAAACCTCTTGGTGCGGAGACCCTCGGTTTGTTTCAGTATTCCTGAAATAAATAGAACTTCAGTAACTTTTCATAATACAGGTTATATAATTATATTTATGTAACACCTTAAAATTCTACTGTGCAACAATATAAAATGCTCACAATATATTGAACACAATTTATTATACAACTAGAAAATTGACAAAGTCAGAAGGGCCACACAGTATGCTTGTCACCATGACCTGACCTTAATTTGTTACCAGCAGAAAGGTACTGTCATAAGAAACAAGGATAACAAATATGAAAGCCCTACTTCTAACCGTTCAATAATGATGATCAATGTTAAAGTTTTTCAAATGCAGGTCAAAGGTCACAGTCAAGGTCACGTGATCAAAAATTTTAGTACCAACAGAACTTTCTTGTCATCAGGAACACACATGCCACATATCAAAGTCTACCTGTGACATTGTATTAGATATGGCCAATGTTAAAGTTTTCGCTGACATACAGACAGACAAATGGACAGACAGAGTGACTACTTTAGGGCTCCCTCTTACGGTGCAGGGCCCTAAATATACAAGTATTATGCATGAATTTCTATCAAAACAGTTTATCAGTTATCATCATTTGAAACTGACTTTGCTACCATTAAAGTAGATGTGTCACTATGCCACAAATGCCCCTGATGGCAGCAAAAATTTTCAAATGACATTCTTTGAACAGCACATGTAATTCAAGTGCCAGAACTCCTGTCCAGGGGATGGGTTTCCATTGCAATATGCACATCTATATATTGTGCTTTTTGTTTGTACCAAGTTTCATTGAAATCCTTCTAAGGGTTAAGGAGGAGATGTGAAGACAACATGAACTTACTATAATATATGCATATAAATCTAAGTGCAAGGGTCATAACTCCTGTAAAAGTTTTAGGACAGTATTCCCTTCACAATATGCACATCTACATATCTTGATCTATGTACTAAGTTTAAAACCGTCCAAGGGTTTAGGAGGAATTGCATAGACAAACTGTATCATTATGGAATGATGGAAGAACTGAATGACAGTGAGGTGCAACACTAGTGTATGTGAACATTTTTCACTTTATTAATGTCATTATGTTATTACTATAATAAATATGCATGAGGTTGAGGGATAAGAGTTCATGTAATTCAAAGTATAACATGTATAATAATTTTAGCAAAAGTACTTCTTCCAAATACATCTAAAATAAAATCATCATGAAAATATAAATGCACGAAATACAATTAATTTACAGTATTCAATCAGAAAACTCAGAATTTATCATGCCTTTTTTATTACAGTAAAATAAAATACAATGCAGGCTTTTGTTTCTTACTGTAATATTGCCCCTCTAAGAGCATCTCGTTCTTTGTTTTCTCTTGGTTCCTCTGAGGAACATGGAATGATATCAGCTTCAGAAAATCTTGTGCAATGTTAAGAATCTAATCAAGTATCATTGCAAATATAAACTTAATACATTTGTATTAAAAAAAATCAAGTAAAGCTATTACTCACAAGTTTCAAAACCTAACAAAAGTATAATTCTTAAAGCTAAGGATCATGGGAAATATCAGTATAGAATTAAGGATACTGAGGTTGTCCATATTGTACTGAGTCATCACCATCCACATTGAGGTCGGTATCATCATCTATGGTCTTCCTACTGTTACTGGTCTGAAATCCTGACCCTGAAAAGACAAATATTAGCTACTTTACTAACATCGAAACCCTGTTCATATAAATATAACAGTGTGTAAATGCTGGTCTCTTTAAGACAAATATCCCAGTACAATGTGTTGCAATCTAACATCACAATGTAACAACTTAATATTCCTGGTCTGAAGCTTTGATTTTGTAAATACAAATATAACTTGCATGTTACTGAGACCTAAACCCTGTAAATACTTGCATCTGTTTCGGGTTTAAGACCTTGACCTTGATTCTTGTCAGCCAAGCTTATCATGTACTCACCTGAATATCCTCCCTGCAGCATCGTGCTTACTCTAATTCTAGTTTGTCCCGCCCATTCATATTCCTCATATTGCTCATTATCTCCCTCAACATCCACTGGTTCATCTTCACTACTGTTCTCGGATCTCTAAAGAAATCGGAGATTTGGACATTAAAAGTCTCTCAACTCAACAGCAAATTTATTGTATATTTCTACTATTGTATTATAGTCTGCAAATTTAATGCAATGAACATTATTTCACAACTCCAATTTAACTTTCAAAGACCCAACACTCAACAAAAGACATATGTAATGTACATACACACAAGAACTGATCAAGAGAGACAACTCTTATTATTACAAAAAGAATTTTTAACAGACCCTTCATCGCAGTTGCAGGTGATGATTTGAGTGGCAAAATTTTTGACATCATAATGCAATGTTTAATGTGTTTTCTGTCACTCTGAAGGAGCAGTGATAATTTTGCCACTCAAAACATCAGCTTCACAGTTAATGTAAGTTTATTGTGAAAGGGTCTATAAGGAAACGTTTAGTTTCATATCTATTTAATATCTTTATAAAACTGAATAAGAAAATTAAATAAAATGAAAAATAGAAGTGATAAAAATATTTTCACTTTATCCATTGTTTGGGTGATAAATAAAGGAACGCACCCTTTTGAGACAAAGTTCCACATGAGCGTTGAGCTCTTCAGGTGAGCCGAACAGCTTCTCGTTACAAATAGGGCAAGCTGTTTCTTCTGTGGGTCGCTTCTTTTTAGTACGAGTTCTCACTGCAATGTATGGTAATGATTTTTTGTACATCAGAAAAATAAATATTCTATTTTATCCCTCGCCTACACACATAGCAAAGAAACAGGTCTCATTTGGTCACTTTATTGATAAAGTTCATAAGATTACTGTAAAATTTGTGTAATATAAAACCAAAATAAAAAACCTCTGAACAATAAGTATAGTGATTTATTGGTGCCACATCTAAAAAATGTTTCACCTCTAAAGAGGCAAAACCAGACAGTTTGGAAAATTTAAAAAGACAAGCATTCTGAATGTATCGCTTGAGCAATACATGTCTTTTACTGTCCTCAACAAATCCTACAATGCATACATTTGTAAGAGGTTGATACTTTTAATATCTTTCTTAAAATATATAATGCGTAAGTCATATTATAAATGACAGATAACATTTTCCCCACCACGTGAACCGGAACAAACTTCAAACTTGATCTTTAACTTGTCATGGCAAATCACTGTACCAAATATTAAATGATCAGCAAGCATAACCAAAAAAAAAAAAAAGAGTGGAAAACAAAGTGTTTGCACTAAGAAAAACAACAACAAAAAAAAATCCAAAAACAAAAGAAAATCCCTGAGGAAAACTGAGTTTTTACTCCAACTTTATTTTTCTAAGTCGAATGGTATCGAAATTCGCCGATAGGGGACTAAAAATCAGTTAAACTGATGGATGCTCCTCAAACCGCATCAAATAAATGACAATTTGTCTGCAGATGTGGGTTTTTTTTTTAATTTTCAAAGGTGCCTGTACCTTTTCATTTAGGAACTTTTGTCCCATTTGCATATGGCAAAAAAAAAAAATCATTGGGAAAAATTTAGACAAATTTTGGGAAAAATAAATGAAATTTCCATTGGGAAGAGTCCTTATAACAGACCTGATTTGAAAAAAAAATCACTCATAGAATTGTCGTGTGTAACGTAATGTTAGTAAATTCCTGAAATTAAGAACTTTCCTAATTTTTTAATAGGTTTTGACCTTGAGTGAGTATTGTCCAAAAGCACTGGTTCAAGAAACCCCTGTCCCAAGGAACATTTGTGTGAAATATGATAAAACTCTGATTAACTGCCAATGAGATATGCCGGAAAAAAGGCCTTACCCAATATTTCAGGGATATAGGTTGAGTGATCTCGACCTTGCAGGAATGACCTTGAGTGACCTTATTCCTAAAGTTCTTGTCCCTAGGAACATTTGTGCGAAACACAGGGCTTTGGGTCAAACAAGCCGAAAGCCTTGTGGTGTGAGATATGATAAAAGTCTCATAAATGGTTTAAAAGATATGAGCTCAGACGGACGGACAGACGGGCGGATACGACGGGGAGCAGAAAAATGATCTGCATCATTCTCATAATGCACAAGTAGAAGTCTTCAATGCGTCCAGTCAGTTGTCAACCTGGGGGAAGGTTTAACTGATTGGTTGGTTGATTGGTGTTTTACGTCGCTTTCAACAATATGAGTTATATCGCGACATGGAAGCAGGAGGTTACCAACCTCTTAAACATAGTTGCGCAACCCGGGAATCGAACCCGGATCGTCCGCGCCGCAAGCCACGCGCTTACCCACTACACCAAGTCTGCCCCTAGGTTTAACCGATATAAATATGTATAACCAACATAAATGCATACATGAAACATAAATGTATACATCAAACTTAAATAAGTAAGGGGGAATCGCATTCTAACTTTCCGATTAAGACATCGATTTTCTTTTCACCTAATGACGTTTGCTTTTCCAACACATGCAAAATAAAGGAGCCACATGTATGACAATGAAATAAAACATAAGAGTATTTAGTGAAATTTTACTTCAATAACGTTTACATTTCGATATTTGGTACGAACTTTTATAAGAGTTGTAACTTATAATTCTATGTGAAAAATGAACGTACAATGTATTTAATTAATAACAAAGAAAATAACAAAGATTCTTATAAACATTATGAACAAGTAAAAGTACTAAAGTCTATTTCGATATATTTTAATTAATCTAGAAGATATTTAATTACACAATTTGTAGCGATAATACGGTGACTGTTTGATTTAGAAAATTACGTTAGAAAATTAAAAGTGGAATTACTGTTGACCATTGGGGAAAATAAATGTCGTTTATGAAAAAGAAATAGGAAAAGAAATAATTTCTACATAAAATCCGGTCAGACCCATGAAATAAGAGAGCATGAAACATATCCATTCCATTCCCTATATTTCTCGTGTTGCATGTATACCAATAATTTTGGCTAATACTAAACTTTTCATTCTGTAAAATATAACAAAAGATAATTTCCTAATCAATCATATTCAAGTAATCAAAAGGGGGGAAATACATAATAATCACGAGTTCTTACGAGACTGGTCCATTCCTGGTACACAGAGCATATTGTACAGCTCAAAAATTTAACTCTAAATAAAGAAAGCCGCCGCTCGTAAATTCTGTTTTTATCTTTGCTAAATCAATCAGAATAAGACATGAATTCATTTTGAATTGAATCTGTGTATGATCGATTTTGTAAATTGATTTGTGTTTTGTTCTGCTAACACGTTGAATTTTGATTACATTTCGGGCTCGGTGTCGGAGGTGTCATGCCACCGATGGTACAGACTTTATCGGGATATCTTTGTACTAACAAGGACAAAAAAAAAACCATCTAAAGCAGACAATGTTACTCCACTTCAGATTCCATGCTCACTAACTACATCTACTAAACAGTCTTCCTCCTTTTCCCGAATTCTGTAGTTTAAATAACATACAGCATAAATCTTCTTATCTGTAGCGAGTTTCATTCACAGATTATAGATACAGAATTAAAATTGAAATTCAAATATTACTATAAAAATCAATAACATGTAGATACCTGAGGACAACTTCATACTTGTCTGTTTTGTTTTGTTTGTTTTTGGATTGTTTTTTTGGTTGGAAAGAGGGGAGAGGGGTTTCTTTTTATCATTTTATATTTTTCTTGTTCACTCAGAACAAGTTTTAGAGCATATGTTACATAAAAAATTGAAAATATTTATAATGTTAAAATCATTCAGATGTTAAAAATAATAAACGTTTTCAACTTTTCATAAATACTTTCAATTCTACTATATACCTATACTTCAATGTGTGCAAAATATTTTACTCGGATGGATAATACTTGGGAAGGATATAAACGGTCAAAAATTGGGATGGATACCAGTGTACATTTTTTCTATTCAGAAATGAAATAATCCGTGGAAAGTGAAACATACAGCTACAGTAAAACTTACCACTGAGTCTTGCTTGACGATTGCACCTTATCCGTAAGTAAGTCTACAAAAGGTATAAAGGTATAAAATATAACCAGTGATGTTCACAAATGAATGCCTCTCACACCTCCAACAATACGATTTTTCTCCGGGCAATTTACCCCCAAAAGGCACCAGACGTATGATAACAATACAGATTGAGCGCAAACTGTCTCAATTACAAACAGTATGACAATAATCACACAGATAACGTATCCGACCGGCAATCAACATGGTGCTTAAAATGGGGAAAATAATTAATTCAATTGTTAACAAACTAAAAACATTGTGAAATAGATATTTCAAGTCTACAATGATATTTTAACAGCGCTGTCACATAAATTAACTCCAATATAATATAACATATAAAGCCTGAATGGCATGGCATTTCGAATTAAAAACTCCAGTTCTGAAAATAAAATTACAAAAAACATATCCCATTCCCGGTGCATTAAGTAAAAAAAGTTTAAAGAGGAACATTCTAATTGAACCTGAATTTCTCTTAATGACGATGAATATCTCTATAATTGGATATGTCCGAATGTAAAGTAATACAGTTTTCAAAGCGGCAGATATGCCTGTCTGTGGTACCTGAATGGCATATAAAGTTATCGCGCTGTGCTATCTCTGTCTGTAGTTCGTGACCGCCAAAAATGTGTGCACATCAAACCGATAAATGGGCTGCGCTACTCCGCATAAAACAATTATTCCCAGGGCTGTCTGATATGCAGAAATTGGAGGTGTTCAGGCAGAAGGGCACACACAGAGAATACCTGCTCCGATGACCCCTGCAGATCGCCATGAAAGACTACCAAATCAGCTGATGATTTTTATACAATAGTCAAAGAAACATTGATGATCCTATCGATGACATAAGTAATTAACTGCGCATCAAAACGAAATACGACCCCACTTCTAAAAATCTGATCTACTGAAAATAGACGGAGTCTTTAAAGAAAATACTGAACCAGAAGAAAACCCATTACTAATGTACTTGAATTTCAGGACTTTGAAAGTGATATTTCCTTCTTCAACTTGACTGTCTACGTGATCTCCTGAATACGATCTAAAAGACCCAATAACAGCATGATAATGCTCAAAAGCTTTCAATAAATTCGTTTTTAAAACAAAAAAATATTATCCATTACTGTTATATGTGATCAAGATGGCATTGGTCGGGACGAAACGATTTTTCATAAAGTAAAGAGGCGAGAGTAACTAATATCAATCATCATGTAAGTGAACGATTTCTAAGTTATCTGAAAAAGCTTCTACTAAAAACACTGAAAATTAATTACAATTAAAGCTAGTTCTGGATGCAAAAATACATCCCCACCTTAAACTGCCGCGTCGATAGAATTTGGGACATGATTTAGTATTAGTGCATGACAAAGCACCGAGAGACAGAATCAAACATTAGAAATGCTAAAGTAGTACATGTACGGGTAAACCTTTTACAGAAAGTGTAAATCAATTCAATATTTTGCAATAAAGAGACAACATGCTTCTGTATATGTGTATTGTATGTCTTTTAACTAAATATTATTCTTGAGTTTATAGAAATTGTACTGTAAATCATTATCTTTAAATCTCCCCATCCCCTTTTAAGTGCAAGAATTTTCTCTAGCATTCGAGTACAACTATATAAAGCTTCAAAGAATGTGAAGCAGAAAAACTGAAAACGAAAATGCGCTTGATATATATTTTTTTTATCTTTGATGTTCCATAAACCTTGCATGTTTTGCCGATCACGGTTTTCGAATTTTCTCCGATTTCCAGTATGCATAACTCTTTGCTTGTCGGCATTGAAAATTATACATCCAGAAGGATATGTCCGCTCTAAAACCTTTTTTTTCATGATTTTTTTTCATGAATTTTCTATCATTAGGACAAAAAAGTGGTTCGAAACTGTCTGCGATTCGATTTCTCTTTCTTGTGACTTGAATGTATGTATTGTGTATAACAGATCAGTATACACAATTACATCTTAAAGCACACAAAAACGTTGCTAACTTTCAATGTGTTTTTTATCATCTATGCTGACAGGAATCGTTTTGTATTCATTCATGCACTATCTGTCCTGGATAGAAGATCCGAGTTTATGCGTTTTTCTAGGCTTACCATTTCTAAGGTAATGGAATTGATGTGGCAATTCAGACCCCAAAAAATTAATTTCATATAATAGAACAAATACTGTTTGCACAACAAAACTTCTGTTGAAGATTTCTGTAAAAAGTTTAAATTAGTGCCCTATTCTAAATCTAAGAGACAATGAGGTCACTTACATGTAGATTTAGCACAGGACGGACAGACGGATAGGACAAGAACAGTAAGTCTCCCGGAACAGGCATATGGATTAACCTGATATAGGTATATAATCTACCGGTTTCTTTTTACAATTTACACTGGTCGTCATCATTATTTAACAGAAATAATGCAAAATAATTGACACCAACTGCGATTTTCCTATAAAGTTGAAGTAGTTTTGAGAGTTATGTTCCACATCAAATTTCTTGTGACAAGACTCAAGCCTATTTGATCGACCTCTACACCTTTATGACGAACTAGGAGGGTTAGAGAAGTAAAACCGGGACTAAATGGCACAAATTATATCTCTACAATTCATGCCTTTCAGTCCAAAACTTGAACCTATTTCTGCAAACGAATCGATCAAGTATCCTATGTACCAAGCGTATCATTGTGAGTTCAACGTTCATCTATCATTTAGGTATAGTCGATCAACAAATTAGACACTCATTGTTGTTTTAAAAACAAATTGAGCTACAGTTTTACAACTAAAAGGAGGATATAGTAGATATGGACAATTAATCTGAATTTCGAGCCCGATTTGGATTGTAATCCAGCCAATGTGGGAAGCTCCACGTGGTACATGTTCAAAGGGTTTGTGTTTCTTAATTACACTCCTGCATAGACACCTAGTATCTTTTTACCATACAACAAAACCCAATATTGCCATGATACATGGACCTGTCACGTCAGTGTGTACGAGGTTTTGTTTGGCAGCTTTATACGCATCTCTTAACTATTATATGATACTAGGCTATCTTCTCTAAACGACAATTCCAAAATGACCTTCGTAAAAGAAAATCTCGTAAATTTCACACAAAAATTTGTCTGGTTTTATTGACCGTCTCGTTTTATGATTGAACAACGACGGGTGGACAAAACCACGGAGACTGACACTGAACCGTCCTGGTGGACGCATTTATTGCAGGTTGGAATATTGGCCAATCCGTGGAGCTCTCTAATAATTATGACATATTTAAGACTTGTTAAGGTGCGAAAAATTATGCGCGGCTAATTGCATTCGCACAACAGAGATTTCAGAATGAGTTATGAGGGGAAATAACTCCTCGGATAACGTCGTTAATGACATGAAAAATGAGAAGGAATTATATTTCAAATTTTCTGAAGGGAGCTAAAAGATAGCGTCACTGTCGGTCTTTTTAATATTATTAGAAAAGGATGTAATTTTTCTTCATTGTAGAGCTATTGTAAAAGTGGAGAAAAGTTGTTGACCATTAGAAATCTGTCCGTTGACGGTGTAATGTGATTTGATTGTTCCTGATTCACCTATCACATAACACGTGGTAGTATGATGAATGGAGTGTTATAAAGATTTCTCTCTCTCCATGAAAAGAAATTTATATTTTATGACATCCAGCAACTGTGTGTGAATAAATCAGCTATATCTTAAATTTGAAAATTCGAAAGTAAGGACGAATTACAGGATTTAGAATTTACATAAATTTTCGATATTTCTACCTTTCACTTTCGAATGTGTCAGAAGCTCCCCCATAAAGAAGCATTACCTAAGGTTATTAATGCAGCGACATGTTTAAAATTGACTCAATCTTTAATTTACTACATTTGTCGGCCAAAGCAGGGAGCTTGAAACTTGAATAATATCCTTAATGCTACTTTACTTTGATCATAATGAAAATACTTCTGAATGATTTACGGCAAGATTAGAGTATTTTATTTATAATTTCCCGCAAATAGACGTACCAATTTCTGGAATGACCGGTATGACGGTCGACATGGCTTTATGACAATCCTTTAATGTACTGTTACTCAAGTCATATAAGCTATACTTTAACATCATGAAATGTCGATAATGAACCAACACAAGTTTTGTTATGATAACGCCTTCAATTAGAGAAGGCTGCCAGGCTTTAAGTGCGGCCATACCCTAATACAGTGTATTAAGTTGCATTTCAAAAGGACAGAAACTTGTGTACATTTCACGATTAGCGAATACAATCAAAGCGAGGTACAATTAAATTAAATTCATCTTTGCTATCAGATTCTCCATTTTGGGATTAAACGATAATCTCCGGAGTAGATAATACAAATAGTATCCATGATAATCGCTTCCTCGTCAAAGGCCCGCCTTGTCAATTCACTCAGCAAGTTGACTTCGTTTAACACTCGTGCCTTCGCACCTTATCATGAGCTTAGCTTCTCAAAGTAAACTTTTCATTTTGTCAAATGCCTGCGTTTTCTTTGAAAGCGACATGTGGTAGTTTGAGGAGAACAGTGTCTTTGTCAATAAGAGGCATATTACTGTACAAAAGGCTGACAAATGTTGCCGAGCGAAGCCGTTAGTAACAATGACCGCTATACACAGTGTGTCAATCGCCCTGTATGTTTACCTTAACATCGCCAGATCATTGCCAGAAAGGCCATCTACTAATTAATGTTCACAGAGAACATATCTGAACCCCAACTTGAGTGTCGAAATTGCAATAATTGATAGAAAACCTTGTTTGACAAACCCCGACACTTCAAAATAAATGATTGATTGCAATTTAATTACATTGAAAATGTGCAAGAATGGGAGTTGAGAAAATAAAAATCTTTCACATGCGCTCAACATACAGCTTAAAGGGAATTAATAATTCACAACAGTTCATTTAAACGACTTTAAATGAGCACCTTTTTTCAATATATTTCGAAGCGGTACCAACCTCCTTTTTTCACAAATTCATATCTAACGCCACACAATAAAGACTACATGTTTACAGTATTTCCAAATACAATGCGACACCGTAAAGCCTGTATTGGACGCCGATTTATCCCGCAATTGTAAATCAATGACTGAAAACGAACAGCTTGTGAACTTTCTCAACGCACGATGTAATTAAAGTTTTACTCAGAAATATTCCATTATAATCGAAGCAGTCAACTCAAAAATGGTGTTTCATTGAGTCACCAAATTTGGTGCGAATCTGACGTAACAAACTATGATTTTAGGGTGTTGAATGTACTTGATTCCATTTCAAATTAGGATAAATATCTGTCGACATGAAGTTCACTAAGTGTAGGCCTTTTTAAGTTTAAGAACATTTTACAATGAATATTATTATAAAGACAATATGGCGGACGAGTAGGTTTCACAAACCAGTGCATATAAAAGATATTACGTCAAGTTTGGCTTATTTGATCATCTATAAAAACGGAAATACAAGGACATCAACAAGGGCTATGTACCTTAAAAACGCCATCACTTTAAAATACGTCTAACACCTTGTAATTATGTATACAACTGAAAGAAAACTTTTACAAATGCCAAAATGTGTAACAAAAATAGTTTGCTGAAATAAAGTGAGTTCGTCTTCATTTCCATCACTTTATTTCGTCATAATATAATTGCCCTTACTTTTTAAAGTTTACCGAAATTTTAGTCAAGTATGTCTTCATTTTAATTATTTTTCAATTTCATATTTTTTACTATTCGATCACCTTTTATTTAAAAAAACGTTCCAAAATCAAACTACAAAATAATTATATAGGTGTTCAGTACCATACTAACGACTTCAGGCAGAATGTTTGTATTTTTACTTTCAATTTTAACATGCGTGAACTGCATTATACAATCACTCAAATTAACATTATGTGGACAATTGGAATGAAATAGTTCAATCCTGAATAATTTACTTACGTCATATCTGGACTGTGATACGGATTCCATTGACGGTGATTCTTTACCACGCCGTCCACACATCGGTGAAGGAAGCATCTAAAATAGGAGGAAAAGATGTCAGGTTACGTCAGGTGCATTCAGATTAATGTCTGTCGATGTTTCATGACCATAACTAACGGTACTGTGTCTGTGCTTGTGCATTCAGATTAATGTCTGTCGATGTTTTACGACCATAGCTACTGTGTCTGTGCTTGTGCATTCAGATTACTGTCGGTTGAAGCTTTACGACCATAGCTACTGTGTCTGTGCTTGTGCATTCATGTTAATGTCTGTCGATGTCATACGACCATTATTATTGTGTTTGTGCTTGTGCATTCAGATTAATGTCTGTCGATGTTTTACGACCGTAGTTACAGTCTGTGCTTGTGCATTAACAAGTCGGTGTTTACCATCCTAGCTACTGTGTCTGTGCTTGTGCATTCAGGTTACTGCAAGTCTATGTTTTAAGACCCTAGTTACTGTGTCGGTGTTTGTGCTTGTGCATCCACGTAAATGTCTGTCGCATCCTACATGTAGTTAGTTTCATTATTACCAAGGGAATGTCTAGATTATTTCTTTTTCACGTTCCACGCACAAAATTTGGTCAGAACCGAGAAAAAATGTGTCACTTTTCTGATGAAGTTCTGTTCAGAATCTAAAAATTTGTTACATAAATTTATGTTATATTACTATTTCATTTAACTGGCTTAAGCTGAGGGCTTATCATTTTTGACTGTCGCTGATACAGATATTCTACCTTTAACTATATTAAAATGATGTGAAAAAAAAAATCAAACAAAACAAAGCTAGCGTAACAAATGTAGGCTGCTGTGGCGATTTGTTAATTTGTTTTATGTTTTATACAAGCCACTACTATCATACCGAATATTCAAGAAATTTCATGAAAATCATATTTATCTACAGGCAGTACTTATGATAAATCATCATTCTAAACCAATTAAATTTATAACAGAGAAATACGATCACACTTTCTTTCTTAATTTCAGAACAGAGTCATGCCTCCTAAAGTACCGAACTCTGCATGCAAAGATATACATTTCTCCAACATCCTTGACGAAGCTTTTTAAATCGAACAACAAGTGACTGAGTGTAATTTTATGAGACAGATCATGGACTCATGACACGTGAAACACGATCTAGATCTCTACGGGAAGTGACGTAATTACACGGAATGATAGATGTTGATTGTCGTGCAATAACTAAGGGTGTCAATTCCACACATGTGTTCTTTCTTGAATTACATCCACAAAACAATGCTTTTCTTTTAATGTATGCCTTGACGACAAGAAATGCACCCTGTTTGATTTTTCAGGTGTCTAAATCTACTCTAATTACACATTTAATGACAAATTTAGCAAGTAAAGTAGAATTCAATTATAGTTTCCAGTTCAGCAGCCCCTGTTAGCCGGCTGCTTCAACAGTATCAATATGAGGGGGGACTCAGGCCCGCGAGTTATAATTGTCACATTCACTCCCTATACAATACAATGATTGCACATCATCCACAACTCCACCAACTAAAATCACATAAAATTATCAATTAAAAGGAAATAAAATGCAAAAGGAGATATTCGACCTCAAAATGAGACGTCCATGGAACTGTTATAATCAAATAAAATTTATTCATTGATGTGAACATCTCGTATCAGTGCACAGAGACGGGCTACAACAAAGAACGCGGGTGAACTCTTAATTATCTACCTAAACATGTAAATAATCGACATATATATGTGAAAGCATGCAAGAAATAAAAATAAGCTTCTTTCTAATGGTAAGAGAGGAAAACAAATACGCAGTACATTTACCTTTCTTCCTTGGGGTGTTGTATCCCGCGACTTTCGGCCGCCCCTAAAATTAGATATACATTTATATTACATATGTATCTAGTATTGATATTATTGAAAATAATACCGTTTATAATCCTACGATTTTACTAATCATTACACCCCATGCAGGAATGTACTTTTATAATAAAGCTGTAAACCCATATAGTTCTTTATTGTTATATTCTGTAGACCGAATGTAGAATAAAGCTTTGCAGCTAACTTTTATATCAACATTCAATGTTTGATAAGTGGATTTGTGGGTAAAATAATTTTAAACTAGACGTGTCGCTACGCCACGAATGCCCCCCGCTGGCATCAAAATTTATCAAATGACATTTTTTGAACAGTACATGTAGTCCAAGGGCCATAACTCCTATAAATTTCATTAAGGACATGATTCCCCCTACAACAAGCACATCTGCATATTGTGGTCTTTGCTTGTACCAAGTTTCACTGAAATCTTCCACATGGTGAAGAAGCTGCAAAGACAAGGTTAATTTACTGTATATGAATAAAAATTGATTGCAAGGGACATAACTCCTGCAAAACTTTTAGAACAGCATCCCCCTTACTATATTGTACATTTATATATTGTGATCTTTCTTTGTACCAAGTTTCATTTAAATCCTCCAAAGGATTTAGGAGGAGTTGCGAAGACAAACTGTATCATGACGCATGATGCAAGGTGCAATACTATATATGGCCGGGGGGGGGGGGGGGGGCATAAAATCATCTGAAACTCAACTAAAACAACAAAAATATATGTACAAGACAAGACACTCTCTTAAAACAAATATAACTTTGCCATGCTTAACAAAAATTCGGATATGATTTATTTTAGCCAAATATTTTTTTCCTGATACACGAATAACACACAAAGCTGTGAACTAGTTAACAAAAAAAATTCTACAAATTTCTTAAGAACACGGACTGATGACACTTAAGAAAGCCAGCATAAAATAATTTTGAAACTATGAATTTATATGAAACGTCACTGAACTATAAAATTCTTAACACATATCGTATAATAAAAATACAAAACGATTTATGAGAACGTAAATAACATTTTCAGAAATTACCGATACTCTTTAGGCATCGTCCATTTGATATTCGAAGAGGGGGGGGGGCGATTTATTTTAAACAATCTTGCCCGGTGACACAGTGAAAAAAATATTCTGTCTCAAATAGTAATCTAAACTCATACTTTGGAATAAATTAGGCAACAATTTATGTTATTATGAACTCTCTCCCTCGCACCCCAAAATTTGGTCAACAAGAAACCGCTGAAGACGGCATGGCCGGATTGCAAAGCAAATTCCAATCAAGGTCAAAGTCACAAGGTCAAATGTCATGGTATCAATTGATAGCTCTAGTCATAGTCGAGGTGTGAAGTATCAACGCAAGTTTTTTTAAGAGTAAGCCAACGTCCAAGGTCAATGTCACTAGGTCGAAAGTCATAGTATAATTTGAAAGCTCTGGTCATAAGGAACCTTTGTGTAAAGTTTTATGTCTATACTTTTGCTAGTTGCTGAAATTTTACTTCAACCAGAAACTTTACCCCCCAAAAATGACGGACAGACATACGGACTGACGGACGGACGTCGCCAATATATAGACCGAAATTGCTGTGCAATCCGGCAAAAAACCCCACTGTGTTTCTTTTCAAATTTGTATTATATAACAAAATTTTATTAGGGAAGAAAAATTTTGCTCAGAATCTCCTCAAGAAAAAAAAATATACCATGCCCCAAGTTAAAGAAAAACAAGTAAATTCAGAGAATTTTGGTTCCCCGCTTTGGGGTTCTATCAGCAAGGGTGCAGTGTTCTGCGATATATTGTCATGGTTGTGCATGTACACAGACACACATGCCAAATATGAAGGCATAAAAACTTACATTGAAGAAGTCAAAGGTCAAGGTCACACGATAAAAATTTCCCGGTACCAATGGAAAGGTATTGCAATTAGGGACACACATGCCAAATATGAAGGCACTACGTCTTAAGGTTAAAAAGTTACATTGAAGTAGGTTAAAGGTCATGGACAAAGTCACATGATAAAAATTTTGGTACCAACGGAAAGGTATTGCAGTTAGGGACACACATGCCAAATATGAAGACCCTACGTCTTCAGGTTATAAAGTTATGACCAAGGTTAAAGTTTTTGTGACGGACGGACAGAGGGACGGACAGACAGACAGACGTATGAGATTTAATGTCCCCTCGCTTTCGCTAAAAGTGGGGGACAAAAATCTAGCCGGAATGGCGAACCTAGATTTTCCCTCGATTATCAAATGGGCGGTACTTTATTTATATCAACACATACTTAGATGTGAATAAATCGCAGCACATGCAATTTCTGATTTTCTTTGGTCTTTTTGTGTAAATAAACACCCATCACAGAACAAACATTTTATTGGCATATTCCAGAGTTTATACACTCCATTTCATGATAAAATGGGTAGACAGTGTGTAGACAATTTATACATTTTGAAAACTGTCTTGGGACCATTATACATTTTATACATATATACAAGTCTTCCAAATTTCTACTAACTCTAATAAAAGTAAAATAAAGACAAATGCAGAGGAATATCCACCTTTTCGTTCCATTAATTAGGCAGACATTTACTTCAATACAAGCTACAAACAGCTCAGAAAAACAAATCAACCCAGAAGCCCCTATGGACTGACGTAAGAGAAATATATGAAAAGACATTTCCCATGAACAGTAAGTTGAAATAACAGTAATCTCTCAATACGAATTTCCTCTGACATGGAATATATTCCTGAAGATTACTTTTAGAGAAATTATCAGGTAATTGAATTGTTCAGCTGATCTGTCAGCAAATTAAGCTGACATCGCCTAATTACTTTCTACTTTGTCTATCAAACCCAAGCAGTGTGCGCCTGCAAGATCCCGACAAATGTAAACATAACTTAATTTGCAAGGAAACCGATTCATCAACAAGTTCTTTCTTTTCGACACTTTTGGATGATTGTACATTGTGAAATACTCATTTCTGGCCCTAATTCACAGAATAACCCACGGTTCGTCACTTGTATGCCCCGATAACAACAGGATTAGCGGCTAAAATATCCCACTTCCTTAACCAGACAAGTAATGCAATTAGCCAGGCATACAAATATAATTACTCAGTGATAAATGTATAATTAGAACGGGTCTGACTTGGGTAAATGCATTTTTTCTTCAACTCTCTTCATCAAAGTGTCAATTATCTCTATCTGATTAAGGCGTTTCTTGGTAAAGACGTTCATAGTCTTTTTAGGATTGAGAAAATTGTTTTGAATTCATCTGGAATAAGAGGGACAATTTAGTCCTTCAACAATATACCCTGGCATTTCGGTACGACTATTTGATTCTGAAAAGAACTTTTTGGAAATAAATATTCTGTCCTCGAAAACCTGAAAATGACTATTCATTAACCCCAATCCCCACCAAGAACATTGGTAGACAACTGCATTAATACACCCACGTTTTGGTAAGAATTTCCTCACTCATCTTAGGCAAAACCCACCCTCGCCTTATATTCCTGAAGTTATCTAGAATGGTAGAGACACAATGCACTCTTGGCTTTATAATTCTAAAGCAATTTTCTTCAAGAGCTATTTGCTGATTTCTATGGACAAAAAGTTGAACATTATCAAAAGCAGTTTATGTAGAAAGCGACCATAAAATCAACACTATACGTCCTTGATAGTTAAAAAAAATTGTAAGAAAATATGTTTGTGCACCAGATGCTCGTTTCGACAATAACTACTCTTCAGTGATGTCTGGGGCCAAAACAATGGACGTCCAAAAACAAGAGTTATGAAGAAAATATATTTCATATATTTATTTTCGGAAGTCGTAAGTCGATGACAAGATGGCTAAAATTAGCATCATACAAAATAGGCAAGCACTTCCCTTTGGTCAATCAGACGTATGCTAAGACTACCTCTCGGAATGTACATATTTTGCTGATATACCATACAAACGTTTAACTTTAAGGTCAGTAAGGCAATGGTGAGGTTAAGCGCTCGAGAGAGTTAACATCTGGTGTTGGTATTCCATACAAACATTTGATTTCAGTCTGCCAATGGCGATATCGAGTGAACATCTCTTGCTGGTACATCATGCAAACATATCCGTCTAATAAAACAAAAGTAAGATCAAATGCTCCATTTGATTGAGATTATCCTGCTGGCAAATATGGGCAACTACTATCTATCATTTAGTCAAAGGCCAGGCCATATAACACCTGAGTGACAATCTATTGTGGGGATGCCACACCTCGGAAAAACTGAATGTGATATCAGGGGTGTGAAAAGATAAACATACTGATATACCGATGTGATATCAGGGGTGTGAGAAGATAAACATACTGATATACCGATGTGATATCAGGGATTTGAGAAGATAAACATACTGATATACCGATGTGATATCAGGGGTGTGAAAAGATAAACATACTGATATACCGATGTGATATCAGGGGTGTGAGAAGATAAACATACTGATATACCGATGTGATATCAGGGGTGTGAGAAGATAAACATACTGATATACCAATGTGATATCAGGGGTGTGAAAAGATAAACATACTGATATACCGATGTGATATCAGGGGTGTGAAAAGATAAACATACTGATATACCAATGTGATATCAGGGGTGTGAGAAGATAAACATACTGATATACCAATGTGATATCAGGGGTGTGAGAAGATAAACATACTGATATACCGATGTGATATCAGGGGTGTGAAAAGATAAACATACTGATATACCGATGTGATATCAGGGGTGTGAGAAGATAAACATACTGATATACCGATGTGATATCAGGGGTGTGAGAAGATAAACATACTGATATACCGATGTGATATCAGGGGTGTGAGAAGATAAACATACTGATATACCGATGTGATATCAGGGGTGTGAGAAGATAAACATACTGATATACCGATGTGATATCAGGGGTGTGAAAAGATAAACATACTGATATACCAATGTGATATCAGGGGTGTGAGAAGATAAACATACTGATATACCAATGTGATATCAGGGGTGTGAGAAGATAAACATACTGATATACCAATATGATATCAGGGGTGTGAAAAGATAAACATACTGATATACCGATGTGATATCAGGGGTGTGAGAAGATAAACATACTGATATACCGATGTGATATCAGGGGTTTGAGAAGATAAACATACTGATATACCGATGTGATATCAGGGGTGTGAGAAGATAAACATACTGATATACCGATGTGATATCAGGGGTGTGAGAAGATAAACATACTGATATACCAATGTGATATCAGGGGTTTGAGAAGATAAACATACTGATATACCGATGTGATATCAGGGGTTTGAGAAGATAAACATACTGATATACCGATGTGATATCAGGGGTTTGAGAGGATAAACATACTGATATACCGATGTGATATCAGGGGTGTGAGAAGATAAACATACTGATATACCGATGTGATATCAGGGGTGTGAGAAGATAAACATACTGATATACCGATGTGATATCAGGGGTTTGAGAAGATAAACATACTGATATACCGATGTGATATCAGGGGTGTGAGAAGATAAACATACTGATATACCGATGTGATATCAGGGGTGTGAGAAGATAAACATACTGATATACCAATGTGATATCAGGGGTTTGAGAGGATAAACATACTGATATACCGATGTGATATCAGGGGTGTGAGAAGATAAACATACTGATATACCGATGTGATATCAGGGGTGTGAGAAGATAAACATACTGATATACCAATGTGATATCAGGGGTGTGAGAAGATAAACATACTGATATACCGATGTGATATCAGGGGTTTGAGAAGATAAACATACTGATATACCGATGTGATATCAGGGGTTTGAGAAGATAAACATACTGATATACCAATGTGATATCAGGGGTTTGAGAAGATAAACATACTGATATACCAATGTGATATCAGGGGTGTGAGAAGATAAACATACTGATATACCAATGTGATATCAGGGGTTTGAGAAGATAAACATACTGATATACCGATGTGATATCAGGGGTTTGAGAAGATAAACATACTGATATACCAATGTGATATCAGGGGTTTGAGAAGATAAACATACTGATATACCGATGTGATATCAGGGGTTTGAGAGGATAAACATACTGATATACCGATGTGATATCAGGGGTTTGAGAAGATAAACATACTGATATACCAATGTGATATCAGGGGTGTGAGAAGATAAACATACTGATATACCAATGTGATATCAGGGGTTTGAGAAGATAAACATACTGATATACCGATGTGATATCAGGGGTGTGAGAAGATAAACATACTGATATACCGATGTGATATCAGGGGTTTGACCAATATGACCATATCAACATGAATGACAGAAGAGCCGAAGGAGTTGTCACGTACGTGTATTATCCATACAGTATTTCGGTCGATCATATATTTACTATGAAGTTGTGTTTTAATACATATAACATTTCGTACGATCAAATTTTGTTTCCAGTGACTTTCATGTGAGTATGAAACATTATGTAACAGTAATAAATATTCGTTTATCGGTGGTGTAAAATCTTTACAACACAAGGAACGCCCGCCATCGAAGGCGCTAATGAAAAGAAAGAGTAAAGTTACGGACACGGTATAATTGCTAATTGATGATGCGACAGATTCTCTTATTCTGCATCATAAAATGTATATTCGTTTGTATTACACCACCAAATGTTCTCTCCTAAAACCACCGTATGCAGACAAAGCATATTTCTTTGTATGGCAAAGTCAATAAAGCTTTGTGGACCTGCGTAAATTGCACATATTGTTAGAAGCATCAAAAGAAATCCCAGTCTATATAACGTATATTGTACACGCTTTTATACCAATGTGTTGGTTCAAACTCTAGATCATGTGGGGAATTAATACCCTGCTTGTATTAAAGCGATTCGCTCCAACACTATATCGATGTGGTAGGCTGTAAAACACTTCAACACTCTCTCATATAACATCCAATATAACTTCATTCAACCTGTTTCCACCGGAATATTAACAATTTTACGTTCAGTCAGTACTCCTAGTAATCACTCACTATATCATAGCCAGGTTTCCCATTGTAATTTTACGTTCAGTCAGTACTCCTAGTAATCACTCACTATATCATAGCTAGGTTTCCCATTGTAATTTTACGTTCAGTCAGTACTCCTAGTAATCACTCACTATATCATAGCCAGGTTTCCCATTGTAATTTTACGTTCAGTCAGTACTCCTAGTAATCACTCACTATATGATAGCCAGGTTTCCCATTGCAATTTTCTACTATACGCCCAACAATCATGTATTTTACAATTATCCACAAAAGTCCACCTAATCATGACGCTACTGTCCTATGACATATTTGTAATTTTGGAAATTAAAGCATGCATAAAAATTACAGTAGCCGGTAGTCAAAACTTGCTATCTGCCTACCATCGTTATCCACTGACTACAAGTTAAACATGTGCAAACGTAATTACTCAAGTCATTTCTGTTTCAGTAATTATTTTACTATATAACCATCCGGTGTCAAATTCAGCTACGTTTTATATCGATTTGTAGCATATGTAAACAGTAAATAAATTTAATTATCTATATAATAGTATTTCAAACTTAACTTACTGTCTATTAAAACTTAACCACCGGTGAGCTTTACCAGTGGTTAATATTTTGAACAATTTGGCCCAGGTGCTTTATTTCTTCCAAATTGTGATTAAAATTTCAGTATAAAATACCATTTTTTTTCTTCAATTTAATACATTTATATAAGCAATTAACGCAGTAAGCAGAAAATACTGCCACACTAAGCGACTATTCTTTAAAATAAAATTAAAACTTCACATACATATACCATTACATATATATCAGATAGAGACTCTCGATAAGAGTGCATTATTCGCTTTGCTATCGTATCAAATTCAATCTGTATTCTTACAAGTACAAGTGTACATATGTCCTAGTCCGATGAATAAGTCTGGGATCATGTGCCCTTAATCCCATGTTTTCCATATTATTTTCGATTATTTTCGATTATTTTCGATATTAAAAAAAATTGTCGTACACAAAAAAGTACAACACAAATCACATGTTAGTAGAGGCATTTTAGAAAAAAATCTGGACTCATTGTGATTTCAACACTAAATGACTGAAATTAAATTTACTCTAAAATTAACTAAATAAATTTAATTCTGTGCATATTCTCATGTTTTCCTCTAGAATGTACTAATGATTCAAATAAAATCAAGAAGTATAATTTGATGGAAAATATCAGAATATTCATTTAAAAATCTTAATTTCTGATATAACAAACACCTACACTGTAATTATCAACCATATATCACGTAATTACCAACCACATACCACGCATATATCACGTAATTACCAACCACATACCACGCATATATCACGTAATTACCAACCACATACCACGCATATATCACGTAATTACCAACCATGTCTCCATATATCACGTAATTACCACCACATGCCACGCATATATCACGTAATCACCAACCATGTCTCCATATATCACGTAATTACCAACCACATGTCCCGTATATATCATGTAATTACCAACCACATGTCCCGTATATATCATGTAATTACCAAATACATGCTACGCATATATCACTTAAGTACCAACCTAGCCGCAAGTAGTGGCCCTAAATGAATGATTCATTTAGGGCCACTACTTGCGGCTAGTACCAACCACATATCCAGCATATATCACGTAATTACCAATCATATTTCCCGCATACCTCACGTACATGCTAACAGCAAGTTCAGCATATATCACGTAATTACTAACTATATGACCCGCATATCTTACTTAATGGCCAACTATATGGCCAGTATGTCTTCAGTAATTACTAACTATATGGCCAGTATGTCTTCAGTAATTACTAACTATATGGCCAGTATGTCTTCAGTAATTACTAACTACATGTCCCGCATATCTTGCATGTCTCGTAATTACCAACTACATGTCCAGCATATCTTATGTAATTACCGACTACATGTCCAGCATATCTTATGTAATGGTCAACTACATGTCCAGCATATCTTATGTAATGGTCAACTACATGTCCAGCATATCTCACGTAATGGTCAACTACATGTCCAGCATATCTCACGTAATGGTCAACTACATGTCCAGCATATCTCACGTAATGGTAAAACAATATGCCAAATATGTCTCATGTAATTACTACATCGCCAGTGTGTCTTACGTAATTATCAACTATATGTCCAGTAATTACCTCTTGTGAGTCATGTTGTGCGATCAATGTTCCTTATGCATGTTTTAGTTAATTTCGTATCGTCTTTACGTTCAGTTTTTTTATTGAAAGCTAATGCTAACTGGTCTCTCGAAGCACGAATTGGGAGCTCTACCTCGTGTCTTATATGGAAAGTGTGTTGAAAATCTGAATATCCATGGAGTACTTACGTAGATATTTAATTACAGTGCATTTAATTGTTCAACTGTATCAACCAAATTCACATCCTCCCTCCTGTTGACATTTGTATTCACTATTCAATCATTTAAAAAACATTGAATTTCCTACCTCACTATTTTCTCCAGACGGTCCATTTCCATGGCGAAATGAGCCTCAATTTCTCCATTACGAAGAGTTAGACCGCATATGGGACAACATGGAGTCTGGCCATCTAAGAGACACTTTTTCCTTTGTTCTGAAAACAGAAAATCAGAAATTAATTCTAAACACGTGTTCGCTGATACATTCATTTTGAAAGTAATGAAACAATTAAAATCATAGTATGACTGAGGAATCAAACTACAAGCACCTGTATTTCCATATGTACGAGATCACCAAAACCACTTGCACATGTACTATCATCATGTATACACATGTATAACTCACTTCAATCTGGATTTAACAATAATAAAAAGAAAGAAAAAAACAGAATAAATCACTCCAAAGTGTGCAGACGGACAGCTCGCTATGACTATACTTTTCAAATCAATTTAATCAAACAACAGAGGCATAAAGAAACAACATACAGAGAGACAAAAACAGTGACATACAAATAGATAAGTAGAACTGATGGTTCAAATAAACTAGAACTGAATTAATCTATTTTTGTTGTTGTTGTTCTTGTTAACAGTTATCACTGTATAAAAGGAAAAAGAGAATGGGTAGAGCCTATGGATACTCCCTGAATAAAGTTCAGTTCGAAAATAGCTACAATTTTATCGTTAACCGACATGTACTGAACGCTTAAAGCTAAAATTCTGATCTTGTGCAATGCCGCGATTATTCCTTGCGCTCTTTACATATCCTACATAAAATCTAGCTAAATTAAAAGTTTAAAGATGATACCTTTCTACTTCATGAAATACTCTTTTAACAATAGTTAAATATGAAAAATAACAAAGGGCAATAACTCCTAAATTTGCAAAGGAGTTATGTTTTGGTTCTCCACTGCACTTCTTCACATGGAGTTCTATCTACCTATCAGGTTTCATGTTGATACCTCTTATAATTTTTGTGTTATGCTTGGGAAAAAATTTTAGTACAAAAAATTACAAAAGGGCAGTAATTTCTAAAATATGCAAAAGAGAGTTATTATTCTTACGCACTACAGTTTTCCTCATCAAGATCTACCTACTTATAAAGTTACATGTTGATAGCTCTTACAGTTTTTGTGTTATAATCCGAACAACATTATGACGGACGGACAACCCGACGGACGGACGGAAAAAGCTGCAACTGTATGTTCTCCCTTCGGACAGCATAAAAATCTACGAAGCAGAAACTCGTTTTCCTGCCTTTAGCCAAAGAATTATGATGTTCAACCTTCAAATTTACATTCGAGTAACGAACGACATGGGTTTTCAGTCTTAATCCAACATTAAATTCTGCGAGAGGCGAGATGACATCTCATTTACAAATCAAGCAATCGTGGTTACTTTTTCAAATTCGAATTTGCAACGTGTTCATGGAGTGGGGCTGAAAGAATGCATGTTTCTTATCGATAGTAATGATATTTTAATTAAGTAATTTGCATGATCTAGAATATCAAACAATGATTTGGACAGAGAACGTTCTGCATAACGGACAAGCTATCAGATACCGGGTTTCTTCTCGTCAACCCTCTGTCAGCCTGGTCTCCCGTCTAATACATATGGACCGCTCCCTAATCCGAGACTACAATTTACAAAACATCAAATGTCATAGCGACTTATCGTAAGCTGGTTGGGCCAAGCAATGGAGTCAAGATGAGTATGGACGAATCTGTATAGAAGGAAAAGAGGTCATCTACGAAGCATTTAGGACGTGATCCTCTACAGTACACACTCGAACGATATTGCATGTATTCGCTTCTCAATGACCCACATGGATTAGCACCAAAAGGATAACCAATTGAACCCAGGTTCAGAATCATATTCCAGCTTGACGCATTAAAGCTATATTGGTCGGAGTTCTCTTTTCATACATGTGGAGCAGACATAATCATGTTGATTTTGATTGTGTGTAATAGTATTGCATGTGTGCTAAATTTACAATACTATGCTAGCACGTACTAGTATACTGAACATCTATTACTATGCCAGCATGTACTAGTATACTGAACATTTAATATTATGCCAACATGTACTAATATACTGAACATCTAGTACTATGCCAACATGTACTAGTATACTGAACATCTAATACTATGCCAGCATGTACTAGTATACTGAACATTTAATACTATGCCAACACGTACTCATATACTGAACATCTAGTACTATGCCAACATGTACTAGTATACTGAACATGTAATACTATGCCAGAATGTATACTGAACATCGAGTATTGTGCCTATCAATCGAACGATACTGTATCGCATATTATGATAAATAATCAATTTCAGATTCATATTTCCTTTATTATTATTATTATTATTGTTGTTGTTGTTGTTGTTGTTGATGATGATGATGTTGTTTCATGCTTCTATTAAACTGTTTTTAAATAATTTCATTAGAATGGTATAAAACGATACTTCAAACATACCAGCAAATCAATTTACTTTATTATATGTATTTCATATTCTAACAATTTCTTATAATTTATTCCTATGGTTTCTTGCATTGACCTGTAACTAAAAGATAGTACTGCAATTTCCACTTTCAATCACACAAAATATGTAGATTACAACATGATTGTGACTTTGGGTATGATTGTGACTTTGGGTGATTGGAAAACGTAATCATACACCCGGAAATAAAGTTCCTCAAACGTTAAGAAACTTACAAGAATCTTTTCATGACAATGATATAACGCTTCGAATTTATATATAGCATATTGTTTCTTTGTGAAAAGGTAGATGAATTATAAACAGTGAGTGGTTAAGATAAGCCGTTCTACCAAACTTCTCACGAACAGATGTAGATTTATAATGCCCGCCTTGTTTGTCCTCTCTCTCTAGGACTCCAGGTTACTTCATAACCCCGACCTAACAAAGAAACAATCAAAAGGCACGCAAGTCAACCAATGTTGGCAGTATATATTCATCATTTATGGGCAACATTCGACAACACTCTCCAAATGCGAACTTGATAATTTTTGAACAACTAGCTCTTATTGTTTTATTGATTGGCTCCCCTTTAGTGTCCTGGATACCACGTGAATTGCTCCAATCGTTTCTGTTTAAACATTGTCGCACCTGTGAAATGTGTCGTGCAATAAACATGACAGTATATTTTATATTTATTTAAGTATATGTATATATTACGAATAACCCCTCATAGACTCAAGTATTTTCAAATTCCGTCTATATACTTGTCATAGATCTGGTAGAACATTATACGACAAACCGGGTGACGTAAAATGGGAGTAAGAGAGTGATTGTATTGTATGATCCCAGTTGTTCCTTTAAAGTTAGTCAAACTATATCCCTGCTTGGTTGATTGAAAATGAAGAGAAAGTCTATTATTTGCTTTGGATTAGACTCGATTTCTTCTATGACACTGATTGGCAAAAACAAGCCATTCTACGCTAATATATGACTTTAGTGGATTAGATAGCATTTTAAGTTACATGGTACTTGAAATTTTGGGAAGGAAAAAGCTTGATTTTGCATGCTCAATGATAAGAAGGGATCTAGCTTACATTCCCTTATTGACTCGAATCTTAAACATTGTCATTTTGATTCCCAACTTGTAATTACATGAACAGGAGAAATCTTGTCATTTAATGAGGATTTCTCTAAAGGAATCGTATAAAACTGCCACGACCAATGTATATACGTTTTGTTCAATCACTTTTCACGTCATTAATGATTTCTTTGCCAAGGTTGTGAATATTTACGTTTTATTAGGTAACTTTTTTCCTGACATTTTTCCATTAGGGTTTTACTTGGTACACACAACACAAAATGTAGCTCATTCCATCATCGTCACTGAAGATTACATTCAAATATACAATTTACATAATTATGCATAGTTTGATGATTTCCCCCTCTATTCTAACCATCTATTAATACACAAATGTCTCTTTAATTACTCAAAAGCTAAATGGTGTAAAAATTATATGATAATCTACACATGTAATTCTGGAAAAATATAACACGTACAGACCGAAGGAATATACACGGCGTGAACAGGAACGAATCTAATAATCTTTGAAAAGGTGCTTAATTTGTGGTGAAAATTTTGCAAAGGAAAATGGGGGCTATTTTCTAAATTGACCTAAAGTTACCTTTTTCGATAAAGTCTAATAACATAAGGGGGTTCAAAGTCCTCCCCAGACACACGCATGCGTGATGTATTCGTTCCTTTAAAATATATTTCATACGTCATTATCGTAAAATTTCAAGAACGTGTTTTATCGCTAGTATTATTCCTATCATTGTTGTTATATGTGACGTCGCGTGGAGATTCGAAACAATGACAAATTTCTTACGTACCAACTTCTATTGTGACGTGGCACCTCGGTTTTTACTGCGACATGGCACATCGGAGTAACAACTCGGAGTTCATCCCAACAATTTTTCTACCGTTACGTGCCACCTCGGAGTTCATTCCAAAAGTTTCTATCGTCACGTGACACCTCGGAGTTCAACCCAACAATTTCTACCGTCACGTGGCACCTCAGTTTTTACAACTCATCCCGGCGAAAAACAAATCAGCGATGAATTACCAGAGTGGTTCAAACCAGGGACCCCTCGGCCCCAAGTTCAGCATGTTGCCGACTAACTTGCATCTACTCTTAATAACATAGTGGTAGCATGGTATCTTTAAAACATTACTTTAATATAAAGTCGTCCCGTATTTCACCCCCTTGTCCACACACTGATATTTTACCTTTGGAAGACATGCCACCGTCAAGCTGTGTAGCCTGTACTATGCTGGGTATATAGGATAACCCTAAAGCCTAGTGATTCCTTGCCATGTTTACCCGGGATTTAGTGTAGGGTAATAACTCAAAGAGGATCAATTTAAACTATATACCCCAATAATTGATTTTCTTCACTTTCTTTAGCTTGTTGACAATGACCGTAGTCATCCAGTGCCATTAACTCCCGGTATCTACAATATTTTATCAGTCCGAGCTGACTTGAATTCGCATTAACTTTCAACAGGTGAACAATACAAAAAAGAAATTGGTATCCGAGTAGAAATGCTAACTACCAGTATTACACACGTGCAAGATACATGCTATATATCAGACGATTCTCAGCAGGTGTAAATGTGACACAGTGACGGTTTATTGAGAGAAATTTATCTGAATAACACTGGAGTCACAAGTAGATAAAAGCAGGTGTCATGTTATATATCAATGCGAATTACGAGGAGTTCCAAAATGTATAAAAACTGTGGTCATATCTAATATTTTCATTAGTGATTTTTACGATCATTTTCTGAACTGTGTGGGCGGGTTAGTCTGGTTTCCGGGACCCCTCTTTTTTTTGCTCCAACACAATAAAATGTCCAGAGGGGTCCTGGGAACCAGGCTAAAGGCGGGTAGGCTTTTGATATCATGTTCTCGAAATTTTCAGTTTTTTTATCTTACATTTTGTTACTTTAACTTCACGGTTGCGTTTTTTCCCTAACCGTCTCCTTTATATTGGTTATTATGTGTATTCATACATTATTTAATGGAATCTAACTCTTAAAATAATATTTTCCACCATTTGCTATACCCGTATATTGTATTTAGCCGGGTTATAGGGTTTTTTTGTATTCGTTTTGTTTTTGGTTATTTTATTTTATATTTTTTTTTTCGTTTACGCCCTACACTGAACCACGAGAATTAAGACCGAATAAAGTAAATTCGTAACAAAAAAACATAGATATGTAGAACTTTCAAATACTTAACCATCCTATAAAGTGTACAAATGACAAAAATATGTAGAACTTTCAAATACTTAACCATCCTATAAAGTGTACAAATGAAAAAGTTATTGGAATTACTATGTATGTGTATATATATAAATGGGAATAAGAAATCTAGCCAAGAGTAAAATAATGAGGGATTTCATGAATTGGAACACCCATACTGTGTATATCTTAAAAACACAATGTTTAATTGCTATTTATGTAAAGTTAATTGTCCTTCTTTCGATCTGAAAAGAATATCTTTGATGTTACAGCATCCAACACCGATTTCCCGAGGCTCTGCGATGCAATTCGAAAAGAAAACATGGTGTAACACAACTCCCCCCTCTACCTGGCCCAAGTCAATGGCGTTGTAACTAGATCCGGTAAAGTAATAGGTGTACATGTTGTTCCTTGACTTCGTGATTCATCTATCAAACATCTTAATCAAAATGAAAACCATTTAGTCATGCTTTATTTCCAAATGCAACCAATCCCTAACAAGTTCAAGCTCGCACTTTGAAGTCCGAGCGCGTCCAGTAGTTGACCATTTAGAAACACTTGTTTGTGAAATTAACACCGCAAATGATAAAGAACAACATCGAATTCATGATTTTAATGGAACATTTACACCTCTGTGTTAACTTTCCGTGCCTCATCTTCTAGTTCTGTCTATAGTCAAATCACTGTGAAGATAGACTAGAAAAAGAAGACCTGTCGAGTGGAGAGGAAATTAACAAGATGAGTTCACAAAATACCAATAAATTTACATGTCGATTTTTCTTTACGATGAAAAGAAAACAAAAGTGGTCATATGGTGATGGACACCTGGGAAGAGGACAAAGTACAAAGATAAAATAAATTATTGACTTAAACAGATATGAGTGACATCTTAAGCTTGTATTGACCATCAGTAGAACCAGGTAGAAGAGGGAGTCTCGCACTGTCACCATGAATATCCCAAAACACAAATATATGGGGACAGGCTTAGTGTAGTGATCAAGCGCTTGGCTTCCGACGCCTATGATCCGGGTTCGATTCCCGTGTTGCGCCACTATGTTTAAGAGGTCGGTTACCTCCTGCTTCCATGCCGCGATATAAGTGAAAAATTGTTGAAAGCGACGTAAAACACCAATCAATCAAACAATATATGGTGGTGTTTGCTGTTTAACACCATGCCTAATAGTATCGTCTATATCACATATGGTGGCAGCCACCAGTGGTGGAAGAAACTAGAATCAGCCAATTCTCTGCCAGGCCTTTCCACCTATTTGGGGATCATCTGCTGAACATTCCCACCTATCTGGGGTTCGTCTGTCGGATTTACCCACTTATCTTGGGATCGTCTGTCGGACTGTCTTCCCTGGTCGAGGTTCGAGGTGTGAATTCAAAGAGGGGGAGTCACTGACACCAACAACACTCCGCCTCGTTTTTGTTAAACATAATCTCACGAAATAGTTATCAAATATTGTTTTTCGTACATGATTAAAACAATGAAAATCTGTCCGAGTCAATATCTAAAACTAAACAGAAATTCGTTGTTTATGCAGCCGTAGCTCGGAGATGCTGACTGTCAAAATACCTACATGTATTTTAATCATACAGATATCAGTAGATGATTAACAAGAAATACACTATGTACCGAGTCCCATTATACCGAGTCCCATTATACTTTTAATCAGAATCCTTTCAAATACGAGTAAATTGCATAATGTTTGAAAAAAAAAAACAACTGGGTAACGTTGTACTTTAAGTTCCCTGTTTTGCAGCGTCAATGATACAAATATAAAGTACGGTAATTTGCATACTCCAATAATTTGTCTACAGGTAAAATTCAGGTGTTAAGTAGACGTCTGTTTAGACAGCTAATGAATATTACACAAGATTCCTGGGACAACCGTCGTGTCGATGACTATCTCCGAAATTGACTTGGCAATCTAAATCAAGCATTTATAAACCCCAATTTATCTAAATATTCCAGCCACTGATACGAGATTAATGATGAATTAATTTTCAATTCTGTTCTGATCCATTTTTCAGACAAAGCATTTCAATGGGGACTAATTCTTCTCATGACTTAATCTCAATTTCAACACCCCGATTCGGCTGAATTTGTTTGAGTTGACAATCGGCTCATAACACGAGCTTTTCCCCTCGCTGCTTCTTTCCGAAAGTTGCTCTATGAAAAACTCAATATCCAACAGGTAAACAGTAGAGATTTAAGTTTTTGAAGTAAGCTTTTCGTCGAATGACATTTTGATTGAGATAAATGGCATATTCTGTGCTAAGTATCGACATTACTAAGTTAAGAGGATGGGTGATGGGTCACAACATTTCTATACAGTATGCTAAACTGTCTTTTGAATCGTTATAATTTCGAAAAACGCGAAGGAGGAAATATTTCATAACTCATCAAATTCGTATTACCTTTACATAAATGTGTAAAATTTATGCAGCAATGAGAATCATGCCTCATTTTCATGGTTTCATAGTTTAAATGTAAAACGGCTTTAATTTTTCGAATGTCGATTCCGCGCAACAAAGAGTTCGCTAGATAATCCCTGTTCACGCCATTCACAAGGAACTCTCGCGGATGAATATGAATCGTATCTCTAGTCTTGGCTAGCAGGATATCGAGCTATAAAGTGCCAGAAATATTCCAATGATATGAAATTGTCAAGAAGCAAGAGAAGGTTGCCTAGGAGGACAAGAGGGAGAAAATCTTCTCAAATTATTGTTTGATGACTGCTTATGGGACTGCATCTGTCCGTAGATTCAAAGCGGTATGACAGGTAGAAAAAAGATGGCCACTAAATCATTATCAAAATAGTAAATAAAGTGGATGGCTTGACACCTACCACAATACTCCGCGGGTTGTAAATTCAACAATTTATGCATTTATTCTATTGGAAAACGATCTTTATCCGAAAACAATAACGAAAAGGCTTTACAAGGAAAGAGATCATTGTAACACTATTCACCGGTATGGGAAAGCTAAAGTGAACGCTCGTAGAATATTCAATGAATATAAAAATTTAACTTGTGGCCATCAAAACAACTAACTTTTTTATGATGCGAAATAAAAGGAAATTTGCTACAATCCCCTCCTAATGGAAATTCTCCTGCCCAAGCATTCGGGCGTAAATTGTCGCCGTATCCCTATATAGCATTCCCCGAGTTTTGCAAGCGCGCAACTATAAATGAATAAATCCACTCGCAAACCGTAAGCTTTCACAATATCACTTGTTTGGTTTCTATTTAAATTTCGGCAGTTAATGGTCACTTGCTGATTCCACCTAATCCTTGCCCATGAATACTATTTTGGCTGCAGCTAGAGGAAGTTTAAGTCTGTCAAAATCTGATTTCGAGGCGGCTTTCCACATTGTGATAAATACTGATATAATATCCCCTGACCCGTCCTCTGATTTCACCTTAAGCTTGCATAACCCATCTCTCCGATAACAAGTAAACCTAGAAAGTTGCCGCTCCTTCATAAATAACTCTTCTTTATCTGATAAGACAAATTTTGGCAATATCGCATCAAAATACCAGGAAAATAAATTTTGGTGGACTTAGGTCGAGCTTACTGTCTAACACCCCGTCACAAATGGCTTAGTATAATTCATTGTTCGCCAAGTCAACCCCAGTCGTTATGTTTTCATGATGAACAACTATAAATTTTGAAGGTGATTATATATCTGTTATCAGGAGAAAATGATGTTGATATGAAAGGCTTGATACGGACATTAGCGACACTTCGATAATACTATGGACATCTGTAATCCAGAAATCTCTAGATCCGGAATACCACAGGGGTGCACATTAAAGAAATATAAAGCTGCTTTAATTTCTTGTTTAAATCCTGTTTCAACATATCTCTGGGTGCTTGTATATTTCTACTACCTGTTAATAAATCACACCTTGCCCACAAAGTGTTTACCTTGGTAACGAGCTAATCGCTCTAATCTCGACAAACACGAGAACTGCGGAAATATCTCGAGAAATGAAAATTGCAGATTTGACGACCATCGTTCTTTGCAGTTTTTCAGTGTTTATTATATGTTTAGTGATAACCTTTGTATCATGGAAAATATAATTTCCTCTATGAAATCTACATTATCGCACAGAAAGATAGACAATACCTTTGTGAATGTATATTCACATCGAGCAACTTCAAAATACAAAATAGTGTTTCTTTAAAGAGATATACATGTACGTGCCATTTGCTAACTATTATTTCTCTGATTCATTAACTAATCTGATTATTTGTATCTTATTTGTTAACTTTCTGAATCTTATCTATAATGTTAGAGATTTTGTATATATCTTACTTATAATGTTAGTGATTTTGTATATAAGCAATGAGAAGACAACTACTATATATTTTGATTAAAAATAGTGTCCAGTGAATGAATGAATGAATAAATGAATGAATGCATGAATAGAACATAGAATGGATTAGTCCTCCTTCTCCACTTTTTGACATTATATTATAACATTACCAACTGAACATCAAACATATCTATTAAAACTTATATATATATATATATATATATATATATATATATATATATATATATATATATATATATATATATATATATAATTTACAATTAATTCTATCATGAAAACACAATTGTATAAAATAATCGTAAAATAAACAACTTGTACGCGGGAAAGTACAAGTACGTAGTAAACATAAACTATTGTATAAAATATATGTATGTATTGTGGTTGTTTCATTTTATTCCGAGAAGTACCCGAGATCATGGGAAAGTTTCCTCTCTCTAAAATTTTCACATACACATCCCTTATACACACACACACACACACACACACACACACACACACACACACACACACACACATATATATATATATATATATATATATATATAAACTTTCAAATAATATCTATGAATATTAAGACCCAATTATTTTTTCGTTTCAATTCTCAGTACATTCTGTACAGGGTAATTTAATATTTTTTAGCATCTAGATTGCTGTAACTGATTTAATTGATGGGTTATACAGAAGGTATTTGAATACACCAGATGTCGTATTGAGATAATGAATTATTTTTCATAATTATTTTATTTCAAAGAAATCTATCACAATGGCCGCGAACTTTGGAAATTGAAATGCGATGAAAATTCCCTGATTTTCTACCAAAAAGTTTCTCCGATGAATTTTTCGTATTAAACAGAATGTTTCAATCACCTTATATTAGTCAATTACATAATGTCAGACAGATAGATAGGGTGCATATGTTGCCCATTACTTGCTAATCATAACATTATCAAAATCTGATATAAAATGTGTGAAAATACAATTTTTGAAGATAAACGTTTTAATTACTGCAATCTGATTAAAACTATATCTTTATTCCGCTTCTCTGTCCCATTGCGGATAAAGAAATGGGACAGAGAAGCGGAATAAAGACATGGTTTTAATCAGATTGTAATTATTGAATATTGGAAAATATTTTTCATCCCATCAAAAAGGACTATTTCTACGTCTATATCACCCATTTTTGAAATAAATGTAATGTATTTCCGTTAAAACCTTTCCCATGTATTTTTCCTTTGACCTCCAAGTAAAGAAATATATCTGCATCTACAAAATTCTCTGTACTCGCCTTGACTTTATCAAATTTCATAGCTTTTCCACGCAAGATTTCTTTTCAGCTATTCCCTGTTTTCTAGATTCAGTAGCAACCCCTGCCTATTTAATTCAATAGATCTAATTGTCTTATTTTTGCTTTTTATTTTCAAATTTTATTTCCTTTTCCTGTAACTAAAATTCATTAATATCAAATCTTTGTCAAACTCTGAGTTTCTCTTTTTGGGGGGCGTGTGCGCGTTTGTTTACTGGATTTTATATAATTTTTCTATCATCATTATCACCATCCTCCTCCTCATCATCAATAATAATAATAATTAATAATAATAATAATAATAATAATAATAATAATAATAATAATAATAATTATTATTATTATTTTTATTATTATTATTTTTATTATTATTATTATTATTATTATTATTATCATAAGAGTAGTAGTAGCAGCAGCAGTAGTAGTAGTAGTAGTAGTAATTATATTAATAATAATAATAATAATAATAATAATTATTATTATTATTATTATTATTATTATTATTATTATTATAAAAGTGTTGTTATCATCATAATAATTATCAATTCACTTATTTATGATCTATCATTATACTTTACAATCAAAAGTGAGTGCATGACTATTCACTTGCAATTGAAAAAAATAAGTAAAAGAAGGTTTGAAATTAAAACATCATTTTCAGGTTAATTAAATTTATTTCAATCTTTAACTACTCAGATGGTGATTTAGTGTTTTGTTCCACCATCTGAAATGAATGGATGGGAATACATACTCAAATCAGAGCGTGGGTTTTTTTTTTTTTTTTGGGGGGGGGGGGTTGGGTTTTTTGTTTGTTTGGTTCTTTTTTGTTTGTTATTGTTTTGTTTTTTTGGCTTTTACACTCATCAAGAGAAATCAAAACTTATAACATAATAATAGCATAAAACGCCATACAAAATGAGAATTTTGTAATGATCTGAATGAGTATTTGTTTCTCCCACATAAATGCGGGGCACTCGAAAACATGGTGAAATGATCATAGATGTATCTGTAATCACATCAGAGTAATAGATTATCGCTAATATAATAAACACACTTCAAACTAAAAAAAAAGTTTATTGAAAAGAAATAGAATTTAAATCTACATTGTACAATAACCAAAACAATTACCATTATAGACCCCTGTCACTGAGGTCTGTCGCCTCATATGACAACATATGGTCCCGATGTACTTCAAATTCAATAGTGCCCTCGGAGGGAGGCAATGTGTCAATAACCAAGTTGTGTAATATCCAAGACATTCGTGTTTGTACATACAACACAGGACCACAATCAATTTAATTTAAAGTATATGTTCTTTTCACCCTTGCGTGCCAAGAGCTAGCTATAATAAAAGTGCGATAATTCTGTTTATTTACGCTGACTTTTTATGATCTTGGGTGCCATACGGATAGTACACCACTATCATGAACTTGTTATTCCCGATGAATGAAATCAAAATTAAATTTTAAAAACATTTAAGCGTTATCTTCGCAGTCATCTCCGACTTGTTCAAGCTGGATTTTAAATGCTACTCTATGATGTTTGATTGCTTTATTCGGAGTCTCTTAAAAGATCCGAAATTAAATGAAAATAAAATGGAAGTGATAATTGACTATTTACTGCAAAGTAAATATACGTTAAAAAAAGAAGTTCGCACGACTTTTAAAATGTATAATACTTCACGTTATGTGTATATATACAATATATCTGATTGATCTGGCACACTGGGCCTACAAAACGACAGAAAAGTCTTAATTAGAAAATTAATATAAGTCTACGTATTCTTTCTTTTTGCAAGGTGTAGTTATAAGTCGTTTAATAGCTTCAATTTGATTTAATATATCCTTTTAACTGCTATTTAATAAAAAGTTTTCAGACGATTTAATTTCCAACAGAAATCTGTTTTACAAACAATTTACCCAATATAGTGGTAAATTTCCAAAGTTTGAAAACGTATCTTTCTTTAACTGGGACATTTAATTTTGATAAAAGTAAAAAAATAATAAGAAAAAAAAATACCCAACATATTTATTCAGTTTGTCATTCTTGATTTACGTCGACTAGATTATATCACTTCCTATAGTGACATCATTTGTGTCTGCTTCTCGTACATTACATGGGAATTTTGACTTCTAGAGAGAATCAACTGTATCAATGAGGGATCTTTACGGACCAACATTTGTGTAATAAGGAACTTTGGTCATTTCAGACGACAGACAAGACACCGACTAATTCAGGACTTCTCGACCATGCGCTCAGCGCGCCGAGTAACACCGGCAATTTTCCTGAACTTCAGTTCCCGTTATAGAACAGAAGTATCTACTAATATAATCATTTATTGATTGAAATAAATTGTTCAAACTAATTTGATCTTAGAAATGTTGATACTAAGTATATTTTATAGACTTTTCTTTGCATCAATTTAATTTATTAATGAAATTAAGTAACACAACTATATTTCATTTCAAAAGAAATATGTGTCAGTTTCGAGCTACTAATTTTTTGCAACTTAAAGTGATCCTCGAAATATTTGGTAGGCAAATGAAACTCGTACATTTCAGAATATTCTCTTAAATAACGTAAAAAATTAGCATACAAACATGGGAATGGCTGGCAAACAATATGCAACGATTCTTTTTTATGACGTAAGCCTACAATTTTACTCCACTGAAAAATCAGTTGCAATGAGAATTATATAATATGTATTGTATATGAACATATAGATCGATTGGACCTGCTAACAAACCCCACCCAAATTGAAATCTAAACTTCAGCGGAGATAAACACCAAGTGATAAAATATGTGCAAAATATGAATTCAAATTTATATTTATGTACAACGATATCATGTATTTGTGGGCGATGAACACACCTCATAAAGTTTGAGAGTAGGAAATGAAGAAGTGTGTTCGGGGGGAGGGAGTGGAGGTACTACGAGTGATATCGTTATATATGCTATTCCTATAAAAACTAAGTCATATATTGATATACATAGTACACTGTATAATGTTTTAGACACATATTATTTACTTACTTCTTAAACTCCTCCCTTCCTCGGGCGTACCCCTTTCAAACTCTCCTCCCTCCGAATATGCATCGGAGTTTGTTGTGGAGCTGATGCTAGATGGGCGCTCCTCCTTAATATGGTGAGGGGTCACACAACCTTTACTTTCTCCTCCCTCGGAATTTACATCGGTAAACTCGTGTTCAGATTTACCCCGTGGGCTGTATGAGGAGCTAGAATCATCATGCTTTGTTTTCTTAGCCGACGGTCCGAAGGCGGAGTGGTATGTAGGTTCCCCTTCCGTGCTGACTGGACGAAAGGCACTACCCCCTGCAGCTGCAGACATCAAACCCATGCTCCTGTCTATCCCTGGTCGCACGAACGGAGGTACATGGGAGTAGAGCGGGGGAGGAAATGGATCCCCTGGTCGGTACATAGTGAACGGCTGAGTATTGTACGGTGATGGTAGATCTTTTCCCTCTATTCCCTGTCCTGGGAACGGGTGGGGAGGGGCTGGCAATCTTGTCCCCTCGTGATTTTCTGCCGCCGTGGATGCCAGTACCATAAGAGCTGGTGATGTTAGAGGGTTAGGTAGGTAACTAGAATTTTCCATGCCCGCTTGTCCCGCCTGGGCTGCTGCGATAGCTGCAGCATGATGAGAGAAAAACGGTTTATGCCAAAAATTAAAACGAAACATAGCAAAATCAGATATTCCATTCATTGTCAGTAAATCCTTTTATCAATGCTTCTTTACACAAAAGTCACTATCAAATATTTACAAACTTATGTCGAGCTTGTGGTATAAATATTAATTATTATGATGCATTCCATAGTTTTTAAAGTTTAATTTCAAAGTTGTTTTCTGTTCCATTATCAAATAAGTTATAAAAGAATCCACACCAGACTTTATCTAAATAGAGTTATTGTGGCCTGCCCACTTTTACAACATTAGATTATCAGCCACTTGTCAAGTAGCTCGACATGCGCATTTGAAACCACTTCCATATAAGGAAACTGTCAACAATGGAATATATAGAATGCAATAAAATTGTGCAAAACTGTTACAAAACACGTAATATGTAAAATAAGTATGTTGCTGTATTTCTATGACGATGTTTAATGATAAAGAACATTTTACATGTGAAATAAATACGCGATTGAATCTGATTGAAATGGATTGCATCGGTCGACATTTCTCGTTAGATAGTCACTTCCAAGCGCTACCCTCCTGTCGATCACCGGATTGATTTTTCATTATGACGAACAATATTGCCAAAATATATACCCCAAAATGTTATTAGATTTCTGATTTTTCTATCAACCCGACAATTTATCCAGAAATAGAAGGGATGGCTAAGAATACACATCGATTAGGATGGCTTTACTTACGATTTACTGAAAAGTCCCTATGTTGTTATTGCCTCGTTTTCGCTAGGGGAATTCCGTAAGTTAGAATTATGGGACAAGATGTGAAGTCTATTTTTATACAAAGGACAAGTGAATATGAATAGTTAAAGGTTAGGTCACCCAAAAACTCGAGGTGAAAATATAAGATATCATTAATTGAATAGTGATATGATTAATTGAATAATGATTATTTTAAATTTGTTTCGTGATCACCCAATTTAGGATGAATGGGGTGGAAAAGGGGGGGGGGGGTTTAGATTGTATGCGGTATGCTAATTTTACTTGAAAAAGACACTTTTGTGATATTTATGATAGAATTTACTTTTTATTTTAGATATATTCGGATTCAATAGAAGTAAACCCCTCCCCCTTTTTTCTTATCTCGGGCAATTTTACCCAATATGTCGACTGGAGCCACTTTTGAAAAGCGTAATTCCTCTTTTCAAAATTAAAACATCTATCACCATAGAATGGAACAAACTTTTTCAAGAATTTTTGCAGTAAAGACCCTATAGATTCGTTCTCTAGGGAAAAAAAGAGAAAAGAAAACAAAGGAAAAAAAAGAAAGAAAAAGAAAACACACACACACACACACCTACATACACACACGCTTACATACACACCTACTCACACACAGAGATATATACATATATATATATATATATATATATATATATATATATATATATATATATATATATATATATATATATATATATATATATATATATATATATATATATATATAAAGACACTACAGCTAACAGGGCACCCTATATTTCACTTATATTCGTTCCCCGACGGGAACTCGAACCCACGACCTATGGTACCGAATCACCTCGGTAGCTCAGTCGGTTAGACGGTCGGATGCACGACAGCTAGGTGATTCGGTACCATAGGTCGTGAGTTCGAGTCCCCGTCGAGGAACGAATATAAGTGAAATATAGAGTGCCTTGTTAGCTGTAGTGTACTTGTGCTTTCTATGCTTGTCTAGTTTGTCTTTATTTCTACAGGTATTTCTTCGGAGATCCAAGGTCGATTGTACTCCCGGGTGTTTCAAAGTTTCTATTTGTGCTTTATATATATATATATATATAGAGAGAGAGAGAGAGAGAGAGAGATATTAATTTCGAGGCGAGTAGCTTAAAAGCTGGAAGGGGTGGGGGCACTACGTCGTCAGTCTTGTCGTCTGCAGTGCTTATAATACTGTTTTCGACCACATTGTTGTTTTCTGGCTGCTGCATCGTGTATTATGAAATTTTGTAGCTTGTACAGGTGAGAAGGTTGGGATTTTATTTAAATTCCAATTAGTCTGGGCTGATCTGACAAAAACGTGAAGTGTGAAGCGGCTAAATGCAACAGGAGGGTTCTCAATGAATAGTGCATTTCAGCGTATTAATCCCATTCATAAGGTATCTTCATTATCTGATCGGCACCGAATTGCAGCGCGCCAAGAAGCGGGAGCTATGACAACGTTTCACAAAATCCTCTCATAAAACGCTCACTGGGAATATTATGAACTTCGCACGTGCACAGTCGACAAACAAAATCACTTTATAATTGATATTAAAGGCAGAGTCATTATTCACTTTGTAACATTCGGATTACCGAATGGAAAAGAAAAAGCGATCGGATTCACTCTAGAGTGGTCATACAATATCAAGGCAATTTGAAGACAGATTGATGTTCTGTAAGCCTAGATCGACTTATTGCTTGGGCATGCGGCAATGAACAGCATACATTAGTCCTGTCACATTTTGTACAATGATAGAGAATTGAATTTTTCATGAGTATTGAAAAGACTGATTCTCTCTCTTGGTGTGGTTACTGGTTTAGGTTTTGAACAATCTTAAAATGCAATTTCGTAGCCTGTAGAACTTTAAAAGAAAATAAATATGAAATAAATATACAAAATCGAAATGTAATAGAAGAAAAGATTGGTGACGAGAATTTGAAATAAATGTAAATGTGAATTATGTTACGGGATCAGCATGAAACATACATCTGAACCTACGGTCGATCCGATCTTTGCATGGACAAACATATTTAAGTAAATGTTGAATTCAGTCTAGAATTAAATATCTTAGCACGAACTGAAATCAAATAAAGAATGAGATATTTTGATACTGATTTCGTGCTAGATAAGCAGTTGAAATACATGGATGAAAACTCTAATAATAATAATAATAATAATAATAATAATAACAACAACAGCAACAACAACAACAACAACAACAGCAACAATAATAATAATAATGATAACAATAAAAATAATAATGATTATAATAATAATGATGATGATGATGATGATGATGCCAACGAATATTTACGAGTCAGAAATCTAGTCTCACGAAAATATCAAAGCTCAACATAACAAGAAACTGAAATGGGCTTATATCGTTCACCTGAGTACTATATGCACATGAGAAATTTCGAATATATCAGAATGATCTCTAACGAAAGTATCAGAATGAACTCTAACGAAAGTATCAGAATGCTCTCTAACGAAAGTATCAGAATGCTCTCTAACTAAAGTATCAGAATGCTCTCTAACGAAAGTATCAGAATGCTCTCTAACTAAAGTATCAGAATGCTCTCTAACGAAAGTATCAGAATGATCTTTAACGAAAGTATCAGAATGCTCTCTAACTAAAGTATCAGAATGCTCTCTAACGAATGAATCAGAATGCTCTCTAACGAAAGTATCAGAATGCTCTCTAACGAATGAATCAGAATGCTATCTAACGAAAGTATCAGAATGCTCTCTAACTAAAGTATCAGAATGCTCTCTAATGAAAGTATCAGAATGCTCTCTAACGAAAGTATCAGAATGCTCTCTAACGAAAGTATCAGAATGCTCTCTAACTAAAGTATCAGAATGCTCTCTAACGAAAGTATCAGAATGCTCTCTAACGAAAGTATCAGAATGCTCTCTAGCGAATGAATCAGAATGCTCTCTAACGAAAGTATCAGAATGCTCTCTAACGAATGAATCAGAATGCTCTCTAACGAAAGTATCAGAATGCTCTCTAACTAAAGTATCAGAATGCTCTCTAGCGAATGAATCAGAATGCTCTCTAACGAAAGTATCAGAATGCTCTCTAACGAAAGTATCAGAATGCTCTCTAACGAAATTATCATAATGCTCTCTAACGAAAGTATCAGAATGCTCTCTAACTAAAGTATCAGAATGATCTCTAACAAAAGTATCAGAATGCTCTCTAACTAAAGTATCAGAATGCTCTCTAACGAAAGTATCAGAATGCTATCTAACTAAAGTATCAGAATGCTCTCTAACGAAAGTATCAGAATGCTCTCTAACTAAAGTATCAGAATGCTCTCTAACGAATGAATCAGAATGCTCTCTAACGAATGAATCAGAATGATCTCTAACGAAAGTATCAGAATGATCTCTAACTAAAGTATCAGAATGATCTCTAACGAAAGTATCAGAATGCTCTCTAACGAAAGTATCAGAATGCTATCTAACTAAAGTATCAGAATGCTCTCTAACTAAAGTATCAGAATGCTCTCTAACTAAAGTATCAGAATGCTCTCTAACGAATGAATCAGAATGATCTCTAACGAAAGTATCAGAATGATCTCTAACGAATGAATCAGAATGATCTCTAACGAAAGTATCAGAATGCTCTCTAACTAAAGTATCAGAATGCTCTCTAGCGAATGAATCAGAATGCTCTCTAACGAAAGTATCAGAATGCTCTCTAACGAATGAATCAGAATGCTCTCTAATGAAAGTATCAGAATGCTCTCTAACGAAAGTATCAGAATGCTATCTAACTAAAGTATCAGAATGATCTCTAACGAAAGTATCAGAATGCTCTCTAACTAAAGTATCAGAATGCTCTCTAACGAAAGTATCAGAATGCTCTCTAACGAAAGTATCAGAATGCTCTCTAACGAAAGTATCAGAATGCTCTCTAACTAAAGTATCAGAATGCTCTCTAACGAATGAATCAGAATGCTCTCTAACGAATGAATCAGAATGATCTCTAACGAAAGTATCAGAATGATCTCTAACTAAAGTATCAGAATGATCTCTAACGAAAGTATCATAATGCTCTCTAACGAAAGAATCAGAATGCTCTCTAACGAAAGTATCAGAATGCTCTCTAACGAAAGTATCAGAATGCTCTCTAACGAAATTATCATAATGCTCTCTAACGAAAGTATCAGAATGATCTCTAACGAATGAATCAGAATGATCTCTAACGAAAGTATCAGAATGATCTCTAACTAAAGTATCAGAATGATCTCTAACGAAAGTATCAGAATGCTCTCTAACTAAAGTATCAGAATGCCCTCTAACGAATGTATCAGAAAGATCTCTAACGAAAGTATAAGAATGCTCTCTAACGAAAGTATCAGAATGCTCTCTAACTAAAGTATCAGAATGCTCTCTAACGAATGAATCAGAATGCTCTCTAACGAAAGTATCAGAATGCTCTCAAACGAAAGCATCAGAATGCTCTCTAACGAATGAATCAGAATGCTCTCTAACGAATGTATCAGAAAGATCTCTAACGAAAGCATAAGAATGCTCTCTAACGAAAGTATCAGAATGCTCTCTAACGAAAGTATCAGAATGCTCTCTAACGAAAGTATCAGAATGATCTCTAACTAAGTATCATAATGCTCTATAACGAATGAATCAGAATGCTCTCTAACGAAAGTAACAGAATGCTCTCTAACGAGAGTATCAGAATGCTCTCTAACTAAAGTATCAGAACGCTCTCTTACGAATGAATCAGAATGCTCTCTAACGAAAGTATCAGAATGATCTCTAACTAAAGTATCAGAATGATCTCTAACTAAAGTATCAGAATGCTCTCTAACGAAAGTATCAGAATGCTCTCTAACTAAAGTATCAGAATGCTCTCTAATGAAAGTATCAGAATGCTCTCTAACGAAAGTATCAGAATGCTCTCTAACGAAAGTATCAGAATGATCTCTAACTAAAGTATCAGTATGCTCTCTAATGAAAGTATCAGAATGCTCTCTAACTAAAGTATCAGAATGATCTCTAACGAAAGTATCAGAATGCTCTCTAACTAAAGTATCAGAATGCTCTCTAACGAAAGTATCAGAATGATCTCTAACTAAAGTATCAGAATGCTCTCTAATGAAAGTATCAGAATGCTCTCTAACTAAAGTATCAGAATGCTCTCTAATGAAAGTATCAGAATGATCTCTAACGAAAGTATCAGAATGCTATCTAACTAAAGTATCAGAATGCTCTCTAACTAAAGTATCAGAATGCTCTCTAACTAAAGTATCAGAATGCTCTCTAACGAATGAATCAGAATGATCTCTAACGAAAGTATCAGAATGATCTCTAACTAAAGTATCAGAATGCTCTCTAACGAAAGTATCAGAATGCTCTCTAACTAAAGTATCAGAATGCTCTCTAATGAAAGTATCAAAATGCTCTCTAACGAAAGTTTCTTTTTCGGAAATTTTATTTGAAATCTGAACCAAAACAATTTATTCTTTCAATAAAGTCAAAGCATTGTGATGAACATACAATGTTGCCTCGCCTTTGACCATTCATTGACGGATCTGGTAAAAAGGAAACAACGCTTGTAGGGGATATCGAGTACTTCATCCCTACTAAATTTGATAAAAATTACTTCAGCAGTTCTGTAAAGTCAAAAGTATGAAACAATTTACTAAAAAAGACATTCTTCTCACAAATTTTCTTCCACTTAGCCTTTACGAGTGTATCAAATGAAAGTAAACGATGTTGTTTGTAACATTGTAATAGTTTTTTACACAGCTTAGAATTTAACGGCGTTTATTTCACTTGATAAGAAGAAATGGCCAAAACTTGATGAAAAGAGTCTTTTATTTATGATACAAGGACTTCCCTGTGAACGATTTTACTTGATCTTTGAAGCTTTAACGCCTTACGGACAGACGGACGAAAGCCGGACGAAGAAATCTCACAATGGCTCACTCGAGCATTCGAGACGTTTTATACAAGTTTTATAATTGTTTTAACCATACACCTCTCGTCTGCGTTTTATTACTGCGACTGAGAAGGTCAAGGTTGAGACCAATCGAGAGGGAGTCCATTTCCTATCAAATTTTACAGAAAGAATCTAACCATGTCATGAGATGTAGATTTACATAGTTTACAACAACAAAAACAAAATTAACCAAAACAGTTTCTGGTTGTGTCTAGACCCTGTTCACGCCCAACTCCTCACATGAAGCCTTATCTTTTGTGGTCAAGATTAAAGATTTAAAACTTACTGAAAGTTATAGGTCAAGATCACATAATCAAAGATATTTATACCATTCGAAAGCTCTTGTTGCAAGGAATAGGAATGTCATCGTCGCAAAAGCAAGGCATTCGTAACACAAGAAGCTTCAGATGGCTTTGCAAAGATACATGAAAACATATATTGACCATTAACACCTTGCTCACTTGGGGACAGGCTTGGTGTAGTGGTTAAACACTTGGCTGGCAGCGTGAATAATTCGGGTTCAGTTCCCGGATTGCGCCACTATGTTTGAGGTTGAGTCGCCCCCTAATTCAATGTCGCACTATAACTGGAAACAAAATCAACCAACCTTGTTCAATGCGGGATTCTATGAACAATTCTGAAGTCTCTGAATATACCACAGGTCTACCTCGACATGGACACTTATAATTCTTTTATTGTTTTGGGTTTTTGGTTTTTTTAGAGGATGGGGGTGGTGTGCTTCTTTCATGTATACCTGCATTAGTATTATACGCCAAAGGGAAACAATAACCGGATATACTTATTACAGAATATGGGCTGTATTATAAAACAAGAGCCATTTGACCAGACACGGACTGCATCAGCGGACATGAGCTGCATGTACGATCAAACACGACAGCATAATCAGAAACAGATTGTATGACGAGATTTAGACTGTTTGGTCATTTCACGAGCCATATGGCCACAAAACAGCTGTTTGGTATATACTGGACATACGACTTGACATCGGCTGTATGACCAGACACGGGCCAAATGCCCAGACACTGGCTGTGTAACGAGACACCGATAATATTATCAGACATGGTGAGCATGGCCGCACACTGGTTGTAAGACCAGACTCTGATATAACAAAAAACTGACAAAACATTTGCCGTTCGATTAGAGACGACCATGTATGGACTGACGAGAACTGTTGCATAACCGAACATGAACCGTATGGCCGCACACGGACTGGAAGACCTGACACTGACATTCTGACAAGACATTGGCCGGCTGACTATACACGATCACAGACTACGGAGACAGGCTTAATGACCGGACATGGGCCGTATGGTCGCACACTGGCTGTAATACTAGACACTGACAATACAAAATATTGGCCACATGAATAGACATGACCATTGACGGATTGGCGAGACAGACTGTATAACCGGACATGGGCTGCATGGCCGCTCACTGGCTGTACCGGTATAACCGGTAATGGGCCATATGGCCGCACACTGGCTGTAATACTAGACGCTGACAATACAAAACATTTGCCACATGAAAAGACATGACCATAGACAGATTGGCAAGACAGATTGTATAACCAGACATGGGCTACATGGCCGCTCACTGGCTGTATAACCGGACATAGGCCGTATGGCCGCACACTGAACGCCGACAATACAAAACATTTGCCGCATGAAAAGACATGACCATCGACAGATTGGCGAGACAGACTGTATAACCGGACATGGGCTGCATGGCCGCTCACTGGCTGTATAGGCCGTATGGCCACACACTGGTCGTAAGACCAGACATTAACGATATAAAAAGACATTGGCCGCATAACTAGACAAGACCATTGACAAACTGGCGAGACAGACTGTATAACCAGACATGGGCCGCATGGCCGCACACTGGCTGTATAACCGGACATAGGTCGGAACAAACATGGACCTTATCAGAAGCCATACAAAGATCAGACATAATCCGTAAAAACATTCGTCTTGTATCTCGACTCTTAACGCAAACAAAGAATAAGTTCACACATCTTTATTTTTGCATAAATTCCAATCAATATAAATGATCTAATTTTGCATATGAAATACAAGAAATTAAGAAGAAATACACAACTGAAGAGAAAAATATCAATGGCGACCATCATGCAATGTAATGTATATACATAGTATTAAAAGCAGTCAAATTATTAACCTATTTAGTTGGATTACTGGCAAAAATGGAAAGTTAGAATGGTATCAAGTGTTTGGAGAGTTAGTCGCTTCTTGATATTTTCTCCACAGTATATTTTCTCCCTAGTATATAGCTGAGAGTAAATATACTTTATTCTGAACAAATTATACACACGTCTTGACTGAATCATGAAACAAAACTGTATCAATCATGGCAATCAAGCAATCGACGATATGCTCCGTTCCTATATAGAATGTATACAACAACCACATAACCCTACACTCTATATCAATATGTACTCTGTGCCAAACTCTTTCAGCTAGACACGTTTAAGCAAACAAAAATATTGTATGACTGCTCTTGCAATTGTCCCTGCGAGAAATAAAACCTGAATTGAGCGACCACAACCTGCACGACTTCATAGCTTGACCGAGTTACTGATGAAGGTACTATACCGAAATTCACGCCTCCACTGCTAAGTCATCAAATTTACCCGCTGTACATGTAACTAATGCACAATGAAATATTTTATTACCTCTGATAAGAAAAAGAAAAGCAAATGTCACATAAAAATGCATGTGCACATGTGTGATTATGATGCAAATACACAGAAAAGTACTTGGAAAGCATATGTAAGTTAAATGCTAAGATTAAAAAGTGAACAGTAGAAATGAGTTAAGGTAGTATCCAAAAGGACATACGAAATCGTAATTCTCAGAGATATGACAGGAAACCCATTAATAAAAGGATGTCTTGACGATGCATGCTTCTCCATGATCGGAGTCTCTAGAAGCCAGCTCCATCAAGTGTCCACTCATTCCCAAACTATGTGGATGTAATTCAACGCCGTCTGTACCACAATAAGTGCTCTACCCTGATCTTACACATTCGTTTATGACTTATTACTGATGTTAGCGCCAACTCTTCCATCATATACTCAGTCAATAGGTGGTAACCGGTACTGTACCGCGAGCAGTCAATAGAATACCGGTAAACGAGAGCTAATAGCTCTATCATTGTTCGCGTAAAAAATCTGTAACTTGTCCATCGTAAATCAACATATTCCATTATGTAGAGGTACTCAAATAGCAATGATTATTACATAATGAGGGATTTGGCGCATGTGCGTCACATCAATCACAACTGTAGTTGAAATGAAAATATGAAACGTCAGACAGAGTAAATACTGGGGTGTAGGAGATATTGAAGTAAATTGATCCAGAGTATTGGGACTTATTTTTCACATCTCGAGTGGTAACAATGAGTAACGGATCGCATAACTACAGATATATCACATGATGTCTCGATTCTAAAGAAAATATATACTTTACAAATACAGATACACGAATGCCATCCATATCAATACAGAGGGCTTTCAAAGAATGTTTTTGTTCCAATGAAAGTCACTTCCTCTAATTACCTGCCACATGCAAATTTTCAATTTACCGGGCACTTGTTTCATACCATCTCGGATGTCACGACTAATGTTTAAAACATAAATCACTGTACGGACTATCATTATGTGTGGATACAATTTCAACTTCAGTGAAAAAAGGGACATAAATCTGGATATATTTTGTTGACTCATGTAAGTTTGTGCTAAACAAGTTGACAGTGTGAATTAATCTACATAATAAAAGAAGACATATATGAAAGACATGCATTGGACATTCGTCATCCCAATAAAAAAATATACTTGTTAGAAATCTATTCTTTGTCAAAATAACAATTATAAATATGAACATCATGATATTGTGAATTATTGGAGAAGAAATTTCTTTCATTTTACAAAAAAATATTTACACATTGGGTAAAATGTGGAACAAAAGCACATAAGTATATGAAATACAACAAATCAAAATTTGCAATATGAAACAATTTCCCTCCCCCTCCTTTTCTTTTTTTTGCAAAGGTCATTTATTCCATAAGAAATTAGTCAAAGTAAAGTACATGTATGTGTAACAGTTTTCTTTCAAAGAAAAAAAGCATGTGAAAGTAAACAAATAAAACTTGATCTTTGCTTTTTTGACTTTTTTTTGACAAGTATAAGGAAAGTCCAGAGGATATAAGAAATTTGAATACATAATATAATGGGCAATTCAATTTGCATAAAAATCTTTGATACAATAAATACATGATATATATTTGATTTAGGATACATCAAGATAATGAATGATATTCTATGAAAATAGCTCACTTGAGCCTTTGGTTAACTGTTTAAAAATCCTCTCACCTGCCACACCTTTTCCTAATATGTACATGAGAATCAAACTACGAATAGACGATGTTCATATTTTATATGATATAGGCGACCCAAAACCCGACATGTTTCTTTTTGCCGGGGTTTTCATTTTGACATAAAGAACTAGGTAGTGACTAGATAGTGTAAAATATGAAGATCGTCTATTAATCTGATGTAGCCAAATCAATATATTAGAGTAAATTAATGTTAAGAATTGTATACAATAGCATTGAATGATTATATATACCATGACTGATAAAACAATTTCAAAAACATACCTTCTCAAAGAAGTAAGTTCTTTCAAGTAAAATGTATCAATAAAATAAACTTACATTACAAACTAATATACTAATTATGTCTACTTTCACATTTACTCTCATTACTATATATAGATTACACTATGTCACTTACACACTAAACGCTGTTATCTCAAGAAGAGACTTTTCAGCTGCATGAGTGGATTTACATAGTTAATCAGTCAGCAAGTAAGATTATGCTTGATAAATATATGATAATCTCTTAGTCAGAAGATAAAATTTTATTACATGCTTGAGCAATTAGTTGAACCGTTTTGTCAATTTCCTCATCTGTTAACTGGCTATTTACACTTATACGAATGCTGAAAAAGAAAACATCATTTGTCAATTATACTTGCGTACTAACATCATTTGTCAGTTATATTTGCATACTGACATCATTTGTCAGGTATACTTGTATACTTGCGTACTAACATCATTTGTCAGTTATATTTGCATACTAACATCATTTGTCGGTTATACTTGTGTACTAACATCATTTGGTCAGTTATACTTGTGTACTAACAACATTTGTCAGGTATACTTGCACATACTAACATCATTTGTCAGGTATACTTGTGTACTAAGTTGCAATAACTGAAGGTACAACTGTTATAGATACACCAATGACTAGTAGGAAGAAACTACAACTAGTACTAATGTAGTAAGTACAATGTAACAACACTGAGTAAATGATGTGTTATTACCAGAACACACTGACACTGACGTTAATGTAAAGGAGTAACTACTTTGAATCATAGTTATTACAGTGTGTAAATGTTATTGCCACACTTACTCCAGTTTAAAATGTGAAGGTGTTAGTACAAGACTTACTCCAGTTTACAGTGTAAATGTGTTACAGCCAGCATTATTCCAGTTTACTGTGTAAAGATGTTACTAGAAGAATTTGTGCAGCTTACAGCATGAAGTTGTTACTGTAAGAGTTTCTGAAGTTTACTGGGTATAGGTGTTACTGTAAGAGTTTCTGTAGTTTACTGGGTAAAGGTGTTACTGTAAGAGTTTCTGTAGTTTATTGGGTAAAGGTGTTACTGTAAAAGTTTCTGTAGTTTACTGGGTAAAGGTGTTACTGTAAGAGTTTCTGTAGTTTACTGGGTAAAGGTGTTACTGTAAGAGTTTCTGTAGTTTACTGGGTAAAGGTGTTACTGTAAGAGTTTCTGTAGTTTACTGGGTAAAGGTGTTACTGTAAGAGTTTCTGTAGTTTACTGGGTAAAGGTGTTACTGTAAAAGTTTCTGTAGTTTACTGGGTAAAGGTGTTACTGTAAGAGTTTCTGTAGTTTACTGGGTAAAGGTGTTACTGTAAGAGTTTCTGTAGTTTACTGGGTAAAGGTGTTACTGTAAAATTTTCTGTAGTTTACAAGGTAAAGGTGTTACTGTAAGAGTTTCTGTAGTTTACTGGGTAAAGATGTTACTGTAAGAGTTTCTGTAGTTTACTGGGTAAAGGTGTTACTGTAAGAGTTTCTGTAGTATAGGCCATGTAAAATTAATTCTATGTTCTCAGACACCGCCGTGCAATCAAATTTGGCGCCGACCAGTCGTATTTATTGCAACCTCGGAAAAAATAGCCGCCGTGTCTTCGCTTTGATCCATTGTTAATATAAAATATATAATTACAGAACACGTTTTTTCCTAGGAGAAAGAGACAGTACTTTGTCAGTGTTAATAAAACGTTCAATGTAATGCTGTTTAGGATCGGAAAGGTCACGCGCCCTGCGACATAGTCCCATTCAGATAGAAAATACGCATTACACCACTTACTTGGTGCGTCCTTTTGCACATTCAAATTTCGAAGCAGTGAACATTGGTTCCGCGATGTGCGTTTTCGGTTTTTGACTAAAGGGTCTTCGTTATATCTGGTTTGAAAAAGACGCATGATTTACAGCGATACGATCTTAACGATGCTCCGAAAACGATCCCCAAAACTTATCCAAAGCGCTTCAAAAAGCTTAGCTTCTAGTCAGTTAACTTATTGCCTCTTTATCTGGCACTAGCGCAAGTGGTCGTTTTAGTGAAGTTGCATGTACTCCTCACGGGATCTTGAAAAACAGCCGGACTAATAGCCCGATTTACTTACAGTCGTAGACGTTAGTCGTAACTTAAATCAGGTATTTATGAGATCAACTACGTATTCCTAATTCACGTAAACGGCCTTTCACACCTTAACGAATTGACGCAACGTACGCGTAACGAATTGTAAAAATATGACCAAGTTCGCGTAAGTCTGTGTACAATTGCTGGCGTACGCTCTGTGCATCACTTGCGTACGTTCTTTGTATGATATGCGTACGCTGTGCGTATGTTGTACAAACTGAAATACATCACGTGGCTTATTGATACATTACTTAATAACTGTGTTTCTACCTCTTCATAATTTCAATTTATATAATCACCGATATTTCGATCAGATTACAAAGTCAAAGCATAAAGACTCGCAGCTATCATACGATCTGTGCGTTGACAGCGCAGTAAGCGTACACTACGCGTACGTTACTCATACGTTTAACATACGTAAGAGTTCGCAGTGGAGACACCAATGATACATATATACGTATAATCAAGGACTTATCTTGTAGCTTTCTTCTGTTCTAAACATTAAAGTTAACTTTAAGGAAGAAACAGTTGTGCAATGGAGGATTCTTCTACATCACTTGCCCAACTAATAAAGGATGTAATGTAAAACAAAGATCAGAAAATTCAACCGCACGCAAACCCGTAGAAATGCTTTAAATAGTACTATTTGGGAAAAAATACAAAAAAAAAATACCCTACCTACCTTTCCACTTTTTTGAGACCCAATTATCTGAGAAACATAGAATTAATTTTACATGGCCTTACTGTGTAAAGGCGTTACTGTAAGAGTTTCTACAGTTTACAGTGTAAAGCTATTACTGCCAGAATAACTTCAGTTTACAACTGCCATACTGACTCCAGTTTACATGGTAAAGGTTTGCTTTGTTACTCCAGTTAATAGTGTAACAAGAGCAATGCAAAATATGCCATTGCTCAATTTCAGGACAGCAACTTTCTAAAACTGGCAAAAATAACAAAAAATAACAAAAATAATATACTCAAGGGCAATAACACTTGTTGCCAGCAGTATCATAATCACCTTATGCTCATTTGCATGAAAGTCAATAGTAAGCAGAGTCTCCATGCCTCCATACCATATAAAAAGGTTACTTCAGTTTACAGAGGAAAACTTTTACTGGCAAATCTAGTTTAATTTGCAATGTAAATATGTAACAATAGTTGAAGGTGTTACTTCAACAGATTGTTTACAGTTGAGGCTAATACACTTTACAATACAGTTCACATGGTAATAATGCAAAGTAAAATGACTGTAAAGGATAAACTTGATATTAGACCAACACATGTTCTTTAAACATGTAAGTTATTTATCTTAAAGCAATATGACAGAAGAATGTCCAGTCTGAAACATTTTTCCCAATACTTTACTTGTACTACCACATTCTGTTTTTTTTTTGTTACACTGTTTATATCTATTACTTGATTAATCAATTAGCTATGCCTGTCTGTAAGTCTTACAGTAACCTATTCATATTTGGCAAGACATGAGCAATTGAAATATAAAGGTTATCTACAACATCCTATTTACACTAGAGCAGGTTTGTAAATCATATGCTCCTGCTGTGGGCTTACTTTATAGCAGCCACAAAACTTTCCTAATTAATATTTTAATTACCGGTACAAGTTTCATGGGCAATAACTTCTATAAATATTACCAGTAGTGACCTTGCCTTTTGACATTTTGACTCTCAAATCTACAGGCATCCTTCCCATTTGATAAGATTTTATATTACCTCTGTTTAAAAGAACTTTATCTGTAAAATTGGGAAAGATAATCAACTTCTAATAAGCAATTAATGATGTATGATAAAATATGAAAATCACCTGGAAACCAATTATTTCAGTCTATTCTATCAGCTGTGACATTTGACCTCAAAATCAATGGTGGTTTTTCTCTCTTGATAAGTAAGCATATAGGCCTATCTAAATTTGTTTTGAATATAATGTAAGATACTTGAGTTACCATCCTGAAATCAATTGTTTATCCACATGACTTCCTGAAATCAATTGTTTATCCACATGACTTATCATGGTTTTCTACCAAAACTTGCAAACCATGTAAAAATGTATTGAAAATGCATATGCTTCAATTAATGGTGCAACACACTGGTGTGTCTCTTTTAATTCAATATTTCTCTTTAATTCATTTTCAATCATTAGAAGGTATGACCAAGCAAGTATTCATACAAGAATCTTTCTCTGAATTGTGTTAAAATCAATCTTCTTGACAGTAAAAATCGTCACTTAATTTTAAATGTTTACATATTTTTGGCTGATACTGAAACTGAGTGTCAATTCTTAATAAGTTTCTACTACCATAAAAGTAGACCAAAAAAATCAAACTTAATGTTTATATAAGGTTCATTCTGATCCATACTACATAATTTACTTTAGATAGTAAAGTCACAGAATAATTCATGTATTAGTTGGAAATATTCTAACCTAGTACATACCTAGGTGCTGGCAGTTTGTGTTCTTCGTATTCTAGATAACGAGCTAAAGTCAAAGCAACACCATTGTCTCTTGCCTTAAATTTAATAAGAGTAGATTACAAAAGGTTACTAATATATCTATTACTTTTCTATATACAAACATGCCAATCTTTGGTAACCTTTTTTCATTATGCCATATAATTCTTTATAAATGACCTGAGAATTTTATGTCATACCGTGGGCTATGGCGTTCACACAATATTTCACTACACATCCTGAAACCTGGAAATCTCCCGGGATAGGGATACTTGCAGAGTTTTAAAACATGTATATGTACTGCATTTGGATTATTTTTTTTTTAACTTCAATTATTTTCATAGTATATATCATACATCAGTGTAACAGTATGTAATGCCTGCCTTTATTCAAGAATGAGAGATATCTAACTGCTTATTATTCCTAAATTACGGACTTCCGAGATACAAATTTTATATACTCTTTAGTGAAATATTAGGCATTAAATTTCCGGCATTGGATAAATAGGTTAAAACCATAACAAACTTTTTGTAAAAGAAAATGGTAGAGAATATTTGTTTGTACTATATTGTTTAAAAACACACTGCAATCATACAAAATAAAAATCACAGCAGTACAACTCTTATTTTCATCACTTTGAAAATTTCTGTACGGGATGTTGGTCAGGGTGGTACATGTTTATATTATACCAGATACAAAATGCCCTACATTTCACCTAAATCGAATCATTGATGCCTACCTCGGAAGTCTGTATTCCCTCCAAAATATTAGGGCAGAATATATACAACTTTTTCTAAGTATATGATTGATGTTATTTAAGGCTAATGATTCTTATATAATCAATAATACATTTCTACAGTAATCAAGTGTGGCAATGCTATGTGGCAGTACTAACCAGATCTGCTATTTTCTGCAGTGTGTTGAGATCCATGTTCCTTTCAATGTTAGGTTCAGCTAATCTCAGATGTTTAACTGGTGCAATAGGATGACCAACAACCATCATGCCATCAATGCTAAACATATCAAAATACTTTTTATTTTCAAACGCTATTTTTAAAACCATTTAAGTGACAGAGCAAAATCAAAATTTTTGTGGTTCCTTTGATTGTGTTTGGTGGGGAGGCAACAACAATAATATAAAATCATAGAATTGTAGTTGAAAAAAATCTGATAACAAAGTATCTCTCTGACATTCAAGAAAGAGGTATGATCAGATGTACCTTAGATAAAACAGCAATGTAATACACTACACACTACGTATCTAGATACAAGATATATATTTGACTTACTGAGATAATTGTTCATGGACCCTTTCACAATTTTCTCGTAGTTTCACCAACATACCTAAAATTCAATGTAAAAAAAAAAATGTTAAAATCCTATAGAGATTATACAAAGTTATGCTCCATCAAAAACATAAATGTCTACAGATAATATATTATTTAAACACATCAACTTCAATTGACTGTCCTAAGTCGGTATCATAACTGCAGCACAATCAAATATTTTTGTGATAGCGTTTTTCTGTGTATATTTTACTAGGTATTAGAAGAAGTAAAGTGTTGCTGTAGTAACAATACTAGGAGTTAGAAACAGTACAAAATGTTACTACATGTAGAAGTCATACACTTTCTCAGAAAAGAGTACAAAATGTTACCAGTAGTAATACAATTTGTTAGAAACAGTTCAGAGTGTTTTTTTCAGTAGCAATACTGGGAGTTAGAAGCAGTACACAGTGTTGGTAGCAGTTTATAGGTAACTGTTGTAGTTAGTATCAGTACATGGCTACATGACTTACTAGGGTTTTCCTCTATGAGTTGTATAGACTGTATTGCTGCAGTAGCCAGCATTGGAGGTAGTGATGCTGAGAAGCAATATCCAGACCCTGACAGACGCTGAAAGGCCGAGAAGCTTTAATTGTCAGTTATACATTTATATCAGGTATAATTATACTAGGAGAAAGACACAAGATAGGTACTTCAAATTTTAATGAATAATTTATGAATATTAGAATTATTGTTACCAATAAAATGAGATCTGGAAGACCTCACATTCCAATCCAGACTTGTAATCCCTTAGAGGCTATATACAGACACAGAATTGTATTGAGGAAAAAGTCTTTTAAATATAAATCATGCATATAAGTTGTTTTCTCCTTCACAACAACTGTTTGTAGGTACTTTTATTTGACAGTCGACTCCAGACATGTGCAGTTAGAGTTGCTGAACTGATATGCAATTACTCTAATCACTTGCACACCTTCTTTCTCAAAATTTGATGTAGATTTTGCAGGTGCTTAATATACATAGGATAAAAAAAATACAGCAACTTTTTCTTTCAACAAAACAATATCTCTGCAAAAATGTCCATCTCAGTGTGACTGAACTTTCAGAAAGTGCTTTGATAACAAAACGCTAATTGACCATGAAGTGTATACCACTTGTAATGACCAATGCCTGCTGTGGACAGTAGTCAATAGTATATTCACAAGAGTTTTTTTCATGTACAATTAGAATAGAAAATAAGACATACTGGTATATTTGGGAGTGTAGAAAACTACTATATGTATACAGTATAACTTTATGTAAACTGTAACTCTCACAAACTTTTATGTTAATGTCGCCAATTATTAACTGTAACTCTCACAAACTTTTATGTTAATGTCGCCAATTATTAACTGTAACTCTCACAATCTTTTATGTCAATGTCGCCAATTATTAACTATAACTCTCAAAAACTTTTATGTCAATGTCGCCAATTATTAACTGTAACTCTCACAAACTTTTATGTTAATGTCGCCAATTATTAACTAAAATTCGTTAACTTGGACTCTTTTACTTCGTCCCTTCCAGTTTGAGATATCAAGAGTTGACTGTTTATGAATTTGAAACCTCACCTGATGGTCTATGACATATTTTTTGCCACAGCAGAATCCTCCTGATGACCCTATTGCATTCTCCAGGGATGCAGCTATCAAGTCTATATCGTCACACTGCAATAAATGTATATCTTTTTTACAAGCAAAAACAAAACTGAGGGTTTGATTAGAGTACGTTGAGTCTTAAACTTTTATTTTCACATTTGAATTAACACTCTACATATCTTGCATAATAAATAAAATTAAACCTTTCTTAGCTATTGACCCAAATTAATAGTACTATGTAACCTTAACTGAATAAAGTCGTCCCTCCTTAAAATGACACTTGTCACAGGAAGTGCCTTATTGCCTTCTTTGGACAGACCATAAACATAACCCAGAGGTTAGAATATTTGTCACAAAAAGTACCTTACTGTCTTCACAGTACAGAGAATAAACATAATCCAGAGGCAGAAATTTTACTATAAATGACATTATATGTTTATTTACAAAGAACTCTGTACTCACAAAACAATACCAGCATGGTACATGCTAGAGTAAATTGATAAAAACTATCTATGCTCTTACTGAGACATTGAAGTGTTCTGTAACTCCTCTGCCTGTCGGACCAAGAATACCAAATGAAAAACTTTCCTCTAGGAATAATCGCACTTTATATTTCCATTTCATTTCAATCTGAAATTTTTTAGGGCAAAGTTTATACATATGTTTATAAGATTAATTCATTCTTAAAAATATTTGGCCATGACTTTTGCATAAATAACATAAATGCTCATTACATGTAATACAAAAAAATGTTATAATGTGAATATACAATAATGTTCCATTAATCCAGCACCGGTTACCTAGAACAAATGTTATTATGTAAATATACAGTAATGTCGCATTAATCCAGCACCGGTTATCTGGAAAATCCACTTATCTGGACAAAATTTTACAGTAATGGATTTCCTCAATGTTGTTTTGCATCAATAATCTGGAAATACATGTTCTGAATCTGGATGAAAATTTTGATAAAGGATTTCCAAATGAATGCTAAAATCGATCTGGTAGTCTGCACACATTTTCTTCCTCCTGAGCACAACTGAACCAAATTTACCTTTATAATTAATTCATGCAGTCATGTCGTTTACCGTTTTACGTTCAGCTTTTGATTTACCTACATTTATCTTGTCAACCAAGTGTGGTTACTTAATAACCTGTTCCTCTGACAACGAAACAGCTTGGGATTTAGTCAAATGTCGTGTCAGCTCTCAATGATGATTGCTTCTGAGTTAGGTCAGTACATGATCACACAGGAGATAAAAGTAACTTGCTGAATATACTTCTTACATTCTTAATATGTCAAAGTTCTCGATACAAGATAAACATCAGAAAGTAGAATTAAATTTATTTGCCAGGATCTCTATTGTTACTGTCTAATCCACGACAACAAGACGTCGAAAACTAGCAATAGGAAACAAAGCCAAGTACACAATAAAATTTTAATCTCTATTTGTACTGATCACACTTTCCAATATTTCTTGTTTTTATTTACAAATTGGAATCAGATAAAAATTCTGTTTTATTAACTTGATGTTATTTGTTTCACAGGCGGCCTTCAACACTACAAGACAACAGGTCAGAAAACTGAACATATCAAACACATGTTACTAGTTTCGAAGATGAAATTGTTTTAATGATCATTGATAGAAAACATGTTTGTGATTTTGGTTCATTAAAATATAATGAATAATAAGACAAGTACATAATAATATTTTTCTATACAAGATAATGGATACAATCCTGACTACATTAACTACAATTTTCAAGAGATAAGATTCAAGATAAATATATGTGAATAATGATGCAATAGTCCGGAAAACCTGTTTATCCAGAAAAATTGTTTCTGGATTAACAAGAGCATCACTGTATGCACTAAATATACAGTCCCTTGTCTCTGTTAGCTGTCAATACTGTCTTTGGCAGTAGGTAATTTAGTAAGAAAGTTCATGTCAAAGCCACAAAGTCACTAACATTTGAAAAACTTCAACACATGCATGTCAAATAAGAAGTCTCTATCTCTTAAGGATTAGATTAAAGTGGAAACTGACAATATAAAGATCTGAAACAAATCTGTAGTTCTACTTAAAGTTTTTCTTTCATATTCTTCTTTTCAAAGTAATTATCTTTTGCAATTATTTTATTTGTTTATATCAAACAATTATCTATGTAATACTTAGTGGTATTAACTTACAAGTTTAGGTAAAGGACAGATGTCTCCTGAGTTAAGATATAATCCTTCTGCAATCAGGAATCTCCTTGTTACTTTGGCTTTCTTAGGATTCTGGGGGGAAAAAACCCAAAATATTTTCTTTCAAACAATGTACATACAAAGAGCTCACACTACCAATCATATTCCTCATTGAAAACTAAATATGTGACTATTTTATGTTTAATGAAGTCCAGGATATAAATTTGAAAAAAAAAAAGATGCCAAAATATGTGGCATAATGACGTCCAGAGAAAAAAGAAACCAAAATATGTGGGTAATTTCTTTGTGCAGTGTGAGCCCAGATACACTTTATCAATCAACAAAAATATATCTCATAATATTTGTTTCTATTATTTTAATATATTAACTTCTCTTTAATTCTATAGTATCTCTTACATTAATACATATTTACTTCATTTCGTCTTCCAATAAAAGACAATCTTATCAAACCTCTAGTCTATTAGCACATACTGGAATACAGATCAGGCAATGATCAAGCAGGGATCACTGAGAAATTTCTCCTTTGCATTTTCATGTAAAATAAAAGAAAAGCTGCATAATACACTAATGTCATTCTTCAAGTCTTCAAGTAAACAGAATCAAGGAAACCCAGCCATCCCTCTCAGTTTGATATATTTTGGTTTTTGGGAGTTTGCATTATATGAATATAGAATACAGGACAGAACAATGATCAGTCAACTGGTCAGTGAGAAAATTCAAAGAACATGACCCTTAATCAATCATAGCCTGATCTCTATGCCAATATTTGCAAATGGTGAGTTGCACTTCAATCATATTGAATATATGTATTGACATCGAACAATTTTATCCACCCTGACTCCTCATAAAATATATATTTCTAACACAACTTGAATTATTCCTCTAGACCTGAAGATTTGATCTCTTTGTTTATTATATCAGTTCATGAGAGTCGCCATTACAGGTTTTACATCTCTATTTTTATGTAAAACACCAAGCATTATGACTTGTATGAAGTTCTCTTACATATTTGAGATTCTCTCTGTTATATGTGGTATACCACTCATTAAAATTGCTCTTCAGGTTGAATTGTCTGATTCATCATGCAATATAATGTTTTCTCTGTATCTTAAACCCTCACCTTTTTATCTTCTGTGCTCTGCTCTGTAAGTAATCTTTCTAGATCTTCCATATCATTATGTTTGAACCATTTTATTTTACTACGAGATGCTACTAACCCCTTTTGTATTGAGAAACACACGCCTTCATCACTATTAAACAACAAACAGGATAATTATCATATAAAAATGATATGATTGGTTGTAATATTCTTTCCATCTTCTCAAGACAAGGTTCGTTGCGCATATTGCTTACTTTGGAGTAAGATGTATTCTTTGAGGAATATGTAATTACAAGCTGACATTTCATATATATGTGATGTAATCGTACTAGTGATTACATTAAAGTTTCGGTGTTTGTGAAAACCGCAAATTTAAAACATACACATCAAACATATGCTACATTATAATTATATATGAAAAATTTTAAAAACAACAAAATATAAAACCTTTATAATAAATCCTGAGATACATGAAAATAGGGTAGTAAATAATAGGTTTAATTCATATAACAGTACATCTGTGCAAGTTTTCTAAGTACTTGTAGTAAAACTCAGGGGCCTTATTCACAAAGAAACTTAAGTCTAAGTCTAAGAATTGAGACCTCTATGGTAGCATGTGTCTTAATTTTAAGAATTAATATAAAGTTTCTGTAAACAGTATATCTGACAAACTAATCACAGGCAAACTTTCAACAAATTCTTAGAATAATGATACACAGTATTTTAAGTCTCAATTCTTAGACTTAGACTTAAGTTTCTTTGTGAATAAGGCCCCAGACCTTGATGAGGCCTTCCTTATGTCAGTGGGCAGGAAGAGAAAGGGTGAAGTTGCTTACAAATGTTTCAGAGATTTATATTAGCCAGACAATTGAAAAAACATAGAAACTACTTTCATTAAAAATATTTTCATCCATCAACACAATACTCAGGATCTTTTTAGTATGAGTATGCACAAAACACTAGACATTCTTACCAGAAGATGACATCTCCTCTCTTAGAGTATGCAGGAATAGCACTAGCTATGGTAGCAAATCCGTAAGAATATAAAATAGCTTCCTCACAATTCATAAATTTGGCTAGCTTATCCTCAAGGTTCAGATGAACATCTAATAGGATATAAATACAGGAATAATGTTTGTGGTATCTTAATTTGTACAACTAAATTAATTCATTACAATGCAGAAAACAACAATTTCTAATGAATCCAGACAGACATCACCAATCTATATACCAGAATGCTTTGCAATCATGCCAAAAATACATGTATTCAGGAATATTTCAACAGTACAATAAATATGCAAACTTCATATACTGACTTGTTGCTTATTGATATCTACATCCTTCATAAGTTCACTTTTCTAACTGAAATATATATGCCCGTGTAATTCAGTGGATGAAGTCTTTGGCTCGAGACCGAGAGGTACCGGGTTTGACGTCTGCCGTGTACACGGCACACCAGTGTCCTGTCTTTAGTATGAGACATTGAAAACTGATGTCCTGTTTCATGGTAGGCATGGTATGTTAGACATCCCTCACTGCTTAAAGTAAGTTTGTTGTAAAGATATAAATGTCTTTGCAATGTAACAGGAAGACGCTTCACTATAAATGTGAAATAATCCTGGCAAGACATTAAAGATCAATCAATCAATTTAACTAAAATATGTAAGGGGTATAATTTGTCTAGACAAACCATACCCATCCATTTTGGATACGTTTTTTCTTGCATACAAATTCTCCTGACACATAAAGCAACATCTACAGACATACATATATTCATACAGTCCGACGGGACACCGAAAGTCTTGGAAAATTGATCCTCTAAAATGGGAACCACTTTTCCTGTAAAAGTTGGGTTCATCCTTGAATCCATGAGTGTCACCATTTATATCAAGTCTCATTATGAGTGAGATTTAGGTAACATGCGATAGTCACATGATTATCACATCAAGTAACAAACAGCTGATCATCTGGTTAGTGGTTGTATTCACCTGAGCGTGTATCTTGATTGTGATTACTGATAATTACTTCACAATGGAACAATTATAAAGTGATGAAATAGTGTTACAGCAATTTTGTATTTAATATATGGAAAACATATCAAAACTGTCCCAGAAATATGTCATCTGTTCCAGAAAAAAAAATCCTAGAATAACCTGGAGAAATATGGCATGTATGTATATTTTCTTAACTTCAACATTATTTTCTGACAAGATTGAATACAAAAGTAAATTTTCCTAAAAAATAATTCTAAGTTTATACAAGTAATGCTCCACAGAAAGAGTATACATGTCCCACAAAATTTATCATTTTGATGGGATACTAACCCATTGTTCCATAGAACCCTCTTGGTCCACATGAACCAACACCATATTTTTTCAAAGTCCTTATTGCTTCAGCCTGTAAAGAATTTATAAAAAGAATTTACCGTTTCACATTCAAATCATAATCTTACTCTAAGGCCACAAACAGCAAAAAAACAAGCTGTGTTTATGAAACACTAATGTTACCGGCAGGACCAAAGTCCAAAAAGTTATTTTTAGCATGAAATTCATTGTCAAGGTCACAAGGTCATCGACCTTGGTGTCATTTGAAAGGGCTTCATTAGTTGCGTATGCATGTCAAATATGAAGTCTCTATCCTTCACTGTTCAAAAGTTATAGCCCCAAGTCAGACAGACAAACAGACAGGACAAAAACAATATGCCCCCGATCTATCAATCCAGGGGCATAAAAATTATGTGTGTAGCCAGTTAACACTCCTGAAAAATTAGGTTTGGCAGGTAGGGTTTTTTTTTTTCTTGAGAAAGACCTTGCATTCTTGACACCATTCATTGATTCCTTTGCCTTCACTGAATCTTCACATGGCTTTGACCGGTGTAAGAATGGTACTGCTCAAAAATATTGAAAAACAAGAGGCCCAAGTGGGTCTATATCGCTCACCTGAGTATCAAGTAACAAGTCAGTCATGCAGGAAGGAAGATTTCATTTATTTTTGCATTACTGTGACTAAGTCAACACAAATGTTGAAAATATGTCAAATTTTATATCAGACCAGAATAAAAAACAAGACTTTTTTCCACATCCATTCAGATGATTTTGATATTAAGCATTTGCTTTGTCTCTGCAAGATGTGATCCAGGGCAACAAGTTAGTCATTTTCTTTAGGTGGAGCCTTTTTGACTGATTTCAAGTCTGGGTCATGAACAATAATTGTTTCAAATATTGTCCAAATCCAACTTAAAATGGCCTAATTTCATATGCTGAGTGTTGAGAAACATCTAAAAACTTATTTAGATGTGTAAAGAAATGAAAAGCAATTTTGACCACGGCTGGATCTGAACCGCTACTCTCCATATTTTAATTACCGAGTGGTATATGTACCATTGTGATACCTAGTTTTTAGACAAGGTGGCAATTATCTGTTGACCAATTTAGATGAAATGTACAAAATTGATAGAGAACCTATAGTACTTCATGTTTACCATATTTCATTAAAATCTTTCATGTGGTATAACAGCAGAAGTTAAAAATGTGAAGAATTGTCCCTATACACCCTCATTTGGCAGTCTTAAAAAATTCATAGAAAATCCAAAAATTGAGATATTGACAAAACTTATTCAAAGTAACATTCCTTACCATAATTATGATCACAATAGTCAATAAGAAATCATCATTATCAATTAACTAGGAAATATGACACTTTTCTGCATTGAAATCAACAAGTCCAAACAAATGTCAAAAAAAAAATTCTAAAATTTCATTTTGAAAGGGACTAAAATGACAATATGTCTTCACTCATCCCTCTAGATCATTTCTGTGCATTTTGTTTGTCTCTGTATACAGCCAGTATGAAAAAGAATATCGTCAAAGGAGGGTACTCTTTTGTGACCTACTTTTGACTATGGTGGTGCCACCTGTAAAGAGGTCTGGATGAAAACTACAGAATTTGAAGGGGATCATAAGTGAACTATTTCTACCAAGATTTATTAAAATCCTTCAAACAGTTCTGCAGAAAAAGTTGAAAATGTGAAAAATGGCCAAACCCCTCCCCCCCCTTTTTTTGAATTCTTAAAAAAATCATAAAAATTCCAAAAATTGAGATACTGAAAAAATTCTTTCACAATTATATTCCTTACCATAATTATGATCAAAATAGTCGTCATTAAGAAAGCATAAGTATCAATTAACTGAAAAACATGAAACTTTTCTACATTGAAATTACTAGGTCCAGAAACATGTCTAAAAAGTGTAAATTTCTATTTGACGGATCTTAACCCTGAACACAATTTTTGGTAGCCAATCTTTATAGATTGTTGACATGCAATTAGTTTCCCCATTTATGTACTGGTTCTGGAGATGTTTGAAGAGGGGTACCATTTTGGGCACTTTTGGCCCCACCCTGGATCCACCCCTGAGGGAATCTGGATCCCGAACACAATTTTAGTAGGGGACCTTGAGTACATCATACATACAAAGTTTGATCCAAATATGAAATGCAGTTCCAGAGAAGAAGTCGAAAATGTGAAAAAGTTACCGACGACGACGGACGGCACAATATGACTATAGCTCACTTGAGCCTTTGGCTCAGGTGAGCTAAAAATCTCAGAATCTGGAAATGGTGCAATGAAACTTTGCTTATCTTATTGTGAGAACAAGTCTCTATTTTGATTGTCAAAAAGCTAGTACCAGTTGCCATGCTCAACCATGTACACTTCTATTTTCTAGCACTAGGTTTAACAAGTCATGTAAGAGTTTGAGCCAAAGGGCACTTACAGGTAAAACCTTTTTCTAACAATGAACTTTAAAACCTCTTTTGACCAAACTTGAACCCTTTGTTTTAAATAAAATTTTTAGAGTTGACGGTTAAAAACTATGGTGAATTGGGTAAAGGAAACACCCTAATTTTTTTTTCTTAGCCTAATGTCCATGATCATGTCCTTGTTTTCTGTAATTCCTAATCATAATTTAATAATTTAATCAAAATAATTATTCATTATGAATTCATTTGTTCTAATTTACTTATCTTAATACCTCTACTACTGTGTTGCCAGCCATCCCAAGAAAATTCATTGTGGCCATATTGACACAATTTTTATCCCCAATGTTGACATATTTTCCTGGTTTCCTACAAATGAAAGGTAAAGTTTCACAAAAATAAAATGAACAGATAAAAACATCAAACAAAACATAAAATAACCTTTAAGGTTTCCTTCCATTGAATAAATTCCTGACTATCATAAAAGTACTTTAGTGCATTATAGACAGTATTTACCCATTATCCTGACAGTAACATAAAACAAGTAACAAACAAATAATATTTACCCCTTAATCATGTTTTTCTCCATAGCCTGTAGTACTGGATGATCATTTGGTACATCTGGGGTGAGAGGTTCTGGTTGCCATTCTGCTATAAGTTCCTCTTTTTCCTAAATTTATACAGAAGCAAAGAGGCATACATTTTATACAATATGCAAATCTGATCAAAACTCTTCAGTATTTTTTCCTTTCTTTTCCTCTAAACAAGTCCCACCCCTCTCCCCTTAAAAATGAGAGTACTCAGAAGATGCCCAATAATTATTCAGCTTAAAGGTTAAACACTGAAGTTTTTATAGTCATTTGTATTTGGAACTTCATCATGGACTGTCAGCAAATGATTCTAATTTTGAGTTCAATGTTCAGAATGCTTGCCTCAGACAGGTAGAGATCTTTGCTAGTTGCCAGGTCTGTCTGTGATATCCAGCTTTATATCTCAGCCACTGGATATATACCAGATAATACAACAGGTCTTGTGAGGTTTGAATCCATGACCTCCCAATTGTTATCTGAATTCATTAACAAATCAGCCACATCATGTTTATGCAAGAATTGTAAAGAATGATGCATACATGGTTGCTTTTTGATAGTTCGGAATCTGCTTCTTTACTTTTTTATATATATAAAGTTGTACTCAACCTTTTCCGTAAGCAGTGACTCTGGAGCATATGCTTTAGAGAAGAAAAGTAACTTGAATATCCAAAGTATCAGCAACACTTCAAAAAACAAGTGGTATGAGGGTGCCTACAAAAATGGTCATAAAATGATAAATACATTTTGTAAATACATGAATTGAAGTGATTTACTACGACAAATTCCACTTATTTTTGATAACATAGTAATTCACATATCAATTAAATAAATATACATCTTCATCTCACTTCCTTGAAAATGACTTCTTAATGCCCTTTCACATGTTTCAAACTTTGTAACTGACTTAAGTACATACAAAATTATTGATAAACTGTGCAACTCTCAAAGTGTTTGTATAAATTACATTGGTATGAATTTTTTATAAAACCATTATGAGCAATGTCTGTACTTTTTATATGATTTTAAACCATATCTGCACTTCAGTTTGATTACTAATAAAGAATTGCTAGTATACCAATTCCAAGATACTGATAAAGGTGTATTCAACAGAAGCATTTAGATATTTGTTGTAAATATTTAAAAAGGGCAATTTTTCCTTTCCTCAAATGATATACTGTGATGCCAAGAAGTACATTTATAGAAACTGCTTTAGAGAGGAATGAAGAATTGTACCAATTGTATTTGTACCATGATGTAAACATGGAAAAAATATAAATGAACTTTTAAAATGCAGATAATTAAAGTATCTAGTATTAGAATAAAAATTTTGGCATTTCAATCTCAAACTCAAAAACATTTTCAACTTACAATTTAGGAGTATACAGTTGTAACATTTATGCAATCATTATTCAGTATGTTACAGAATATGTGATTTTCCTTTTTTTTTTTAATTTTAATTCAGAATTCAAAAAAAAAAATTTCTAGAGTTAAATGAAGTTATCAAAGTACATGTCGAACTGATTGTAATATAAACAATTGATAAATAATGCATTAGAGCAATTGTCTTTTAAATGAGAGGTTGTTTTCAAACCTTAAACAAAGAATTAGCATATCACACTTTTAATCCATTATTTTGTTACAATAATTTGAAATTCAATCCCCCCCCCCCCCCCCCCCCCAACATGAACAGTTTTTGTTAATTTTTGTATTGCTTCGGTGTATTAGGAATTAAGATGATTCAGATAATTATGTTGTGCTTTATCTATGAAAAAAACAACATATTTTCATTCCAGAGCTTCATCTATCAAGATACAAGTCAAATTTCTGTCACAATCTTTAGTCTCTGGACTGCTCTACTTAGTAGTACTTGGTCGTGTTTACAAAATAGAGGCATCAGTGATCAGAGGAAAGACAACTTTGCGTTACTTCCAAGTAAAATCTTTAGTGTTTAAGAGTAAGATGTTTATTATAATTTGGTTCTACTCGATCAGAATTATATCAATGGTTGTATACCTGTAATAAAGCTTGAATCATATCATACATTTCCCATGTTTCTGGGATGAACGAGGGCCCGGTCGCCATCGCATCGAACGATGAAGAATTCCACCAAGGGGAACAACTCCAATTATTTATTTTCGCGGAAAAAGAGGTTTAAAAAGTAATGCTCACAAGTCATTTGGCGACGATATGCATCGACCGCTGATCTAGATCTGTCATCTGTGACATCAATATCAGACTCGGTGTATTATATGATTGTATTGTGTCAGAACTTGCGTCTTATATACGTAAATACCCTGTAAGATACATAAAATATAACTGCGTAGTTGCTGCATGCTTAAGCAATGACTTAAGTTTGTAAGTCCTTGATGCAAGAAAGCGTTGACTTTTTAATAAAATATAGATCTAGATGTATGGTTTACAATATACTGAATAAAGTTTACAATACAAGTTGACATTTTTAACTTACTGTTTTGGAGTTTATAGCTGCACAAATGTTGCAGCAATAAACTCCAAAATGGTAAGATGAAAAGGTAAACTTCTTTTGTTTTTTATGTTCAGCATATTATAAAGATGTGCCCTTTTAAGTTTAAGTCAAAATTTTTACACTTTAATTTTTCAGTACATGTACTTGTTTACTTCTGTTCATTCCTTGAAATTGATTACTGAAAACAGTGATAGTTACTCATTTGAGTGATTATCTCTCAAATGAGAGGTTGCCCCCAACCTGTTTAAGAATTAAATGGAAATATTAGAAAATTCAATTTTCAATTATATGATGAATCATTTTATGTTACATTTTAATTGTTATTAAAGATACAAATATGATTTAAGGTATAATTGAAAGTACTATTTATTCACATACCAGCAACAAGCTATATAACAGATTTTTAAGTATACTGTATATATAATATTTATTTGCAGATTTGTTACTTGCTAGTCAAGTAATATTGGACAGTGTTTCCCACAGTAGCAGCAGTATTGCCTATGGTGTTGTTTTAGCCATGTTCCCACTGTTATACAAACAACTGCTGTCTGGCTTCACACACACATAACACCTACATGTAGGAATTTCCCCCTCCTTCCAGTTCCTTGAATCAATCATACCTGCAATACTTGATTAATTAAATCACACTTCTTTGTGAATAACAAACATTAAGTTTGTTATTTATCTATTAGATTCTTGTACATAAAGTATAGATATATATAAAAAAATAATAAGAAAAATAACCAAAGAAATAAAAAAGATAAGAAAAGTTTCCTCCCCCCCCCCAAAAAAAAAAAATAAATAAATAAGTAAGAATAAATTTAATGTTAAACCAAATGTTTGAAGTAATTTTTAAAGAAATACATTTATTTTATACATTGTCTCTTCAAAAGCACTGCATCTTACAAAATAACATTGAAATCAAAAGTTTATAGCAATTTTAGTTTTTTACAATCTTGAAAATATAGTTATATGACAGGAACAAAATTTATGGTTAGAAAAAAATATATTTCTTACCAAAATATCAGTTTCTTATCGTGACTCTATTCATCAGGTTTATATTAATCCTGATGTATTTGCTGCATTACATGTACTGAAAAATGGAGTTAAAGGATACATTTTGAATATATCTTAATAAGTTTGATTAAGTATGTTGTATATATACATGTAAAGGGATAAAATTGACATCTCTCATTTGTGTTTTCATCTTCATTCTAATTTACATTACATCAGTCAAATTAAAGGTTACACTGGTTACATTTGTTTGTTTTAATTGGTTTGTTTTTTACTTTTCACTCTATTGACATCTTCTTAATTGTTAAATTTCATAATTGCTATTATTATTTTGTTCTTTTTTTTTTTGTTATATTCCATACAACAGAGTTTAAAATATAAATCAGTAACATGATATATATATATTTATATAAATCAAATAAAAATATGATTACTGAATTACAAAAAAAATATATATATATATATATATTTTTTTTAATTCAATAACCATATTTTTTATTTGATTTTTTTATTTAATTTACATTTACAATATAATTTGTTATTTTGGCAATCAAATAGCAAATAACAATGAAATGGCTTCTTTTTTCCAGAAACAACTAATTCTGATTGGTTACTGGATGTAGGTACTTGTTATCTGATTGGTCTACTGAATGGAGTATAAAAGCATGTCTTCTGCCATGCATGATCATTTTCACTGTTCATCAGCTGAAAGCTTACAACAACACAGTTATCAGGTAATAAATTTTTTATATAAGACAATTTTATCTAAACAAAAGAATTTGAAAAAGCCCAGTAAATTAAAGTGCAATATTGATATAGAATTAATTTTTAATGATTGTTTTGCAATTACTGCTTAAATTTTTTATTGATGTTGGAGTAATTAATTTTGAAATGTTTTGTAACTTGCACTTAGGTTTGAATAGGGTAAATTTTAAATGTGAGATTAACTGCTGATATAAATAAAAATTGTGAGCTTTATTGCTTACCATTTCTGGTAAATAGTTATATATTTTATTGTAAATTTCTTGTACTGTGTTTTATGAAAAGGTTTTTTAATTTTTCTATATTTTGAAAAATGAAAAATAATTTTCAGTGTTGTGTTACATACACACACCCGAATCTGCCATTTAATCTCCTGCATCCTTTGTACAAATGCTTCTTCTTGACAGTATCGTTACATTAGGATCCCAGCAAAAAAAAAAGTTTCACGGAAGAGGTCAAAATTTTGAGAAAAAATTAATTTGAAATAATTTCATAAAAGTATACATGTGTATATATATATATATATATATATATATATATATATATATATATATATATATATATATATATATATATTTTTTTTTTTTGAAAAGCCCTGATGGAGTTTATGTTCAGAAAGTAGGCAATTGTACAAGTAATACCTTAAATAATGTGCAGCAGTGTTATATTTTTGTGAAAATGCCATTATACACTGACTTTTTGTCAGCTAACACTATAAACTTGTATACTTAGAAGGTATAGTTGTGCAGTTTCAGTTCCAGATTTAGGGTTTGATCCCTTAAGATTAGATGAGTGTGTTGGGTCATAAATCTTGTCAATGCCTCTCCATTAGTAATTATTACAAATGATTTTATGGTAGTGTTTATGGTAGTGTGATAAAGTATGACTTACAGTTCAGGATTGGGTGGGGTGGGGATCAGCAATGGAATGGTGTGAAAGGGGGGAAGTCTTAAATCTCCTGCTTAAATGTTTATGTATGAAGCATTTGTCCAGTTTCCAGGATGATACATTCTCAGAAGTCTCAAGCATATAATCTCAATTTCATAACAGGCATTTCAAAACACAAATTTGACTTGGTATTACTTTTATTTTTGATTGTGTTGATATTGGTGCCTTGGTGATTTTTACATACTTTAAGATTTGTTAGGTCTTTTTGATTTTAAAAATTTAAAATTTATAAAGCTGAACTTTCAACATATGATATAGAATAATATATATTTTAAAAAAATGTATTGTGAAAGTGGTAATTCAATTTAGCAAAGGAATATCTGTATATGTAGCTCACCGTGACTAATGTACTGAAGAGCTCATGTCATGACCCTCGAACTCATTGTCAGATGGCATAGACAATGACCATAGCTTCTACTTTATAAGGAAACGTATTCATATTGCATGTGTGCATTCCTTATATGAGGATCTTTCAATTGGTAGAACAAATTTTGACCTTTAGGCCTTGACCTTGCTCTTACAGTGAATTTTCAAAAAATTTATCTATCATCATATCTATCAAAACATAAAATTACTGCTGTCATATTTAGGATCTATATTCATTATAAATAGAGCAATTGGTCAATGCCATATTGTCTTACATTTTATAGGCCCACGTTAAAATGTGGGCGTATTACGCTATACATGTACTGCTGTTTGTCTGTCCCCACAATCTTGTCTGCACTTCTCACCTTTAACTAAAACAGGTGCAAATGTTTTTGTGGTGATATATGAGAGGGTAATGGGATGTGACTTGAAGTAGTGCACCAGGGTTTTAAACTGAGGTCTGGCCTCTTGGGTAGGGAAAAATGGGCATGGTTAAAAACACTTGTATCAGTTCTAAGTCTTCTTAACCTATACAAATGCAGATGATTTTGGGAACGGATCTAAGTTGAAGTTGTGCATGAGGGTTTTAAACTGGGATCTGGCCTCTGAAGTAGGGAAAAATGGATGAGGTCAAAACATTTTTCCTGCACTTCTTTTTATTAACCAAGACAGATGCAGATGATTAGATTGTGGTATATGAAACTGCACACCAGGGTTTTAAGCTTAAGTCTTGCCCTTAGGGTAGTGAAAAATGGACGGAGTAAAAAAAATAGTCCTCGATTTTTCTTACCCAAGACAGATGCAGATGATTTGATGGATGCATATGATGGTGGTAAATGAAAGGCACTGACTTGAAACTGTGCACAAGGAATCTAAACCAGGATCTGGTCCCTTGCATTGGATAAATGGACAGGGTAAAAAAATACTACTCCACAGTTCTTCTCCTTACCAAAACAGATGCCTATGATTTCATGATGGTACATGTATATAAAAGTTCTGACTTATGTACCTGGGTTTCATACTGGGGGTTTGGTCCCTGGAGTAGGGAAAATGAATGGAGTAAAAATATCTTGTCTGTACTTCTCTTTATCAATGAAAGTTATATGAGTTTAATAGATAATTTAGTGGTGGTTTATCAAAGGGTCTGACTTCAAGTTGTGCGAATGGGTTTTAAATTTCTGGCCCTTGGGGTATATCATGCACCTGTTTAATGGTGCCCTATTCTATACCTTTACTTTGACCTTAGAGTCAATTTTATATACTAATCTAGGCCGTATCTTTTCAATTGTAATATACACTGTATATAGCTTTCACAGTTAGCATATTTATTCCTTTTGACTAAAGCTTTTAATTGATATCACATCTTTACAAGACCTTAGAGTCAATTTTCCAAAAAACATTAACCTTGACCATACATGAATTGCACTAAAGGTTTTTTTGGGAATAAATGGTAATATACTATACAGTATTTAATCTCATGACAAGCTCTTCTGTCATTTCACAACTCTTAATACTGTATGTATTACAGTTTGTACAGTGTATTGATTGATCTATTGTGTATTCCTGTTATTGATATATATAAATACATTGTATATTAGAGTTTGTACAATATACCGACTGTGTAATACTATATGTATTACAGATTGTACAATATATCTATTGTTTTTTTCCTGTTAAATGTCTGTCTTTAAATGCTAATGAATGTTAAAGCAGATAGACAGGTAGATGTGTATTCCTGTTGATATTATATATATTACAGTTTGTACAATATATCGACTGTGTAATGATATATGTATTACAGTTTGTACAATATATCTATTGTGTATACCTCATGTTGATACTAATATTAGAGTTGGTACAACATATCTGTTGTGTATTCCTGTTGATATTATATATATTACAATTTGTGCAATATATCTATTGTGTATTCCTATTGTTCTTTTTAGATTCTGTTGTGCTGTTCCACAAAGGTTATTTCAACCCAACTTGGAACTGGTGAGTACAGTATAAGAGTTTGTTAAAATAACTGTATTATCCCCTTATTTAACTTTGCTGCAAAGGGTATATAGTAATGCCACTGTCCATTTGACTGTCCGTGCATCATTTCCTCTGTCTGTTTACCTTGTAAAACCTATATTCTTGATTTGACCAAGTTGATACTGCACACAATTATTACTCACAAGGCAACAGTGTGTCTTGACTATGACTCAAGGTCATATTTCTAAGTCAAGAGAGTCATTGGATGAAATTGATGTACATGTAAGGTCTATAGAATCTGTATGCTTGCTTTGAATAGGTTAATACTTGATAACCATAAAACAAGGGTGTGTCTTGACTTTAAACAAGTTCTGTTTGTTTGTTTAAATTTCTGTCTTCAAATGTTAATGAGTGTTAGAGTAGGTAGACAGGTAGATCTGTACCAGTCATCATCACAATCTTTTTTTATCTCATGGAGACTAAAGGTCTAGAGAGCTAATGTCGTAATCATGGTGTTGTTGTCCATCAAATGACATAAACAATGAATCAGATTAAAGTTGTGCTTTTGAGTGTAGCTCCTCATTCAATTCAGGATTATATTATGCATTCTTAATGCTAGGGTTTTCCAATCAGGTATACATATTTGTGGTGATGACAGCTTTGGATTTCCATATTTGGTAATTGACCTTTGAATTCAATCTTTGTTTCTGCACAAATTTAGGTGTGGGGAGCGTTTATATGTTTGTGACTGTCCATCAGGTTAAGATAGTAAGAAGTAGTAAAAATAAAGATCAGGATTTTTTATCTCAAACATAGGGTCCTTTTGGTAAGTGCTTTCCATTGCCACAATGATGTTTGACCTAGTGACCTTGACCTTGGAGTTTGACAACTTTAGAGCCCTAATCATATCTTTTTATTGATTAGTTAAGGGGATTAATATTTCACTCATAGATTCTTCATGACCATAGGGTTCATTGTTTTCCATGAATTTTGACATTATGACTTTGACATTTAAGTTTGTACTTTGATCTTAACTTTAAAACTTCTTAACCTTCATTATATCCTTTTAATAATGAGAGTTAGAGGTTTGATATTTTTATCTACTCTTAGTGACATGGACTTTCATTTTTTTGCATTGACATACTTGCCGGTGATGTTGAAATTGAAAGACATGACTTTCATTTTGTATGTTCCCTGAACAATTTTGAGGAGCATATAATGTGTGTTGTGTCCATCCATTTAACTTTATCCTTTGTCATTTTTTGAAGAATTTTAGAAAGTGCTGGAATATGTAGGATATTTACTCTTTCTTACATATTAAGTTTTGACCTTGTACGGTAGTCTTGAGTATTGATTATAAATCATTAGCTGTACTTTTAGAATAGTAAAGGACAATACTCCTACTATAGTATGCATATTTTGAGACTGTAGCTTAGTAGAGGTACAATATTTTTTATCATGACCATTTAACTTTTTAAACATGGCCATATTATTTGATAGTAGATCCTTCTTTGAGTGGATATACATGTGTATTCCTCTGTTGACCAAATTTTTTTTTATTAATGTTGTGTTAAGATCACTGATTTGGGTTTAAGTGAGCTATTGTTGTAATGCAACATCCAGTGTCTGTCTTCTGTTCAGCGTAAATTTTTCACATTTTCTACTTCTTCCTCTTCCAAAACAACTGAATGGATGTTGATGAAACTTGGTAGGGACTGGAGGTACTCAAGTACCTAAGTTTCATATTTTATACACAGCATCCTTATGACATGCAGAATCAAGTTTGTTCATGGAAATGTCTTGTGCAAAATTTGACCTCACTCCAAAGACCTACAATTCACCTGAGCCAATGGCCCAATTTGTTGCCCATTGTCATAGTGCATTGTTCATCTCCATTTCATGATTTTGTGCTAGTCAGGCATCAATATTTCACATTTTCAACTTCCTGAAAACCATAAAAGGGATTTTGATGAATCTTGGTAGGGATTAAGTACTCAAATGGGTTTTGTTCCAACCAGTTGCATTAAGGGTGGAACCAGGGTGTTTGGCAAAGCCCCTAGAGAATATCCATGTTGTACAAATTTCTTCTGCAGACAGACTGTAAACTGAATATATCAGAGTAATCTTATAGGATGTCTTGATCAAATTGATGAAGTTTTTACCTCACCTGAGCCAAAGGCTTTTTCACATTTTCGACTTCTTCTCTGGAACTAGACTGCAGATTTGAATCAAACTTTGTGTAAATGATGTACTCAATGTCCCCTTCTAAAATTGTGTTCAGGATCCAGATTCCCTCAGGGGTGGATCCAGGGCAGGGCCAAAAGTGCCCAAAATGGTACCCATCTTCAAACATCTTCGACTCCTCCAGAACCAGTACATAAATGGGGAAACTAATTGCATTTCAACAATCTATAAAGATGGGTTATTAAAATTTGTGTTCGGGGTTAAGATCCGTCAAATAGAAATTTACGCTTTTTGGACGTGTTTCTGGACTTAGTCATTTCAATGAAGAAAAGTGTCATGTTTTTCAGTTAATTGATATTGATTATTTCTTAATGACTATTTTGATCATAATTGTGGCAAGGAATATTATTGTGAAAGAATTTTGTCATTATCTCAATTTTTGGATTTTTTATAAATTTTTTAAGACTTCCAAAAAAAAGGGGGGGGGGGTGGCCATTTTTCACATTTTCAACTTTTTCTACAAAACCACATGAAAGATTTTAATGAAACATGAATTACATTAAGTACTAAAGGTCCTCTATCAATTTGGTAAATTTCATTTAAAATGGTTAACAGATAATGCCACCATGTGTAAAAAGTAGGTCTCACAGTGGTACATATACCACTTGATAATTGAAATATGGAGAGTAGCAGTTCAAATCCAGCTGTGGTCAAAAAATTTTTTTTCATTTCTTTACACATCTAAATAAGTTTTTAGATGTTTCTCAACACTCAACATATGAAATTAGGCAATTTTAAGTTTAAGACTTCCAAAAAAAAAGGGGGAGTTGGCCATTTTTCACATTTTCAACTTTTTCTACAAAACTATTTGAAGGATTTTAATAAATCTTGGTAGAAATAAGTCACTTATGATCCTCTTCAAATTCTGTTGTTTTCGTCCAGACCTCTTTACAGGTGGAGCCACCATAGTCAAAGGTAGGTCACAAAAGAGTTCCCTCCTTTAACAATATTCTTTTTCATACGGGCTGTATACAGAGACAAACAGAATGCATAGAAATGATCTAAAGGGATGAGTGAAGATGTATTGTCATTTTGGTTCCCTTCCAAAATCAAATTTTAGATTTTTTTTCCCACATTTCTTTGGACTTGGTGATTTTAATGCAGAAAAGTGTCATATTTCCTAGTTAATTGATAATGATGATTTCTTATGGACTATTGTGATCATAATTATGGTAAGGAATGTTACTTTGAAAGAATTTTGTCAATATCTCAATTTTTGGATTTTCTATGAATTTTTAAAGACTTCCAAATGAGGGTGTATAGGAACAATTCAATCACATTTTTCACTTCTGCTGTTATACCACATGAAAGATTTTTATGAAACATGGAATACATGAAGTACTAAAGGTCCTCTATCAATCTGGTAAATTTCATCCAAATTGGTTAACAGATAATGCCACCATGTGTAAAAAGTAGGTCTCACAATGGTACATATACCACTTGGTAATTGAAATATGGAGAGTAGCTGTTCAAATCCAGCTGTGGTCAAAATTTTCTTTTCATTTCTTTACACATCTAAATAAGTTTTTAGATGTTTCTCAACACTCAACATATGAAATTAGGCAATTTTAAGTTAGGTCTGGACAATATTTGAAACAATTGTTGTTCATGACCCAGACTTGAAATCAGTCAACAAAAGGCCCCACCTAAAGAAAATGACTAACTTGTTGCCCTGAATGACATCTTGCAGAGACAAAGGAAATGCTTAATATCAAAATCACCTGAATGGATGTGCAAAAAAGTGTTGTTTTTATTCTAGTCTGAAATAAAATTTGACATATTTTCAACATTTGTGTTGACTTAGTCACAGTAATGCAAAAATAAATGAATTCTTCCTTCATGCATGACTGGTCATCTAGGTACTCAGGTGAGTGATATAGGCCCACTTGGGCCTCTTGTTTGTTTTTGTTCCATTCCAATCTAAATATTTATCTTTTTTGTCTTATGGACTTTATCATTTTTATCTATTTTCAATTAATTTTTTCCTTGTAGATTGTTTGTAATGCTTTGATTTTGTGTATTTTAACTGAATTTATTGAAACAAATGTAATGGTGTTCATTCTCAAACGCTGAGATAATCCAGACACATGGCTTTGTATGGGGTATAATCCTCGAGATTTATCTAGAGTTTCTGAGTAATTTTTAGCTCTACTGGTCTCGACCAGTCGAGCTCATGCGATGGTCCTTCGTCCGTTGTCCGGCCGTCCGGATGTCCGTCCGTAAACAATTTTTTGTTCCCTCTTCTCCTCTGAAGGTATATACCCCAGAGACCTTATTATGGGTTCTTCTTGTTGGGTAGGTGGTCTAGTTGTGCATGTGCAATTTTGGTCCAGTTCCGACCCCTTGGGGGCCCACAAAAGGGCGTGGTCCCAAAATCTTGTTCCCTCTTCTATTCTTATGGTATATGTTCCAGAGACCTAATTATGGTCTCATCATGTTTTGTATGTGATCTAGTTGTGCATTTATTATTTTGGCCTGGTCCGCCCCCCCTGGGGTCCCACAAAAGGGTGTGGTCCCAAATTCTTGTTCCTTCCTTATCCTTAAGGTATATGTCCCAGAGACCTAATTATGGTCTCATTTTGTTGGATAGGTGGTGTAGTTGTGCATGTGCAATTTTGGTCTAGTCCGGACCCCCTGGGACCCCACAAAGGGGCGTGGTCACAAAATCTTGTTCCCTCTTCTTTTCTGAAGGTATATGTCCCAGAGACCTAATTATGGTCTCATCATGTTTGGTATGTGATGTAGTTGTGCATGTATAATTTTGGTCTGGTCCGGACCCCCTGGGGTCCCAAAAAGGGGCGTGGTCCCAAAATCTTGTTCCCTCATTTTCACTTAAGGTATATATCCTAGAGACCTAATTATGGTCTCATTTTGTTGGATAGGTGGTGTAGTTGTGCATGTGCAATTTTGGTCTGGTCCAGACCCCCTGGGACCCCACAAAGGGGCGTGGTCCCAAAATCTTGTTCCCTCTTCTTTTCTTAAGGTATATGTCCCAGAGACCTAATTATGGTCTAATCATGTTTGGTATGTGATCTAGTTGTGCATGTATAATTTTGGTCCAGTCTGGACCCCCTGGGGTCCCACAAACGGGTGTGGTCCCAAAATCTTGTTCCCTCTTTTTCTCTGAAGGTATATATCCTAGAGACCTAATTATGGTCTCATTTTGTTGGATAGGTGGTGTAGTTGTGCATGTGCAATTTTGGACCAGTTTGGACCTCCTTGGGCCCCACAGGGGGCGTGGTCCCAAAATCTTGTTCCCTCTTCTTTTCTGAAGGTATATGTCCCAGAGACCTAATTATAGTCTCATCATGATTGATATGTGATGTAGTAGTGCATGTATAAGTTTGGTCCAGTCCGGACCCCCTTGGGTCCCACAAAGGGGTGTGGTCCCAAAATCTTGTTCCCTCTTTTTCTTTGAAAGTATATAGCATAGAGACCTAATTATGGTCTCCTTTTGTTGGATAGGTGGTGTAATTGTGCATGTGCAATTTTGGACCAGTTCGGACCCCCTGGGGCCCCACAAAGGGGCGTGGCCCCAAAATCTTGTTCCCACTTCTTCTCTTATTGTATATGTCTGTGAGACTTAATTATGATCTCATCATGTTTGGTAGGTGGTCTAGTTGTGCATGTGCAATACAAAACATACATGTGTGGTCCAAATATATTTTTACCCCTTCTTCTCTGAAGGTAAATTGTTGTTTGAGTAGAGGATAACAGTAGAGCTCCAGTCTCGACAGAGACTTCTGGTTTATTTTGCAATTTACCGTTTTACTGTGCCTATTGCTTAAAGTGAGAAAATAATGAAGAACATTCATCTTTGTATGTCTCTCCAGTGAATTCAAATGCTGATATTCGTATATTGACATGTTCAACTAGAGCTGTCCTAACGGGACAAATACCCCCGGGGGCAACAAAGTTGAAACATGCAATAATTCATCCCAAGATACATTACTGGTATAAATGTAATGGATGTCCCACTTGAACATTTTGAAGTATAATGAATGAAAACAATCTGGTTTGCGTGCATTCTGACCTTGACCTTGGTTCAAGGTCATTACAATCCTTGGATCCTAAGCAACAATTCTGTGAAATATTATTGAAATCTGTGCACAGGGTGAGAAGTAATGGCCTGGGCAATGTTTTACTTACTATATTGTGTCTATTATGACCTTGACCTATGACCTTGGTTCAAGGTAATGACACATCCTTGGATCCTAAGCAACAATTCTGTGAAATATAATTGAAATCCGTGCGCAGGGTGAGAAGTTATAGCCCGGACAAGGTTTGGTGGACAGACGGACACAGACAGACAGACGGACAGAAAGACAGGATAATTTCTATATCCCCCCCCCCCCCCAATCTGTTTGCTGGGGGTATAATGATATTAGTGATATACATGTATGATTGAAAATTTGCATTATTGCTTATAAAACCAAAATCATACTCCATAATATACAGAATGTTTAGGATCTCCTCTCATTAAAGAGTTAAGCAATATGTAAAACTTGACAAACACATATATCTAGTGAACCCCATTGGAATGAATAAAACGACTTGGTGGACCTCTCCTAAAGAATTTATCAAAAGATTTTGATGAAAGGTATGAAGAATTCAAGATCCCCTACTAATGTTGCTGTTTTTCAGCCAGTTCCATCCAGAGATGGATCTAGGATGAAGCCCCAGAGACACCTTTCTTTTGCAAAATTTTTCCTCAGACCGACTGTGTAGATCAATCTGAATGCACCAGAGTCATCCAGAAGGATGTCTAAAAAAGTGTTGTTTATTAAGGTTCAATTATGAAGTCAAATCTTGACATCTTGGCTTCTTTTCTGATAAGCCATTTCTGCAAATTTTTGTGTCATTTTCTTGATTTATCTATTAAACAATGTAGCATTTATTGACTAATATTTATAAGAAAATATATTTTCACATTTAGTTATCTTTTTTCCCCCCTGATATTACGCAAATCTGAGGGTCATGAAACAAGTGTATGTCATGAGTTTGAGTTAAGGTCATGTCTTTAAAGTCAAGGTCACAGTGAAAACATGGAACGATTTTGCAGCCATATAATACCCAGTACAACACACAATTGTCCTCCATCACCAAAGGTGTGCCATGACTTTGTATGAAGGTCATCATCAGGTCATAGTTAACACATGACCTTTAACCAAGGTGAAGGTGAAGGTGACAGTGAACAAATGGCCAGAGTTTTTGTTTGAGCCATAACTTAACGTAATGTAACACACAATTGTCCTCCATGACAAGGATGTGTCATGACTTTGAACCAAGGTTGTATCTTCAAGGTGAATACAATGCAAATTATCAAAAAGGTGATTGCCTCTTATATAACATTAGGCGAAAAAAAAATTATTAGATGGATTACAGATCTGCCAACCCATAATTTTTCAACTGGAAAAAAAAATTAAATGGGGCTGTGATTAGATGAAATTATTTGATCAATCTGTAAATAAAAATTGATTCTGCTGTAAAATCATGAATTTTTATCTCATTTCACTAATGTAAAAATTCTATGATCTAAAAAAGGGTTGTTGTTTACATTTGAATTTTGGCAAATTTTTGGGGGTGACCCCTTTCCAGCATGATTTTCTCAAAATTTAGGTGGATAACCTATGGTAAACTGTTAAAATTCTGAGAGAGGAGGCTCTGACAAACATTTTGATGTATGGATTATATATAGCTAAAATAAAGGATGTTGTGTAAATCTTGCTGGAAGTTTGGTAATTTAACAGTGGACTCTATGGGAAATGGAATCACTATGCTTTGACCAGCAGGTGAGCTGGAAAGCGTAAAGTGGTTTCACATTAAGTTATGACTGCAAAGGAAGAGTGGAAGAGACGGGACAAAATAGCTCTTCTGTTGCAGTCGTAACTAGTTTTATTGGTGCACCTGGCATATAAATGAGGGACAACACGAGGGGAAGTTGGGGAAAGGGATTGGAAATTGACGGCAAGGGGATGCGAATGACACCATTCCAAACAAGAATCTGAAGAGAAAATCTCTCAGATGGTAAAGCCCTTGTCCCTGTCTGCCCTTCAAAATGGATATGTAAATATATTTTTTAAAAAGCAACAATTCTATCCAGTTTTGGTGAACATCTTGAATAGCACAATTTGTTCAGTGCTGTAAATTTTACTGAAATATGAGTTATACAGTTAAACTACTACACATCATAGTATTATAGGAAGCAATCTGGCGAGCTGGAAAAAATCAACATGTTTTATATAGAACATTCAGCTTTATATTTGCACGATGTGGTATATGTTTAGGCTAGTAGCCAGAATATTTATCTTCATTTCAGTCAAAGCCAGATTTTTTATTTTTAGCATTTTCAGGGTCAGAATGTTTATATTAAACCAGCCCTCCCCCCCTCAGAATCAAATGGTTGTCTCCTAAAGAGAGACATTTTCCTATTTAAAAAGATATTTTGCTGACATTTAAAAAAATGTCTCTCTTAAGAGGGTTGTTTTAAACCTTAATGCCTGAGTTCCCAAGAACTAAAAAATCTATAATTTTGATCTGAAACTTAAAATTGCACATCTACAGTGCATACTGAACAATGTTTGCAAAAGATGTTGACCTGTAGTAGGAAGTACTATTTTCGAGTTTGGTGATGTAAAACTTCTGCAGTTATAAACACAAAAACGGTTGATAGAAATTCCAAACAGTCTTTACAAATATTGTTTAAGACATTGTGCACTTTTAATTTCAAATCCAAATTCCAAAATATTAAGAGACAATTTTTTAAATACTAAAGAAATATCTCTCTAAACAGGGAATGTCTTTCTTTAGAGGGATGTGCCCAACTTGTTAAACAAAATGTGGAAATAAATCAAACAGTTTGAGGACATTGCTACAATATTTTATTGTGTCGCCTGTGGAGCACATAGGGATCACTTTGTTTAATTTCTGTCCATCTGTTCACAGCATGAGGGAACATAGGGATCACTTTGTCCAGCATCTGTCTGTCCTGTAGTCACACTTCAGATATTAGTAACAATTTTACATTGTTTTACAGATCAAATGTAAATTACTTGCCTTTTGAGAATAATCTTTGTCTCCAGTGATATGCATTGATGAATATAGTGATATTGTTGAGGGGATAGTAATATTGTAAATCTTTTGGTACAGACAAATGCTTCATATATAATTGCCCCCCCCCCCCTTTTTGACCGACCCACCCAATTCTTGGGCAAAACCAATCTGTAATCCAATTTAAGAGAAATTTCTGTGGCCTTAGACATAATACTACACACATTAGTTCTCCTTGCCCCTTATACATCTTGATTCTAAGTCAAGGTCAAGGTAACAGTGAACACAAGACCAAATTCTAATTTGGATCATAACTCTCTGTGTTACCTTTTTGTGATGTATACTGCAGATGATATATCTGACCTACAAAGTAAGCCTATGGTCAAATTTTTTGTACAATTTTGTTTGCTCTCCTATTTAACACTTTATTTTAACCCTTTCAAAGTATAGGTTGAAACACTTTGTATAATATATCCATGTGTTCACTGAACGATTTGGAAAATATCATAAGCTCATCAAGATAAATAAAACAAATATCTGAAAAAAATACACTTGTGAAATATTTCAGCCCTATCTCTAATGGTTCTAAAGTTATTGTCCAGATAAAATTTTTTGTCTAAGTAGGTCAGCCTTCAAGGTCAAAGTCAAAATGCAATCCTCATAAGTTGTAACCAAGGTTTTCAAAAGTAGGTCAAACTTCAAGGTCACAAAGTCAAATGAAAATTTACAATGAAAATGAAAGTTACACATGTAAAAAAAAAATGTTAAAGCCCTGTCTCTAATAGTTCTAAAAGTTATGATCCAAGTTAAAATTTTTGTCTAGAGACGACAACAATGATGCCAGGGTTATGCTGTCAAGACATTCATCCCGGCAAGCTAATAAGTGAAAATATAGAGAGCTATGGTGTTTTCCTCGTAAAATAGTTGAGATGAGATTAATTACAGATTTTGATGACATACATGTATAATGATGCTGTTAACTTCAGGATGACATGGTTGGTGACTAGAATATTTCCTTTTCTGTATCTGAAAATCAGATCAAAGTGTATTAAATTCATTATATCTCTGTCTAATATGGATCAGCCTTTCCTTTGATTCTAGATGAGTACCACTTAGAATTAAAATATTTTCATCTGTGGCAATACTGGCTTAATTCAAGTTTCTAAAGAATACATAATGACTGGGATATCCTTGATCTTCCAATCAACTTTTTCTATTTAAACATTTAAGCTGAACATCTGAGAACATTTCTTGTCACTTGAAGTTCAACTTTTGAGAGTGAACTATATAGAAACAAGCTGTATTTGTGAAACACTAATGCCCCTGGCAGCACTAGTCCAATTAATAATTACATATCACTACCGATAATAACTTTCTTCAACATTGAATTGAAAACAAGCTGTGTGAAACACTAATGCCCCAGGTGGCAACAATTTAGTCAAAAAAGTTATTTTTAGCATGAAGGTCAAGGTCAGAAGGTCATCAACCTTGGTATCCTTTGAAGGGGCTTCATTAGTCAATATTCATGTCAGAATATGAAGTCTGTATCCCACACAGTTCAAAAGGCAAGGTTAAAGTTGACAACAGACAAACAAACAGACAGGACATAAACAATATGGCCCCGATCTATGGATCTGGGGGCATATAAACAATGCAGTTGTAGTTTGTTCATTTTGATTTAACATTTTGTGATGTTCTCTGGAGATTTGATATAAAATCAGATCAAAACCTTTCTATTTTCCCTCTATTTAAAACAACCCACATTAGATATTAATGACAGTATTGAGAGAAAATATTATCACCGCTTTGAGTGAGATCTGTTCCATAAAAACTACAATGTCATGTCTGTTATATCACTGTTCTGGTTGATCGGTTCCATAAAAACAACAATATCATTTCGATGATATCACCGTCCTGGATGAAATCTGTTCTCTAAAAACGATGATGTCATGTCCATGGTAACACCACTGGGCGAGATCTGTTCCATTAAAATGACAATGTCATGTCTGTGATATCACTGCTCTGTGCGAGATATGTTCCATTAAAATGACAATGTCATGTCTGTGATATCACTGCTCTGGGCGAGATCTGTTCCATTAAAATGACGATGTCATGTCTGTGATATCACTGCTCTGGATGAGATCTGTTCCATTAAAATGACAATGTCATGTCTGTGATATCCTTGCTCTGGGCGAGATCTGTTCCATTAAAATGACAATGTCAAGTTTGTGATATCACTGCTCTGGGTGAGATATATTCCATTAAAATGACAATGTCAAGTCTGTGATATGACTGCTCTGGGCGAGATCTGTTCCATTAAAATGACAATGTCATGTCTGTGATATCACTGCTCTGGGTGAGATCTGTTCCATTAAAATGACAATATCAAGTCTGTGATATCACTGCTCAGGGTGAGATCTGTTCCATTAAAATGACAATGTCAAGTCTGTGATATCACTGCTCTGGGTGAGATATGTTCCATTAAAATGACAATGTCATGTCTGTGATATCCTTGCTCTGGGCAAGATCTGTTCCATTAAAATGACAATGTCAAGTCTGTGATATCCTTGCTCTGGGTGAGATGTCCCATTAAAATGACAATGTCATGTCTGTGATATCCTTGCTCTGGGTGAGATCTGTTCCATTAAAATGACAATGTCAAGTCTGTGATATCACTGCTCTGGGTGAGATATGTTCCATTAAAATGACAATGTCAAGTCTGTGATATCACTGCTCTGGGTGAGATCTATTCCAGTAAAACAACAATGTCATGTCTGATATCACTGCTCTGGATGAGATCTGTTCCATTAAAACCATGATATCACCACTTTGGGCGAGATATGTTCTAAAGAAAATTTTTTTAAGTAATTCTCTAGACAGGTATCGTCAACAGATAGGTGAAATAATTGTGGTTTGTAGCTAAACAATTATCACTCAACTGTTTTCTTTCTTACATCTTACTCTTTTCTTCTTTAAAAACTATCAAAGGCCACAATTCCAATAGCATTACTTGAGTGTTTTTTGTATGTGAGGTTTAGATTCTCGGTCTGTATGTCAGAAGGGTTTTGGTCAGTAACTTTCTTTAACTTTCTGACATGAATCAGGTTGTCCATTTGAAAGCTACTTGTTGTGTAAGCTAAGTGTGCTCTGTACTATTGATTCTGTTGATACTTACCGTCATCATAGGAGAGAAATAACCGTGGTGTGACATAAAGCAAGAATCAAACAAATTCTTGACAAAATTGTTACCCATTACAAGACTCAAGGGCGCTTAATTTCAAGTGAAAAATCGGTTGCCCGTTATCCATATATCACTTAACTTTCATGCTTAAAACTCAGGGATTTTGATGAAGCTTGGTAGGTTGATATGCTTATGGATAATGGATGAGGGAAGGCACTCTATTTTGATAAATGTTTACTTTAGATAGATCGAACAAAAACACAATGTAGCAGAATGTTCTTTTTGAAGAAATCTTAGTACCTTGGTTCTCTTACAAGTTTTGACATATTTCACATCTTTTCAGGAGAAAAAGTGCTCCTTGTAGAATGCTTATAAAACACTCATGTTGTACATTTATTCTCAATAAAGTTGTTTGATGTAAGGAAATGACTTACAGAAGAAAAGTTTTAAGATTTAAGACAACAAAGGAAGGGGTTGCACTATTAAATGTGGTTTGGCTATTAATGGTAGTGGAAAGATTATAATGAAAAAGAGAAAAAAGTGTACTCAGGATGATCTGTACTAGTGTAATTATCCCCTCACAACAGCATTGCAGGGGATATAGTAATGGTACCATTTGTGTGTGTATGTTTGTGTGTGTGTGCACGTGTCTGTAACAACATTGTAGACACTCTAGAAGTCACAGTTTTGGTCCTATTAGGTTCATACCTCACATATAGCTTTCATTATAAGGAGAGGAAGATCTCTATTGATTTTGGGATCAAAAGGTCAAAGGTTAAGGTCACTAGAGGTCATCATAGAAAAACTTTGTCGACACTTTTAGCCCTATTGGGTTTATGCTTCACATATAGCCTTAGTATAATGAGAAGAAGATTCCTATTGATTTTGGAGTCAAAAAGGTAAATGTCAATGTAGTGCCACGAGAGGTATGCCACCCTTGGCCACCCTTGGCATTGCCCTTGTTTTATTTCAGTTAGACCTGTTCATGGGAATACAGAGCAGGCAAAGTAGGTCGAAGTGGGTACTCTCTTTTATGAGAGTATACTTCACATAAGTTACATATAATAAAAAGCTTGATGTATCACAACTGTACTCTAGTAGGCAGCAGATTGTCGCTTGATTCTTATGATCTTCTATTGCTCTAGATCGAATTAAGGTTTTCGATCCTTATACAATTTTGCTTTTAGGCTGCGGAGTGAAATACTGGTATTTTGATGGATTTTGAAAGGCACTCCTATGGTATTTTGAAACCTTCTGAGGTTTTTTTAATTTATCATATGCTCACAAGGCTCATTTTATATGATATAGACTCCTAGTGTTGATAAATCTTCATGATTCATGCATCAGAATTATGATAAGTAATGAAAGATTTTGCTTACATGTAGTTTCAATATGTGGTCAACATCCATAGTCATATAGATAATACCACTATGACTCCATAGACACAATATCATCACCAGTTACAATGAATCATATAAAATTCCAGAAAAACATTATCCTATATTGTTCCTATTTCATCCAAACTATTATCTTATGGTAGTACATGAAAAACATCTTGCAGCTGTACACTTAGGTTGCAAACGAGGGAGGGGCAAATGGGGGAATGCTGCTGTCCTAAGGAACTACTGTTAAGGTGTAATAATAAACATTAGAGCATATATACCAGTTACAACTCATTAATATCTCTTCATTACTGCTGACATATTGTAAAGAAAATGTCATCATCTAACAATAGTAAAAGGTAATATATTAAACATTTAAAAAGTAATAGAAATACTACTCAGTGGTATGATTAATGTATATCAAGGACATAACTGCAGTTATAACAGTATAGATGTTTTAGAAGGTAATGTACAGATACAGGTTTTAAATTACCATTTTCCCCTCACAACAAGTGAGGGGATATAATAATGCTGCTGTTTGTGCATCAATAATCAGATGTACATGTGTGGTAAATACATGTATATATATGTACCTTTCCTTACTCTTACCAAATTCACAAAATGTCCTTGCTGAGAGGAGCAGTTTTATTGAATTTAGGTCTAAAGGTAAAACATTGTGATGTTGCAAGGGGATGCCACTCTTGCAAAAGAATGCTATCCATTGTAAGGGGATGTTTCCCATTGTAAAGGGATGCTACTCATGTTAAAGGGATCCTACTCATTGCTTTTGTATGTTTATTCTTAATGTCTCATAGAATTCAAGTGAGGATGAAAATTGAATAACCATTTAATAAAGTTCTATTTTTATTTTTTATTAGATTCATCTATCTGCTTGTTGATTGCAGTTGTCATATTTGCAGTCATTCATCCATCTTTGCCGGTGAGTTATATTTTGTTACATTTTGCTTTTGTTGGCTTACTTGATAAAAGGCTCAAGTGAACTACTGTGATTGCTTACTACAGTATCAAAGTATTTATATATCCTCTTTAACTCACCTGAGCCAAATGTTCAAATATAACACTTTGTCAGTCGTTCATCCATCGTCATAAACTTTTCACATTTTCAGATTCTTTTCCTAAACCACCTGGAAGATTTTGATCATAATTGTAATACTAACAACCCTCTACATAGTTTGTGCTTTTTATTCAAATTTGTCAACAGTTGCCCCATCCCCATCTTATTCTTCAGAGAAGATCCATGGATTAAAATACTAAGGGTTTTCGGGTTTTCGAAAGATGTAAGATTCTAGCTTATTCTTTTTGTTGAAATCAAAAAGGAGTTTTTGATGTTTGACATCTTTTTGGACTTGTTTATTTTAACCTAATTCTCGTGGATTATCATTATAAGTAGAATACAAAAATAATTTTTTGGAGTTTTTACTATCTTAGGGTAAAAAAGGGAGGGGATGTTGTAGAATTTAGCATAAAAGAATGGGATTTGATGGACAAATGGGATGATTTCGAGAAATCTTGATAAGTATGCTCACGGTTCCCTACAAATGTTGCTGTTTTGTAATAGATCTGTGAAGAGGTTGATTCTTGATTGGCAAGGGTCCCAGAATGCACCAGTGATTTATCTAGACGAGTGTCTGAAGAAGTGTTGGTGATTTTGGTTCCTTTCTGAAATCAAATTTTTCACATCTTTTAAAACCTGGTCATTTCTGCATATTTGTGTTGTTTTATAGATTTATTCAATAAAGAGAAGCAGCATAACATTTATTTGAAAAAATCTATTTCAAAGGTTTTAAAAAGTGTTTTATTTTTTTTTTCATATAAGTCAGTTCTGGCATGCTGAAGATTAATGGTTCAAATGTTGAGGCAAAACTTTTGCATTTCATTTTAACACCAAAACAAGTTTTCAAGCATTTTGCAGTACTCAGTAAGCCATATTAGCAAAATGATCACTGACCACAGTGTTTTGACACATTTTTATGTCTTTTTCTTAATTTATTCAATATAAAGAAACCATTCTTTTATTTTTTTCAATTTTCATAAGAGAATATCTATTTGTAGTTCCATGTCAAAGTTTCTTGGTTTTTCTTGATATTTTTCCTAATTATGCCCCCCTCGAAGAAGGAGGTGCATATTATTTTGCTGCTGTCTGTCTGTCTGTCAGTGGGCCCATTTACAGTTTCCCCACATTATCTCTGGAAGCAATAAAGATATTGAATATATATTTCTTATACTGATACATCTAAACGATATTTAGGTCAAGTTCAAATTTGGTTGTGGTTCAATAATTTTTGTGAGAGTTATCCCCCTTGGACTCAGAAAATTTCTTAAAATTAGCATTTTCCACTCATTATCTCAGGAACAGCTAGATATATTGATTTGGTATTTGGTTTATAGATACATCTTAAGGATATCTAGGTGATGTTAATAAGTTATAATTAGAATACCTGTCTTTGGCATATTTATTTTGATTTTTTTGTGTGTCAGTTAATACTAATGTCTAGGACGAGTGACATATCTGTTAATCATTAAACACAAACTTTGGAATGGAAAATTTTTGTATGTGGGTGATTATGAGGAGCAGATGACCTCTCATATGGTCATCTGAGTTTTGCCCACGTTACAAAAATAACCAAGGGTAGCGTATGCTACGTCGGCATTGCTCTTGTTTTATTATAGACCCGTTCTGACATGCTGAAGGGAAGCATTTCAACCCCTGCTAAAGACAAAACTTGTTTTTAAGTTCATTTTACACTTACATTTTAAGTACAGCTCTCTGTAAAATTCAGACAAATACTGAGTAAATACCAATTCAGGCAAATGAAAATTAAAATTCGGGATATAAGTGTGTAAAATCGTTGAATAAATTATCGTTCCTACCAATCTTTAATTTTCCCTAGTGGTATTTTTTCTATATATTCTACTGAAAAATGTCTAGTCACTTGCAACACTGAGTTTAGGCCATAATAAAATAAATCCTAGACTCTCATCCGACCCACCCAAATTTTTCACGGCCGCCCCGATGTTCAGATTACGTTTTGAAAATTATATAGCTAACTGGAAATATTCTGCGTCTTGTCTGTTTCCACTATAGGTATGTGAGATTTTGTTTATTTTTGTTGAATCTGTGATTTTATGTTATATTGACAGGAAGTTAAGTAAAACTATGAAAGGATAACAATGTTATTATTTAGTGTTTTCCAGGTCGAGTTAGTCATACCAGGGACGTATATATCTATAGATATATACGTCCCTGGTCATACTCAATGTCCTATTCCATTTTAGAGAAAAATAAAATTTGCCCCCTAAACTCCAGTTTTTTTTTTTTTAGAAAAGTTGAATGAGAATCTAGTAATTTTTCTATTATGGCCTTACAGAATAATTGTGATTCTGAAAGTCTAGTGCCATAGATATTTAAATTCAAGGTATTTTTTACACATGAATCGCCTCCTACATGAGTTCTACACAGAACTGTACTTAGATAAAAAAAGGAAACGAGAATTCTGACTTTATTTATGAATAAGCAAATTGTTCTCACATGACAAGTGACTTGAGCCTCTTGTTTGATTGATAAAATTATGGTCTGTCTATCATTCTCTGTTTGAGCCAGACATATTCTGTTGTCCATTGTTTTCATATGCCCCTCATCAGATAAGACATACAATGTTATAGCATTGTCCATCTAGTGTCTGTCCGTCAATTATCCATCCAGTGTCTGCCTGTCATCTGTACAGTATAATTTATCATAACTTTATACCCCTTGCATATCTGCAAGGTCAAGGTCACAACGCATACGATGTGCAAGTTTTTGTCCGGGCCGTAATTTTTACCCCTTGCATAGATTTGAATAATATTTCACAGAATTATTGCCCATGACCCAAGGGTGTGTCATGACCTCAAACCTAGCTCATATCTGCAAGGTCAAATGACGGGTAAATCTTTGTCTGGACGTAACTTTTCACATCTCACATAGATTTTAATAATATTTCACAGAATTGTTGCCCATAACCCAAAAGTATGTCATGACTTTGTACCAGACTCATATCTGCAAGGTCAACATCACAATTCATATGAAAGTAAATAATGGTCCATGCCGTAAATTTTTACCATTTGCATGGATTTGAATAATATTTCACAGAATTGTTGCCCATGACCCAAGGATATGTCTTGACTTCAAACCAGGCACATATCTGCATAATTAAGGTCACAGTGCATATGATAGGTAAATCAGGATTTTTTTTACCCCATACATGGATATGTTGCCCAGGATCCAAGGGTGTGTCAAGGTCAAGGTTACAATGCCCATGATATTCCTTGCAAGGATATGAATAATATTTCATCGAATTAATGTCCAGGTACATAGGGTGTGTCAGGACCCTGAACTAAGGTCTTATCTGAAAGATCATAGTGCTTATGTATGATAAATGCTTGTCTGAACTATATAACTTTTTACTGCCTGCATTGATTTGAATATTTTACGGGATTGTTGCCAGGGACACAAGGGAGTGTTATGACCTCTAACCAAGGTCATATCTGCAAGATGAAAGAGATTTCTCCATACATTCAATTATCTTCAAATTAAGTGACGAGCATATTATGCAAAGTTAGACATAGCTCTTGAAACATTATTAGCTTCTTAAAAGTCACTGAAGGGATTAAGACGAAACTATGATGACGTCCCCTTCAGACTACAAGCATTGCTGTTTTTCGGTCGAATCTGTTAAAGGATGAATCAAGAGGTTTGCAAAATAGGCTCAAGAGGGTAAAATATTTTGACAAACTGGCTGCATAGATTGAAAAACTTCATGTTCCAGAGTGATCTAGAAGGTGTCTTAAAAAGAGTTGTTTATTTTGGTTCCTTTATGAAATCAAATTTTTGGCAATTTTTGTCCTCTTTTCTGATTCAGGCTTTTTCACACATTTTTGTGTCATTTTCTAAATTGCATATATTTGCTACTTTTTATTAGAAAATTCAATGACCATTTGAAAATATCTATTTCAAAGGTTATTTGAAAGTGTCATGTTTAAATTTAGTTTTCTTTGCACCTTCCCTGCTGGGTGCAAAGTTTGGAATGTGGAGTATTTGTTCGCTGTAAATGATAAGACTGTATGAAGTATTATTTAAAAATTATATTTTCTTATTTGATTTTCATGACGTTTATGATGTATTCTTTTGTTAAATATGAACTGTACTGACATACTTTAAATACTTTGATAATTCAAAGTTTACAAGTTAAAGTTAATACTTATGATTTAAGTAATAAGTCATGGGCTTTATTTAAGGTCATGCCTCCAAAATCAGAGTCTTCTTGAATGTATCTGTATGCTGTATTTGGTTTAGAAATTCTATGTTCTACATAGAAATAAGATCATATCTTTTATGGAAAGACAAAGCAATGTGTCAGCATGTTATGACCTTGATCAAAAGATCCATGCATTATTACTTCATGTATATGCTGTTTTAGAATAGCCTTATACTAAAATGGTCCTTATCATGAAATAATGTGTCATGTGTCAAGGTATTCTGTTTGTCAGTCCTTTTATCCCTTCACTCCCTGTCATAATAGACCAATATCTGGTGCCAAGTATAATTGATGAAGTTAAAATTTTCTCATACAAACAATATTTCTCAATAGTTGGAATAAATTTGTATTTTAAGCTTTTTTGTGATGAAAGTCAGAGAAATGAGTCCTTTAGCATTGGCAGCAGCAGCATCCAAATCCAAAACTTTATACTAATTATATGAAAGTCCTCCGTAGGGAAGTAGTAATGAATAAACCACAAAATACTCGAATGTCCACAAATTTAATTTGTGGGCATTCGAGTGTTTTGTTGTTTATTCAAAACTTTATATCCTTTGAACTGTCACGTGGACAGGACTTTGATATTTTCATATATAGATTCTCCATGACAGAAGCTTCCTCAAATGTATTTAGGGTCAACACTTTCAATTTAGTGACTCTGGACTTTGACTTACATTTAAAAACTTAATAAAATACTGCTTTGATACTATAAGTACTATGTAGTTGACCAGAGATATCATTCAGAGTCACGTTTTTCGAACTATGAATTTAAATTGATCTTTCACTTTGACTTGTGTTTCCAAACTATCAACCTGGTCTATATCTTTCAAACCAAAAGAAATAGGGCTTTGACCAGAACATTTATCTAAGGTCATGACATTTGAGTAGTGACCTTCCCCTTTTTTTACCTACTTTTCAAAAACTTTGACATGAGCTGTATCCTTTGCACTGTTAAAGATGTGGCTTTCAGATTCTCAAGTAGATTCCTTACGATCAGAGCACAATGAATTTTTACTTTTACCCAATGACCACTACTACCTTCCAAAAGCATAAACCTGTACTATATGATTTGAACATTTTTATATGCCCGTCTTTGACGGGACGTATTATGGTATGGCGTTGCTCATCTGTCTGACCTTGTAGGCAGGATGAAGACCAAACCGTAGGGGCTAAGACTGTCAAAAGTTGGCACCTTACCCTTATGCCAAGACAGACACTTATTGAATTTCAAGGTCAGAGGTCAAGGTCATAGTACTACTTGGTAGGAAACCCTTGTCGTAAGGATACAGATCAAACTATTGGGGCTAGGACTGTCAAACTTGGTACACTTACTCCTTATGCCGAGACAAAGTCAGAGGTCAGGTCAAGGTCGTGGTACAACTTGGTATAAAACCCTTGTAGACAGGATACAGTCCATACCGTTTGGGCTACAATGTCAAACTTGGTACACTTACTCCAAGACTTGGTACACTTACTCCTCTTGCCAAGACAAAAATGCCTATTGCTTTTCAAGGTCAAAGGTGAAGGTCGTAGTACTCCTCGGTTAGAGAACTTTGTAGGCAGGATACAGAATTAGATATTGGGGATGGAACACTTTAAGGGAGAATGTTTCCATACTTTCAAAATCCTTCCCTTCAAACTAAGTGACAAGCATATTATGCCTTGCTCTTGTTCTAGATTCAATAAGACATTTACTTAGATTTAGCAGGGGGGGGGCATGATTTTGTGGTAGTGACCTTTATGTTTGACCAACATTTTATTTTGCTACAATATTATAATGTCATTTTAACTTGATAATTCATTTGGAATCCCTGTATCTAGGACACCTTTCAATTTTTTTTTGGTGAAGTTGTAGAATCATATCTGATGCATGTAGTTACAACATTTTAAAAGTCACCCCATTTTGGTGAGATTTGGTTGTCTTTAACAACTCTTCTTTAGGTATCATTGTGTGCGTGATCCGTCTTTATAATATATGATACCTAGTGTATTAAGGATCCCAGAAACTGTCGTTGCTAGTGTAGCTTATTTAGGTATCATTGTGTGCATGATCCGTCTTTATAATATATGATACCTAGTGTATTAAGGATCCCAGAAACTGTCGTTGCTAGTGTAGCTTAGTTAGGTATCATTGTGTGCATGATCCGTCTTTATAATATATGATACCTAGTGTATTAAGGATCCCAGAAACTGTCGTTGCTAGTGTAGCTTAGTTAGGTATCATTGTGTGCATGATCCGTCTTTATAATATATGATACCTAGTGTATTAAGGATCCCAGAAACTGTCGTTGCTAGTGTAGCTTAGTTAGGTATCATTGTGTGCATGATCCGTCTTTATAATATATGATACCTAGTGTAATAAGGATCCCAGAAACTGTCATTGCTAGTGTAGCTTAGTTAGGTATCATTGTGTGCATGATCCGTCTTTATAATATATGATACCTAGTGTAATAAGGATCCCAGAAACTGTCATTGCTAGTGTAGCTTATTTAGGTATCATTGTGTGCATGATCCGTCTTTATAACATATGATACTTAGTGTAATAAGGATCCCAGAAACTGTCATTGCTAGTGTAGCTTATTTAGGTATCATTGTGTGCGTGATCCGTCTTTATAATATATAATACCCAGTGTAATAAGGATCCCAGAAACTGTCATTGCTAGTGTAGCTTATTTAGGTATCATTGTGTGCGTGATCCGTCTTTATAACATATAATACCCAGTGTATTAAGGATCCCAGAAACTGTCATTGCTAGTGTAGCTTATTTAGGTATCATTGTGTGCGTGATCCGTCTTTATAATATATAATACCCAGTGTAATAAGGATCCCAGAAACTGTCATTGCTAGTGTAGCTTATTTAGGTATCATTGTGTGCATGATCCGTCTTTATAATATATAATACCCAGTGTAATAAGGATCCCAGAAACTGTCATTGCTAGTGTAGCTTATTTAGGTATCATTGTGTGCATGATCCGTCTTTATAATATATAATACCCAGTGTATTAAGGATCCCAGAAACTGTCATTGCTAGTGTAGCTTATTTAGGTATCATTGTATGCATGATCCGTCTTTATAACATATGATACTTAGTGTAATAAGGATCCCAGAAACTGTCATTGCTAGTGTAGCTTATTTGGGTATCATTGTGTGCATGATCCGTCTTTATAATATATGATACCCATTGTAATAAGGATCCCAGAAACTGTCGTTGCTAGTGTAGCTTTGAAAAGATTACTGTTTATTCCTTTGATTCTTTATTTCGTCACACCACGATCATTGCATTAATATGATGACATCTGTCGGATGATCCACATAAACATAGACCTATCTAACAAACCCATCAGAAGCAGTGAGGAATTTGATGACATCTGTGGGATGCGATGATCCACATAAACACAGACATATCTAACAAACCCATCTGAAGCAGTGAGGAATTTGATGACATCTGTGAGATGCGATGATCCACATAAACACAGACCTATCTAACAAACCCATCAGAAGCAGTGAGGAATATGGTGACATCTGTGGGATGCGATGATCCACATAAACACAGACCTATCTAACAAATCCATCTGAAGCAGCGAGGAATATTTTACTTGCCATACTTACAGATAGATAATATATATAAGATTAGACATTCTGTATAATTCATTACTTTTTCTTTTCTTCAACAAAAATTATCAGATAAAAACTTTCTGATATTCAACAAAAACCTTTGGTATGGTTTACTGAAATCAGTTGCTTGTCTGATATTGTATGTACAATGTAAAGACCTAACTGAAATATTTTGCACATATGGTTTAGTCATTAAGACCTTTGAACGTGGTGGAGAAGTCCCTTTGAACCAGAGTGTCAAATTCTCATTATTTCTACACCATTGTGTAAAACTGGATTACATTCTCCCGTATTGAAGCTGTTGTGGATTTCACCTTCCACTTTACTTTAAAGGTTTACATTAAGGACAGTGGCGGGAGTCAAATTTTTTATATCTCCGCGTTGAAGAGTTCCACACCGTCCGTGTACGATAACCGACAGAAGTTCCGTTTTGACTCCGTACTTTTCTTTGCCCGTGGCAAAAGGCATAATAACACTTGAGTCATACCCATTGTTAGTCACACTTCAGTGCTCATAAAAATCAGGATTCATAACCTGAGTAATCATTATAATTCTCCAAGGAAAGGAAATGAATCAATTGAAACCCCTGTTCAAAGGGAATCAGAAGAAGAAAGTGCGGCAAATATTTCCAATCATTTTCTTGGAATTGCCTAATAGGTATTTTATATTCTTCATGCATACTCTTCTATGCGTTTTTGCAAAGACTGCAATGCATATTGTAGGTACTGAGCGTTGTGCTGGCAAGACTATATCATCAAGAGAGATAACTCTTATTCATGGTTTACAGAATACATGTAAATGAAAGTGTCACTTTCCCAGTGCCAATTTCATAAAAGGTACAAGGGAAAGGTCCCAAGTTCCTGTCTTTATTTAGAAATATGTATTTCAGAGATCTTGTATTTGAATTCTGAAAAGAAAATATCTGCTAGAAAATGTTTTATTGTGAATTGTGTATTTCTGCCTATATGAGGCAATGAAAAAATTCCATGTTCTGTAAAATCAGGAAGTTGGAAAATCTCAAAATGTTTATTGGTAGCCATATCAAAGGTTACAATGAAACTCAATAATGCTCAAGTTTAATACAGCACCTCAAAACTGATAGAAAGATATCTGAAAATTGAATAACTGGGATCTGTCCTTAAGGTTGTGGAAAGTATGAAGATGTTCCCCTGAACCTGCTAGAATTTGTTAGTTTTCTCTTTGTAGTGATAGGTTTCCCTTATCATTTATTGTTTTGCAATATCATACCTTACTGTTATTGGTATGGCTTTTATCTATGATTTACATACATATAAATGTCTCTGGAAGTAGAAGATCCATTGCGTTTTTGCTATACAAATGAGTTGAATCTGTAATTATCATGCAACTCCATTGAGCAAGCAACCGCCATCTTGTAGGATTAATCCAATGCCATCGCACATTAAACGATATCATATTACACGCAGTCTTATAATGTACTTGGCGTAATTATCAAATCATTGCATGCTCTTATTACTCATAATGTGTGTGGTATTATATGCATATGTTTTTGTTACAGACACTTGTCTCAGCATGGAGATGGAGAAATTTGTGTTTGATCATTGTACGGAGAGACCAAATCCAGTGGGTAAGGATAAGACTTTAGTAGTAATCCCTTTAACTGCAACTGCAGAGGAACCCATTACATTTCCCAATGTGGAGCCTATACAGCCTGTGTACCGAAACACCATTCACTACAGTCGTAGTTCTAGTCCATCGCCGTTAGTCCTGGACAAGAAATTTGACCAGAAGGAGTTTACCTTCAATCATTACATAACTAGATCTGTCATTCAGCAGTGCAATGTAAATCCATGTCTACCAGCTGCAATTCACTCTGAAACCCGGTCTGTCAAACAAGTATCCAGGAAACTTGCACACTCTACTCCAAAGATACCCAAGTCCAGACTTGTATCACAAATGGTAAACAGATATAGATCTAGCAAAGTTTCTTCTTCACATGTGGGAGTAAGCATTAGGAAATCCTCAAAAGAACAATTGAGATCCAGAGCTATGAAAAGGATAGCACCAATTGTAGAAGGGAGACGAGTCATGACAACTGTTCAGTCTTTGAGCATGTTAACCTTTCCTTCAACACCTCAGTCCAAGAAATATCAAGCAACTCATCAACCCAGATTACCTACAAAAAGGTCATCATTAATGGAGAATCCTACCAAAAAAGTCACAGTCATAAAACCAAGAAGTCCCTCGGCAGCAACCAACTACAATATGAGAAAGTTGCTCAGCAGCACTCGTCTTAGTGCTGTAGCTGTTCCTGCTTCTCCAGACAAGAAGGAAAAAAGGAAATCTACTATTGGCAAGAAAGTTAGAGACATAGCTAAAAACATCAAGCAGACTTTTACAAGACCCAAAGAACTTAAAGATACCAAAGTCAAGACCATAAGCATCAAGAAGTATTCAAATTCCAAAATACAACGAGCGAATGATGTTGAATGGGTTGAGTTGAATTCTACAAACTCAACAAATGCAAATCAAAAGACAAAGTCCTCTGATCCTCCTCGGCAGCAGTTTACTGGGGCCCTTAGTGAGACACTTGATATAAGTTTACCTGCTACATGTTTTGGTAGAGGAAAAGTAAACCTGAAGAAGCAACATAAAACTGAAAGCAAGAAAAAACAAAAAGAACACAAGTCTTCTTCCTCAGTTTCAACTCCCCTTAAAGCAAGGCCAGTCAAGGTGATGTTTGAATCAGGTCAGCAAGCAATGACGAAACCAGAGGCAAAACAACGACATAGTACGGAACTTACCAATGTTAATCAAGAACCAAGAGCTTTAGAGAAACAAGGCTTAATGCATGTAGCAGATTCCAGAGGTGACAACACAGATACTGCTATAACACACCCTAGAAGTGACAACACGGATACTGCTATAACTAACCCTAGAAGTTACAACACAGATTCTGCTATCACAAACCCTAGAGGTGACAACACTGCTTCACATGTTATACAGCCTAAACATGCAAGGAAATCTCCTCTCATTACAAAACAAAGTGATAACACAGTCCCAAAAGTTACTCAGCCTAGGATATTGAACAATACAAATCGGTTTACTTCCAAACCAGCACTAGCCAATGCCAACATAGTTCCCAAGGTAATACAACCAGATGTGAAGTCTTATCACAACAATTCTGGGAAAGTTAACAGCACTCTCTCTACATCTGTTAAAGTGAAGCCAGCACCTATCATCTCTGGATCCTTGGCACCACCCTCAATGTTGCAATCAGGAAATCATTTATCAACAGGAATTGCCACATCAGAGTCCATCCCAACAGCAGTAACATCATGTAACCAAGGACAGAAAGTACCCAAGGAAAGCTGTATATCAACTTCTACTAGTACATTAGTGTCTGGTAGCAACACAGTCTTTGATTCACAGAGAACATTAAATCAATTTGTAACTGGGATTTCTTCTGTCATATTGAAAAGGGTCGTACTTCATGAAATATTGAGAAAGCTGAAGGTACCTGTGACATTCCATACAGTAGAAAATGTTTGCTCTCTTCGTTTTGAGAACTACATCAAAGAAAGACTGAATTCATCCCAGCATGGGGAAGACAGAAGGATGTGCTTACAAATTCTAAACCATGTTTCCGCTGTTAAAACTCTCCAGCAGTATAGAAGGCTTCAAATCCAGAGTACTGCTAATAGTGTGAATTCCTCTGATAGTGTATCTTGTGAATCTATCTCCAATGGCACAGAGTCAGTCAAGGGATCTTGTCATAGCTTATCATTACAAACATCTGTAGCTCCACCACAATTCACACAGTCTATGTTGCCTGCACCGAAACCCAAAGATCATCCTGCTAACAAAGATCATCCAGCTAAACGCCCAGCTTCACTAAATCTTAAGCATATTATTACTGTAAACAAGAATACTGACTCAGAAAGAGAAAAACTGACAGGACAGCTGCTAAGTTCATCTCAAGAGACACTTCCAGCCACACAGACACCAGCTACAGTGTCTCAGGGAATTAGATCACATCTTATGAGTCAAGAAGTTGATGGAGCGCAGAAATCGAGACTGACATCAATAATGGCACCAATCCAGAAACTTGATAGGAAGAAGGTTCCTAATAGTTCCCTGACACAGTCCAGAGAAAACATATTAGCATCCATGAAACTGTCCACGGTAAAATCAGATTCAGTGCAAACTAAATCTGTTATGTCCAGTACCAACCTACCAACAGATACCAATGTGGCATCATCTGTCCAGACAGACCTTACATTTTCTGTGTCATATCCTCATCTAACATGCACTGGACAACCTATTCAATTCCAACATCCACACAACACTGTTTTTAAGCCAATGGTCATACCAAGTATCACCAGGGGGAAAGAAGCCAGCATACAAATATCTGATCTTGCGCCAGTTCTACCTTCAGATGAAGTCAGAGAGGATGAGGACAATGTGTTCATAACAGATACCTGTACAACAAATAAGCCTCCTTCAAGGAAAAGATTGTTTGCAGAAGTATGTACACCCCCTGTACATACCCCATATAGTTTACCAAGGAATGAGACATCACCAGAGTCTAAACGGACAAAGTTCACATCAGACATGCCAACTCATAGTTTGTTTCTCACTGAACCACCAGCACAGCCATCCCAAAGTCTGTCAAAATATCAGCCCAGAATCTCCACATCCAATCAACAACCCAGCTTGAACCAGCCCATGCCTTTCCAAGCTGCTGCAAGATTAACAACTTCTACAGTCATACAGAACAAAGATCATGTCAATTCTGTATATGCCACCAGTGACTGTTCGCTTTGTATCACCATGTGGAAAATACTCAACATTAACCCTTACAGGTTGCATGGTACAAGTTGTAGATTAGACTTGTGTACAGGCTTCATGTTGAACTACGGAGATTCCGACTTCTGCTTAGCAAACCTAGTAGATGATGAGTTAAGAATTCCTCAACATATACTATATGAGCTAGATGAACGCTTTGCCAACTTCACTCGTCCACATCTGTTTGCAAAACATTTGACATTCCGTTTGTTCTCTGTAAAGGAGCTGCGCAATAAGAAATTTCAGGATTTAGATGCTCGAAGAAGAGAAGCCATCAGGAACTGTGTAATGCAAAGATTCAACATCAACCATTTCCTGTTTACTTATGTGTGCCAGAGTTTCATCAATACATCTATATCACATCTCTTCAGAAAGAAACTGAAATCTGTCTTCCAAGACTATCAGATTCATTTAGCATGTTATCATTCAGCAGAGCTTCAGACAGTCTTAAACACTGGCATGCCTAGCGGACCTTCACAGTGAGAGTGTCCTCTTACAAACACATTTACTGCATTGTAAATTCAGAAGTGACATATAGGATCTAATTTACATTAGTACTTTAATTCTTAGCATTAGATATCTAGGATTCAGTTTAAGTATTAATTGATATGAACTGTGATTTGTTAAAATTTAGGTACTTGCTTCTAGTATTATATATTTCCAACACCTTCATATATCAATATTGTACATTGTTTTTCAGATTATCAAGAGTACAAAGTGTTATTTCTACACTTAACACAGGGTTTATGTACATAAATATGTAAAAAAAAAAACCCAAAAAACAAAAACAATATTTATCATTTTGATAAAACCAGTTTGAATTTCTTTTTGTATTTTTAAATGTCTATGTATATGTAAATATACAAATATGAAGATCCTTAGATATAGGGTATATGTGTGATAAAATGTTTCATAATGTACAACAAATTATATCCATGAGTATTCACTGACATATTTCCAGTATTATTTCACAATAAATTTATATATACATATATATTGAAGGTGTACAAGATTGTATCATTTATCTCATGTTTAAAAGCTGTTTTCATTCATGTTAGTTTAACATGTTTAACAATGTATATGAATTTGCATTTATAAGGCTAGGTTAATCGTCTGTATTTTAGTTTTCTTGTTTAAGATATCATATAAATAAAATGCTATTTTGAAAATAAGTTTGCTAATTTTTTTTACAGTGCTTTATTAGACTTTATTATATTTGTACTGTTGCATTTCTATAAATGTCATTGTTAACACAAAACAAATACACAAGTATTAATTCTATTTCTTTTATTTACGATTAAGTATTTATCTTACAGTTTATTTTTATGTGGCTGCTTCAGCTTTGAAATACATTGAATCATTTAGAATAAAGAGCAGGATTTTAAAGAATAATTGTACCTTTATTCATTTTTTAGAAATAATAGCTGCTATTCCGCTTAAAGATTTTTGAATAATTTTTAATTCCATATTGAAAATTTATGTTTCATTGTCATTTATTTAGAAAAAACAAAAGATAGACTGTCACCCTAATTTCTTGTTAAATGCTTTGTATTACATAATATTTTATTTTTTTTTTTATTTTATTTTCAGATTAATTGGTTTATATTGTTGATTTTATATATAATTATGTAGGATGATTTTTAAAAGTTACAATAATTTTTATTTATTGCAATATTACATGTATTCTGTTAACAAATATTTGCATATGTATATATATATATATATTTGATAATAATAAGTGCAGTAAAATTATGAGTAAATCTATTTTGGTTATTTTAAGATTTTTTAATGTATGTATTTGTGCTTTTTTGGGGTTTTTTTTCACAATTTGAGTTCCTTGTTAAAGCTTAATTTGGTAGGGATTTTGGTGTTTGTTCTTTCTGATAATTGCCTTTATTTTGACTTCAGTGTTTAATCTTATGTATAGTTTGTTGGACATTATAATCTTTATTACCCATGATTGCTATTGCTATGTTGAAATTTAAAAAAATTCTTATGAATAAAGAGAAATGTGTTAAATAACTCCTTTTTTCGTTTTTTAAATTTCAATCACTCAGAGGAGGTCCCATGTACTAGTAGGTTTTAACATGTTTAACGTGTAAGCTTTGGTGGTTTGTTGCTTAGATAAACATTTATGGAGCAAAAACATTACAACCCTGTAATAGTCCCGGTGTGGTGATAATAATCCCAATGTGACATGCTGCAACCCTATAGGTGTACATGTGTAATAATTCCGATGTTGCGTTCTGCAGTCCTATAGGTGTATTCATCCCAATGTGGTGTGCAGCAACCCTATAGGTGTACATGTGTGATAATTCCGATGTTGCGTTCTGCAGTCCTATAGGTGTATTCATCCCAATGTGGCATGCTGCAACCCTATAGGTGTACATGTGTAATAATTCCGATGTTGCGTTCTGCAGTCCTATAGGTGTATTAATCCGGATGTGGTGTGCAGCAACCCTATAGGTGTACATGTGTAATAATTCCGATGTTGCGTTCTGCAGTCCTATAGGTGTATTAATCCGGATGTGGCATGCTGCAACCCTATAGGTGTACATGTGTAATAATTCCTATGTTGCGTTCTGCAGTCCTATAGGTGTATTAATCCGGATGTGGTGTGCAGCAACCCTATAGGTGTACATGTGTAATAATTCCGATGTTGCGTTCTGCAGTCCTATAGGTGTATTAATCCGGATGTGGTGTGCAGCAACCCTATAGGTGTAATAATCCCGAAGTGGCATGCTGCAACCCTGTGGTTGTAATAATCCCGATGTGGCGTGCAACAACCCTATATGTGTAATAATCCGGATGTGACGTGTTGCAAACATACGTCTCATAATTCCTATGTGGTGTGCAGCAACCTTGCAGGTGTTATAACCCAATGAGGCGTAATAATTCTGGTGTGGCATTCTGCAACCCTATATGTGTAATAATTCTGGTGTGGCATTCTGCAACCCTATAGGTGAGACAATCCCGAAGTGGCGTGCTGCAACCCTGTGGGTGTAATAATCCCGATGTAGCATGCAACAACTCTGTGGGTGTAATTATCGCGATGTGGTGTGCTGCAACCCTCTATGTGTAATTATCGCGATGTGGTGTGCTGCAACCCTCTATGTGTAATTATCGCGATGTGGTGTGTTGCAACCCTCTATGTGTAATTATCCCGATGTGGCGTGCTGCAACCCTCTATGTGTAATTATCCCGATGTGGCGTGCTGCAACCCTCTATGTGTAATAATCCCGATGTTGCGTGCTTGCAAAGTTATGGGTGTATAAATCCCGATGTGGCGTGCTGTAACCTTGTGGGTGAAATGATACAAAATCACATATTTTACGTATGACTTTCTACCAGTTGTGTCTTCGTACTGTTATCACTTCATATGACGACAAGTTATACTAGCTCAAATAGTAGTATTCATGGCGGCGAGCGTGACTGGTCAGCAAAGGATGCTTACTTTCCATGGCATTTATATCTCTGTTTTGTCTGCTAGAATGGAATTTCCTTATTGACTCCCGCTAGGTATCTCTGCAGTTTACTTCAAGTTGTTAATAATCGGCTTCGATAGACCTGTCTCTCTCAGAATTGATGGAGGGCATTAATGACATTTGATAGGGTTGAACTACTCTAGGTTCTCTATAAGTGTGCTGTTTCTCAGTCAGATCTGTCAAGGGACGAATCTAGGGCGGACAACGGAATTTCGGATGAATTCGACAAGAGTTCAACAAAATCACAAGCATTGTTTGCTTTCACTGATCACTTATCCGTTATTTATTGAGCAGAAATCAGGAATCATAATTTGTTATGTTACGCACGTGATCACTATATTCACCGAATACAGTGGAGTAAAATTAAGATCAAAAACCCTATAGAGATTGCAGGCAGGTACAATTACAATATCTGACTAAGTTTATTATAATTTATTATAAATTATCGGAGCTAAATCTACCACATCACTATATCTGGTTCGTAAGTCGTCTAATTTTTCTCCGCTTTTCGCGAAAGCGTGGGGACATTAATTCTCATTCGTTTGTCTGTCACAGAAACTTTAACTTTGGTCATAATTTTTAACCTTAAGACACAGGGCCCTCATATTTGGCATGTGTGTCCCTTATTGCAACACCTTTCCATTGGTACCAAGAATTTTAACGTGACCTTTGACCTACTTCAATGCAACTTTTTAACCGTGATACGTAGGGCCTTCATATTTAGCATGTGTGTCTGTAGACATGCACAACCATTACAGTATGTCACAGATCACTGCACCCTTACTAATAGAACCCCCAAAGCGGGGACCACAATTCTCTTAATTTGCCGGTTTCACTTACAAATTAACAGTACCGGTGTGATGAATTGTACAGATTCTAACCTACTGTCCGCGCCACTCACTCTGGAAACTGGAAAATCTGGATTTTCAGTGATTCATCTTCAGAATAATTTCAAAAAGGCAAAACCATTCGATAGATCTTGTTTAGTCGTAACTCTTGATGTATGCTGTATGTTTGTAGGAAGAAGCGTTCATATTTTATAGAAATGAGTCAATTTTAGATAGGGCGATTTCCATGTTAAATTTGACGTGACGTCGCCAAGTTTCCCATAGACTCAATGTTAAACATCGGCGACGTCACGTCAAAATTAACATAGAAAACGCCCTATCTAAAATGATTTTTCCCTATAAAATACGAATACTTCTTCGTAGAAACATATTACATACACCAAAAGTTACGACTAAACAAGATCTATCTATTGATATTAATTTTGTAAAACTATTTTAAAGATAAATAAGTGAAAATTCAGATTTTTCGGTTTACAAAGCGAGTGGCGCGGAGAGTAGGCAAATCACCAATCAAAAGTATGCCCATTGTGACACAGGACATTGACCCATTACGAATGGCACGACACTGATTGGACTCGAACATGGGGCTTCTGAACCCAGGGTTAATCACGCTACCAACTACACCAGTTAAAGGCAACACAATTGTAGATAGAAGTAATCATCCAGACCTAGGACGGTTACTTTTGATTGAAAGGAATCTCGAATACCAACTCAGTATGACAGTAGAATGCAAATTTATCACAAGAGTAACGCCTAGCGTGGCACAATACGCCCGTCGATTAGCTTGAAGGAGATCAATTTAAATGAATGGAAACACTATTGCGGTAATTTGTATTAATTCTATGAAATATTATTGAAATCCATAAAGAAGGTAGTGGAAAATCCCCCAAAGCAATTATACCGAAATGCGAACTGGTACTGGCCCTCATTTGATATAAATATATATGCCAAGTCTCAATTCAATACCTTGAAACACTGCATATGGAAATCCTGGAAACTGTAAAATCCTTGAAAATTTAAAGGGGCATAACTCTAGCAGATCCAAAGCAATCATACCCAAATGCGAATTGGTACTGACCCTCATTGATATAAAGTAATATACCAAGTTTTAATTCAACACCTTTAAAGACTGCAGAAAGGTCCAAAAATAGTACAATCCTTGAAATTTTAAGTTCAAGGGTCGTAATCCAATACCTTTAAAGACTGCAGAAAAAAGTCCGGAAAAATGTAAAATCCTTGAAAATTTAAAGGGGCATAACTCTAGCAGATCCAAAGCAATCATACCCAAATGCGAATTGGTACTGACCCTCATTGATATAAAATAATATACCAAGTTTTAATTCAATACCTTTAAAGACTGCTGAAAGGTCCAAAAACAGTACAATCCTTGAAATTTTATGTTCAAGGGTCGTAACTCTGGTAAATCCAAAGCAGTCATACCTAAATGCGAATATGAACTGACCCTCATTAATATAAAGTAATATACCAAGTTTAAATCCAATACCTTTAAAGACTGCAGAAAAAAGTCCGGAAAACTGTAAAATCCTTGAAAATTTCAAGGGCCGTAACTCTGGCAAAACCAAAGCAATTATACCCAAATGCGAACTGGTAGTGACCTTCGTTGATAAAAATTTATATGCTAAGTTTCAATCGAGTACCTTGAAAGACTGCAGTCCGGAAAACATGACCTCGGCGGACGAACGCACGGAAAATGCCATAACGTACTACCCCCGTCTTACAACGGGCATACAAAAATAAACAATAAGTGTTTGTGAAACACGAATGCCAAATAAGGAAAATTTTGCGATGTCCTATACCGTGATTTCACCCACCCAATGGGAATGCGCATATGAAATTTGAAAGTTATGACCAATGTTGAAGTTTTTGAAATGTAGTTCAAAGGTAACGGTCAAGGTCCCAAAGTCAAAAAATATTGTAGCGACGGAAAGGTAAAAAGATATTGTAGCAACGGAAAGGTCCTGTCACTATGAATATGCATGTGAAATATGAAAGCCCAACTTCTTACAAGTCAAAAGTTATAACCAATGTTAAAGTTTTTGAAATGTAGGGATGAGGTCACGAGGTCAATGATCTTGGTGTAATTTCAGAGGGCTTTATTAGTGGAATATGTATGCCAAATAGGAGGTCTCTATCTCTCACGGTTCAAAAGTTTGGCAAAGGTTACAGTTGACAAAACACAGGTATACAAACAAAAAGACCGACATACCAGTATGTCCCCGTTTCATCGATCTATCTATCTATCCGGGGCCATAATGATCAACATAGAATCATCTACGAAACAGAAAAAAAAGTTTTCCTAGAATGCGCTGCAGTGGCCTAGCCACAAGACTAGCGATATTTCCGACATTATGAATATCAAGTCAGTTTTGGATATATTTTACACCACTTTAAGACTATTACCCGTATTTGGCAGCGCCTGTGTGGTACATCGCTTTATAATTTGTTCTTATGCTACGGAACCACCAAATAGATGGTCCCAGTCTATACGGTCTCATGCGAAGGACAGACAGGGAGACAAGATTACCATAGAGAAATCCAGATTATCTAGAATCGATTCCGGATCCTGGGATTTTAGGTCTAGTGCCATACCAGAGTCACTGGATCAATTTGCGCCAAAAGAATTCTACTACATGCCCAGTGACTGTACCAGATTTCTATTTCCAAACTAATGTCTCACTGACTTTGATTTTTTAGTGCATGACATTGAGAACTTAAATTTGTTCTCCGACCACGATAATTCTGGAGTTTTAAACCCATACTGCGAAGGTGTCAGATGTATTGGTCAATGTTTAGCGGTGGAAGATTTTTTGTTTTCTCTATGTATGTTTAAGGTCACGATTTGTTTCTGTTAACTGTGGTAGAGAAAACCCTAGTATATGTAGTTGGAGCAAACCACTGAACAGGTGGGCCTTACAACATGCTACCACTAAAAGTGGTCACATGTTACAGTGAGCTACGATGCAGCAACTTAGTTCAATGATGCACTTAGTTTTCTCTAAGCTATTATGCATACACACCCTCTCCATAAGTGCTGTACTTTCACATGTCAGCCTGACTAGAGATGTATTAAAATATTGCTTATCTATTTCACATTCGAGTTTAAAAGGTTTGGTATAAAACACAATCAAATCATATAAACATTTGACAGAAAATATTTACTGTTTTTTACAAACAATACACAATTAAATATGGCAACAATTATCAATGATACATATAATGACAATACTATGAAGATGGAAACCAAGGCATGTGACCAACCATAATATCAACACTATCAGCATATACATCCAACCCATATAACAAAGAAATAAATCCAGATATTAATAAATGACTATTGTGACTTTTATAGACCATGTAGTGTGTTCAATGGTCAACATACCCTGAAGAATCTCAAACTCTTCTCCACTAAAACCTCTTGTTATCCCCCATTAATTTTTTGTTTGTTTCTCTCTTTAGCTGTACTAAAAAGTCAGACACCAGACTTTCTTTTGTTATTAAATGTATCACTTTTTTCATCAAAAGGTATACAGCCTTACATAGCACCAAAAATATTTTACCCAAAATGTCTTTATTACAGAGGTAGATTTATGAAATTATACTTAATTACGATCTTAAATGAAATACATTTCAAAAGTTTTGTAAAAGTTTCATTACTCACATTTAGTCCTTAAATCATAACAAATGTACTCATCTCAGCAGTAATATGGAATATTGAAAAATCTGGACAAAAACATGACTATTACTCAAGAAAATGGTCATCAACCTTGATGCATACTGTAACAACATTGTAATATTTTGTTGGGCAACATCCTATGAACTACATGTAGTATTTCACAACAAACAAGTGCAATTAACAGTGTTAACCACATGATGATCTGAAATAAGACCCGATCAGATGATCGTAGTGAAGATTACAGACGTCAGCAGATTCTATGGACTTACCTAGTTCCATAGAAGAGAAAGAAAATATACTTCAAATAAAGCTTAAAATACTACTTTTTGGTCAAATACTGGTAAGTAGATGTATCTAAAAAAATCTAAATGCTCTTAGCGACAATAATTCTCTTGAAAAAGAAAACAAAATTCTTGAAAACAAGACAGATGAGCAATTCAAATGTTACACAACCCCTAATCATAAATATGTGGACTGCTTTGTCCACCATGTAAATGACTACTCCATGTACTAATACTCATTTCTACAATTCTAGATCATTGTATCTTAACAGGGTGTTTTGTATTTCATACTAGAGAGTTGCTGAAAAATAAGTGACAGCACCTACAACATCAAGCAATAGAAAAATAAACACTTGATGGCATTACATAAATGTTGCTGAACAAGAAAGCATTTGTATTTCAACATATCTAATACATGTAACATTATATGATTACCTAGTCTTTTTCAAATGTTTCCTAATAAATGCAAACTATTTTCTACAGAGATCAATGATGTTTAAATGCTGTTTTAATTTCAAAACTCTGAAATAGAAAACACTATTACATGAAATTCAATTGTTTCAAAAGTGCATATAAATAACAAAATATTATTCACCTGAGACAAAGTAATCAGGTCATAAAATGAAGTGTAACTATAGTGTGTGTGGATGGAGAGTTTACCACTATCGAAATATGCTGGAACTAGGTATGTATTGTCTAGTAGAAATCGTGTATGGTATCTGCTGAAACTTTTAACAGGGAAAATATATCGCTATGTAATTTACATACTGGTGATCCAGAATACCTCCTTATTTCTTTTTGAAAGCCCTTAAATAGTAAATTCCAATCAAAATGTATATCAACTAACTTCAAAACCCTCTGAACCAAAAGCTTCTTGACATTCATAAATGTGAATAAATATTCTAAGAAGCTAATAAAATTTTAGACTATATGGATTTAAAAAAAAAAAAGAATGACCCCTCAGAAGCACCTGTGTTAAATAAAATAAAATGTAGTTCACAAAATTATAGAGTTCTTACTCGGTAAGAATAGACTACTCCTTCAAGAACTTTTGATTAAACATCAAAGTGAGTAAATTCTATTAAAGGAAAGATTTAACAATATTTCTGTTCATAACAGTATCTGTACAAATGTATAGATTAATAATGGTACATAAATAACAGTAATGTACACTAACAACCTGGGTTTTTGTATACAAAGATACTCAAAAGGCATCTAGTCAATGTGAAATTCAAGATATCTACATATATGTACATTCAAAGAAAATTGATAACTACAAAACTAATAAGAAAACAGAATTTAATTCTAGAGATAACTCTTGACATACATTATACAGGACAAAAAATAATACAGTATCGTATTATATGGTAAAGTTCTTTTGGTCAGTGTAACATCTTACTAAATCATAAATCATAGCTGTTAGAACCTTCTTACCTGGTGAAAAAGTCCTGTTACCAGTTCATTAGTTCTCAGTCCATTTAAATTTAATCCTACTAGTTTTTGCATTGACACAATTGGTAGTTAATACTCTTGTCTACTCTCACTTTTGTGATTACGACTAGTCCAGGTGGTTATCATGACTGACTATGTTTGTACACATATGCCATAGCACTCAATTATCAATAAAGATAAACCATTTTGCTCCTTAAAGCTGCACAAAAATACTTTAACCATAATTTAAACTAATTGCTTTTACTTTTTAATATAATGTTTCTAAACATCATTTTTCAGCATCAAACCTCAATGCTTAGAGGTCTTTGATTACAGAAGATGATAGCATCCAGAAGATATTCCAAATTGTCAACACTTTTCAAATAATTGTTTTCCAAAGTTAGCTCTGGTAACAACCAATACAACAAAAGAAGCACTTTTTGCTGAAGAGATTTTAAACAAAATTTTGGTTTATCACATAAAGAGATCCCTACATCATACACTTCTATGACCTTGGACACAACAGAATCATCACTGTTTGCTGTCCTGTCTAGCGATGCATTTGGTTGACGGGTATGCGAGATATGAGTATCATTAGATGAATCAAGTCTTGATTTGTCTGGAAAACTAAAGTTTCCTCTACTGGCAGAATCTTCGATTTCTGGAGACTCAATTAAAGCAGGAGATATTGCACTTTGCTCCGGTTTCTTTGCTGAATTATTAATGGTTGCGCTTAAGCATATGAATGGATCTGACCTCTCAGAACTTGTAGCTGCAAGTGGGCTTTCCATTAGTTTGTCAAATAAGGACTTGCGAGTGGAAGAATTTTCCACTTTCTTGGTTTGATGGTTCTCTGTCTGCAAGTCTACCATGTTTATCTTAGTTTTTGTTAGACTTTTCACATTACTAGCACTACTACTGTCTACTTCATCAGTTTGTATGATAGAGTGACTATCCCTACAATGAATTTTCTCTGATTCCATGGAATTTGTTGCAGTATAAGAAACATCTAGACCTAGGTACTTTGCATGGTGGTCTGTAGAACTATGCAATTCAGGTGGATCACATTTAGAATGAAACATTCCTGATGTATCATCAATATAGTGAGAACTAGCCCTTCCTTCACTCTGAGATTCATTATGATCAAATACTATTCCAGAGTCACCTTCAGAAAACAAAGACTCATGTCTCCCATTTTTGATGATGTCTTTATTTTCATTTTCTAAAACTGGAGTATTAGATGTCAATGCTTCTTCGTTATCACTACAATCAGATAAATTACCCTTAATTTTTCCTAGCCCTATATCCATACAGTGTTCGAGCACTGGAATTTCTTCATTTTTATTGCCTTCTTCTGAGCTGAAAATCGGTAATGTGACTGAGAGTTTTGGATCCTTCCTACACTTGTCATTATGAATGTTATTATCTTCAAGATCCATGTTGCTCCCTGTTTGCTCTGTATTGAAGACCACATTGTCTGGGTTTTTAATAACCTGGATTATATGTTCTATATAATCATCAACACTCTCTGTATCAGGGTTGAGCCCATTAATTCTTTCTACACATTCTGGAAATAGAGTCTGTAATACTTTCACTATCTTATTTCTCAAAGCTACTAGGTGAGCCATATCTCGGATGAAATGTTTTTGCTGCCTTGTAAATCGAGTTTGATGATGAATATGCTTGCCATCTATGTGTTTCAACTTTTTAGCAGGTGACCCCAAACAGCAGGGGCACAAATTGTTGCGTACATTTCGATTCCGCTTTCTTTTTGGTGAGTGGCAATGAGTTGGCTTCTCGTCAGCGATATCATCTTTTATGTGGTCGTCCTCAATGTGTACAGGTGAAATGGTGGTCAGAAATGACATGAACTGCTGCTGCCACTTCACAGGAGAAATTGGTGCAGGTTTACGACTATTATGACTAGCATTTGTTCCTACATATTGTATTGGGGATTCACACTTTATAGCATAACCAGCAGATGATGGACTTTCAGATATTTTTGTAACTGTTGGCACAGAAGCCTTTTTTCTAAAACAATCATCACTATCTTCATCATCATCTGCATCATCGTCACTATCACTGTCACTGTCATTTTTACACATATTGGCACTGACTTGTTTATTACCATCCGCCATTTTAATATCTACACTTTTATCAAGACCTGTGTTGTGACATACATACATTTCTGTCACAGAATCTTTTGTCAGTTGATCAGTATTGTTATTTAGCTCACCATCACATTTGGAGCAAGCTGTTAAAGGTCCAACAGTCTGCTCTATTCTTGTCAGTTTTGAAGTTGGTTCTAAACTGAACAATCCTTCTGGAGAACCACAACTATTGCTGCTATTAAAAGGAGAATTGCCATTGCCTCGATTCCCAGACATTTCTGTTCCTATCTCTGAAATGGGAAACTCTGTACAGAAAGATGCATTCTGTAATAGAGCAGAATCCAGTGACCTCCTTCTGTGGAGGAGTTTAACTTCTTGGCTTGTTTCTTCCAAGAAACTACTGCCAATATTCAATGATGGCCATGAGGTTCCTTTCATCATGTTATAAGTCTGAGTTACTTCTGATACCGTTCCATCAGTCACATTTTTTATTGAAGTTATTAGATCATAGGACAAATTTTCTGATTTGAATCGATCTTTAATCTTTTTCTTCTTTCCAGAATTTAATCTCCACCATCTTTTGCGGTACTTCTTAAGAATTTTTTGCTTGACCTCAAACTTTGCTTTACTGTGTAACTTATTCTGAAATTTTGTTTGCAACCTTTTATCCAGCCTGTCCTGTATTTTAGACTTTGTTCTACCATCTTTTTCCAGGTGATCAAGGAAAGCATTCTCATAAGACAATGACATGATATCTGTGTTAAGCTTGGTCCAACTAGAAATAAGATTGGTCTGGTACCTTACTCAGATTGAAAGGTCATCATCTGAAATACAAAATACACTTTTTCAGATTGACTGATCATTATTTTACATCATTCCACGATTATTTCACATATATGGTGATGGCATCTGCCTGATGCATTACAAAGCAATTATACCTTTGCAATGAACCAACAAAAAGCACTGAGGGATCTTCTTACCTACCTACCATGGCACAACACCTTGGTATTACCATCTCATCTGAAAGACAAGACACCTGTGCGCCCATGGCGGGAGTCGAACCCAGAGGTACCAAGTCGAGCACCTTATTTACTGAGCCACATCAGCTTGCACAATTTTTTAGAAAGAATGTTTGATAAGATTCATCGTCACAAACCTAGGTATTCTGAGTACATTCCCCTACATCCAATATTGGAGGTAACAAATTGACACAGGATACAGTATTTGCAAAATGGATACATTGTAAGACTGTGAATATAAAATATACTTCAATACTAGTTTTGTAGTAATACAACACTTAACAACAATAGGGATCTTTATATCTTTAAACAAGAGTTGTCATAAGACAACTCAGTTTGCCGGCAGGGCATTGTCAGAAGAAAAGCATGTATTTTTAATGTTCTCTTAATTCAAGGTCAAGTCCAAGGTAAAGTCAAAAGCTGACCAGATGAAAACTCTAGTAACAATGAATCTACAAGTGAAATCCCTATCTCTGATATTGCAAAAGAAAAAGACCAAGTAAAAGTTTTTGAAAAGTAGGTCAAACTCTAAAATCAAGGTCACAAGGTTTAAAACCATGGTACCAAATGAAATTTCTTGTTACAAGGAATCTATGAGTGAAGTATCAAAGCCTTAGCTCTAACTGTTTAAAAGATCCTCTCCTTAGAACCATAGTGTTCTACTGCCAAATTTTCAGTTTCGAGAAAATCAAGTTTGAAGTTTTGAATACAATTGTTCATTACTACATGTTCACTAAGATAATATATATATGATAATAACAAGCATAAGGTGTCAAAGATTTAATTTGAATCTTTATTTAGTAAAAATTATGATCAGGTTTCTTTAAATATGAAGTTTTTCAAATGTAAATAGAAGATTGTTCTAAATTTTCATATGAATTTGTGTAAAACCACAATGTTCTATGTCCATTTTGACAAATGAAAAGAGAGAAAAATATTATGTGATACAGAAATAGAACAGAATGGTACTTGTCCTATCTATAAATCTGATACACATTTCTTTCCATTGATTTCAATAGAAATGATGGAGATAGAACAGAATAGAATTTAGAAAAAATTACCCATCCTCCCTCACCAAGCACATACTGACCAAAATAAATGTCTGAAAAGATGTGCGATTCAAAGACGAATCCAATGATATATAGAACACGATTTTTGTCACATTGGTAGTTATCACAGTTTGGTTCTCAGCCAACAAGATATAGCCCAGGTTTTGGAAATAAATTTGAAGTCCAAGATCAAAGGTTATGGTACCAAATGAAATTTCTTGTCACAAAGAATCCATGTGTGAAGTTTCAAAGACCTACTCCTCTTGATTCAAATGTTGTAGCCAATGTTAAAGTTTCTGAAAAGTAGGTCAAACTCCAAGGTCAAAGATCATAGTCCAAAATGAAGTGGCCTTCCACAAGGTATCCAAGTGTGTGGTTTCAAATCTCTACCTCTTTTGGTTCAAAAGTCATAGCCAATGTTAAAGTTTTAAAAAAGTAGCTCAAACTGCAAGGTCAAAGGCCATGGTCCCACATAAAACGGAATTCCACAAAGTATCCATGTGTGAAGTTTCAAAGCCCTATCCCTTTTTGTTCAAAAGTAATGCTAAGTTTTAGTTTTTAAAAAGTAGATCATACAAGGTCAAGGTCAAAAATGCAAAGATCATGATCCAAAATGAAAGGGTCTTCCACAAGGTATCCATGTGCGAAATTTCAAAGCCAAAACCCTCTTGGTTCAAAAGTTTTAGCCAAAGTTCAAACTTAAAGGTCAAGGTCACAAGGTCAGAAGTCATGGTGCCAAATAAAAAGGTCTTTAACAAGGTATCCATGTGTGAAGCTCCAAAGCCCTACCCAACTTGGTTCAAAAGTAACAGCCAAGATTAAAGTTTTTGAAAAGTAGGTCAGGCCCCAAGGTCAAGGTTTCACAGTCAAAGGTCATGGTCCCAAGTGAAAGCCACTTTCACAATGTACACTGTATCAATGTGTGAAATTTCAAGGCTTTACCCCTCTTGGTTCAAAAATTATAGCCCAAGTTAAAGTTTTTGTCTAAGCTTCTGATGCCAGAAGACACTAGAACTATAACATTAGTTCCTGGACATCTGTCCCAGCTCGCTAAAAATTATTGGTTTGCTGTAAGTTGTAAAACAACTCACTCATTCAAACTCTGCCTCTCAATCTTTTCTTATTTACATTTCTTTCCTTTTCCACTTTTGGTCTGATTGCAAAGCAATTACATGATCTACAGTCTATAGATTGGTGATGTCTGTCATTTTTGTTAAGTTTCTGGTTGAAGCAAAATCTCAGCAACTAAGAGGAGTATAAAAATAATACTTTACACACAGGTTCCTTGTGACCAAAGCTTTCAAATTATCCCATGACTTTTGACCTTGTCACCTAACACAAACATAGAGAGAGGGGGGAAGTGAAGGAGAGAGAAACCATCACATGTATTTTATTGTCTATACAACAGACATCTATGAATCGAAGACTTGTACATCTGCTCAACAGTTTGCATAGATTAAGGAATTTAACTTTAATCCTACCCCTGACTCCTGACTGAAAAGCATTCTTTGTAGGTTGCAGCAGCTTTTAAACTTCCTATGTAAGATAGTTTTCAATGGGCTAGAATTGATAGGAGTTACATCATTTACATGTACCTCCTATTGGTGGCCATATTGTGTTTCAAACTTTGTATATCCATGCAAAATTCAACCAAAATTAATGATTTCTCTAAAAGCAAACTTGTTGATTTTCTTTTAAAACTTTTATACATCATATATTTTCAAAACTGTCACAGCATATTGAATAAGAAATTAGAAATGCTCATTTCAATTCATCTCTTTGAAAATGGTAAGAATACATGTATGAAAGAGAAACTATGTTTTGACTCACAAGATGCCTCACAAAACGGGAGAGGAGGGGAACTAACTAATCTATAGATTTTTCGATACATGAAAAAAGAGAAGAGAAGATGGTGGATTTTGTGATACCACTAGCTGAGTCAAATTTAATGGAAGATAAAATCACAGATTCTGACTCAGCTGTTTGACAAAATCCATTACAGGTATAACAAGGCATGGAAAGGACATGAACTAGAACACTGACAAAGTAAGGCCATGTAAAATCCTTTATTAGTTGGGAAAATGATGCATCTTTTACAAATGGAAGAATCATCCATTGCACAACTGTTTCTTCCTTAAAGTTAACTTTAATGCTTAAAAGAAAGCTATCTTTCTCCCCCCCCCCCCTGGCTTTCAAACAAGGTCATATAGACGATTTAGGTTACAGCAGTGGTCAGGAAGGCAAACTGAATCAATGGCACTATGCCCCCCCCCAACTTCAGTAAGCCATTTTCAATTGACCATCTTTCACAACAAAATGGCTATTTAGAAAATCCAATTTTTTTTTAAGTTGTATTTTGTGTCATATTTACATGTATCAGATGTAACTATTGAGTAATTCTGTGGACTAGACAACAGTCAACAATAACAAATCTGTTCAACAATGTAGGGAAATTCAGTTTGATTTAATTAAATGTTTTTGTTATGAATTCCTGTTGGGAGTTAACAAAATTGTGGTTGAAAAGTCCTTAATTTGTCTTCAATTTTGACTCTGAACAATATTTCACAATTTGTGGGACTTTGTCTATTGTGAAGTTTGGTAACAATGATATTCTAAAGACCCAGCACTTTTATTTAGCTTGAACTATGATCTTGCGATGTCTGTAGTCTGTTTCTCTAACAATCTTTGGTAAACCTATACTGTAAACGTAGTTGAAGCTGATGAAAATGCTTTTCAATGAAAATCGTAAGCTTTAACCTAAGTTATGTGGCTTACACTCTGTAACGAATCAGATATGCGTATGGCTACATTTTGGCACTCGCTGTCGTATGTTGGCAGTATGTCGGGAGAACATTTCGCGAACGTTTTGAGTTCGTCGTCGTGTGCACTTGTATGTCACAGCTCGTTCCGTACGTAAAGAAACACTGCGCATGCAAACAAATTCTCGATGTATGCTGACGAACAGCCCATCACAACGAACACATTATACCAAGGACTTATAAACAAGGTAAGTCCTTGATTATACATATATATGTATCATTGGCGTCTCCACTGCGAACTCTCACCGTCTGTTAAAAGTATGAGTAAAAGTACAAATTTTCCACGCTGTCAATGCACAAATCATATGATAACTGTGAGTCTTTATGCTTTGACCTTGTAGTCTGAAATATCGGTGATTATATAAAAGTATTTATACAATTCGTTACGCCTACGTTGCATCAATTCGTTATGGTGTGAAAGGCTGTTTACGTGAAGTAGGAATACGTAGTTTATCTCGTAAATACCTGATTTACCCTTACGACTGCAAGTAAATCCAGCTACTAGTCCGGCTGTTGGTTAGGTTTTGGGGATCATTTTCCGGGCATCGTTAAGATCGTTTCGCTGTAAACCATGCATCTTTTTCAAACCAGATATAACAAAGACACTTTAGTCAAAAATTGAAAATGTACATCGCAGAACCAATGTTCAATGCTTCGAAATTTGAATGTGCAAAAGGATGCACCGAGTAAGCGGTTTAATGCGTGTGTTCAATCTGAATGGGACTTGTCCCAAGGCGTGTCACATTCCTGATCCTAAACAGCATTACATGTACATTAAAAGTACCGTCACTTTCTCCTTGGGGAAAATATGTTCTATAATTAGATATTTCATATTTAACAATGGATCAAAACGTAGGCACGGCGGCTATTTTTTTCCGAGGTTGCAATAAATACAACTCGCATGCGCCAAATTTGAGCGCACGGCAGTGTCTGAGAGACACAGAATTAATTTTACATGGCCTTAGAAAGGGCCTTACTGATACATGTACGTTTTTTCGCAATGCTGAGAAATTAGAGAAATTATCCCCAAAGTCCCATATAAGTGTTACCAAAAATAAAAAAAAAAAAATGGAAATTAAAAGCGGACTTCCTCTGCTTAGTATTACATACATCTTTTGTAATTTCCTTTTCTTAGGGAACTAGATTATTGCATATATTACACAGTGTTGCAATCCTTTAATTACAGAAAGTGCTGAAAGACAGACAAAGTGATTACTGTTGGGCACCTGCCATATGACAGGCCACTAAGTCTAATAGTAATAACATGACAAAAAGCTTAATTTGATTAGATGGCAGATGCAGTACTGACATAGGACAGTCATTTGAACTTGAAGTGAATGGTGCAAATTTTAGATACTAAAATTGTTAAATTCAGGAGCTTCTAAAGGTGCTTTGCTCTTTTGTTTCCCACCTAGACTCAAATCTTCACTTGCTGGGACCCTAAGTAATCCCCAGATCCCTCGTCAGACATCTGAATTTGTCACCCTCTCCCCATTCCAGAACCTAAGTGATTCAGTGTCTGTATTGGGAATTTTGGGAGAAGCCTGGTGCTCTAACAGTCTGGAACTTTTCTCCTCAGAAAAAAAGTTGGATATCCCTGGAAATGACATGTGACATTATTCTATGTACATGTATGTTAGTATTATTGCATATTGCTGGAATAATAAGGGATACAAAGAAGTTTCTATTTGTCTGGTTTTCTTCGAGGTGAAGACCAGGCAACCACAAACTTTTTATTTGCAACCAGAAATTGGGTAGCGTATACAAACATAAACTGATAACCAAAGTAACAAAGTTCAGTTAATTAAAACAGGTGTGTGTGTGGTTTTTTTTTTTAATCATTTTTGTGTTTAAAGTGAGGGGATACGCTGATCCATATTTTAGATTATGTTTAAATTGAGTTATTCAGAACTGCTGCTTAATATGCCGTGGTAAGATTTTCCTTGTGAATAATCTACACAAATCAACAACATTAAAATTAACAACATTACAATTGAGCAAAAATTTCGTAGATCAGAAAGGCATATTGTTTTAATATCAATACCTGTCGCTGTACTTATGTGAATGATTACAGCTTGCTGGAAAATAAGGACACAAGCAGTTTGTTTACTTAAACTGGTCAATCTTTCCCTAAACATCCATGTATTTCCCAAATTGTTGAAACATTTAACATGGCCGCTGATGTAAACATTATGAATTTAAGAGTGGCATAAACATATTTGCCAGGATTTAATAAACCACCTAGACGATTATTACGATACAGAACTGTTCTTTGATTTATTAAACATGCTAATAAGTAACTGTCTTACATGACTATTTCTAAATTCCTTAATATCACTGCTATCATTCGTTCTTTCCGTTGCCGTCAACCTGATTATTCTGCGCGCTGAACGACCTCTATCGGCAGAAGTGACTTCCTGTTACGATTCAAAGTGGAGCTTGTGTAAAAGGAGAACGTAATTCCCGCGTAATAAAGCTTTTATTTCCTCTCTCCTGTTGACCATTCGTAGAGAAATAAAATAAATCAAATATATGTATCTGATTATATTTTTGTATTCTAATTTTACTTGTCAGTGTTCAATAAGAAAAAGGACACTGGATAGTTTTAATTTGTATTTTTGCAGAACTCACTGTTGAAATAAATGTACAGACCCGTACTTTGAAATCACCATTACTGCAGAACTGACATTTTGGATGGCAAAATCGTAACTGTTCCCGCAAAATTACGTCATGTGATAAACTGTGCTTAATTTTCTTATACAACTTTAAAATATGCAAAAATGAATAAATATTATCTTATTCACACGTGCATATACGTCTCTGATTTCGTCATCAATTTTTAAAAATAGATAAGATATTATTTGTGGATGTGCTGCCTTGTTGAACGATCCAGGTAGTCAGATCTTTATAAATATTTACTATAAATTGTATATATCAGAGACCAAGACTACGTAAAAAGTAATGGGAAGTGGGGGATGGAGTTCCGATTCCTACGCCTTCCACCTGATAAAGCCATAAGTCCATTTGTAACCACTGGATTATGCTGGATCCATATAAAGAGCGGATCGAAACCAAAACGAAACGAAGCAAATCGAAACGAAACAAATCGAAACGAAACGAAGTCACGTTAGAATCCAGAGACATAACGTATACACATGTGTGTATATGACTGGAAACGAAACAAAACAAATTGAAATGAAAATAAAGTTTTAGATATTAATGACTTGATACTTATGACTTTAGATTGACAGAGTAACCTAGCTTTACGCAAGGACTTTTATGTAATGTGTATGTCTACACATATAAGTCCTTGCTTTACGGAAAGGTCTCTTTCTCGCCCATTCTTTCCCTGCTCACGCCCTTGCCATCCTGCTCCCACCTCCCGTCCCCTTTTCTCTCTTGAGACTCACACAATTTTATTCGATTCCCCTGGGACCCTAAATTTCTTCCTCTCTCCTTAACCTCTTTCTCCTTGCACTCACAGTATCCCTTTCTTTATGCCTCAATCCCTTTTCTGATTTCACAAGCGCTCATAATTTCCTTGCATTTCCCTCCCTTTAAACTTTTTCTCTCTGCTGGTATTCCCATGCCCCTTTTCTCAATTTATCATTTTACCTCCCCTAAATTTGCTCATCTCCCTATCATCTTTCTCCTCGCTCCGGCATCTTGTCTTATCCTGTCCGCCCCTTGTACATTCAAGAATAAACAAATTGTTATTGTGTACCAACCCAGTTTCCTCTTCAGCACATATTTGACGGGCGGATTCGTGGCAGGTTTTATAAGTGCAAGGACTTATAAGTCCTTGATCAGTGGGAGCAAAATTTTGAGACAAGTGTCATTTGATAACTTTTGATACTCCTGATCAAAAGTGATCACATGACAACCAAGTTATCAAATGACACAAGGTAAAGCAATTGCCCCCGATCTATCGATTTGGGGCTTGCATAAATCGGACTTTCGACCGTTGTCTGATGTTTTCAAGATAGAAGTCTTTGATATGATTAGTCAAAATAGTCTGAGACGGTGAAACTTACGTAGCATGGAATAAATTTGTGTTTTCCTTCAAACCTGAAATACCCATTGAACCCAGGAACAACTTGGACTCTCTGTAACGCTACTGTAAATCTGCCGTCTCTCTCCCCACCCCCACCACCTCTTTCAGGTATCCTGATTTCGCCTCATGGTATACCCTATATACCTGCATTCGCCGCATGGAATACCCTACGCCTTGTCACCCCTTGTGTCATGATGATCAGGATCACCCCTTGTGTCATGATGATCAGGATGATCATTGCCTGATTTTGTCGGATCATATGATCTTTCCCTTTTGTAGTAAATTTTAACTTGTTCTTTATTTAACGATAATAAAGATCATACGCAATTTTAAAATAATAATAATAATAATAATAATAATAATAATAATAATGATGATGATGATGATGATGATGATGATGATAGTAATGAGCCCCAGAGATATACGTATTACATTCCGCCAGCATTGAACCAGTGTTGTACGTAAAACATCCTGCCAGCATTGGACCGGACCAGAGATGTACGTAAAACAGTCTTCCAGCATTGGACCAGGGATATACGTAAAACATCCAGCCAGCATAAGACCAGGGATATATATATATATATATATATATATATATATATATATATATATATATATATATATATATATATATATATATATATATATATATATATATATATATATATATATATATATATATATATATATCCCTGATTTGATGGGTTCTTTCCACGGGTTCTTGACTTCAGTGCAATGCATCAGGCAGATATGATAGTATAGATGCTTTACGTGAAATAATCTTGGAGTAACCTGAAACAAGAAAAAAATAAAAACAAAAAAACCAATACGCTCATCTAAGGAAATACTTCTAAGTACAGAAAGGCGACAACGACACCATAAAATATAAAAGTGATGTTTTGTTATAAATCGCTATATATTACTTTTTCTACTCGCGTAAGAACCTACACGTCGATAATATGCCACTACACGATGGTTGATTGATATGTTGTAACACGTGTATTGAAGGTTTGCAGGGATTTCCTTTTTTCATTCATATTATTCTCTGACTGTTTAAGGCCATGTACAAGACTGGTGTCATTTTATCTGTTTATATCAACGAGGTAGCACTCTGAAGTAAACAACGCAAGTGACTTCTGCAAAATGGAAAAAATCGATGATAGAACAGTGATCTAATATTTGAATAAAAAGTTTTTTTTATCTATACTGATATGGTAGCAACACCAGGGAAAGATGCCCCATCATATGCTACAATAAAAAGATGGGTGGCGGAATTTAAGCGCGACAGAAAGAGCCTTGAATATGACTCCAGTCTTGGAAGATCTGTCGCTGTTGCAACCCCAGAAATGGTAAATAAAGTCCATGATATTGTTATGACTGACAGGCAAGTTACAGGAAGATATATAGCTAGTACAGTTGGCATTTCCCAAGAGGAGTACATTCCATTATGACAGAGGATTGTGTAATGAGAAAACGTTCAGCCCGTTGGTTACCAAGACTTCTGACATTTGATCAGGAGCACACCAGACTCACTTTATAACGTGCTATTCTGAACCTTTTAGAGGTAGATCTTTCTAACTTTCTTCAGAGATGTGTTGCTAAGAATGAATTGTGGGTCCATCAACTCACGCCAGAGGCCAAACAACAGTCTAAATAATGAAAGCACCCTGGTTCATCCCCGCCAAAAAAAAAAAGACATTGACTGTTCCATCAGCAAGAAAGAGTATGGCCTCGGTTTCAGAGATGCTGATGATATTCTGAGAGTAGATTATCACCAACAGGGATAAACAATCAATGGCGCATACTATGCATCACTTTTGAGGCAGTTACCGGAAAATATTAAACCTAAGCGCCGCGAAAACCCAGTAAAGGTGTGTTCTTCCATCAGGGCAATGCTTCTGGTCACAAGTCTGTCATTGTCATGGCTGCCATTAACGATTGTGACTTTAAACTGGTGAGTATCTGTCTTCTTATCGTGATCTCGCTCCATCAGACTTTCACCTATTTCCAAAACTCAAAACGGCCATTTCCGGTACCCACTTTCAGTTAGATGATGACGTCATACTTGCAGTGGAGGACTTCCTGAACGGTCAAGAAATGGACTTCGTTAAAAGTGGCAATGACACCCTTAAATATCGCTGGCAAAAGTGTATAGATACTATACATATGAGGCTCACAACACATCAATCATCCCTCGTAATCACCTTCTTTTACAATTTGTCGTTTTATTTATTTGTATGATCTTTTCTTATGTCTCCGCTTTTATGCCCCCCCCCCCCCCCCCCCCCCCCCCCAGTATTTTAAGTTACTTCTACTGGCGTAATGCACGGGTAAGTTAAACACATGTTGACTTTTTTTCTCCTTTAAAGTTGAATTTAAATGTAATTACATATCACTACCGACAATAACTTTCTTAAACATTGTATTGAAAACAAGCTGTGTGAAACACTAATGCAACAAGGTCCAAAAAGTTATTTTTAGCGTGAAGGTCATTGTCAAGGTCAAAAGGTCATCGACCTTGGTGTCATTTGAAAGGGCTTTATTAGTTGAGTACGCATGTGAAATATGAAGTCTCTATTCCTCACGTGCACGGTGCAAAAGTTATGGCCAAGGTTAAAGTTCACAACAGACAAATAAACAGACAGACAGGCAAACAAACACACAGAAAGACAGAACAAAAACATTATGTACCCGATCTATCGAATCGGGGGCATACAGGGTCTGTTTGTACTTCAAAAGTACATAACTGCCAAGCAAAATTTATTTCACTTAGAGTAGCCCCTATCGTGTGCCCCGTTTTATGCATACCATTAAGATATTTTCATATTAGAACAACAATTAGAAGTTTTATTTTTCAACATATCTTTTGTATTTTAATAATTTATTATTTGAAATAGTTTTGTTACAAATTTTCTTTTGCTATAGAAACGTAGACGCACTTATTTCTGTGATACGTTGTTTGACAATTTGTACATTAAAATTAAATCCTTTTCGATAGAAAACAAAAATATAGAAAATCTATATACATTTTAATTTTAAAAAATGTTCAAAAAGAAATATTTCACATATACAATATTTTTATATATAGCATACATGATATAATGTTAACTATATAATTTAACAATGGTTTATATTGTAAATTACTGACAACAAAATAATCAGTCCATTTCTTCTACTGTTGGACCACTGGTCGATTCGTTTGAATTAGACGAGTGCTGACCACCATGCAATTTTACCATAATGGGCGAGCACACCTTCTGAACTTCTTTCAGTTTGTATTCATATTCCTCTGTATCAGCCAGAGAGTTATTGTCCATCCAGCTTAATGTTTCCTCGCATGTTTTATCAATGCTCTCTTTTTCAGTCTGTGAGAGTTTATCATTAGCACCATCCTTAGCCTGTTTTACACTGAAAATATAGTTTTCTAATTCGTTCCTCGCCGTCACACGTTTCCTCTGTTTTTCATCTTCCTCTTTGTAACGTTCAGCGTCAGCTACCATTTTATCGATTTCCTCTTTGCTTAATCTCCCCTTGTCGTTTGTTATCGTTATTTTATTTAATTTCCCTGTGCTTTTATCTTTCGCAGATACATTCAGAATTCCATTGGCATCGATATCGAATTCAACATCGATCTGAGGTACCCCGCGAGGTGCTGGTGGAATTCCATTCAGTTCAAACCGCCCGAGTAAATTGTTATCCTGTGTCATGACTCTTTCTCCTTCATACACTTGAATTGAAACCCTGGGTTGATTGTCAGAGTAAGTTGTGAAAGTCTGTGATGTTTTGATCGGGATCTTCGAGTTTCGCTCAATAAGTTTAGTCATTACTCCGCCAGCTGTTTCGATTCCGAGAGAAAGCGGCGAAACATCTATCAATAGCACGTCCTTGATGACGTCACTTTTATCTCCACTCAAGATGGCCGCCTGCACGGCTGCCCCATATGCCACTGCCTCGTCTGGGTGGATTGATTTGTTCAGTTCTTTGCCATTCATAAATTCTTGTAACATTTTCTGTATTTTCGGGATTCTTGTTGACCCACCAACAAGCACAACGTCATGGATTTTCGATTTGTCCAATTTGGCATCACGCAATGCTTTTTCTACGGGTTCAAGGGTTGCACGAAATAAATCAGAGCACAACTCCTCAAATCGGGCTCTTGTTATTTTACTGTAAAAATCTATACCTTCAAACAATGAATCAATTTCAATGCCAGCTTCGGAACTTGCCGATAATGTCCGTTTGGAACGCTCACAGGCAGTGCGCAATCTCCGCATCGCTCTAGCATTCTTAGAAATATCTTTCCCATATTTGCGCTTGAATTCTTGGACAAAATGATTTACCATACGATTATCGAAATCTTCCCCTCCAAGGTGAGTATCTCCTGCTGTAGATCGAACTTCAAACATTGATCCCTCATCGATTGTCAATATAGAAACATCAAAGGTTCCTCCCCCAAGATCGAAAATCAGAACGTTTTTCTCGCCGTTTAGTCCTTTATCTAGGCCATAAGCAAGAGCTGCAGCTGTCGGTTCGTTCACAATCCGAAGAACGTTTAGTCCCGCGATTATTCCAGCATCTTTCGTGGCTTGTCGTTGATTATCGTTGAAATATGCCGGTACCGTTATAACAACATCGGTGACCCTCTGTCCAAGGTACGCCTCAGCTGTTTCCTTCATTTTGGTCAGCACCATAGAACTTATTTCTTCTGGAGAGAAAGTTTTCATCTCACCTTTGAATTCAGCCTGAAGTTTGGGTTTTCCTCCTGCGTTGACCACTTTAAACGGCCAATGTTTCATATCGGACTGCACGTTCACGTCATCGTATTTCCTTCCTATCAATCTTTTGGCGTCAAAGATCGTGTTTTGTGGATTCATCGCCACTTGATTTTTAGCAGCATCTCCGATGAGACGTTCATTGTCATTGAATGCTACGTAACTTGGTGTCGTCCGATTCCCTTGGTCATTAGCTATGATTTCGATTTTTCCATTTTGAAAGACACCTACACAAGAATAGGTAGTCCCCAAGTCTATTCCGATTGCTGTTGATTTTCGAGACATTTTAGATACGTTATTTCAGAGTATAGTTATATATCACTGTAATAAAGTGCATATATTCACTGCAGTTCGTTTGAGGATATAAATATGTGAACAAGCTAAAGAGTTTATATAGCTACTTGGAATGTTCACGAATAGTCGAGATTTCAGTAGTGATGTCAAAGAAGGATAATTCTAAGTATATTCTAGAATATGCTGTTTCGTTCGAGTGGTTTCCAGAGAACAAGAATCGATATGTAACATTTAGACATGTACCTATTTAGAATGTATACGTGCCTCTCTTTAACATCTACGGAGATATTTATACCTCTGAGTACCTTTGAGATGTATTACATTATAATTATTTAGATTGCAGGAGTGACGTAAAGGAAGGATAACTCTAAGAAGAGTCTAGAATTTGCCAGATGACTCAAGAACGATCCATAGCTAAATAAAACGGGGATTATGTGATTGTGCATATATTTGCATTTATTTGTGTGATATTGATGTGTTTATATATATATATATATGTGGGGTGCCTTGTTAACTGTAGTGTCTTTGTGCTTTATATGTTTGTCTAATTTGTCTTTATTTTCTACAGGTATTTCTTCGGAGATCCAAGGTCCATAGTACACCCAGGTGTTGCACTGATTCTATTTGTGCTTTATATATATATATTGACATGTGCAAATAAATCAATCGAACAAGGCATTATGGCTAATACAATTTACATTTGTTGAAATGGCTTGGTGTAATGTTTACGTATAGCTTAAAATAGGAAAGAAGATAATTCTCTTTATATTTTATTCCCCAGCCAAAATAACCTCGTTTTCAATACTTGTCACTCTATAAGCAGTATGAACCCCGTCCCCCCCCCTCAAATAATAAAAGGAAAAAGTAATCCAATTAAATAACATAGTGAAAAATATTGTTGGGTTTTTTTATGTTCTAACGTCATGTAGAGTTTTTTTTTTTACGCTTGCGTCGCTTGCCATGCACTTTTAAACGTCATGAGTAATCATCCTTAATAATGAATTAGACCTCAATTGCAGTAAATAATTTGGTCTTTGTGGCATCATTTTTGGTAGAGGTTGCTTATTTCGTTTTCGCCTTTGTCGTCTGTTTCTAATTAAGAAATTACTCTAAAAATGTTCTTCTGTCTATCGATTTATAGACAAAAACCGAGACACAAACTACATAATCTGCGAAGCGGATTATATTTAGTTTATGTCTCGGTTTTTGTCTATACATCGATAGACAGTTTTTTTACAGTCATTTCATATAATTTAAGGTATTTAAGGATTAACTTTAACAATTATGCAATTTATTGAGATATAATATGGTTTGAGGCCGTGCACACTTTATAATCCACGAAGCGCACAACAATTGTAATTGCCCGAGATAAAACTTTCAAGACAGATGTTGTTTATTTCTGTATAAATGCACAACCACTGTTATGGACTTCGCCGCCATTAACTGCAGTCCTAATGGTAAGGGAGGAAATAAAACGTATTCTTGCAAAAATGACGTCAAGAACAATGAAGTGTTCTTATGACGTCATAAGGTTGCTAGCGTTCAACGTCGTTTCTAACGCATAGTACACAAGCGCCGCCTAATGGATGATAACGGACGGCGATGCTCATTGCCTGAGATAAAGCTTTCAAGACCTATGTATTTTATTACTGTATAAAGTATATTGATCGGTGACCTCATAACGCCCCATCTTTGACCCACTTTTCAACACAGAAAACGATGTTTGACAGACTTTTGATTGTTAAACTTAGGACGTCATAATGAAAGGTTCGACATTTCCAACCTTGGGTAACGTCATTAAAATCGTATTTTGCGCTAAATTGCTTGGCATTCGACGAAAGTATGTCATTATGGATAAACGTTACGGCTGTTTCTTTCAACTTATAACTTCCCTCCGGAATGATTTAATGATGCAGCTTATAAATAGGAAATGGAAGTTTCCAGTATGATATTTTGGCGTTAAAAGCAGCGCATATATACATGTATATATATATATATATATAATAATAATAATAATAATAATAATAATAATAGTCTTATTTTGTGCGCGCATTATATCTAATAAATGCATCAGGCATTGTACTTTATTCCTGCATGAAAACACAAAATAAGACACTTATTCACCCTTCCACGGTTCGTAAAAGAACGATTTTCAGTTGTTGTTTTTATGACGTCATAAACAAACGCGTTATTGTCGGGGTTTTGTCGGACCTCAAATGACGTCATTACAATGAAAAATGGCGTTTGTGGAAGGGTGAATTCTATATATAAATTAGATCTACATTGATCGGGGACGTAATAACGCCCAATATTTGATCAATTTTTCAACACAGAAAGTGATTTTTGGCCAGAGACCTATATAGGTCTCTGGTTAGGCAGTCTTTTTTGTTATGCTTTTGACGTCATAATGAAGACATTTCGAACCTTGCGTGACGTCATCAAAGTGACAGCTGACAAAAGTATGTCATTCCGGATAAACGTTACGTTGTCGTGGGTCACCAGCTGTTTCTTTTTTAACTTCTCCTCCCAAATGATTTGCTGTTGCGGTTTATGAATAGGAAATGGAGTGTTCCAGTGTGATATTTTGGCATTAAAAGCGCATATATATAGAATAAGTGTCTTATTTTGTGTTTTCATGCAGGGATGTCTGATGCATTTATGAGATATAATGCGCTAAAATGCATCCGGCAGCCATAGACCTTTTTCCTTTAACTGCGGAGCTGAAACATTGGACGGCAAAGTCATAAACGTTCCCTCCAAATCAATCAGAATGACGTCAAAATACATTATGACGTAATAAAATTGGAGGGAACGTTGGTCAATTTACCGTCCAATGTTACAGCTCCGCAGTTAAAGGAAAAAGGTCTATTGTTACTTATTCTTGCATGAAACACAAAATAAGACACTTATTCTATAAATATAAAAATAGAATAATTTGAATGGGGTTCGCCGCCCTTTTTGCGGGAATATGCAGTTAACGGCGGCGAACCCCATTATCAACATTAGATCCTTTATTTTAAAACTGCAAAAGAAAATGTAACAAGAGCGGAGGAAAATATCCGCATAGCTGGTTGCTCCTAGCAACCGAGCAAACCAATTTATGAAGTTATAATATGCTTTCAACGGCCAATTAAATTTCTTGTTTCATAAAAAATTATATTATTTCAAAATAAAACTTTTTTTCGAAAACGATAACATCTTTTATTTGAAACCAGGGACGTATATATATCTATATTTAGATATATACGTCCCTGTTGAAACTAAAAAATTAAAATTTTGGGCATCAATCTTACGTTAGCCAATCAGAATCACCGATTCACATTCGTCGAATGTCAAGCACTTTAGCGCAAAATACGACTATGATGACGTCACGCAAGGTTGGACAAGTCGGACATTTGATTTTGACGTCATAAGCATAACAGTCCGCCAAACATATGCATCGGTTTCTGTGCTGAAAAAGTGGATCGGTGTATAACAGAGATAGTACATGTATGTGACAGAAAGAAAACCATGGAATGAAAGAAAAGAGCAGTAATTATATTTCATTTAATTTAAAACCGACTTCTTATTCAGTCAGAAACCACTTGATATACAGCGATATGCTAGATATATATTGCTCCGTATGTTTGTATATACGTTATACGGTCAGTGTATAAATAAGTTACTCTTAACTTATTTGATGGCGCCATATCATGACGTCATTTATGTATCAACGCCAACTTTGCAATGTAGATCTAGATGTATATTATAAATGTTTAAGATATGGTCGTATGAATAATGATATTATGTTAAATGTTTCATCTCAAAACAGTATTATGTTGCGAATTGTGGGAACTATGTAAATACATGTACTACTACTGTATACGTATACACCACAAGGCTTTCGGCTCGTTGCCCCCCTCCCCTTTTATTACACCAATATGATAACATTGGTGTAATAAAGGGGGTGGGGCAACGAGCCGAAAGCCTTGTGGTATACACCAAGGACGTGTAAAGAAACTTGTTTATATGTCCTAGATACATATATGGTTCACCGTGTATATATGTCTATGTCTGTATCATGTGTCTTTGAGTATTATGTTTAAATATGTGATAGTGTTTTGTCTGGGTCTTGCGTCATCGGGTATAAAGGAAATATGATGGAAAAGACTAGCGATAAGACAGTGGGTACTTTGTAACACGTAATGAGACGTCGTCCAAAGGCATAGCCGCGCCTTGAAAAGTCCGCAGTTCTACTTTTATACTTTTTATATCTACTTTCAGTTTCACTTTAGTTTTGTATTTATGTAAACGACCTGGGCTTAGGCCGCAACAAATAGTAGAAATGCCAGCTGTAGAACCAGAAGATGTGGATTTTACCGATCCTAAACAGGTGGAGGCGTATATGGATTTAGTTTTCCGGACTTACTCGTATCAATGCTACGATAATAAAGACAAAGATGGTATGTACAATTACAATTTACAGTACTCGTTCTAGCCGACTACTGCCTGGTCCAGCACCAGTACAATTCTTGTCCACGTCTGTTGACCTGCCCTTTTGCTTCGGAAAAACTCGATTTATATTTAGTTTTTGAAAATTAGAAAAGTGGCTACTGAGTATTTTTACTTGCGTTTGTGTAGTCCGACAAATCTGACGAAGGCATTTTTATCATTTGTCGTTATGCCCTATAACGATAAATGATAAAAATGCCCTTCGTCAGATTTGTCGGACTAGCGTTTGTGGTACGTGGTGTTTCCATAATATAACAAAATATTTTGTTTGGCCAATTTGCAAAAATACCCTGATCCGGGTATCAAAATTCTTATCAAAAGTATGATTACTTCTAAATTTCAAAGATGTAATTACAGGTCACATCATTACAACAGTATTATCTAAAATGCTGGAACATATCATTGTCTCGCAAGTAATGGACCACTCGATTGAGAAAATTAACATCCTCAATGAAAACGAACATGGCTTACAGGCAAAACGCTCTTGTGAGTCCCAGCTGCTAATAACAACTGAAGACATTTCAAAACATCTGAAAGAGGGGAGACAAGTAGACATGGGCATCCTAGATTTTCAAAGGCCTTTGATAAAGTACCTCATATGCGATTATCTAATAAGTTAATATTCTATGGTATACATGGCTCAACACACAGATGGAACCAAATTTCTAAAAGATAGACAACAACAAGAAGTAGTCGGCAATGCAACATCTGACACCACAGCAGTCATTTCCGGGGTTTCACAAGAGACAGTGCTCAGGCCGACACTTTTCCTCATCTTTATCAAGGACATTGCAGACAACATTAATTCCACATTAAGGCTTTTTGCAGATGATTGTGTCCTCTATAGGCCAATCACCAACTCCAACTGTCAACAACAACTGCAAAATGACGTTAGAATGCTGATGGACTGGAGCAACACTTGGCAAATGGAATTCAACGTAAAGAAGTGTGCCATCATGCAGTTTTCAACAACCCCCGTAATACCGTAATGCATAATACCCGCAATAGCCACTGCTATAAATTTTTACTGTACCACTGTCAGATCAATAATATCAGCATTCATTTTTCCCTAGAATAGTTACTGTTTGGAACAAGTTACCATCATCAGTTGTCATGGCCCCTTCTCTGGATGCATTCCAAGAAACCATCCAGACCCAAACAATTATGGCTTGATAGTTCTTAAGCAGTGTATACCGGTAATAGTTTTGAGCTTTTATCTTTTATTTCCTAACTCAGTCCATTTGGACTTTTAAAATTGATATTCTTACGCCATTTTACTGCACGCATGTACATAGTTTCCTCACTATAGACGTCCTTATGGATTTTCGCGAGTATTGAAGTTGAAGTTGAAGCTCATACTCAGTGACCAATGTTCAGTCATTGACACAATAAATCAATATTTAAATCAAACGATTTGTTCTCTTTTTCTTTTTACTGAGTTGTAATTATACACAGTATACTGAGAGTTCATGTGACTTGTTACATTGGACACGATGGATGAAGAACGTGAACTAAAAGTTGGCATTTGCTGAAAAAAAATGATGTTAGAAAAAAAGGAAAATGACGCCTGGAACTGTTTCCTGTGCCGCACTGACTTAAGTGCATGTGACTCTATTGGATGTGACAGATGTTTCGAATGGACCCATCTGAATTGTACAGGACTAAAACACATACCAAAGCAAATGTGGTTTTGTAAATCATACAAATACATCAATGTCTATCTTCTAGGGTTTAATACTTGCACAAAGATTTAAACTTGGCTATTTAAGTCTTTAGCTTACACAAGCAAATACATTGAATTCATATGAACACATGTACAGTCGAACCTGTGTATTAAGGTCAGCTAAGAGAAGAGTCAAAAGTGGTTTTTATAGACAGGTGGCCTTTATATAGAGGTCTATTATCTAGGTTAAGATAGATACTGGGAATTTAAAATGTGACCTTTATAGACAGCTGACCTCTTAATAGAGGTGGCCGTTAAGACAGGTTTAAATGTATATTGCAAGATTAACAAATTGAGAAAACAAATAAAGATAATGCCATGTATTACTCTGTACTGGTATGGCGCGAATATTCCTTTTCTCGACCTACAAGACCACACACAGTGTAATGTTTATTAGTTGAAATCAAGATATGCGAAACCAGTTTTGGCTCTTTTTTTAACCTGTGTACATGTACCTATCACCGGATAGGCCTACACAATCCTGTGTACAGGGAGTCACTGCCTTTATACAAAAACTTCTGTTCTAATCTTTACCAGATCTGAGAAACAGAATGTAATACCACAAGAGATTTTCTATATTCATTTTCTCAGATCTGATAAGGATTAGAACAGGAGGCTTTATATAAAAGTTCTCCACTTTAAGTGATGTGATGTAATTACATATTTGAAATTTTGAAGTAATATTACTTTTGATAAGAATTTTGATACCCCATTCAGGGTATTTTACCTCAATTCAGGTATATATCTGCCTCTTGCAGGGTGATTGGTGGAAAATTTCTTCTATCAACATCAGTGTATTTATCTCATGTTTTCACAGTTAGTTATGCTAGTTTTAGCCTTAATCTATTCATCATGATCCATAATCCATTAGTTTGTAAAATATGTCACTCTTGGTGTACATTTTGCTGTCCCCCTTGTACATGTCCCAGTTGAATATATGCAATATTAAAGCCAATAACTTATGTCAGTGAAAGAGCTGTCATCCATCTATAACATTCACTTACAACACTTAATCCTATTGTATTGCAGGTTGTGCTAGGCTTGCAGAATTTGTATCAAAGTTCAAAGGGGATTGGAAAACTGCAGCAGAATTACATGAATATAATTGTGCAGAGAGAAAGTATGGCTTTAGCTGTAGACAAATCGGAGGCATGTATATATCTGGAAGAGGTAGATATTAAAATTTATCTAAATCATTCATAAAACAAAAATGAAAGTTAGCTGTATTAGATAATCTCACACTTTACCATTCAATGAGTGGTTAACCACAGAGTTGTTGATTTTAAGGTCATGTGTGTAACTTTATTGACCACATCACTTTACAAGTATATCTTTCAAAACCAAGTTTTAACCAATATAAAAAGTATATCAGTAAATTATATCTTTCTTCTCATTGCAATTTAGGTGAATATGTCAAATGTGCTTTAAAATCAGAAAATCTGTATAACCTATAATAAAAATATAACAATGCCATGTTGCTTATTACATATTATATATTTAAATATTTATTCATGTTCATATATTGATATTATTTATGAACATGTATGTTGACTATATATATAGTGTTATACTATTGTATCATGTACACCTATTGAAAGCATTTAATTCTTATTTGACCTTATATATATATATATATATATATATATTCATCTGTATAAGATTGATATTTCATCTATAAGCTGTATTGCTTTTGATGAATAACCTATACTATACTAACTTTGCCATTCACTGAGTGGTTAACCATAGAGTTGTTGATTTTAAGGACAGATCCCGGTCATTCAATTTTCAGATATCTTTCTATCAATTTTGAGGTGCTGTATTAAACTTGAGCATTACTGAGTTTCATTGTAACCTTTGATATGGCTACCAATAAACATTTTGAGATTTTCCAACTTTCTGATTTGACAGAACATGGAATTTCTTCATTGCCTCATATGGGCAGAAATACACAATTCACAATAAAAAATTTTCTAGTAGATATTTTCTGTTCAGAATTCAAATACTAGATCTCTGAAATACATATTTCTAAATAAAGACAGGAACTTGGGACCTTTCCCCTGTACTTTTTATGAAATTGGCACTGGGAAAGTGACACTTGCATTTATTCTGTAAACCATCAGTAAGAGTTATCTCTCTTGATGATATAGTCTTGCCAGCACAACGCTCAGTACCTACAATATGCATTGCAGTCTTTGCAAAAACGCATGAAAGAGTATGCGTGAAGAATATAAAATACCTAATAGGCAATTCCAAGAAAATGATTGGAAATATTTGCCTCACTTTCTTCTGCAGATTCCCTTTGAACAGGGATTTCAATTGATTCATTTCCTTTCCTTGGAGAATTATAATGACTACTCAGGTTATGAATCCTGATTTATATGAGCACTGAAGTGTGACTAACAATGGGATTGACTCAAGTGTTATTATGCCTTTTGCCGCTGGCAAAGAAAAGTACGGAGTCAAAACGGAATTTCTGCCAGTTATTGTACACGGACGGGGTGGAACTCTTCAACGCGGAGATATAAAATATTTGACTCCCGCCTCTGTCCTTAAGGTCATGTGTTTAACTTTGCCACTCACTGAGTGGTTAACAAAAGAGTTGTAGATTTTAAGGTCATGTGTTTAACTGCCATTCACTGAGTGGTAAACCACAGAGTTGTTGGTTTTAAGGTCATGTGTTTAACTTTGCCATTCACTCAGTCAACAAGACAGATGAGTTTCTGATATATATAGCTGGGATTTCCTTAGATGAACTGGTAATAGTATTGTGGTAGAAGTGAAATATTCCCAAAATGTCATAAAGTATCAACAGTGCAACTCATTCCTAAGTCCTGATTTTCCACTAAATCAGTTAATTAATTTTTTTTTATGTATATTTACAGGTGTTGATCGAATAGATCATTCCTTGGCATTCAAGTATTTCTTGATTGGATGTGAAAGTGGTAATAATGTGTCCTGTTATAATGTTGGACATTACTCACTTCAGGGAAAGGAAACTTATAACTTTGATAGAGCTTTAAAAGCTTATGAAAAAGGGTGTAATGGTAATTTACCAGAAAGTTGTATCGCTGCCATGTCTTTGTATTTTAAAGGTAAACCACCTGAATTGGAAAAAAATTACGACAAAGCTTTTGAAATAGCTAAATATGGGTGTCATGAAGTAAGCAGTCCTCGATGTTGTTCACAGCTATACTTTATGTATCGCAATGGAATAGGTGTGGAGAAGAGCTATGAAATGGCACGTAAATATAGAGAATTGATGACAGAATATGGTCCTCAAAAACAATAATTATTTGTTCCTTTTGTACATTCAGTGTTATGTTATGATATTTATTTTTTAACAAATAACTGAGAAATAAATGCATTAAGAAAAATGTCTACTCTTCGTGCATTATATTTGTTCTTTTAAGTGAATTATGAATTATGACTGTAAGGCTAGTTCATGGTATATAACTTAAGTATTTATTTCTCTTCTGTGAGAGTGGTTAATGTACTGTGTTGGAGAAAACTGGAGTGTCTGAAAAGAATAACCAAACACATGGTGACATAAAAGTCATTGCTTACCAATCTTCAGAGGAGATAGATTGATTGATTATTGTTTTAGGTTACTCCACGATTATTTCATGTATATGGTGATGGTATCTGCCTGATGCATTGCATACAAATTTAGACCTTTGCAACAGACCCACCCAAAACAATGAGGGATCTTTTACGTGTCACGCCTTCCGTGACACGGGGCCTCGGTTTTTACTGTCTCATCCGAAAGACAGAACACTAGTGTGCCCAGGGCAGGAATCGAACCGGGACCTCTGGTTCACAAGCCGAGCACCTTATCCACTAGGCCACACCGGCTTCTTCAGAGGAGAAAAAGCTGCCATATTTTTGTATCAATGCTGTTGTATATTTTAACCTGAGAAGATTAACTTTTATTCATAGTCCTTGTTTATTTTAACAGCTAATTGTTAGCATTTAATTGGATGGCTTCTGACATGAAGTATCTATTAAACTTCCTGATATTAATATTGCTATAATTTGTTGCAGGTTTACATACAATATGACCATCATGTGATCCACTTCTTCATATTGGGTGAATCTGTTTTAATTAAATGTGAAGTATTCAGATGATGTATTAGTGATTACCTTGCTGCATTTCAATTCATATACATATACATGTATTGATATAAAATTCTTAAATCGTATGTATAATAAATACATGAACGTTTTTGAAACCTCTCCTCAAGTCATATCATATGCATGATCTATGCATTCCAGGTCATACGGTGTCCATGATTTTTTCATTCTTAGTCATATGAGGCCCATATGATTATCTTGATTTTGACATCCCTTGCCTCCTAGTTTTCATGATCTATGCTCCCTGGTCCTATAGCAGTCAGGACCTTAACATCCTTGACCATATTGTACATGTATTCTTAATCCAGAATTCCATGACAGTCATAACCTCTCATCTCTGACAACAGTTAAATTGATGATATGCTAGCAATGAAAAAAAAGGCATATTGAGTTTGAGTAAAGAGTACATGCTAAAAATATTTATAGAGTAACCTGTGGGTATGGAACGCCATAGGTGTCTTAAGATTACATTATTAACAATAAATGTAATGGAAATTTCCATGTCACTGAGCAAACAAATCCGATATCCTCCTTTTTATGTCCCCGCAATGTATGGCAGAGGACATCAAGTGTTTGTTTTAATTTTCCTTCAGTTATAAATTTGGTTTCTGGATAATAACTTAAGTACCTTTCATCAAATTCATACCAATTTTGGATATATGCTGATCATATTCCACGAATCAAGTTCTTTTAAACAGAGGTACATGTAATTTAAAATCTTATCAAAAGAGAAGGATGCCTATAGATTTGAGGGTCAATATGTCCAAAGGCAATGTCACTGCTGGTAATGTTAATAGAAGTTATGGCCCATGAACCTTATAGATAAAACGTTTGTTAGGAAAGCTTTGTTGCTGTTATGAAATAAGCCCACAATGGGGGCATCTGTTTTACAAACATGCTGTAGTTTCCTCAGCACTTTTAAATTCTTTGTGAACAATTCCATTGACTGTACAAAGTAAACATCTCCACGGTGTTAATGGAACATGTATGTGAAATATGTTCAGAATGTCAAATAAAGCAGTGGAATAGACCTCAAATAGCTCCATTTGAGAATTAAATAAGGAACAAGATGTATTTGTGAAACACAAATGTCGCAAATGCCAGCAGCAACATCCAAATAAGGCAAATTTTGAAATGTAGCTCAAAGGTCACAAGGTCAATGATCTTGTTGTAATTTGAATGGGCTTTACTAGTGAAATACTTACTTAATCCTCTTCCTCTATGTCTACACATAAGGCAGTTAAGTAGATCGAGTATGCATGCCAAATATGAAGTTTCTATCTGTCACAGTCTGTGTAGTTGTTGACTCTTTCTAGTGATCACATGATCAGATGAGTTTTGACAACTCAAAATGTGAGAATACTACCAGCTGAAGAAAGAAGTGTAATGCAGTGAGCATAACAATTTTTTTTTTAAATATTTGTCTTGGTAATAGAGAGTAGTGAGAAAATGACATTTACCTACATTTCACACGTTTTAATCAAGGTAGAGAGTAGGAATGGTATTCATGACCACCACACCCCTGATTATATTGTATTGATGACCCTTACATACCCAGGTCATTCCGTATCAATGACCTCTACATCCTTGGTCATATTGTATTGGTGACCTGTACACCCCTAGTCTTAATTTTTAGGCGGCCTTTAAATCTCTGGTCATATTGTATTTGTAACTTTCACATTCCTGGTCATATTGTATTAGTGACACTTCCATCCCCTGGTCATATTGTATCATTGACTTCTAAACCCCTGGTCATATTGTATTGTTGACCACTACACCCCTGCTCATATTGTATTAATCATATTTTATGGATGACCTTCACATCCCTGGACATATCATATTTGTGACTTTCACATTCCTGGTCAAATTGCATTGGTGACCTCAACATCCTTAGACAAATAAGTGACCATGATATCCTGGGCCATATGGTATTCATGACCTTTGTCCATCTGTAATTAATTACAAAAAGAAAAACAACATGACTTATGTGAACATGTCATACTTTTGGTGAAAGAATGTTTGACTCAGGTGAGCATATATAATGAAGAATAGATCCAAGCTGATGCTACTGTCCTCTGCGTTTGGAGTTTATGTACGATCAGAGTTGGAGTAAAGAAAAGAGAACAGAATACATTTAAATCACATTTAATTTTGCTGCTTACACACAAATCACAGAAGAAGCACTTTAATAATTCATTGAATAAGATTTGTTATCTAGTGGGACTAATATTTCATGTATATATATTATGGTGCTAAACCCAAATGTCAATTACTGGTAGAGAATATCAAAAACTGGACAATAAAAACAAAAGAAATAAACAAGAGGCCCAATTCTGCCTATATCTCTCACCTGAACACAACTCCTATTTTTATGTGTATAAAATGAAAACAAAATTCGAAAAATTATTTGATTATTGTTGCATTTGAATTCTTTGCAATTTGATTTCAGATTAGAGCCGTAACAGCACTAATTTTCTAGGCCTTTCTAGACCAATCTGATACATTTGCTTTGTTGATCTATGCACCCAGTTTGAAGAATAAGTTGTCAAAGAAGGGTACCCTCTTTGGCATACGTCACTCTGCTCTAGTTCAATCACTTGACAGATATGGCATGAAAATAATAATGCTTATGGGAGACCATGAATACTTCATACAGCCGTTTTTCAACAGAATCCCTCTCTTTGTTTAGTCATCTGTTTCAGCTTATGTAATGCACAGATAGTACAAATCCCCCAACCTTCCATACAAAGGAAATATGACCTTGGTTAGAGTTCATGATCAATTTATTATTGTTTTAAAGGACCTCAGTTTTTTAAGTCTTATCTGAAAGATAACATGAAAAAGACCTTTCCATTACATGCAGACTACCCCATCCACTGTGTTACACTAGCTCTAGAGTGATCATTAACTCTAAAGAAAGGACCCTAAAGTAAAAAAGTATGGTATCAATCAAAAGAATGATATCAATCCAAAGTTCTAGTCACAAGGATAAATAAATGCTGAATGTGAAAACCTTATCTTTTACTAAATGTATTGAATAAAATAATGATTATTAAAGATTTTACAAATTGACTCTAAGATCAAGGTCTTAAGTACATGAGAAACCTGAAAAATATCAAAAAGGTCTCTAATGAAAGTCTCGTTTCAAAAACTTCTATATAAAAATTGAACTAAAACTAGCATAGCATCATTCTAAAACACTCAAATGAAAATCAATAAAACACCTGAAAGTGTTCAAAAACAAAGTCCAAAAGAGAAGATGTCAAACTTTGATTTAGGAATGGAACAGAAAACCAGAACACTTCTTCAGACACCTTTCTGGATCACTGGTACATTGCATTTATTGATCTATTCAACCATTCCGAAGAAGACTTATGTTACCCTTGCCCAGGATCCATCCCTTCATAAACCTGACCAAAATCAGCAACATTTGCAGGGAACCTTGGGAACTTCATACCTACGAAGTATCATCAAAATTTAACCAGAAAATGAGTGAAAATACACAAAATCCATGCAGTATAAGCAACCTACAATCTATAAAATCCCCGAAAATAGAAAAAAATAACAATAAGCAAAAAGATGTCCCAAAATGTCTAAAATTTCATTTCGGAATGGAACCAAAAAGGACAACATTTTTTCAGGCACCTTTCTTTCTCACTCTGATGCATTTGTTTGAGCACATCCTGTGGGATCTATGTTGCCCTACTCTGGATCCATCCCTTGACAGAACTGATTGAAAACAGCAACATCTGTTGGGATCTTAGCATACTTCATCACTTGGTTCTGAAGGAGAGGTCCAGTAAACCTTACTATGACATACTAATACATGAAGTATATTCCTTTGGCTCAGGTGAGCTAAAAATGGATTTGGACACATTTTTCCTAACATTGTAATTCTTTTGTTTCACTGACATTGCACATCCTTCTCTACCTTTTCATGTCATGATGTGTAATTTCTGTTCTTGGCATATCATTTCATGAAGCTTTATGAAGATTATTTTCATTTTGACCTAGTTTGTTTTAATTGTTTTGGAAGATCAATGTTTATATTATGTTCACAAATCAAGGAAATGATGTTTATAAACTTTTTCTACTTAACTCTCAAAATCTTCCAAAAGCTTTAAAAGATGGGATTACAGGTAACTTCATTAATAAATACAATCCTACATTTCTACAAAGGATGTAGATAGAATGTTATATAGGGTATGTATTTCTCCAGCTGCATTGTAAAACCAATACCTTACTAATTCTTATGAATCCCCAAACAAACAAATATATTTATATATATATATAAAAGAGGAAACACTTTCTTTACAAAAAAAAAAATTATAACATAAAATATAGTCTTCTAAATCTACATAATGATAATCTAGGTAGCTGAAAAATAAAAATTTTATGATTTTTTTATTATGAATCCCCAACATAATACAAAGCTTCAACTACTATGAAATAAATCACACAAGTAATTTCTTGCAAGGGTAATATATATATATACATGTATATTTATATATATAAAAGGAGAGGAAATACTCTCTTTACCAAAATTTTATGATATGAAATATATCCTTCAATGTCTACATTATGATTATCCAGGTAACTGAAAAGGAGAATTTCGTTATAGAAAGTAGAAAACATATGCTTGTATCATAAATTTGTACTGCCAAATAACCAAAAACTCTAAAATTTCTTGATGCTGAGAAATCCCACCCTCACAATACCCAAATACATGTTGCCTTGCAATCCTTTAATTCAATATAATTTTCCTCTCATAGTGGGATTAGGGGTTACCATGCTTGTGATTTACAAAAACTGACAGGGTATCAGCAAATCCTCTGTCAGAAATTGAGTGAAACGGATATTTCTGAGGATGGAAATGCTCATACCCTGTCATTTATTGTAAAACACTAGCATGGTAACTCTATTCTAATGTTTTGACCTAAAAAAAGCTTACATGCGTTAGTTTTGAACGATGTCAATTGGCGTGTGATGTCATAGCAAAAACTGTAGTGAAACGTTAATCCCCATGCAGTTTTTGAAACATTAAACCAATCAAAATGCGTGTTGAAAACAGAGTGCATTAGAATAAATGTTTCACAACTTCACTGAATGACAACAATGAGAACTCTCATCCTATACATGGCCTCACCATCATGGAATGATGTCAACATATCCTCTGTTTCATCTAAAATGTGGGAGAATGGTAAACCTTGTACATGTGTGTCATGATATCATTTGCTTAAATTTTTTGTCTTCCGTATCTGGACCAAATATGTCAATTTGACATTATGAATGCATACAGATGGTTTACTTTTATAAATGTGATGATATAATATTATCATACAAGTGAGAGAAAAATCAAATGCCTTCATTCACAAAGTTTTGTTTGTCCATGACATCACAAAATATTCCATGACAAACAAAATTTTGTGCACTTAGAGTTAAATTTCACTACATCTCACATTATTGGTATTAGATTATGATAATAACAGTTGACTGAGTAAAACTTATCACAGCATAGATTACAATTTTGTCATGATAAGGGATCACAAATCTGCAGAAGACACTAGAAAGAATGTCTCTCTTATATTTTACATAATATAGATAAAGAAATACTGATACATGTATAATAGAATATTTTTCCCACATGTGATACACATATAATCTAAGAACACTAGCTAAGAAAGTGTTGGATAAAGATCATAACATGATTTAGATGAAATAAAATGAAAAACTAAAATAAAAAGTCCTGTAAGATATTGTTACTTGTCCCTGACAGGCATGTAGACTGTTATAGCATGTAAAAGAATACTTTCTGGTGTTACAAGCACTGTCAAATTCCCAATTATTGCAATATATGGTAGCTAAAGAGGTCTTTCTCTATTCACTTAGCTGTGATATGCATTGCTGTACCCCTTCAAAAACCTGAAAAAGCAAATTCAACTTTTATACATTGTGCATGTATTGTGATTTTGTTTTTCTACTATGGTTTTCAGATAGCAGATAAAATGATTTTGGTTTTTTTCACTATGGTTTACAGATAACAGATCAAATGATTTTGGAGTTTTTTCTACCATACTTTACAGATAGCAGATCAAATGATTTTGTTTTGTCTACTATGGTTTATAGACAGCAGATCAAATGATTTTTGTTTTTCTACCATGGTTTACAGTTAACAGATCAATTGATTTTGTTTTTCTACCATAGTTTACAGGTAGCAAATCAAACAAGAGCAACGCTGAGCGTAGTATCCCTTCGCGTGGCATAAAATTTAAATACACTTAAAATGTTGTAATCAATGTAAAAGTTATGGCGTGGACAAGTTTTTACCATTCCAGTCCATTGTGACCTTGACCTTGAGAATTTGACCAATCAAATAATTTGATTTTCCTACCAAGAGATATTTCTACTGCATTCACAAATGTACTGACATCTATTCAATTTATCAAGTTTGTCTGTTTGATTCTTTCATGTCTCACTGAGATTATTGAACTTATAATAAGATGGAATCTGCCTGATGCAATACACTTACCTCATTGAAATAACTATACATTATTTTCCCCTATTATATTAATAGTCAGATATATACATATCTATGTACTCAAATCAAAGCAATGGTGAGGGCTTTGTACACATGACAAGGAACCTTGGTTTTTACGGTCTCATACAGAAGACCGACACCGACACAGGACACCTAAAAACCTCAGGTAGTACTCCAATCAGGAACATCTTGGTCATCAGTCAATTGAACTCATCAGTTCCATTGCACGAGTACTCTTGATTTTCACCTATACATGATGCATGTAAATATATTTTACAAGCATACATATTATTAGTGGTAAAAATACTTGCCTCTTCAAGGCTTTTTGATACATTTGAATGATGCAGTAGTAAATCTGCCACCTAAAATATACTGCTTACCTTTACAAGAGGTATTATGCTTTATTGGTCAACTAAGTGTAATTATTTTGCTGGCTGTTAGTAATAGTTTCAGTTTAATCAGCGGGCCTGCTGACTCATGACCTTTATAATGTAAATGAAAAAAACCAATAGGGTCTTACCCATGAGCCTGAAACTCTGACCCTGGTGTCAGGGACTTCACAATTTTTGTCAAAAGCCTTTTGCTTTCATAAACATCATCCATGTATAGTGAATACAGGCTAATGTAAGACACAAGAGTCTAGAGAATTTTCTCAGATTAAATACATTTTTAATATTCAACCCATCCTAGAGTCTGAACACATACCTCTGTAGTCATGAATTTCATAGTTTTGGAAAAGGGCCTTCTGTTTTCCAAAACTAAGTATAAAGATTATCATCAAAATGCACAAGAAAAAATATAAAGTGTATAGGAGAATAAACAACCAAACACTCGAATGGTCACAAATTAGTTAAAACATCTGAATTATTAAAAAAAAAAAAAAAAAAAAAATACTGTTTATTATATTGTTCTTTTAGATCTATATTATATGACATAAGGAGAGTTGTTATGGTAATAATAAACAATTTTTTATTTTTTTTTTTTAATAATTCAGATGTTTTAACTTATTTACGATGGTAAACAGCAGACGTCATTTTTGTGGATTTCTACTTGTTTATTGATATATGTGACGTCATACCTTGTTTGTTTAGTTACGCTTTCATACTCCATTAATATGGATGTAACTTGATATTCTGTTTTCAATATTTCCCACTTGATAAAGGCCATGCGGCCGAACATTTGTGGACATTCGAGTGTTTTGTGGTTTATTCATTACTACTTCCCTATGGAGGACTTTCATATAATATAGGAGAATAGTTTCTGAAATAGAAAAGGTTGTAACTATGTAGTCACAAGGGCCCACTCCATGAGCCTAAAGCGTTTCCCTTGGGTCAAATTCTGGTGGAGGACCTTCAGTTTTTCCTGACTGTACATACTATTTATCATCACAATGCACAAGAATAAAGAAGGAGATATTCAAAGATTAAATACAGCTTAATGATGACGCCATCCAAGAGTCTGACCCCTGCTCAAGAGCTTATGAATTTCAATTTAAGTAGAAGGCTTTATGCTATTTACAACTATGTACATATACAGGCTTTTTTTCCTGATGTGCAGGAGTAAAACTAGGAATTGGGTAGCAATGTGTCATACTGTAAGGCTTGTAAAACTTGAGAAACATATATTTATTTATTCATACACTCATGAATATTTGCATATCAAATACCAGATATTTGTCTTTTTCATCTACAGTTCTTAAATTTTACACATATTAAGTCTGAACTACTATAACATCGTACATCAAAAGGTCACACAGAAATACATCTCAGTTACACCTAATACCTTCTCTGCATCATCTTCACCATTTATCTCTGCTACTAGATTTAGGTTTCTGTAATGATCAATTATTGGCATGGTCGAATCTGTGTATGTCTTTATTCTGCAAACAAAGGGAAAACAGTAAACCCATAAAGACTGTATTATTTGATTACAAAGTTCCAAAAAAAGATCTAAACATCATTCAAGCATGATTGATGTCACACTGGTACCATCTAACAAAGTGCTTAATTATGCCTTCCTACATGCAAAGTCTGCATTTCTCCTGGAAATTCCAAATCGAATAGATAAATTACAAGTTACCATGCCTGTGTTTTACAAAAACTGACAGGGTATTGGCAAATACCCTGTAAGAAATTTCCGTTTCACAGCTTGGCTAACGCCTTGCAGTGAAACTCAATTTCTGATAGGGTATTCGCCAATACCCTGTCAGTTTTTGTCAAACACAAGCATGGTGACTCCATTCTAATGCATTTGATAAAAATAATTACAACTAGAGGCAATACGCACAGAATTACGGTTTTCTAAACAAAGTCGCTAATCACAAAGATATCATATCAAAAACTGATGGGTATTGTGACGTCACAAATCAATAACTGTAGGGTATCCTGAATACCCTTGCAGTTTTTAAATTGGACAGCCAATGAGATCACGTTTTACAAACAAAATGCATTAGAATTAAGTTTCACTGTTAGAGTTATATATGTTATTGTTTATAAAAGTAGCTATAGTCAAAAAAAGTTATACAGTCAAGCAAAATTTCAGTTATAACCTATTCGTTTCAGAGGTTTACATATATTTTGAAGGATTATGATGAGAAATATATTAGTTTTGACTTTAAGTAATTATTACTCATGTACCAAGCTTTCCAAATGAAACCAAAGAATCATTTCCTTTTTACTTCTTTTTTTTTTTTTGCAAAACTAGATCTATTGCTGAATATAATATTTGTATCCTAAACTGTTTTCATGACTGTGGCCAGGTTCCAACATAATCTCCAGAATATATCCTACTATGAAGAAAACTGATATTAAGCATGAGTTATAAGCCTTGAAATCACCTTATTCACACATAGATATTCTAAAGCAGTTTCAAGATTTTGTGGCAACTGACAGAAAATTATCACTAAAATAAATTCAGATGTATATGTATCCTTCTACATGGTGTGTTGATTCAATTTTGTCACATGTATAAGCATATCTGCATGTATAAAAGTAAAATGAAATCCATAATAAAACTGATGTCATACAATGTATATGAAATAATAAATGTACTGATAAAGATGGAAAATGAAACAAGAGGCCCAAGTGGGCCTATATCGCTCACCTGAGTACCTAGATTATCAGTCATGCATGAAGGAAGAATTCATTTATTTTTGCATTAATGTGACTAAGTCAACACAGATGTTGAAAATATGTCTTAAAGTCTTAAACGTAAAATTCCTAATTTCATATGTTGAGTGTTGAGAAACATCTAAAAACTTATTTAGATGTGTAAAAAAAAAAAAAAAAATTTTTTGACCACAGCTGGATTTGAACCGCTACTCTCCATATTTCAATTACCAAGTGGTATATGTACCATTGTGAGACCTACTTTTAGACATGGTGGCATTATCTGTTAACCAATTTGGATGATCCGCACAAAAAACAAAACCTTTGAAAAGGACTATGAGTACTTGCATCCTACCCAGTTTTATCACAATCCTTCAAGTTGTTCTGTAGATCAAGTTGAAGATATGAAAAATTGTCCCCCCCCCCTTTTCTTGGAAGTCTTAAAAAATTCATAAAAAATTCAAAAATCGAGATATTGAAAAAATTCCTTCGCACCAGCATTCCTTACCATAGAAATGATTAAATAAAACCAAATGAATGCATCAATGTTTACTAAAAGAAAATAATAACTCTTTAATGCATTAAAATAACAAAGTCCAGAATAAAAATGAAAAAACGTCAAAAATTTGATTTCGGAATGGAACCAAAAATATCAACACTTCTTCCCATATGCCTCTAAAACATTCCTATGCAGTCGGTTTGTCGCTGTATGCACCCGATCTGAATAAGAAGTTTGTCAAAGGAGGGTACCCTCTGTGACCTACTTTTGTCTGTGGTGGTGCCACCTGTTCATGGATCCTGACAAAGATGACCACATTTGTCGGGGACCTTAAGTATTTGATGCATGCCAAGTTTCATTGAATTCCAGCAAGTGGTTCCGAAGAAAAAGTTCAAACTGTGAAATGTTTACACCAATTATCCCACCCCCCTTTTTCTTGAAAGTCTTAAAAAATTCATAAAAAATCCAAAACATAAAATATTGAAAAATTTTCTTCGCAGTAGTATTTCTTACCATCAAAATGATCAAATTAAACCAAATTAATGCATCAATGTTTACTAAAAGAAAAAAATACCTCTTTTCTGCATTAAAACTACCAAGTACAAAAAAACGTAAAAAAAACGTCAAAAATTTGATTTCGGAACGGAACCAAAAATAACAACACTTCTTCACACATCCCTCTAGATCATTCCTATGCATTCGGTTTGCCTCTGTATGCCCCCGGTCTGAAGAAGAAGTTTGTCAAAGGAGGGTACCCTCTTTGACCTACTTTTGCCTGTGGTGGCGCCACCTGTTGATGAATCCGGACGAAAAACAACAACACTTGTAGGGGACCATGAGTACTACATGCTTATCAAGTTTCATCAAATTCTGTTCAGTGGTTCTGGAGAAGAAGTCGAAAATGTGAAAAGTTAACGACGGACAACGGACGGTGATTGATCACAATAGCTCACTTGAGCCTTTGGCTCAGGTGAGCTAAAAAAACCACTTTGATTTTAATTCTCTCTATTTCTCTTCCTTATCAGTTGGAAATTTATGAACAAAGAGGAAATGCTCGTTCCAAATACAATGAATGTTTATATTTGAAACAAAAATGTGAAGGGCATTGAGAGAGGAAGGCAAAAAGAAATGGTGATTGCTCAAGCAAGCATTATTTATTGAAAATGTTTTTTTCTGGTTGCATTGTTTGTTAATTTTAACACAATCTCCATAGAGCTATTATTTATGTCACCTATTAAGCATCATTTGTATCATATATCCTACAAGAGGGCTCTAATGAAAACAGAAAATAAAGAAATTTGTATCAATTAATTTCAGATCACTCAATAATCACGATATTTTTGTAATAGACAGTTTTCGAATGCATAAAATTTAATTGGAATGAAGTCCCGTTTCTGCCATCTTGGAGGTGTATGGCCGAATACTAAATACTACATAAATTAACCATATTCTGTAAGGGATTTCTCCAAACGAAGGATGCTTCTTGAATTTTTGCATTTGTTATGCAATAATTAATCCATTGTACAATGTTAAAACATTTTCAGAGGAGTGAAAATATAAATAACATTTTCAAAAACTTTCAATAAAATTGGTACGAATATGAAGCATAAACTTCAACTTCAACTCCAAAATGGAAGAAAATAGAAGCAACTCCGATTAAATTTCATGCATTCGAAAACTATTTATATTTCACAACTTGTCATAAGTCTTCAGATCACAAAATGCTAAACGACATGAAAACATTCCAGAAGCAGAGGAGACAGATGGTTGTGAAAGTTAATGGGATTAAATTTTGCAGTGATACAATATATTATATTACGATTATCGTGTTATTATGTATTGATGACACTTCCTTAGACATTTCTGTACACTGTTCTTATAACAGGAACAGGGCATTGACACTCAATGTCTATTCTATCTATCAAGTAATCTTATAACAGGACCAGGGCATTGACACTCATTGTCTATTATATTTATCAAGTAATCTTATAACAGGAACAGGGCATTGACACTCAATGTCTATTATATTTATCAAGTAATCTTATAACAGGAACAGGGCATTGACACTCAATGTCTATTATATTTATCAAGTAATCTTACAACAGGACCAGGGCACTGACACTCACTGTCTATTATATCTATCAAGTAATCTTATAACAGGACCAGGGCATTGACACTCATTGTCTATTCTATCTATCAAGTAATTTTATAACAGGACCAGGGCACTGACACTCATTGTCTATTATATCTATCAAGTAATCTTACAACAGGACCAGAGCCATTGACACTCATTGTCTATTCTATCTACCAGTATTAATTAATCTTACTACAGGACCAGGGCATTGACACTCATTGTCTATTCTATCTATCAAGTAATCTTATAACAGGACCAGGGCACTGACACTCATTGTCTATTATATCTATCAAGTAATCTTATAACAGGACCAGGGCCATTGACACTCATTGTCTATTCTATCTACCAGTATTAATTAATCTTACTACAGGACCAGGGCATTGACACTCATTGTCTATTCTATCTATCAAGTAATCTTATAACAGGACCAGGGCATTGACACTCATTGTCTATTCTATCTACCAGTATTAATTAATCTTACTACAGGACCAGGGCATTGACACTCATTGTCTATTCTATCTATCAAGTAATCTTATAACAGGATCAGGGCATTGACACTCATTGTCTATTATATCTATCAAGTAATCTTATAACAGGACCAGGGCCATTGACACTCATTGTCTATTCTATCTACCAGTATTAATTAATCTTACTACAGGACCAGGGCATTGACACTCATTGTCTATTCTATCTATCAAGTAATCTTATAACAGGACCAGGGCATTGACACTCATTGTCTATTCTATCTACCAGTATTAATTAATCTTACTACAGGACCAGGGCACTGACACTCATTGTCTATTATATCTATAAAGTAATTCATAACAGGACCAGGGCACTGACACTCATTGTCTATTATATCTATCAAGTAATCTTATAACAGGACCAGGGCACTGACACTCATTGTCTATTATATCTATAAAGTAATTCATAACAGGACCAGGGCATTGACACTCATTGTCTATTATATCTATCAAGTAATCTTATAACAGGACCAGGGCACTGACACTCTTTGTCTATTATATCTATAAAGTAATTCATAACAGGACCAGGGCAATGACACTCATTGTCTATTATATCTATAATTTATAGATATAATAGACAATGAGTGTCAATGCCCTGGTCCTGTTATGAATTACTTTATTAAAGTAATTCATAACAGGACCAGGGCAATGACACTCATTGTCTATTATATCTGTCAAGTAATCTTATAACAGGACCAGGGCACTGACACTCATTGTCTATTATATCTATCAAGTAATCTTATAACAGGACCAGGGCATTGACACTCATTGTCTATTATATCTATCAAGTAATCTTACAACAGGACCAGGGCACTGACACTCACTGTCTATTATATCTATCAAGTAATCTTATAACAGGACCAGGGCATTGACACTCATTGTCTATTCTATCTATCAAGTAATTTTATAACAGGACCAGGGCACTGACACTCATTGTCTATTATATCTATCAAGTAATCTTATAACAGGACCAGGGCATTGACACTCATTGTCTATTATATCTATCAAGTAATCTTATAACAGGACCAGGGCACTGACACTCATTGTCTATTATATCTATCAGGTACATAGCTCTAATAACAGGATAAGGGCATTTACTATTAGCTTCACAGCCACTCACTATTTATCAATTTTTTATCTGCACATTAGAAATGGGAAGTAGGATTTTTCTGGATTTTTTTTCTTGAGTTTGGGGACGTGCATTATACACAGGTAATTATGGTATACTTTTTTCAATACTGCAATACCCCAAACTACTTAACTGAGTCACTCAAGCATAAAATGTAGGTCAATTGTAACTGATGCATGTGCTTGGATCAGCATCCCAAGATGAACCTAAGGTGCACATATACTTTCTCCAATACTGAATTATCCCAAACTACTTAACTGGACCCAGATAAGAACGCGGACACCAGGGGTATAGAATAATTGACCTCTCCGTATGAATGATGTAACCACGCCTCCTGCGATAGATAACTCCACTGTTGCTAACCCGCGTCAAGCTTTCGTTAAAATGGCCGCTTAGACTAAGAACAGTACATTAATCTTATCGAACTTACTCACTTGTTTAAAAAGATATGGAAATTCATTGATATTATATGACCGAGTCTCATAGTAGGATGATATTTATTTAAGTAAATGATATTTTCTTCATGTTTCTATGTTTCAAACATCATCCGAGGCTGATTTCAGTCAAACTGAACTATATAACATGGGAAAGGCCAGACGCGATTCTATATTATTAGACATTCATGTTTGTGTATGGACGTTCCTTGTTTTATTTAAATGTGCTTCACTAAAATGTGTTTTCGATATTACCAGTATTATTAAATGTTCTGTCAGCTTTAATATCAATATTCAGGAGAATTGCAGTACTCAGTGACAGTTTACATTATTTCTATTTCTGAATTTCAAATCGTAAATTGACAAGTTTAAATGCTTTACTTTCATGAAAATATTTTTACTTATTTGTTTTGAAAAAAAAAAGACAGGGCAAATAAATTTACAACATGTCAGGTTAGTTGCCATTATTCTATTTCGCTGTCATGTGCAGCGATATGGTTTGAATGGAAAGTACATGTGAACTACTTTTGTATATTGTTTCCGTACTTCATTTGTTACTTTTTGCGATATTTAAATATGTTAAATATTATAATGTGTAAAAATTGATTGATTGATTGATTGATTATTGTTTTACGTCACTCCACGATTATTTCACGTATATGGTGACGGCATCTGCCTGATGCATTGCATACAAATTTAGACCTTTGTAATGGACCCATCCGAAGTAGTGAGGAATCTTTTACGTGCCACGCCTACCGTGACACGGGACCTCGGATTTTTACTTCTCATCCGAAAGTCAGAACACCGGTGTGCCCAAGGCGGGACTCGAACCCGGGACTTCTCGATCACGAACCGAACACCTTATTCACTAGGCCACGCCGGCTTATATAATATGTAAAAACATCACTGACGCATATTTTATTTAATAAGTATGTAAACACCCCAGTACTTACTACTTAGTAAATTATAATCATGCAAAAATAGAAATAAGGTCCAGCCATCTTAAACATCTCAGTCTTGTATGTATATTGGATATAGTATAACTATTAAATGATATACATCTAACTTGTACGTATAAATATTTCGTAACTAACTAAATCACCGGAGAATGGTATCAGTAGTACGCCCCCTTTTTTATTATTTCTTCGGTCGCACAGAAAAGAATTAAGAATTAAATATGAGATAAATACATACATGTATTAATACATTATATACAGTTATGGATTTGGTATGCTTTCACTTTCAATACTTTACATCCTTCGTAATGAAACACGAGAGTAAGTGCCCCCCCTTTTTTTCATTTTGTTGTAAACTTGGAATCTTTGGAATAAAACCAGGAAATTAGAAGTGTGCGGCACTACTGTTGACCGGGTAAGATCATATCCTTACCCTTTAAATCTTTATAGCAGTCACCAAATCGCTTATTTCTTTTGTTTTGTATGGAATACAACGAAAGTACCAATGTAATAATAACGTAACCAAGCACAAGCTTGACGCGGGTGATGGCTGCCGCGGAATCTCCAAGGCGAGCATCCCTACTGCGCGACATAACCGCTCACTTCATTGGTCAAAGATAATGCTAATCAAATTCTGCGGAGAGGTCAATTACTTCTTTACTTCATCAAGGTGAACTAAAAAGCCATATAAATTCTTTTTCCAATTTGAACACTCAAATACCATTGATTTTAATCCATAATTTTCAGAAAAGGATACACTTGTGAGCATACATTTGTTTATGGCAGATAAGAATAAAAAATGCACACTTTGTCCTCCCATACTGAAAGTACATGTATACCAAGTTTGATCAAAATCTAGCCAGCAGTTTAGGAGGAGAAGTTGAAAATGTTGAAAGTTTACAGACGTAAAGAGTACGACAATAGCTCACCTAAGCCATGGGCCTTGAAAAAAACAATGAAATATCACAAGAGCTACTTAACCATCTACTTTCAGAAAATGATTAAGGTATGTCAAAATGTGTTTCAGTCAACCTTAAATGATAAAGATTCCATTAAATATTATGTACACCACTTTTCTGTAGTTTTATATGGTATGCAAGCATACAAGTTGTTTTTATCACTGGTTTCTCACCTCTTATTTAAACTTTCTATATTATCATCTGTTCTGCCACTAGTTTTACCTCGATTAAGACATCTCTCTACACAGACCTGAAATGAAAAAATTGTAAATAGCCATGATTATATATTCCATGGAAAAAATATCCAACAAAATGTTACTATTTTGATGTAACGTCCATCAAAATAATCCGAAATTTTTCAATAACTATTTGCCATTCAAATTTACACTACATTCTCTTCATTTGCTCAGAGTCACATTTGTCTACTGTATTTTATAATGGTGATGCAAGTCCCAAAGCCTTAATATCTAATGGAGGTATTTTTAAGGAATCCTGAAGTGTTCAAGGTGGCAATGATATGGCTTTGTAATGAATGACTTAGTTACTTCATGACATATGACAGAATGCAGACGGACTATTCCAACTACCCAATATCAATTCTGATTGCAATGAAAATCTACAATTAAGTACCATAAATACCCTTGGATTATGTGAACTTTTTACAGAATTTCTAACGTCGATTTTGTGGGTGTGCATTATACAGTGTAAATGGTCCAAAGCGGACACTGTCAAAACCGGAATCTTGTGAAAAACGGACATATTTTGAGGAATGTAATTTTTTCCTATTATTTTCATTGAATGTAAACTCTCCGAATAACGGACACTGTCTACTCTGGACATCTGACACAATCTTAGGTCCAGATTTTATGAAATCCTATGTTATTTAACTGACAATACCAGACACTTTCGTCGTCAAGAGATAACACGCTTGACCGCTCGCATTGTTTACATAAGACGTACTGCCGTTAAAAGTGACACCTGCTTATTATTGTTAATTGGTCGTTTGGGTGTATCTTTGATTGGTACATTAACCCCATATGGCTTTACTAGGTATGAAGTTTTCATACCGTTTAATTAATTTGAAAGCCGTTTACTGATATAACTGAATTAAGCAAATAAAGCTTTTAAAACCAAGCAGATATGTCAGAGCCGGCTACTAAGCGGAGACAGGTGGAATTAACACATTGGATTGACTAACACGTAATCCTTGCATTTGAGGCTCACTTTAGAAATTTTTTTACTCAGATCGCTTGTGTCAAAAATTACTTCGTCTGATTCTGTAACTGAACTTTACCGAAATGTAATACTCCTAGATTTGCTTAATTTGGATGAAGACGACATTTTGCTAGCTCGATTAGCACGTGTGTTGAGGTCAGACATGGACTTTGAACGCTTATCGGATTTTGACAACCATTTGCCTACAGAGGACGTATCCGATGGCTGTGAAAATGAACTTGTTAACATGTACTCCTGAGGATCTGAAGTCACCGACATTGAAGACTGCGATGAATCGTCAGTGCCAAAGTCCGATATATCAGAGTCCGACCTGACTCATACTGACATGATGGACATTGTTAAAAAACTGAAGAATTTTGCGTTGACTAAAGACGATCAGTATCTCAGCCTAATGGAAATACATGCAGCTAAAGGTCCACTTTGAACCCAAACACCACTAGCACATTGGTTCTTTATATATATTCCGTACCGGGTTATAGACAGTACTCTTTCCCACTCCCTCGTCATTCTTTGAAAACCGGACACCTGTCCAAAGCGGACAAAATAATTGTCCCGATGACTGTCCGATTTGGACAGTTTTCACTGTACATGGGAACTAAAAATAAAACAAGTTTTTTCTAAGGATTTGTACAGGATGTGGATCTGAATCTGACTGCTAGAATGTCAGCATGTACTAAAATCACAGCAGGAAGTTAATTGGCTATGGAATGAATACACTCTCCTTCATTTTTGTATGTCTTATCATTCAGATGAACTATGTATTGATGTCCATGTATTTACTAGAATTGTATGTGTTCAATTATAATTTACACTGAATGAAGATTTGATGTTTAATAAGACAGTCATAAAATTACCGCAGACAGAAAGTGTTAATTCAGCAAATGTCAAGAACATCAAGTTTAAAGATCATGAAGATACATTGCGTATCTATAACTTCAATGCAGAGCTAAATTTGTTAAAGAATTACGGTAACAATATTATCATAATTATGAATACCGCCATAATTAATCTGATGGTTGATACATCCTAACAGACTAATTTTGTTAGGGACGTATAAAGATATACAGAATTTTGTTCAGTTTGTATCAAGTGCTGTGTGAAAATGTTAAATTCCCGATAATTCCCGTTATACTGTACATGAACAACAGAAATGTTGACTTCATGGGCGCTCAATATTTATGGATTTTTTACCTGCACATTATATACGGAAAGTAGGCTTTTTCTGGATTTTTTTCCTCAATTTTGGGGGTTCGCATTATACCCAGGTGCCCATTATATTACAGTTAGAGTTATTGAATATACATCATCATGTCAGTCTTTATATGAGAATAAAATGCTATAATAGAGGCCGATAATGATGATATGATTTACCTGCTGTGAACATACAAAGAAAAGAACTTTTTTAACAGTAGCTACTTCATTCATTTCTTTATTCCATCCATCTAAGTTGTCTTTATTCCTAGGGAATCCATCAATAAGGAAATCACATTTCTGACTTTCTTCCATAGCCTTTAAAGTACAATCAGATAATCTACAAACTTAGCATATATTCACATGACATATTATCACTATACAATTGATTATTTGCTCTTGGAGAAACAATGTTTATTTTAAAAGAAAAGGAGAAATAAGTTTTTATGGTACTCAAAGGAATTTTCCCCTCATAAAAAGACAGAACTTCCAGCTTGCAGCATTAACAAATATACTACAAATGTACTATCATGTTATCACAACATGACTACTGTATTTTTCATGTTTCACTTGTTTCTCTGATTTCAAACTTGAAGGCAATATTTTTCTTACAGAGTTCTCTTGCAAGTGTACTTTGGCTCACTTGTAATATATCAGACTTCTACATTGTTTTAACGAGATTTTTATAATGTTTTAATGATTAACTACTTTGAAAATCTGTAAGATTACAATGAAATACTAATCATTCACAAGGATACAGTTTTCGGAGTTTTCATGGTGTTTGCACCGTACACATTTCAGTATAAGTTGCATAAGAGCACCTAGTTTGTGCAGTACCTAAACCTTTGCTTTCTTTCTCCTTTTCTTCTCACTTAACTAATTATTCCTTACATGTTTTATACTTATATATACAATTTCACTGAGATTATTACCCAACCCCCTCCCCCCTCCACTTTTCAAGGTACAGCTATGCCGTTTGTATGTGAGGACACACCAATACTTGTACTGTTGATTTATTTACTATTAAAGCAATTCACCCTTTTAAGAAGTGAGCATGTAATTTCTACAGGAACAATTGTGCCATTCTTGATATGTGTTTCTATTTCTTCTCCATACTGTGAGCCTTGTCTTTGTCGCTCCTCTCTCAATAAATCTCCAGCTGACAGATGAACATAACCAAATTTCTGTAAATATACACAAAACAAGCAAATCAGTAAAATTGATTGATACTCCTAGAAATGAATCAGGCGTTCTGATGAGTGCCACAGCATTATCAAGTTAAAAAGACATGCTTGCAATTTTTAAAGGGAATGTTCCCAAAATAACCTTTCACAATTTTGCAGCTGACCTTGATTTTAGACAAATGATCTTCAATTACTATGTAAAAAGTTCTCCATATCAAAAGGTTTTACCACATTTCTAAAGTGCACAATCAAAATGAATGATAATGAATGTTTAAAATTCATTTTACATTTTGCTGTTTTTTTCTGTTCACCCTGACCTAGTGACCTGGACTCTGAATGACCATAGACTTAGAGTTTGGATTATAAATAACATTTAAAAGCACTGTATGATTAAACCACTGACTCAGTGAGAAGATTCAACTATTATATGTAATGATATTTTCACAACTGTTTCTTTGTGACCTTGTAACTTACAATTAATGTAAGAAATGACACTGGGTAACCTTGGTAAACAAGAGTTGTCAGAGGACAAAAGAGCTCGTTGGTGAAGGGTCTTTTTCATCATAACATAGCTTGATTAAAAGGCTGACTTTTCAAAAAGTTAATAAATTCTTTAAAAAAAACTAAAGCTGTCTGCACAGCAAGACTTCTACCCCAACCCTAATTTATATGGAGGTCAAGGTCAGAAGTGTCAATGAGAGGATATAATTTGTAAGAATCAGTTCAGAGTCCAAGATCAAGGTCACCAAGTCAATACTGGAAGCACCTCTCTCACAAGAACTCTATGTGTGAAGTATCAAAGCATGAGCTCTACTAGTTCAAAAGCTAAAGCCAAGGTTAAAGTTTTTGAAAAGTAGGTAAAACTCCAAGATCAAGGTGACAAGGGCAAAGACCATGGTACCAAATCAACTAAACCTATGAGTGAAGTATCAAAGCATTAGCTCTATTTGTTTAAAAGATAAAGCCCAGGCAAAGTTTTTGGAATTAGGTCGAAGTCCAAGATCAAAGGTTATGGTACCAAATGAAATTTCTTGTCACAAGGGATCCATGTGTGAAGTTTTAAAACCGTATCCCTTTTGGTTCCAAAGTTATAGTTAAGTTTTTGAAAAGTATGTCAAATTCCTTTGTCAAGGTCAAAAGGTCAAAGATCATGATTTCAAATGAAAGGGTATTCCACAAGGTATCCCTGTGTGAAATTTCCAAGCCAAGCCCCTCTTGGTTCAAAAGTTATAGCCACGGTTAAAGTTTTGGAAAAGAAGGTCAAACTTTAAGGTCAAGGTCACGAGGTCAAAGGTCATGGTCCCAAATGAAAAGGCCTTCAACAAGGTATTAATGTGTGAAGTTTCAAAGCCCTAATACTCTTGGTTCAAAAGTTATAGCCCATGTTAATGTTTTTATCTACGGGGGCCGACAATACGGCGCCAGGATTATGTCATTAACTCTCCGGACTTTAGTCCCTGTGAGCTAAAAGGCTGAGTCATTTGCAACAATTGTGCCAATTATCATTAGAAGCACTTTGTTACTGACACTTTCATTTATTTCTCTATTGATCTTGACCTACATATGTATGTAAGTGTAAATGCCATTAGTGACCAAAAACTAAAGGCTTAGGTCACAAGAAATTTTGTGCAAAGATTGATTATAATAAATTCATTAACTAAGGACCTATGAAGTTTTGAAAATAATTTCAGTCATTGTTTACTGATGACCTTGATCTTTTTAGATGGTCTTGACACACTATTATACGAATACGGAGTAAGATGTAACATTTGTGCAAAGTATAATCAAAATCCATTTCCAGGTATTGAAAATATATAGGCGGACAGGCAGATGGACACACAGATAGACAAAGCAGTATCTATATGCTCCCCTATAGTTTTTTAGGGAGCATGAATACATTGTAAGGCAATAAGCTCATATATTGTAAATAACTAAACCAATTGTGTGACAGAATGAGGGAAGAACAGAGTGACAGACAAAGCAAACAAACCTTCAGCCATGCCTGGCAGGGACATCAAAATGTTTATATATATTTCTATGTGAAAGAGATATACAATGTACAGGCATACTTCAACATCTCAAACTCTAATATTTCGAACACCTGGGTAAATACCTTTAGACTACTCATTGTTTTGCATACATGTACCTTGTTATTCATAATAATCATTATACATTATAATACATGTAGCTTACACTAATTAAATGGCAACTAAAAATAAAATATTGCAAGCTGTGAATGCCACTAAATGTAATAAAACAGTACAAAATCAAAATTTAATGTGGAACAATAAATTCTAAATCCTGTTAGAATAAGAAAAGTTTTCATTAAAAATAGTTTCAAGGTAACACCATAAAGAAAACAGTGATTTTAAACTATAAATAGATATAATTTCTAAAACATCATCATCAAGCAAGATTTGAAATAAGAGTTTGACTGTTACACAATTCGACCATAATATATCATACACATATGTGTACCTTGTCTTCTATGTCAAAGATTTCATTTCTTGCAATACTCACATTCACAATTTTCTCACACTGTGTTCCTTTTCCAGCTCCTGGTCCTCCAAGAACAAACACTACGTTATATTTAGACATTTTCTCTACTAATGAAGAAAAACTTTGGTAAATTGTTCTGGCAACAGATGGCTTGAGGACTAATCCTCTGATAATGTGTCCCAGATAAATGGTGTGGCAATATCTACAAACATTATAAAAATCTACAAACAAAAGCTTTATGTAAAATTCTAACTGTTTAATGAATAATGACCCATCAGAAAGTGTGTTGTAACCTTATGGTTATGGGTATACCTGTTTATTTACCAAGGCTAAATTTACGGTCTGCAACAGATTTGGATTCTCAGAAAACTGATTATAATGTTTGAGGTAATTTCTATTCAATCATTTGACATTTTACCCTTAATAATATTCAAAAGTATAAAGCAAGAATAATGCTGGACAATTATCTATATTGAGTCTTTGGTAAGAGGAGAGCCAGGAGATACTGGTAAGCAAATAAAGTTTGTTTTTAATTGTTGTTTAAAAAAGTCGGCAACAACCTTTTATTTGTTAGACAATCATGTAAATACATGTATATGTATGTAACAATCTCTGATTTCTGTAATCAGTTCTAAAAATCAACTACTAAATAATAAAATTTAGGAATTTTGATAAAAGTCAAAAGACTATATCTTTGAACATACATGTTCAGAATATAGCTTACAAAAGAAATTTACCTTTTCAACAATTCACTTTGGAGTTTATAGTTTTCAAATGCAAAAAATTTATTTGGAGTTACTTCTCTTTTCCGCCATTTTGAAGGAGAAGCTGGATTTTTACTTAAAATTCATAGCAATTACATTGAATTACCGGTATTGAGAGAAAGTTGTTTATATTTGCACTCTTCTGAAAACATTTTGACACTGTTCAGTAGTTTTGTTATTTCATAACAACTGCAAAAATTCAAGAAGCATCCTTAGTTTGCAGTAATTCCTTACACAGTTTGGTTGCTTTGTGCATAAATATTCAGTCATATACCTCTAATATGTCAGAAAAGGGTAACTCTAATTAAATCTTATGCATTCAAAAACTATCTATAGCAGCCAAAATGCTGCAGCCATAAACCCCAAAACCATAAAAAGAAAAGGTCAACTTCTTTTGTACACTTAGTTTCGTATGTTAATTGTTATTGAGCAACTGCAAAAATTCAAGAAGCATCCTTAGTTTGCAGTACCGGTAATTCCTTACACAGTTTGGTTGATTTGTGCATAAATATTCAGTCATATACCTCTAATATGTCAGAAAAGGCCAACTCTAGTTAAATTTTATGCATTCAAAAACTATCTATAGCAACCAAAATGCTGCAGCCATAAACTCCAAAACCATAAAAAGAAAAGGTCAACTTCCTTTGTACACTTACTTTGGTAGGTTAATTGTTATTGAGCAATTGTCTCTAAATGTGAGGTTCAGGTTGTTACAAAAGGTATTTTGATCTAGATTTTTAAAATGTGACATATTGTCTACATCACTATATGTCAGGGCAATATCCTGTTATTTGCCCTACAGGTCTTTAAAATTGTTCTTCAATTTTTCGTCTTATTCCACCTAATATGGAATAAATCAAATGAAATTAATAAAAAAAAAATGCAAACATGCTATTATAGCTCTTTCACATAGGTAACATTTCCCGAAAGGCATCCTGATCTTCAAACAAAGGTAGTTCAGTTAAGTAAAAAAGGCAATAAACAAAACATTTGAATCATTAAACATTTCATTTAAGGTCATTTAAGGAAACCATAACCCCGATCAGAAACCATTTGATGGCGATAGACCTGTGAAAACATTCACTCAGTTGCAGTCAAATAATTTACACAATATTGAAGCACATGCGACCATTTTTTGTTTATGGCAACTTCATTGTTTATTTAAGTTTTAGTTCATTAATTTTCTCATGAACTGTCTATAAATCATCCATAATTACCCCGCCAAGGCAAGTGTGAAGATCTTGCGACATTATTCTCTAAATTATTCTTCTAAAGTTTTCAGACACATTTGATACCAATGAGAGGACACAACTTTGTTCGTTATTTGATTTTGATCCAGTTTTACATAGGTGGTAAATCTTTTATTTTTTTCACCCAGAAAACCAATAGCATACTACAAAATAATCTTATTACCTGTCAATACATTACTTGTTTTATATTGGAAGTCATTTTATAAACATTAGAGAAATTAAAGTTGCCATTCAAGTATGAATTGAAGAAATTATCAACATGTAACTGAACATATTGCAATGCAAATTTTCCTAAGCCGCCCAGATCGCCATTTTCTTTTCACTTCCTTACATAGGAGGAAGTAAAATAGTTCATATCACGTCAACAGTGCATACAAGATAAAACATTATTTTGTTTGTTATTTACCATCTGAATTTTTAATTAAACACAACACTGTTATTTACTGCCCATGAATGACAATGACAGACGCTGGTGCTTCCCCTGGGGTGATAATGCTGATAAGTAAAGGCAGGTACATTGATTGCATATATTAACAACTCCTGAATGGCAATAAATGCTGTTAAATGAATAAATATATAAAGAAAATAAACGTTTAGAAAAAAAAAGTGCAGGAAGTCTTGCTTTTAAAAACATTCTTATAATGATTAATGATACAAATTAGTCTTGATTTTGAAAAAGGAGAATATTATTTCTACACATCGTTAAAATTAACATGAAAGATAAAAGAGAAAAAAAGTAACAGGTGACTGTAGAATTTGAACCGAGGTGCGTCAGCAGGAAAAAACCAATTGCGCTATACGTCTTGCACGATATCTGACAGATTAAAATCGGTGTATTGTAGAGTGTGGTCACCTAATTAGCATAACGAAAGGACGTGCATCATATGCCAGATGAAGCCGCGAGTTTCCAGTCTCTGTGTATATATGTCTCTGATTCATATTTATATACAACAGATGAAGGCTGAGTTTCCAGTCTCTGTGTATATATGTCTCTGATTCATATTTATATACAACAGATGAAGGCTGGGTGCAAATAACATATCTATCTACCCTATATATACAGCAGATGAAGGTTGTGGAAAGAATAACAGGATATTGCCATGAGGATGTCTGTGTACAAACTTTAATATACTTTCCAGGTATCAGGAGGTTTCGTACCTAGGAGAATTCGTACCCAGGAGAATTCGTACCCTACATATAATTTAATCATAGACATAGACATATTTTAATCTAAGCCTATGTGTAGATCTAACACAATTTTGTGTATCAGCCAAACTACTCTGTCATTTTTGGTGCCAAATCTGGATTTTTACATGTAAAAAAAAATGCAGCCCCTCGGTCATGTATTTTAGATTATTTTATTATTTTACCCAGTGGAGTTTTAAGTTTTCAGTCATTATTTTACGTTTTATACTTTTATCATCTAAAAATGTGTGAATATCCATGTATTGGGTGCAGGACGTTTCGATACAAGGACGTTTCGGTACACAAAAATAGGTCATTGACTCATTTTGGTACATGGTACAAAGACGTTTCGGTACATGATTTTGGTTGTTTCGGTAAAGGTACCTAAATATCGGCACAGAAACAAATTAAAATAGATATTATGACAATCTTTATGAAGAAAGTAAGAAGATCAGCACTAGCAAACTGTTACGGAAATGTTCCATGCTGTACACCCCATCGGTACCTCAGGATATATGATATGTGTGACCTTATTTTAAAAACAATAATGAAGACTATATACAATATATATATATGTTTATTTATTATTATTTTTTTTTTACTTATATGCCTTATTTGTCTTGCATACTTGTGATAATGCATACTTAAGAAATACTGCAAAAGACCAAGCTGAACAGTAGACATATAGACGTAAACTTTTTAACTTTTGTATGGACGTAAACTGCATTCTTCTTGAAGTGCCTAAAGTTAAAACTCAGTTGTTAATGTTGCGGAAGGTGTAAGTTTCTTAAGAAACTTTTTAGCGAGGATACGAAATATTACCTAAGGAAGTTTACAAATTACATATACATAAATGTTTGGGCCTACGTCCTTCAGTAAAATTAACCCATGTGTCTAAAGGAGTTTGGCTAGTCACACTTGCTGTCTCTGTTCACGCACAGACTAAAATATAGTTAATAAATCACCAAAATATTTGTACCTATACGTCTCTCTAGTGTACAGAAACATCCTTTTCATTGTACTGAAACATCTTTACTTGTACCGAAAAGTCTTATGTACCGAAACGTCTTTTTGATGTACCGAAATGTCCTTGTACCGAAACATCCTTGTACCGAAACGTCTAGCATTCCATATATCTTATGCAAGAAAGAGGTTCATGCAAAATATAACCAAACTTTTATTAAAAATAGAAAATGTCAAGTATGCAATTACATCTAGGATATTGGATACAGAGTTTATATATAATACATATTCTAAATTATATGTAGGTTACGAATTCTCTGGATAATTCGTACCCAGGTTACGAATTAACTAGAGAATTCGTACCCATTAAATTTTGGGTACGAATTTTCCCGGGTACGAAACCTTCAGCATTCAGCAATCACTTTCCAGGCCAGGACAGTACAAATGATTGTCGCAAATATCGCACATTACTAGAGTAGTTTAATTTATTATACCATTGAGGATATTTAACTTTATGAACTACATGTAAATATTAATTAAAGGCTATCTTTAATTATATACACTTTACTAATTTACCGATTCACACTTGTAAACAACAATTTCCTTTGATATACTTATTTTGTATATCGATCCCGATAATTTATGTAAAAAAAATTAATGTATTATCAAGCACGACACAGAGTGTTTCTAAGGAAGACGGACAGAAGCGGAAAGGACCAAGAGTGAGGGGGTTGGGTGCTTAGCAGCGATATCTAGAACCTGTGAAGTATGATATAATAATATTTGTAGAATGCAAAATACACTTAAACACCAATTATAGTCAACGCCTCAGTATGCACCATCCAATTCGACGAAGACTAAATTCAGGACATTTTTTAAATTTAATTTTCATTTACAGAAAGCAGAGACATATGTGTATATATGCCTCTGCAAGAAGCAGCTTTTCCTAAGGATCAACATAACACAAATAAAAACTGAAAGCTCTAATACAAGACATTGCATCCTTCATAATTAGAGCCTTCACAAGACATAGTATGAGTAAGCACAGTGCTCACATGATATAACATGTTAATCCATTACATTATTCAATTATATATTATACAAAACAACTGATATTGGATACATGTACATGTAGCTGGGTATATATTGGCATGATGTCAAGCTGGGATGTATTCAAACAAGGACTTCCCTTTAAGTCCTTGATGCAAAGCAATTATAGAAGCAAAAATAAATTACAGTTATCTGCAGCATCTGTATAATGCATCAAATTAATCCAGATGTAGAAAACGGGGTTCGAAATGTGATTACCCTTCGGTACTTCTTCCATGTGTCTCTGCTGTGTGCCCAAGGACACTTGTCGGGCAGTAATATTCTATGAATGTGTGATACGATAAGTAACACAGTGACTGGTACGTCACCCACTATAAAAATATGTTTCAGGATACGGATGTAATAGATACTGAAGATGTTCCCAAATTTGTCCTTCGAGACATCACGGAATTTTACATATATTGTTAGTGAAGACAACCAGCTATGCTAGCATATTGCCGAGAGTTTCATGTACCTTCATGTCACCTTGTAAGTATAATTAAAATTGTCGACATTATGAGATTACATCAGTTTGATTTCTAAGATTGTGTTATTTCCAATTGTGGAGACAAAAAGTGTAAAACATGTTGTATCCTTCTGACAAACAATAATTTTCAAGTTATCTTACGAAATGTTCCCATTTTACTCATAGTTTCGACAACCTATTCTGCAAGTCGTCTATTGTAGTTTATGGCACTGAGTGCACCTTGTGTCGGTTAAAATTTGTCGGCGAAACAAAAGGCCAACTCCGGTGTAGAATGTATTGTCATAGATACAATATAAATAATGGCGGAAATCTACTTCTTTATCGTCATTTCAATAAACCAGATCATTCCATTCTGTCTATGAAAGTATGTATTTTGGAGAAAATATACCACCTTACAAATAACCAGCTGCACCATATGTTGTAATGACCATATTGATAGTATTGGGAATCTTACAAGTCCTGGATGTCAGTCTGCAAGTGTCTTACGTTTATTTGGTAATGCGTCAAGAAGACGTTCAAATCATGATAAACGGAAATATGATATAGACCTGAGATCCATAACATCTCCTTTGACGGCCTTGTACCATTTATAAATCAAATTTCAGGTCCTCATCATATTCGTTCTGAGCTTTATTCGCTACCATTACAAAAGCTACATGAATTGTACGAATCCACAAGAAACTTAATTTCACTGAATCTGGCATTCCAGAATATCGACTCCAAGGTATTATCTTGGATATCTCCTGTAACAGATTATTTCGAGCCATGCATTCAGACAAGCCTGTAGACGGTAATGAGTAGATATGAATGGTTTTCAGGACCCTTTATGCTCCCGACCATCTGATTTTAAATATAATCCATGTGGCCATGTTGCGAAAGGAGATCCCCATATTGTTCAAAATAATTAAAAATGATCTTTTGAGAAAAAGCCCAAAATACAGAAAGCAGTGGCGGATTTAGAGGGGGGGGGGGCGGGGCCCGCCCCCTTTTGGTCACATATTTACTATTAAAACTCCAGATTTTGCACCAAAAATAGCTGAGAAATTTGGCTTATACATATTTGCCCCCCCCCCCCTTTCCTTTTCTGAAATCCTGGATCCGCCACTGGAAAGCCACAGGCATTTACATGGCGTCAAAGTTTTGATATTATTATTAACTCATTTGAAGAGTATGCCAAACGTTGGGATATGAGAGAGACGTGTGAATTAGACGCTATCTCCGAATAGCTGAAACTAATCGGTATGTTGCTTAAGAAAAAAAAAGAAAAAGAATTCGAATAGTCTGTCATTTCTCTAATAACAAACACAAGTCTATATTTAGTGATTCTAGCGTCATTAAAGAACTTTACCGACTTCATGAATATTTCATCATTGTTCTTGCTGACAAAGCAGCAAACAATTACACGTTCGCACTTAAGGCATATTATATTAACTGTCCTTTAGAAGAGCTGGATCTTCATTCAGCGAGTGGTAATCCTACTTACACAGTCACAGACTTGCCGCCTTCAGAGGTATCAGATAACCACAAAGTCAGTTCTCAGTTCGGTTGGCATTACTACAAGTGAATCTGATCTCGAGCTATCATAACTTCTGTTTTATTCCTAAGACCAAAGATGCATAAAACTCCATATAAGGATCGATTTATAGCTGGATCTTCGAAGTGTTCCGCCAAGTTTTTTTTTTACATACTAATGACAAAAAATTGAACAGAGATCAAACATGGTCTCAAGACGTACTGCTTTACTGCTTACTCGAAAAGTGGAGTCAATCAGATGTGGATCCTAAAGAGTTCCAAGGCACTTCTAGAGCACATGAAATCTCCTATTTTTAATAATGTCATTAGCTTCAAGTCTTTTGACTTATAATACAATTCCTCATAAAAAAAACCTGAAGAACAGTATAACATCAATCATTCAAAACGCCATCTTTGATAAAAATGGAACTGGCGGGTAAAAATTTATTTGACGAACATATAAAACTCAAATAAATTGGTGGCATTAAAACACTACCTATCCATATTTTATATTTATCCATATTATGTTTTATTTGATAAAGAAATCAATATCATGGAGTCTTAACATGCTTCATTCATAATTTAGTGATTCCTTAATCAAGCGTATCATCTATCAGATTGCATCTTATGTAAATCAGCAAATTATAAACATCTCTTATTGGTTGTATTGTAAATACTTTTTAAAATTATCTTTCATTCATGGTTCAGTATCAAATATGGAATCCTTTAAGCCCCGGTCACAACCCTCCGTACTTGCAAGTGCGTGCTGTCTTCTTGCAAAAACGTGGTCAAAATTTAGGGATCCGTACGTGGTGAGTACCGCCTCCGTACGAATTTGGGAGCACGCAGACACGCCGTAGCATGTTTAGTGAATGAGAAACTTTCTCTGCGTTCGAGCTGCGGGCGGGCTACGGATTCACCCCAAGTACAGGTGACGCGCGTGCCCTGTACGTCCACGTGCGCATAACGCACTGCCTCCGCGAGTCTTGTTAAAAAATCCAGTTGTCACTTGCTCCACGTGCCGCGCACGTAATAAGTGCGTCGTCCGTGTGTTTTCCGTGCGTGGTCCGTGCTTACTCGGCACTTCCTCAGTTCAACTGTCCAAAAAGCACACAGAACTCAGGCGGACGTGCAAGTACGTGCTCCGCACTTACAACGCACGGTGTGCGCACTGACCTCTGCAGTATATAAAAGTCGAGCCGACGGCGGATGAGTGCCATCATTTGTCTTCAAGATGCCACCGAAGAAGGCAGCGAGAATCGAGCGGCCACAGAGGAAATGGAGAACAAGAGAGGAGGACAGACGATTCAGATGGTGATGCCAGCGAGTCTGGTCATGAGGAGAGTGAATGTGGATCTGAGAGGGGGCCGAGATGTACGATAGTTCATCACCCTCTTTTTTGTGTGTCATGGAACGGCGACTGTAAAGCTTCATGAGCCAATTTCTCAGCGGAAAGGCATCGTCGCCAACGATGAAGTAGGGAAAGTCTCGATCATCGCCTGGAAGTAGAGCCGGTTCTGGGAATCTAATGGTGTAATCCTCCAATGCCACCCGGAAGGTGGACTGATTGAACACGCCTGCGTCTGAGAAGGATCCGTTGGCCCTCATATTGCACCACAAGAAGGAATACTTAGCATCAACGACTGCCAGAGGCACCACAGAAAAGAAACCTTTATAATTGTAATAGAGCGATCCACTTTTCTTGGGCTTTTTGACGGCGATATGTTTCCCGTCTATCGCCCTACAAGAGTGGTGAAAGTTCCATCGCGTTCCAAACTGGCGGGCAACGGTCTTCCATTCGTCCTGTGTTGAGGGCATGGTGAACATCTCCTACTTATATTTTCAGTAGATAGCGGAGCAGACCTCCGATATGAACTGGCATATGCTGTTGTGTGCTACGCGGAAGTCAAAGGCAAGGGACCTGTAGCTGTTCCCCGTCGCCAAAAACCGAGGGGTAATAGCCAATTTCAGGCCAGGCTCCAGAGGGGGCGACTCCTGAAACATAAAATTAAAATGAGATACTTTACCCAAGAAGTACAATAACTTTAGGTATTAAACCAATGCCTAGAGAATATAGATAAAAATAAATATAGAAAAACCATGAAGGCACAAATCTTGGGTCCTTGGTTATTCGTAGGGTCACCCGGAGCAGACGCTCTGCGAAGAGATCTAGATCTACTTTGATGTATCCGACATAGTCCCCTCTCGATTCACGCTCGAGCTCTTGAAACAACGTTTCGTACTGTCCGAAAAGCCTCCTCCTATCGATCCATGGGCGAACCCACCATTTCCTGCGTCGGCCTTCTTGTTGCCTCTCCATCTCTCGTAACAAGGCAAGTAATAACACCTCGTATTCCTGTCGTGCCACTGCAAACTGCTCTTGCAGAGCAGAATTCGCAATATCTGCGGTTGTGGGGACGGCATTTCAAGACAGCGGCAGATGTGATTTCTGGGGAAAATCGATCGTTTTTATTATATATATATCATCCAACAGCGGGCGAAATAAACTCACGTTCACCGCACTTGCACACACTTAAAACGGGCGAGCGAGTAAGAACACCGTACGTGAGCAGCGGGTGTAAGTACTGCCTCCGTACGTTAACATGGTAATTGCACGGAGATCTTACGTTGTAAGCACGTTGTCAGCACGTACAACTCACTTACCACCCACGCAACGTACGATACTTGCAACCGCTTACCCCTAGATATGGCGTGCGGGCCACGTACTCACACCTTGCGCAACCGTGAGTGGGACGTGCTTCCTCTTTGCTTTTGCCACGTCCTACCCAAGTGTTCAGAAAAACGCCGCGAATGTGACCTCCAAAAAACACGCACGGACAAAAAAGACGCACGGCGGGTTGTGACCGGGGCTTTAGATGCATTATGAGAAAAAAGGATGTCTTGCATCACTGGTTACTAAACTTACCCCTTCCCCTTATATATGTATCAAAATGAGATATTTAGAGTGTCGACAATGTAAAATTTTGTGTTTTCCTGGTTTATATTCATTCTATGATACCATATGTATTTAATAATCAAAAGAAATACATGTATGTATTTATCCAATTTAGATTAGCCTACACGCAAAGTAAGATTTTATTACGCTATCCCCTTATTTTGTACCCAAATCATTGAAAAAAAAACCATGAGAGGGCAGCTCTTATAGAGATAAATTATATGTTTGGTTCATAATTTTACATTACAGTCTTCTACAATATCAGATGTTTATATATTTTTATATAGCCATGTTGAATTTAAAAATAAGCAAAATACTAAGACACCTACCCGCCCCCTTATTTTGACACAAACTTGGTGCAAATAACCTATTTGATTTGGTAAGTAATAAAAAATAAGTTTAAGACCTGTGGTTTTACAGTCTTTTGTTACTACTATGATATACATGCTACTTTTTACTAAAACAAATCAACAAAGTTTTATTTCCCCCACCACTTCCATTTGACAGAATAGCCCTGGTGAGACCGCGAAAACTGAGGTACCATGTCAAAATAAACTGCCGTAATGTGCAAAACTAACCTTTAAATCCCATAGACCTTTGGTCCTTGGTAACTCAATGTCCTATATACCGAAATAAAAAGGCACTAAAATCTGCATGCAAACTTGATTTTAATTCAAAAATAACCACTTTTAGTTGAGTTTGATCAGATTGCTTCTTGGTATTTCTACAAGTGTCGATGTGGGATTTAGATCATACTTTGTACATCTTCAAAGAATTAATCTTGAAATTATGTCCAAGTCTTCCAAATCTTACCCTCAGCATTCAACGATTCTAATTTATAGCCCCATTAATCAGAGCAGTACGAACAATGCATTTTACCTTCATCCTTGACGAAAATCAACCTATTTGGACCAATTTTCCAATGATCTTGAAAACTCCGTTTTCGGTATTTTTTTCTTTTTTGCATTATTTTCACGAATTTTGCTAACAGAAGCATGGATGACACTTGTTTCTTTTCTTTCACTGTATACCGGGGTGTACACCCTCTACATATTTTAACCAGCTGAAGAAAGACTTTTGGCCAGGTTACATGGGACTCTAGTGAACAGGAAACTAAAACTAGTAGTTCGATTATGACCGTAATCCTTCTTCTTATTCAAGATCTTCTCTACAAATAGAAGAGACTCTCCCCGATCGATCGGTACCAGGTTTTTGTCAAAGCGTGCAAAATTAGCGGAGATATCGAGGTTTGATTTTGGTCACCCCTGTGATACGAGTCATCCCTTTTACCTATTGACGTATTACTAGTCTATCATGGATTAGGTCTTGGGAATTTCTCAATGTAAGGTCGCCCCTATGGTCCAGCATTAATTTCTCACACGTTTAACACGTGGTACTAAAAGACCCAATACTGCTTCGGATGGGTCATTTGCATACGTCTAAATTTTTGTGCATTACATCAGTGAGATGCCCTCGCTTTATATGTGCAATAATCTTGGTGTGACGTAAAACAAAAATCAAACTGATAAAACAATACAGAGTTAGTAACTAATCTTATTAAAACACGACTTGTATTTCGCTCCTCTACGATACTCCCCATGTACAAGGAGTGTAGCGTAGAGGAACGAAGTACAAGTCGCGTTTCAATAAGATTGAGTTATTAACATAACGTACCGAGATCGGTACTAAATCTGAGTTATCTTTCCTTCTTTATACAAAATATTTATTAAAATCTCGAAATAAATTATAGTCTATTCTAGTACATCTCAAAGATAATCAGAAGTATAAATATCTCGGTAGGTGTTGAAGAGAGGTAATCATACATTCTAAATAAGTACATGTCTAAATTTTTTAAGTCGATACCGCTACCGATATTTTTTCTGGAAACCTCTCGAACTACAGGACATATTCTAGAATGTACTTAGAGTTATCCTTCTTTGACTTCACTACTGAAATCTCGACTATTCGTGAAATATAAACTCTCTAGCTTGTTCACATATTTATAGTCTCAAACGAGCTGCAGTGAACGTATGCAGTTTATTACAGTGATATATAACTGGACTCGGGAATAAAGGAATCTAAAATGTCTCGAAAATCAACAGCAATCGGAATAGACTTGGGAACTACCTATTCTTGTGTAGGCGTCTTTCAAAATGGAAAAATCGAAATCATAGCTAATGACCAAGGGAATCGGACGACACCAAGTTACGTAGCATTCAATGACAATGAACGTCTCATCGGAGATGCTGCTAAAAATCAAGTAGCGATGAATCCACAAAACACGATCTTCGATGCCAAAAGATTGATAGGAAGGAAATACGATGACGTGAACGTGCAGTCCGATATGAAACATTGGCCGTTTAAAGTGGTCAGCGCAGGAGGAAAACCCAAACTTCAGGCTGAATACAAAGGTGAGATGAAAACTTTCTCTCCAGAGGAAATAAGTTCTATGGTGCTGACCAAAATGAAGGAAACAGCTGAGGCGTACCTTGGACAGAGGGTCATCGATGCTGTTATAACGGTACCGGCATATTTCAACGATAATCAACGACAAGCCACGAAAGATGCTGGAATAATCGCGGGACTAAACGTTCTTCGGATTGTGAACGAACCGACAGCCGCAGCTCTTGCGTATGGCTTAGATAAAGGACTAAACGGCGAGAAAAACGTTCTGATTTTCGATCTTGGGGGAGGAACCTTTGATGTTTCTATATTGACAATCGATGAGGGATCAATGTTTGAAGTTCGATCTACAGCAGGAGATACTCACCTTGGAGGGGAAGATTTCGATAATCGTATGGTAAATCATTTTGTCCAAGAATTCAAGCGCAAATATGGGAAAGATATTTCTAAGAATGCTAGAGCGATGCGGAGATTACGCACAGCCTGTGAGCGTTCCAAACGGACATTATCGGCAAGTTCCGAAGCAGGCATTGAAATTGATTCATTGTTCGAAGGTATAGATTTTTATAGTAAAATAACAAGAGCCCGATTTGAAGAATTGTGCTCTGATTTATTTCGTGCAACCCTTGAACCCGTAGAAAAAGCATTGCGTGATGCCAAATTGGACAAATCGAAAATTCACGATGTTGTACTTGTTGGCGGATCAACAAGAATACCGAAAATACAGAAAATGTTACAAGAATTTATGAATGGCAAAGAACTGAACAAATCAATCAACCCAGACGAGGCAGTGGCATATGGGGCAGCCGTGCAGGCGGCCATCTTGAGTGGAGATAAAAGTGACGTCATCAAGGACGTGCTTTTGGTAGATGTTTCACCGCTTTCTCTCGGAATCGAAACAGCTGGCGGAGTAATGACTAAACTTATTGAGCGAAACTCGAAGATCCCGATCAAAACATCACAGAATTTCACAACTTACTCTGACAATCAACCCGGGGTTTCAATTCAAGTGTATGAAGGAGAAAGAGCCATGACAAAGGATAACAATTTACTCGGGCGGTTTGAACTGAATGGAATTCCACCAGCACCTCGCGGGGTACCTCAGATCGATGTTGAATTCGATATCGATGCCAACGGAATTCTGAATGTATCTGCGAAAGATAAAAGCACAGGGAAACTAAATAAAATAACAATAACAAACGACAAGGGGAGATTAAGCAAAGAGGAAATCGATAAAATGGTAGCTGATGCTGAACGTTACAAAGAGGAAGATGACAAACAGAGGAAACGTGTGACGGCGAGGAACGAGATAGAAAACTATATTTTCAGTGTAAAACAGGCTAAGGATTGTTCTAATGATAAACTCTCACAGACTGAAAAAGAGAGCATTGATAAAACATGCGAGGAAACATTAAATTGGATGGACAATAACTCTCTGGCTGATACAGAGGAATATGAATACAAACTGAAAGAAGTTCAGAAGGTGTGCTCGCCCATTATGGTAAAATTGCATGGTGGTCAGCACTCGTCTAATTCAAATGGATCGACCAGTGGTCCAACAGTAGAAGAAATGGACTGATTATTTAATTATTGCGAGTTATGCTGTTAATTTATTGTGTAGTTGATTAGTATTGTCTTTTGTGTGATCATGTATCTTAATTTTAATCTGTTGTGAATCACCGAGACAGTCCTTGCTTTTCAAATAAATTAAATGTAAAGAAAAGTTTGAAATTGATTTTTATCTTATCGTTAAATTGTATTGTGATATTTATAAGCCGTTTTATTGGGGAGAGGGGGTATACAGGAATCTCGTGTTTAAGAATTGTGCTCTGATTTATTTCGTGCAACCCTTGAACCCGTAGAAAAACACAAACACTCTTTGCCGCAAATTTTCGGCCTCCTGGCCTTTATCAAGCAATTGTTAGAAAAGTACAGAAGAACTATGTAACATCCATCTTTACATGTCTAATATAAACCATACTTATTAGTATATTAATAACTTATTAGACAACTTATTAGAGGACTACTTATTCTATCTTATATATATATATATATATATATATATATATATATATATATATATATATATATATATATATATATATATATATATATATAAAGCACAAATAGAATCAGTAAAACACCTGGGAATACTATGGACCTTGGATATCCGAAGAAAATAAAGACAAATTAGACAAACATATAAAGTACAAAGACACTACAGCTAACAAGGCACCCAATATTTCACTCATATTCGTTCCTCCTCTGGGACTCGAACCCACGACCTATGGTACCGAATCACCTAGCTGTAATGCATCCGACCGTCTAACCGACTGAGTTACCCGAGCTCAACATATATATATATAATATAAATATATAGATAACATAGTGTTTAACGAGTTTCAAAAAAAAAAAAAAAAAAAAACCTCAAATCACAATAATCGAGATCGGTATAATTCTAAATTCGACAACCGATGACAACGGAAGTTTATGCAAAAATCACATGCGCATTAACTTCAAAGTTAAATTTGATCGACGAGCGCCAATGTTTGTTTTGAATTCGGTAAGTCATTTTAATTGTCATATGAAGGAAATCCATGGAAGTAACATTGCGGAGGAATGATTTTGACTCATTATCAGTTGTCTATGAAAAAGGAACCATTCTGATAAGTATTCGTTCTGTTATTTTTGATTAATTATTGCACATGTGAAACAAGATTCAACGTACAGATCACCTGAACCACTTCCGGTTATCAACACGAATAGATTATCCTTATTAAACGCAAGATTACATGCATTTCTTGCAATTTGTTTAATTTAGACACGATACAGTTAAAGTTTTGTTTATATTTAATATCATTGTCCTTTTATTTAGATTGTTTGATATATTTTTCTGCGATTTTTAACATTGGCGGACCCCTCGCGACGTGTTTTAGCATGCATTTGATTTGTACTTGTACCAGTGGATCATGGATTAGCATTGTGTTTGCTGATTGAGGAACTAAATATTAATTTGATTTTAACTGTTTACATATATTGAATGAGTGATTATTACTAGATTCAGGTAATTACACATTTCTCTAAAACAAATTGCCTTGAAATGGCCCCTATAATTATAAAATATGTGAAATACAGAAGCCCATAGAAGGATAAGAAAGAGGGGTATTAAGATAAAGAGGTGCAGGAGAAGGTTTCAGGGGAATTCAGGGCTTGATGAATTCTATTTTGTTAGTGTGCTTGCACTTAAGTGCAGAAGAGCTATAGCTAATGCCGTGGTGTCAGTGTCTGCATCAACGTTTACATACAAACTTCTTCTTCTTCTCCCTTTATAGTGCAGGACTACAGCTGTAGTATCTTCGCACTGTGTTTTAAAAGCTGCCCACACGCGAGGGAGAGTCTCGACATTTTCAAAAAATGATAAAAACTGGGTCTTTCTAAGGCTGCATGGGATGGTATGCCTGGATCCTCTCTTTAAAGGTCTCTAGGGAATCAACTGCTAAAATGTTGTCTGGAACGGATAGCGGATGGGAAAAATGATTCCTTATATGTTGTTGTTCTGCAATATGGAACCCTGTATCTCTGCTGGTGTCCTCTATTAGTAGTAGCGGCCCCAAGGTGTTGTGAGGGTGACTGGCTGATTGCTACTAGGGAGTGGGAGATGCGGAACATCATGGTGAGCTTGGCCCGTTGTCTGCCAGTCTGCAAGCTCTTCCATCCTAACTCATTAAGCATGGCAGTCATGCTGTCAGTGGTGTTGTAATTTCCAGTGACAAATCGTGCTGTTCTGCATTGGACACCTTCCAGCTTCTGGATATTTGTCTGTGTGTGAGGGTCCCATAAGCTTGACAAGTATTCTAGCTGAGGTCGCATGAAGGTGGTGTAACTTGTGGCCTTGATCTTCCTCTGGCAGGATGATATTTGATTTCTTCATATATAAACCCTTCAGAATAATCATTTTCATCTTTCTCATCAAACATAAGGTTTAAAGCTTCCAGTTCACTGTCTTTATCTTCATCTGGGACTGCATCGTCAATAGAGTCATCATCCTGAACCCTTGGCGCTTCATCCTCCTCACTGTCTTGCACTGAAACCACTTCTTTCCTTGACAACTGACGCTTGTAGTGGAGATGGCGCCTCTGTGTAGACTTTGTCTGCAATGAGAAATAAAGGGTATTTGTTGTAATGTCTTAGCTTAAGTGTAACAGACAGACAGACAGACAACTGAATTCCAAAGTTAATACAAGACAAGTGAACTCAATAGTGGGAGTCTACCTATCAGGCATTTTATTGACTGTTTTTCATAACATAAAAATGTAACTGAATTTTACAAGCATATAGAAATATTAACAAACTTTGCCATATTACATACCTTCCAAATATCTACAGACTTCTCTGGTTGAAACTTCTCGATTGGGACTTTAAACACCTTAACAGTCAACAGATCATTCAGGGTTCTCGTCCTCAAAAATTGTAAACAAATCAATGTCCCGCGGAACTCTCAAACACGCCATGCTGTTATCCATGGTATGAAGCATTTACGAGACTCGGAATAAACAGTAGCGGAAACAACATCGGACAACAAAGTAGCAGAACCAACATTGGACAACCCGGTGCGGCACTAAATGGCGCAAATCAGACCGATCAAAAATTTGTCCAGCCAATCCGACGGTCTGATGTCTTTGCCGGACACTGTCCTTCTGTTTCCCATTTCATTGTGCCTTGATGAATGCACGCTTCTTCCGCCTGGATAACTTACGGATGGACCTGTTACACCAGGGTTGACTATACCTTATTGATGATAGTTTGGATGGTACGTGCCTCTGAATATTGCTAAGACAACTGTTCTTAAAGGTAGTCCAGAGCGTGTTGACTGGGATGTTGGTGTTGTAAGTTGAAAATGCTGTATTCAGGGTATTTCGTAGGTCAGCTTCCATTTCTTGAAGATGGACTTCTTTCCATAGATGGATCAAGCGTCCAGGTGGTTTCTGGCAGACTGGCGTTACATGTATGTTGCTATCTACAAGTACAATGTCATGATCACTAAGACCAGAAATTGGTAAACACTTGTTGAGGAGAGGTGGTCACTTGGTGAGAAAAACATCGAGGAGGTTTTGCCTATGAGTTGGAAAATTGATGATCTGCTCACTGGCGATATAGTACTGTTTTCATGAATGATGAGTTAACTTGTACTGGGTTTTGATGGTCCGTAAGTGACATTGTCTCCCACTGGATGTCTGGGAGTTTAGCATCACCACTAATCCAGATGACAGAGCCTGGATACATGTTAGACAAGTTGCCGATTGTCGAGCACAGCGATTCCATATATCCTGCATCACTGCTTGGTGGACGATATAGGGCACCAGTTATAAGGGGTTTCTTACTGTGTTTGCAAGTGAAGGAGGCTGCCACAAACTCAGAATCTGTTGGTAAGTTGACCTGTACGCCTTCTAAATCCCTGTGGGCGATAATGGCAACGCCACCATGTGGATCACTTGGGCGATCTCTACGAGCAATGAAACTGTAGTTATCTGGAAAGACTTCGCAGTCATTAATCCCCGGGTGAAGCCATGTCTCTGATGCTAATATAATATCGGGATTGGTTTCCTCAAGAAGGCACCAAAACAATTCACGCTTAGCTTTCATGCTCTGAAAATTCACCGAGATGACACGCAGCCTTCTCTTAGCGATTGGTTGGTGCATAGATTGACCTGGTTTAGCTAAAGGGGATGAATGTGATAATAACAGGCCTATGCACGATATATTGCTGGTCAGAGCACAGTCTGTTTCATTTTCCATGGAAGGGTCTTCATCAAAAAGACTCGAGTTAAACTGTGGTAGCCCACAATTACTGCAGTACCAAGAAACGTCGGTCTTTTCCAGTGCATCAAATACAACGGTGTTCATATTTAGGCAATGTTTGTGGAACCACTTGTCACAATTGTCACACGCCACTGATTTTACAGTCTTTGACCATTTGCACGCCAAACTATAAATGTTGCATGGGAATTTGGGTGTACATGGACCAGGATTTGGGTGGCAGTCGTGTGATGGTAAGATAGTAAGGGTGTACGAATAGACAGATGCACTCACATTCATGTTGTTGATTTGCTGAGGGCGAAACAAGAACTCATGAGGGAACAGGTGGGTGGTAAGATGTCTTGGCATGTGTAGAAGTCACTGAATAGTGTTAATGTTAAAGTCTTAGAATTTCATTCTTATTGATTTTTTAAAAATTTTAACTTAATGTATTATGCTAATATATTCTTCTTCAGGGCTTTTTTTTTTGCTCATTTTATGACCGATATTTGGATATGTTCCCAATTGCAAATCATATCTTTCTTCCCCAATTTTAGTCAAGAAATTCCCGATCATGAGCACAGAAAAAAATAGTATATTTGTTGTAAAATAGAAGTATTTGCCAGCAAGATTTCCAGTCGTAACTTCCAAGCGCACAATTGATAGAACGATCATAAACAATCTCTTGGGTTGGTTTAGAGAAGTGCACAAAAGACTACGAACTTGTAATTGACGAAGCAGAAACCATGTATGAAATTGTAAATGAGGAACCATGACGACGGCATAAACCGGCCCAGATTCCTATCAGCTAGCATCAGCTAAACGTCTTCACATACTGGTATTTACCTGGACTGTTGTTAAGTTAGTTAAATGTGTGTTAGGTAACACACAAGTAACAAAAGTCCAAATAAATACAAAGGTAAATTTGGAAAGATTTTCCAAAGCTTATGAGCGTACTGTTATCGGTTTCCTTGTTTATTTCTCAGAAGGGAAAGTGAAACTAGAGGTAGGGTAATACAGTCAAAGTTAAAGATCCTACACTGCTTCAGGTGGGTCCGTTATAAAGGTAAAAATTTGTATGCTCCGCATCAGGCAGATGCCGTCACCATATACGTGAAATATTCACGGTGTGACGTTAAACAAAAATCAATCAATCAATTTTTTACTTTTGTTGGCGGCATTGCAAAGCAAGTCCGGTCTATGAATTTACAAAGTCTGTCTGTCTGTCCCTCTGTCTGCCTGTCCATTCATATGGATTTTACAGCAGAATCAATCTTTATTTCAGTGATTTATTTTTATTTTTCAAAGGTGCCTGTACTTTTTCGTTTCAACATTTGGGAATTTTTTGTTTCATTTGCATAATGTTCATTGTTTGGGAAAATTTGAGGAGAAATTTTGGGAACAATCAATGAAATTTCCTTTGGGAAGGGTCCTTATAATGGACCTGATTTGAAGAAAACATGCTTTGACCCGGCACTGTCCCTCACCAATTACTGCTATCACAAGATGATATTTGAACAGGCATCGGTTTTTACACTTTCAGACTTATCAACAGAGAAAAAACGGTTTTCCAGAAAAGACTAGGGGTAGTTTTAATCAATATAGTAACAAAAACTGGTGTAGGTAATTGTTTATCAACAAAAATTGAATTAAGATTACTTTTTTTAAAGACAGAGCCAGACTTTCAAAGCTTATCAGTTATATGGGATCAACTACAAATTCCTAATTCATGGAACTTCTGATGAATTTTCATTGTGAGTTTATGCTTTTGATTTTCAGTGAAACATATTTTCATCATAAGTTGCGCTTACAGGTTCAACTACGTTTATTGTACAGGTTCACTAAAGATTGATAGTGAAACAGGCTACAGGCACTGAAAGATTATGGTTCTAGTTAAAATAAATGTGCTGTGTGTGAAAGGGTCTGTAGAATATTATTCTAATCAAATTTTGCAATAGACCAAGTCTTACAAATTGTGACAAATTGTATTCTGCATGTAGGTACCAAAGTCCCCCATTCACAAGTACAGTATCAGAAACCAGTTAGGTGAGGTGCTTGGCTTGTGACTTAGAGGTCCTGGGTTTGACTCCCACCATGGGCACACTGGTGTTCTGTCTTTCAGATAAGACGGTAAAAACTGAGGACCTGGGTCACAGTAGACGTAGCACATAAAAGATCCCTCTCTTCTTTGGTCAGAATTTCTTTGCAATGCAACAGACAGAGTCGTCACAATAGATGTGAAATATTCGTGAAGTGTTATAAAACAATAATCAGTCAATCAATGAAGTACAGTACCAAAATTTATTTGGACATATAAACTAGCACAGTTTACAAAATGGCTACATATTCATATTAAAAAACCAAAAAGCAGTTAAATGTAAGCAGCATGTTTGCCATACCTGTCCATTCTTAGATCCGTTTGATACAGGTCTTGCTGCCATTTCCTAGTTGTTTAACCAAAGAGTTTCATTATTTTAGGTATGGTACACTTTTTACTGTTAGATTATAAGAGTAAACCCTTAGGAGTTTATTATCATCATGAATTTTAGAAATATGGTAGAGACAGGTTCATGTGTATTTACATTTCATATTGCAATATATTTCCACCAGTGGAAATAAACCATTATACCAGTATACCAGTAATATCGCTTACCTCTGTTTATTATGTACTATTAGTTTACAAACTTTTATGGTATTAAGATTTGAATTGCTTCACTTTTTTTTTAGAATGTGACATTTATCCATCAGAGTCTTGTCCAGATGATTAGACTATGCCTGGACACAGTAGACCACATGTTCATTTTGGGCCATTAAGTGCACAACAGCCTCATCAAAACTCCAGGTAAACAAATTTTGGTTTATCCAGACATGTAAGAGTACCAAGACACATTTTACTCGGTAATTTAACACCCTAATTCTTATGCCCTCAATACAAGTACATGTACATGTCCAATTATTGTCCACTGTATACAGGCATGTTACGAATGATGCTTTGGATTTGCATTCTTTGCAAAAAATTAAATGTGGCACTCTTTAAAATCTGAGATATCACTTCATTGTTACAGCAACATGCCTTTTTGTTTTACATTTTTAAATTATTTTCCATTTGAATGTTATAAAGGCAAAGTGTCATATGTACACTATTACTAAATAATCACAACAGGCTGATTGACTCAACAATGTAAACATAACCCAAGGCAGAAGCCTATATCGTTTATGTTAATCTTTGATCTTAATTTAAAAACTACACTTCTAGATCACAGACAAGCGATAGATATTAGGGAACATTGTGAATGACTATGTAGTTACAAGTTGCAGTTATGGTTTATTCTTATTTACGCAAGTTTTAGAAAATTTATTGTTTCACTTCCACTACATACAGAGTCTATGATCCACTTCACACCAAAGAATTATCTGTTATACATCAATTCAAATCACTAGTCATTATGTATACATGTATTATATAGATGAGTAGTGTTCAAAATGTTTGAATATTTGCCAAAATAAGTCATTTTCAGATGCTCAATGATCAGGGAAGCATTAGTTTAGCAGTGGCTACTAATAAAATCTGGGGATTTATTATAAATTTTATAACAAAACAAGTGGAACATTCTGTTTACATACATGTACAACCACTTAAAAATTTCTCAGATTTACTCACTTGCAATAATAATTCAAGTTTGCTTTTTCCCACATTTTCCCTGATAGTGCTACATATACGTACATGCACTCTCTTGGAACACTGCCTAGTAGATCCAGCTTGAAGTGAAGTACCAGTATTCTGTTAGTACCATACAATGGTATCATGTTACATGATGTTAATTAAATAAATAGCTGTAATAGCAGGGGCATGACACACACACAATGTGCCCATTAGTTAAGTAAGTAGCTGTAATAGCAGGGGCATGACACACACAAAGTGCCCATTAGTTAAGTAAGTAGCTGTAATAGCAGGGGCATGACACACACACAATGTGCCCATTAGTTAAGTAAGTAGCTGTAATAGCAGGGGCATGACACACACACAAAGTGCCCATTAGTTAAGTAAGTAGCTGTAATAGCAGGGGCATGACACACACAATGTGCCCATTAGTTAAGTAAGTAGCTGTAATAGCAGGGGCATGACACACACAAAGTGCCCATTAGTTAAGTAAGTAGCTGTAATAGCAGGGGCATGACACACACAAAGTGCCCATTAGTTAAGTAAGTAGCTGTAATAGCAGGGGCATGACACACACAATGTGCCCATTAGTTAAGTAAGTAGCTGTAAAAGCAGGGGCATGATACACACAAAGTGCCCATTAGTTAAGTAAGTAGCTGTAATAGCAGGGGAATGATACACACACAATGTGCCCATTAGTTAAGTAAGTAGCTGTAATAGCAGGGGAATGATACACACAAAGTGCCCATTAGTTAAGTAAGTAGCTGTAATAGCAGGGGAATGATACACACAAAGTGCCCATTAGTTAAGTAAGTAGCTGTAATAGCAGGGGCATGACACACACAAAGTGCCCATTAGTTAAGTAAGTAGCTGTAATAGCAGGGGCATGATACACACAAAGTGCCCATTAGTTAAGTAAGTAGCTGTAATAGCAGGGGCATGACACACACACAATGTGCCCATTAGTTAAGTAAGTAGCTGTAATAGCAGGGGCATGACACACACACAATGTGCCCATTAGTTAAGTAAGTAGCTGTAATAGCAGGGGCATGACACACACAATGTGCCCATTAGTTAAGTAAGTAGCTGTAATAGCAGGGGCATGACACACACAATGTGCCCATTAGTTAAGTAAGTAGCTGTAATAGCAGGGGAATGATACACACAAAGTGCCTGTTAGTTAAGTAAGGAACTGTAATAGCAGGGGCAAGACCAAGAACAGTCCCACTGCTGAACAATGTTTGATAAACAGGTATTGAAAGAAATGTAATTTTACAATATTTCATTGTAGAATATTCATTAATTTGTAGGTAAACAAATGTAAACTTATACACAATAAACATGATTGAATTAGACTGAGATGATCATGATTTCATTTTATCTACAATATATATTGAACAAATATAGACATTTGTGCAATGTAACAAAGGGTAATACATTTTAACACTGAAACAGTTAACAGATTAATTCTTTATCAATTCAAGCAGTGTTCTATACAACTTTAAACTTAGTGAAATAAACGCTATATGGTGAATACAGGAGTTTGTGTAGAAAAAGAGGGTCAAAGGTCTGAGTGAAGGGGAGTGGGGAGACAATTATTGTATAAAAAAAGTTATTTTGTTATATTTTATCTGTCTTTTCAGAAATGAGGAGGTGGCACTTCTGAGATTTCCAAGCACAAAAAATATCCTGTGGGATCATTCTAGTGTGGGATCAGTTTTGCGTGTCAGTCTCTCTTACTACCGGTAATGAAACATTGTTTCCTACATATTTTTCAGACATTGCAAAATGTAACAGATTCAGACCAACAGACAAACCAAGTAAAAACATGATTAGTTGAACTGTTTATTAAAATTAATTTTTTTTATCAAAACTAAATTTTTAGTGGGTAAACTTTGCCTGGTTTTTGCCAGAAACCAAAAGTGAAACAGAAAGTAGAGACTAACAATTATAAAAAAAGGCAATAGTTAAAATTTGTTGTCTTTAATTTACAATGAATCATGATTATTATATTGAAATAATGCACAGTTCTTTCCTATAGACCACCATCATTCTTTTTCCCAGATTTTTGCAGTATAGGCGATGTATTGCATACTTATTACTTCATCCAAATCAGTACTTGTACATGTAAAGCAATGAATATGTGTACACAGTTTAACTCTTTATTGATATATTTGTTTAGAAAAATATTACATACATTTAATAAATATAAACTAGATGAATGATTAAAATGATTGATATATTTAAGTGTACAGTACATGTCTACACATTTCAGATGTTTAATAGAATAATTGATAATATCTCCTTTCATCAGAATTTTACAGTGTCCTTTTATGAGGTTTATCCATTTTGACATTGTGTGAAACCCACGGAGTAGGTCGTACCGCACAAACCCAGTGGGACAATACAACCAAAAACCTTCAGAACTCATTGCTATTCATGTCGTCAGACACCGACCCCACAACCAATCAAATCAATCATACTTATGGAAGGAAGTGTTCGAACTCCTGTTTTGACAGATATGAAAACATCACATCTATCTATAACCAAAGCTTGCAAAGCATGTTTCTGAAAATCTTGTAATTCTTTTAATTTGAAATCATGCAGCACCTTCAGCTTGGTATAATGTACATCTTCGAACACTGCCATATTATGACACAGGTAACATATCCCTATATTGCCGATGTTAGGTGTTGTTTCATTGGACCATCACGGTGTTGTGGTGGACCAATGAGATTGCAGGATTTCAGACACACCTTCCGAAGGTTTTTGGTTGTATTGTCCCACAGGGTCTGTGAGATACGATCTACCCTGTGGGTTTCACACGATGCCATTTTGATGTAAATTTCAAATCTCCTAATCCCCAATTAATGACACCTGCTTACAATTCACTTTATGAAAGAAAGGACTGACTACCTGGGCTGGGGACGGTGATTATTCATCAATTATCAACCTGTACTGAACTGTGTTTATAAACTTTATATACATGAATAATTACATGTACCTATGTATTTTGGTGATATGGTGGAGGGATTTAACATGCATTAATGACCTTTTGATTCGCTAAAGAGGGGATTATTTAAGAGGAAATAGGTCAGGGGAGAACTGTACATGTATGTTGGGGTAGTCGTATTTGGTCAGAAACCTAAGTAAAATATTGCAGGGGGTTTTTTTTAGAGCCAATAGATGGCCAAAATTCTGCCCTATTCCAAACACCAAAATGTGATACTTTTTCCTAATTCAGACTGAAACGTTCCCATTTGATTATTTCCTACCTCAACTCAAAGAAATTATATGAATTATTAATCAGAAATCAAATTCATCGAAAGTAAATGCATGTCTGTGTACTCAATCTTGATATAGATCATAGTTTTTATAAGTTTATCACGGGGGATGGGGGGAGGTATTAGTCGGCATGATTCTACGCATTACGGCATCAAGTGGAGCAAATGTTAAACATATATAAAATTAAGCAAATGATTGGGAATAAAACTTACCCGATTGGTGGTCTGAAAGTTCTAAACAAATTTTTTCCCAACCTGTTTCATATCTGCCAGTTTGTAAATATGTAATCTTAGACACCCACATGTTTGATTCTGTCCATGAGATACAATTATGCAAACGTGTGGATGATTCAGACTACATATAAACAAACCAGTATATTTGATACAGGCTAGGGAATGTGTGTAGAGCCTTCAGACTGTGGATCAGGAGTAAGTTTTTACAGCCAATCATGTGTTTAATATTAATATATGTTCAATTTACGCAACTTGTATGCTGTTCCTCTCCGGAGGGTATCATAGAGGAACGGAGTACAAGTCACGTTTTAATAAGATTGATATATTTTTTATATATGCTACATTTGGTGCTGTAATGCGTAAAATTGTGCCAAACATTCTGTTTATCAAAATTGCAAGTTCAAATAGGGACAGCAATGAACTTATATTAAACAAACAATTAAGAATACATTGTTTAGAATTTCAGAGTTTGTATCATTATGATATCTATCAAAATTGTTTGGTTCAGTTCATGGGCAAACATCTAGTTTTGAAACTGAGATTGACTTCTACATGCTTACTGTATATACTTAACTTAAACAAACTATTAAGAATGCATTGTTTGTATCATTATATATCATTATTTTGTGATCCTGTAGATTTCTGCAAACTCTTGAAAAATATACTGTTTTACAGGACTGAAAGTACAGTATTATATATTTATATTATTTTTTTTCTTATAATATTCTTGCCTTTGCAAAGTCTATGTTTATATGCAACACACCATATAACTATAGGAGTTTGTTTTACAGTTTTTATTGTATGTTTGATGAAATTAAAAGTGATATTCTGATTTTTTCGGAAGTGTGAAAATATGTTAAATTCGTTTTATTCTTTTTTTTATCATAGTAATTTGACTTTTATTGTACCGGTACCCAAAACTATTAAAGCATGTTTTCTTGTTGAAATTATGTTCATATTTTTTAACAATAGTAAACCAAAGTTCTGCATTGGAGAAAAAGTTGTTCGGCTTGCTCAGAAACATTTAGAGAGTAGCAGAGAAAGCATTGGAATATGTGCTTTACAAGGATCACTTTCTGTGGATGATGGTAAGTAGAGAATCAGAATTATTTACACCAACTTCATTTTCCATGAAATTTATAATTGAAAAAAGTCTTCCACATTCCAACTAGTGTTGTATAATCGGACAAAATTCATAATCGATTAGTCGGAATAATCGGCTCTCCATAATCTATCTATGATCGGAAATAATCGAAAAATTCAGAAGAATTAAAATTCTGTTACTTTTCTTTAAAAACCTTTTAAAAAAGGTCATTGACAGCAAGTGTGGCATGCAACACAGGATTTGATTACTCCTCCTAGGCACCTGGGCTAACCTTTAGCTTGATAAGGGTCTATCCATTCTTTTTACCAGATATTTTATATGCATTAAATAATTATTCATTTAACTTACTTAAAATTGTCTGATGTAATTGATAGTAAGAAAATAAATTGAAATTGAAAACCTTTTTATTCTCATTATTTGTACTATTCTGAATAAATGATGCCAGGATCTTGAATATGTGTATGAAATTAATTGAAGCTGTGATATCTTTCCTGAATCCTATTCAAATATGTACATTTGTTCATAGTGCACCGATCAAGTTAGACACTAAAGGAAGAAGAAGAAGATATGTTTCTTTTTTTTTATTTTGGCAAGTAAAAAGCAGAATGATACAGGTGCTGCTACATGTCTGTCATAATTGAATCAACAATATCTTCGAATAAAAAATCAATAATAATTTTTAAACGAAATGTTTAACCTTTGTTGGCGTACTTCTTTCGACAAAGTCGACAAATTGCGACCGACATATCTAAATTTTCTTTTGTTTGGGGACCTTTTCGTTTTTTTTAAGAAGCCAAAGTACTTCCATACTTAAGATTTCTTATTTCCTGGGAATGGATATATTGTTTCTCCCCTCAATTTATCACTCGGACCTCCGGCTTTGAATTGTTATTCAAGTCGGCGTTCGCCATGTTGATTTTTTAATTTTAGGAGACAATTCGACCGGCACATAACTTGCTCTGATTTGCTTCTTCTTCTTAGCGATAATCGATTATGAAAATTCGTAATCGATCATCGAAATCGAAGCCAGTTGGCGACTGATAATCGATAGTCGGCGATATTCGCTACATCACTAATTCCAACATTAACACTAGTAAAATTATCAACATGCCCATGTTTTGAATGGATGATTTGGAGTCTTTATTTCAAATAATTAAAGTTTATTATTGTGAAAAAATATAAGTAGTTTGTAAATTCATTACTAATTGCCTATTGTAGATGGAGAAGGGGTGACATTTTTGCTGGATAGATTTGACCCTGGAGGGGGAGGTCCCATAAGTACTAATGGGTTGACACCAGGTGATATCTCAGTACCATTTCAGGTGAGTTTTTAGAATTTCAGAAAAATGCAATGGTGTTGCAAGTAAACAAAAATGTGTTTCAATTATGCATGCACTTTTGTCATAGTCAGAAGGCTAGTGTGTCTTGTCCTTAGAGCTAGGTAAGGGATAGCTTTTAGCACCTGATTGGGTCACCCATTCTGGACAGATTAAAGATCAAGAGTAGAGTTTGAGACTAGATGGAGAATAATCAGTACTCCTCCAGACTTGGAGTTTGGCATAGAGGTGACTTTCTCACTCCATAAAAAAAACATGTGAGCTGCAGAAATTGCATTAAAGCAACCCTGTGCTTCACAAGGAGTCAACAGGAATAAGTCAAGTATGTTTAAATTCCAAGAAAATTGTTACAATCATGAGTGCTAAATTGAGTTTTCTTTATTTACTAGATGGCAGGAAACTCAGATGTCAGTAGGGGAAGTTCCATAGATGAGTACAGAAATGCACTGCAGGTAGATTTTTCATTTTTATACATACACATGCAATGAAATAAATTTGTTCATTTAACTGATGTATTTGGTGATTATTTTTGATAATCTTAGGATAACTTTTTATCCCCCTTGCTCGATAGTAGGGAGACAATTCCATTGACTTACAGGTAAAGAATGCAGGGATTTTCCCTACTGCATTCGAAAGGGGTCTTTTGCATTGGAAGTTTGATTGACAATTTGCTCAGATTGGGAATTTTAAGTATTCATAAAGAATACAAGTACGTTCATTGAAGTTTTAGTTGGAAATTTTTATCAGATATTATCAAAATTCTTCATTGGATTTTATAGAGGCAGGGTTGCTGTAGTGGTTAAGTGGCTTGCAGCATTACCCATCCATGATCAATTCCCAGATTGTGCCACTAAGTTTGATAAGTTGGTTACCTCAAGCTTCCATGTTGCGATATAAATGAAAAGTTGTCGAAAGCGACATAAGTCACCAAACAACCAAATTCATTAGATATCTTTATTAGATTCCTCATACTTGAAATCATTCCATTTTCACCTTACGGTCAGAAAATGTAACTTTTTAGCTCACCTGAGCCAAAAACTCAAATGGGCTATGGTCATAGCGCACCGGCCATCAGTCGTAATATTTTCACATTTTCGACTTCTTCTCAAGAACCGCTGAACAGATTTCTATGAAACTTAATAGGAATAAAGTACTCATGGTCCCCTACAAGTGTTGTTGTTTTTTGTCAAATTCCATCATCAGGTGGCGCCACCAGAGGCAAAAGTAGGTCATAGAGAGTATCCTCCTATGACAAACTTCTTCAGACCGGGTGCATACAGAGACAAACTGAATGCATAGGAATGATCTAGAGGGATGTGTTGTTATTTTTGGCTCTGTTCTGAAATCAATTTTCTGATGTTTTTGCAACCTTTTTTTGTACTTAGTAATTTCAATGCAGAAAAGGGTCATGTTTTTCATTTCATTGATAATGATGATTTCTCATTGACTATTTTGATCATAGTTATGGTAAGGAATATCATTGTGAAAGAAATTTGTTGATATCTCAATATTTGGATTTTTTATGAATTTTTAAAGATTTCCAAAAATAGGGGGTTGGGATTTTTCACATTGTCAACTTTCTCTGCAAATCTGTGGGAAGGATTTTAATAAAACTTGGTAGAAATGAATAACATATGAGCCCCTTCAAACTTTGTCGTTTTCATCCTGACCTTTTTACAGCTGGCACCACCAGTCAAAAGTAGGTCACAGAAAAGTACCCTCCTTTGACAATCTTTTTCTTCATACTGGCTGTATACAGAGACAAACAGAATGCATAGAAATGATCTAGAGGGATGAGTGAAGAAGTATTTTATTATGGTTCCCTTCCAAAATCAAATTTTAGAAGTGTTTTTGACATTTTTTTGGACTTGGTGATTTCAATACATAAAAGTGTCATATTTCCTAGGTAATTAATTATGATGATTTCTTATGGACTATTTTGATGATAATTATGTTAAAGAGTGCTTGGATTATCTATGAATATTTTAAGTGTGAGTGTGTATAGGGAAAGTTCCTCACAACTTTAACTTCTGCTGTTATACCACTTGAAAGATTTTGATGAAACATGGTATACATGAAGTACTATAGGTCCTCAGTCAACAAAAGGCCCCACCTAAAGAAAATGACTAACTTGTTGCCTTGAATCACATCTTGCAGAGACAAAGCAAATGCTTAATATCAAAATCATCTGAATGGATGTGCAAAAAAGTGTGGTTTTTTATTCTGGTCTAAAATAAAATTTGACATATTTTCAACATTTATTTTGACTTAATCACAGTAATGCAAAAATAAATTACTTCTTCCTTCCTGCATGACTGATTTTTAGCTCACCTGAGCGTAGCTCAAGTGAGCTATTGTCATAGTGCAGCGTCCGTCGTCCGTCCATCGTTAACTTTTCTACATTTTCGACTTCTTCTCCAGAACCGCTGCACAGAATTTCACCAAACTCCATAGGAAGTAAGTAATCAAGGTTCTCTACAAAGTTTGTGTTTTTTATGCCGATCCGTGATCCAAGATGGCCGCCATTGGCTCTGATTGGTTGACACATTTTCGACTTCTCCTCCAGAACCGCTGCACAGAATTTCACCAAACTTCATAGGAAGTAAGTACTCAAGGTCCTCTACCAAGTTTGTGTTTTTTATGCCGATCCGTGATCCAAGATGGCCGCCATTGGCTCTGATTGGTTGACACATTTTCGACTTCTTCTCCAGAACTGCTGCACAGAATTTCACCAAACTTCATAGGAAGTAAGTACTCAAGGTCCTCTACAAAGTTTGTGTTTTTTATGCCGATCCTTGATCCAAGATGGCCGCCATTGGCTCTGATTGGTTGACACATTTTCAACTTTTCCTCCAGAACTGCTGCACAGAATTTCACCAAACTTCATAGCAAGTAAGTACTCAAGGTCCTCTACCAAGTATAGGTTTTTTATGCCGATCCGTAATCCAAGATGGCCGCCATTGGCTCTGATTGGTTGACACATTTTCGACTTCTTCTCCAGAACTGCTGCACAGAATTTCACCAAACTTCATAGGAAGTAAGTACTCAAAGTCCTCTACCAAGTATAGGTTTTTTATACCGATCCGTAATCCAAGATGGCCGCCATTGGCTCTGATTGGTTGACACATTTTCGACTTCTCCTCCAGAACCGCTGCACAGAATTTCACCAAACTTCATAGGAAGTTGGTACTCAAGGTCCTCTACCAAGTTTGTGTTTTTTATGCCGATCTGGGATACAAGATGGCCGCCATTGGCTCTGATTGGTTGACACATTTTTGACTTCTCCTCCAGAACCACTGCGCAGAATTTCACCAAACGTCATAGGAAGTAAGTACTCAAGATCCTCTACCAAGTTTGTGTTTTTTATGCCGATCCGTGATCCAAGATGGCCACCATTGGCTCTGATTGGTTGAAACATTTTCAACTTCTTCTCCAGATCGGCTGCACAGAATTTCATCAAACCTCATAGGAAGTAAGTACTCAAGGTCCTCTACCAAGTTTGTGTTTTTTATGCCGATCCGTGATCCAAGATAACCGCCATTGACTCTGATTGGTTGACACATTTTCGACTTCTTCTCCAGAACAGCTGCATAGAATTTCATCAAACTTCATGGAAAGTAAGTACTCAACATCTTCTGCCACATTTTTGTTTTTTATGCCGATCGGTGATCCAAGATGGCCGCCATTGGCTCTGATTGGTTGACACATTTTCGACTTCTTCTCCAGAACCACTGCACAGAAATTCATTAAACTGCATAGAAAGTAAGTACTCAAGGTCCTCAACCAAGTTTGGTGTTTTTTATGCCGATCCGTGATCCAAGATGGCCGCCATTGACTCTGATTGGTTGACACATTTTCAACTTCTTCTCCAGAACCACTGCACAAAATTTCACCAAACTGCATAGAAAGTAGGTACTCAAGGTCCTCTACCAAGTATAGGTTTTTTATGCCGATCCGTAATCCAAGATGGCCACCATTGGCTCTGTTTGATTGACACATTTTCATCTTCCTCTCCAGAACCCCTGCACAGAATTTCTTGCTTGCTTGTGTAAATATGCACTTTGTGTTCAGGTGAGCGATATAGGCCCACTTGGGCCTCTTGTTTACATGTATTTGTCCTCAAGAAATTGAGAATTTTTGATTGACAGATTGGGAAAAATGGTTGCTGTTTTGGCAAAAATGTTTGTTATTGTTGATTTGGAATATGGCTGAATTTCTGCTTCCAACAACAGGGTGGAAAATCCATGAAAAGTCCTCATCAAGAATTTTATTGCTGTTGGGGGGTATGATGTTGCATAAACTCATCTTGATTGTTTAAAATTTTTCAGTTACTTAAACAGAAATGTTGCAGCAAGGACAGAATTGATTTGAGTAATTTCCTACTGGCAAAAGGATCCTGTCATTTCTACACCACTGGTGAAAAAACTGTTCATCATATAGAATTTGATGTTGTAACCATGGCAACAGAATTTATAGTTACACCAATATCAGCTGTACCTATAGTGCCTACAGCCTTATCCAAAAACTTGTCTGGCCCAATGAGTATGAGTCATCTACAGGGTGAACCAAAAACTGGGTAAGAAAAATATTTAAATGCTATTCATTTTGAGATACAGTAGCTTTAAATAGTGTAATCCTGAAAAGCAGCTTATGATGCTGAGAATTAAAAATGTTCATGTAACCTGTCTTCATATTTAAGAATTAAGACTTGAAAAAGGAATAATCTTATAGAACCAAATTGAGTTGTATGACATTTAATTTCATAGTCCAGTTGGACAGATGTGAAAGTGTGCAAGAGTTCTTGCTGAGTATTGATGGGTACTCTGATTTCTTCCAACACCAGCAACCACCAAACAAGTCAAATAAACTTGGTGTGGTGTTAAACAATGAGTGAATTAAAAACACTTATTCTTCAATATTTGATGAAAGAAATGTTATAATATTTATATACACAAGCCTACACTCTACCTTTACTCCATGATGATGTATAATGATACATGTAAATAGTTTTCAAACTGTAGTGGAATTAAGATGTTCACGATGTGTTTATTCTTAACTACACTAATGCCAAAGCATTAAAAAAAGTATTAAGGACAGGTGCAACTCACACTGATGTATGATGAAGTACACTTGTACTTAACCTGACAGTGCTAAAAATTTGATGGTGCATAAAAACTACAGTCAATAACGTGAATGCTGTCTTAACTATTCATCTCCGAACCAAATGCTAGTCCCAATTTTTTTTTAAAAAACATGATTAAATTTACTGCAAATACATGGACCAGCAGTGTGTTGAATTCCATGCTGATTTCAAATACTTTCACATGTCCTGAAGCTATAATTTACCTGGTTAATCTCAAAGCTGGCTTTGTATTGACATATTTGTCAGTATTCTCCACTAATTGTTTGACTTACGACATAGTGATATTAAATGAATGTGTTTACACATGTGGCAAAACTCGCATTATTTGTAATAATGTCATCAAATTATAATGGTAAAATGAATACAATATTAATCAAGATAAAATGTATTTAAATTACCGAACAGTTGCTGGCAATGAACGTTATAGTGAATCTGACAAGAATTTTTCAGAGTACATGTATTTTACTTTGGGTCCAGGGTTCAGTGATATTGGGAAAATTCACTGCATTTTAGTGAAATTAGGTTTCAAATTATGTTTCAAAACAATATTATATGCCACAAATGACTTGTAATACAGGAAATATAAAACAAGATTGAAATAACACAAGACAAATTGTCTTATAAGTTTTTCACTTTTCAAACAGATCTGCAAGTTTCAGATTCTCTTGTACACGTATAAGTTATATTCAAGGGAGTGGGTTCACAAAGCAAGTTGCCTTTTTTGTCTTTTTGAAATGGTCCACAACTTTTCTCTTTGGGGAACTTGAACTTGAATTAACACTGCTACTATGTTTAATGCTGCCAGTAGACTTGGACAAAGGAACTTCTAAATAGCCCCCTCCCTGTTTACTCATCGTACTACTTGTATTCGAACTACTTGGTTTTTAGTCAGGACGAGACAGATATTTCTTCTTGAAGAAGGAGTCTATCTTCTTTAAGGAAAATTTACTTCCTTTTGTTGGTTTTCTTCAGGTAATTAACATTTGTGTGAAGTCATCGTCTCTTGAGGTCCTCCCAATCACACACTGGAAATATGAATTTGAGAAGTAAAATGTAAACCAATGTTAGATAATCAAATTTCTGACTTCTGTTTACATTTCAACTTTCTCATAGCGCATTTCCTGTGTCAACTTCAACTAACTATTCTATATTCTGGGGTTTCAGTGCTATTAATAAGTTAGAATCATCATAAAATAATTGATATATGAACTTTGAAATAATATTTTGAGAGATCCAAATTGGGAAACAGAGATATTGAAATCTTAAAAAAGATGCAGGTCATTCGTCTCTTGAGGTCCTCCCAATCACACACTGGAAATATGAATTTGAGAAGTAAAATGTAAACCAATGTTAGATAATCAAATTTCTGACTTCTGTTTACATTTCAACTTTCTCATAGCGCATTTCCTGTGTCAACTTCAACTAACTATTCTATATTCTGGGGTTTCAGTGCTATTAATCAGTTAGAATCATCATAAAATAATTGATATATGAACTTTGAAATAATATTTTGAGAGATCCAAATTGGGAAACAGAGATGTTGAAATCTTAAAAAAGATGCAGGTCATTCGGACCGGCATCTTCATATTTGCAGGTCCAAATGAAAATTTGCAAGTCTGAAGAATGTGAGAAGTTTGGAAAACAATTTCACAATATCGGTTAAATAAATAATTTGTTTACTTTGAACGGTTTTAATTCATTAGGATGTACATAGTTGATTTTAGTTATATTCCACTTCAATTTCATAGATAATTTTATTCAACAAACTCTCATTCTCTTTTTCATCTTGCTCACACTCAGACTCGTCCTCACTTTCACTCTCTGACTCATCCTCTATCTCACACTCACACTCAGATCTTACATGTCATATCCTTCCCCTCCTCAAACAATAACCAATTCCTCCACTCTTTTCAAGCCTGTTTATATTCCCGAGGAATCCTGTTTTTCTCGTATTTCGCTGCCTAGTTTTCTGCTGCTTCCGTGGGAGGCTTTCTTTTCTGGCTCAGTTTAGCCCCTGATACGAATTTGATGGGCCAAGCTTCCATTTTTACTGTCATACAACATTGTATAGCGAGATAATATACAGGAGTGAGTTTTACTAAGGGTTATGAGCCCAAATGGAGACGTAAACGTAAACTTCCCATCTAACTTTACGTTTAGGTCAATTGTATTTTTCTTGAAGTCTATGTTCATAGGTAATTACATTGGTAAACATTGTAAAGGTGTACTTTACGTTTGGAACTCTTTAGGGAGGAGACAAATATTTCTTAACAAAGTTTACGTGTACATTTGAGCTTACGACCTTTAGTAAAACTCACTCCAGAGGTTTAAAGTAATTGTATAACCGTTCCAGGATATTAAAGAATGCATTTATCAAAACGAAAATTTGCGGTAGAATTGATGGCAGACATTTGGACCGGCTTGAACGAAAACTGTGCCGGTCATGGCCGATTTATACCAGTCATGCCATCTGGACTGGCAGATTTCAGCATCTCTGGGGAAATTTTGTGTCCTTTTTTTTTTTTTTTTTTTTAAATATTGGCCATTTTTTGCATTGGGAATGAGGTCGATAATTCCCCCAATAGCAACCTTGAACAATCCCTGTCTAATATTGAAATTTAATGATCAGCAATAATTTGTTAAATTAAAATAGTATTTAGCAAAAATTTGTCCAACACACTTCAATAAAAAATTAGCAAAATAAGCTCACAAAATGTAGATTTTCTCCCCGAACCATCACGATAACGTATGTTAATAGCATTATTTATCCTGGGTTTTTAATCTCAGTATAGGAACTTTAGATCTAGTCACAAAAAAGAAATGCAATTATTTCTCAAACTTCAGGAGGTACTTGCTCAAATTTGATCAATAAAGGGTTTGATTTAAATTAGGTTAAGTATTTTTAAAGAATTCTATGTTCTGTATAATCAATAAATCTCGTATAGTAACAGTGGCACAAATCTTATGCATGTTTATGAACATGTCTTTGATTTATGACCATAAAGTCAACTTTTTTACAACTCGAATGATTGATACCTTGAAATATTTTCTCTGGTCCCTTCGCAGTCTTCCTGAAAAACTTTTAAGACCAATAGTCCGCTTAGCAAGATTTGGGGTCCTTGCTTCATAATGTAATCAATATTTTAGACATTTTCAGTGGTCCTGCAAACATTTCATTGGCCTGGGTCTTCAGACCACTGGTTTTTCAGGAAGACTGCCTTCGACTTCTCAGATAACAAAGTTTGTTTGTATACATATAGAAAACATACTTGTTTTTACAGGTATCTTACCATGGATCATACTAGAAAAGTGCTGCTAGTCTTAGAGTCTGACCCAAAAGTTTTTAACCTACCTCTTGTTGGAATGTAAGTTAACATGTCAACTAATGCTCCTGTTGTGTTAGTTGAAATTTCAAATTGTGATATAGAATACAATGATGCTCCGTTTGTCTGGACACGTTTGTTCCTGGCCGTTTGTCCAGATAAATGGATTTTCCAGATTACCGGATCATAGTACAGGTACTTTAGATGTTAAAGAATCTTGTTTCTTGATAAAAGAAAGGTGTATACACTACACGATAAAACACAAGTAATAACCCTTATATGCGTTCAATTTGTATACGAAGAAATATATATATTTATTACGTATTTAATGTATTAACATCTTTAGTAAATTGTACATTAATTGCAGCCAGCCAAATTTCTGAAACCTGCATGATTTTTCAACTCACTGTCCTCTATTTAAATGTTGACGGCCGCGTTTGTATATACCTCGCGCTTGACTAATTAATTTCATTTCTATCGCGATTGGAGTATTTATCTAACATCCTGCTGTGTCATACAAATTTGAAATTGAAAAGCATTTATGTCCGGATAAATTTATACAGTGTTCATGTTTTAAATATAAAAATTTTCTATAACTATAAAAAAGAAGAATAACTAAAGGTTAAAACTTCTCTACAAAATAATGTAATGAGCACTAAGTAAGGATATGTTATCAATTATCGATCTCAGATAGAAGAGTGACGATACTTAAAGTTTGGTTACAATCTAAAGCCCTAATATTTGATTAACAATGTAAGCTACGAAGTCGGCAATTGACTTTATTTACTATCATTCAACTAACAGTAATCTTCATTTCTGGCGCGAGCATGTACTGACTCATCATCAATGACTGGTAACATGACGTTTGACTACACCACAAGCGGTCAGTTCTTAATTGGATAGGTAATTAGCATACCATAGGTAGGTGACCAGGTAAACGCGTCGTTTAATTGTTAAACAAACAATCGGCGCAGAGAGGAGATAAGCAGTGTATTAATTAAACTGCAGTTATTTGCTACAGCTACGTCTGGAAAGCAAAATTTTGTCCGGATTATTGGAGCAAATTTCATGTACTTTTGGAATTTCGTACCCTTATTTCCTTGTCCGGATCCGTAACCCGGATTATGGGATCAAAACATCATTTGGGAAATCCTTTACAGCACTTTCTTGTCCGGAAAGTGGATTTTCCGGATAAACGGACCCCGGATTAACGGAGCTTCACTGTACCTGTATTTTTATTCTTGATATTGAGTTTTGAGGAAATAATTCTGTTATCAGCTGTAGAATATGTTAGAATATTTTATACTAACTGCAAAGGATAAATTGAAATTGCTATACATAATATGCACACTCATTGATAAATTGAAAATGATCATGTGTTTATTTTTCATTTTCAGTTGGATAAGTGGGGTACCATTTGTATATAGTCCATATGTATGGGGTTGTTTTTTAAGATATGTCTTCAATGCAAGTATACAGGATCGGTAAGTGTTTGTAATTTTCTATCATTTAAGATACTTTTTCTCTCTGTATGAGTCTGAGGAAATTTCATTTGCATAGTGTATGTATCTTTCAACCAGACTTGATGCTAAAGTAAATTCTTCAAAAGCATCATTAAATCCATCTTTTTATGCACCAAAAAAGTTCTGCATTTGTTTTGGGCATATATTTTAGACTTGTTAAGTAGTGCAAGAACCATAGCAAAATATTGTCTTGTTTCCTGCCTCTAGTGCTAAATTTGAATCGGATTCTTCCATTTTATCCAAAAGAGGGAATTATGGTCATTATCAAACTACTAGTTTTAATTTTGCTTTCACCAGCATCCTATGTAACCTGACCAAATGACTTTCTTCAACTGATGAAATGTGTAAAGAGTGTGCATCATAGTCCATGGTATGAAGTGAAAAAGGGAAGCAAGTGTCAACCATGTTACTGCTAGCAAAGTTCATGAACATGAGAAAAAGAAAAAAGAAATTTTTTTTTAAATTCGGTCTTTAGAAAATTGTTGCAGTCTATTGGAAATAAAGTTACTGTGGACTGAAGGTCTATTTGATTTAAAAGTTAGTTTCGCACATTGAGATAGGAGGCATATGTTTTGTTTTGGCCAAATAACCATCAAAATAAACACACTAAATCAAACTGGTAGAATATCAGAAAAAATTTTCCTGATGTTTCGTTATTAAATTTTCACTGACAAGAATATGTGATTCAAATTTACACATGTAGAACAGAAACTTGAACCAGTGCATGTTGACTCTCTTATATTTGAAGGATAGCCAATTCCATTTTAACCATTCCTACGACATAATTTTATTTTGATGTCATAATTGAATCAATATTTCTTTGGGCTGTTTATTCTCACTCATCCCAGGCACCTGGTCTGACCTCTGAATTTCAGGGGTCCGTGAATATCCACTGTAGTACAGTATTGTTAGTGCCAAAGTCATGTGACACCAGTTACTTTTGTATTAAGAGCTGAAATGTCAGGTAATTAGGACCCCACTTCATGAACGGGTACCCTATAGTAATTACTCTGTCCGTCCATCTGTCCATCAGCAAAAATTTGAACTTTGGCCATATCTAATAGATTGTCACAGGTAGAGCATATTTGGCATGTGTGTTCCTTATGACAGGACTTTTCCATTGGTACCAAAATTTTTTATCATGTGACCTTAACAGTGACCTTTGACCTGCATTTGAAATACTTTAATATTGACCATGAACTGTAAAAAGTAGGACTTTCATATTTGGTATGTGTGTTCCTTATAACAGGACTGTTCCCTTGGTACCAAAATTTTTTATCATGTAGCCTTGACAGTGACCTTTGACCTGCATTTGAAAAACTTTAACACAGTGAAAATGAAAATCGTCAGACCGACGGACAAGTCTGGTTATATTGACTCAGGTCCAGTAAATAATCTTAAATTTCTTGACCCTTTGCCTGGTGTTTTCCAGAAGTGATTTACGGTTTCAAACTTATTTCTAATGCCATCATGATGTATATTTTGCTTTCAGTCTTGTAAAAATTGCTTCGGTCTGGTGAATTGTCCTATGTTACCAGACCGAATGTCCTGTAAATATTTTTACAATTTCATATTCACTGTTAACATTGACCATAACTATTGAACCGCTAGAAGTAAGGCTTTTATATTTGGCATCTGCATGCCTTATGACAAGACCTTTTTACTGGTACCAAATTAAGATCAAGGTCATGGTGACCAGCATCCTGCAAGGCCCTTCAGACTTCGTTAGATTTCTAGTTGGCAATCAGTCATTTCAATAACCTTGTAGTGTAGAGAGTAAATTTTTGAAAGAATTAAGTACATGTTTAAGTACTGGTAGATGCATGTATGCATTAGCTTTCTCACTTGTATATACAATCATTCACTAATAGTTTAACTTCTCTTAAAAAATGACGTAATCTGTAAATTAAGGTTTTTGATTCTTTGCAGAGTGTGTGTTCCACCCGAACCATTTCTTTTGGTGCTATATAATCCAGTGCATTCTAAACCTGAGTTTTATGAAGTATCCACTTCAACTGGTAGTAGTAAAATGGAATTGGATCTGCTCTCTGGTTATGAAGTCTTAAATCTTCCTAAGGTATGTGTAATCAGATTTAACATCTATTTGCTGCAATTTCTTTTACAGTGTCAAGAGTATAAAACCAAGTGTTGAAATAACGAATAAGTAATGGACATGGTTGAACTTTGAATTACGAGTAAATCAGTATGTCTGTAATGTCATTCTACTGTGCATTAAATTATTACTGAAAATTGCGATATCACTATCACTGAAATACTACTTTCACAAATTACAAAATTAAGATGATAAGCATGTAGTTGCTTTTTATCATAACTCTTTTATTATGCGTTTTCTCAAAAGCGTTTCTTGATGATGAAATATATAGGATTTTATTTGAATGCAATCATACTGGAAGGTTTATATTTTCTTCCTTTTCCTAAAACTGACAGAATTGAATGTGTTCAGTCTGCAGAAAATACACTGATCCACTTTTCAGCATAGAAAGCGATGTTTGGCGGAGTTTTGATTGTTATACTAAAGATGTGGTCAAATGTTCCACTTGTCTAACCTTGCCTGACGTCATCATAGTCGTATTTTGCGCTAAAATGCTTAACATTCGATGAAAGTGGATTGGTGTATTGCGATGGTATGAAGATGTTTCTAGGGTGTCGGCACAGACTTGACACTAACAGTCAGGCTGTTTCTCATTCCCCAGAAATTATTCTGATCCTTCCACTCGGCATTCTTCAACTATAGAAATCAAAGAATGTGGCAAAGTGGTGGATGTTTGCTTTTTTTGATCAATGATATTATGGTTCTAGATATACTATATATTTGTTTCCTTCACACTTACTTTGTATTGTAATAATTTTGTTATGAAAATATTATAACTTATCTATGATTTTAGTGCTTATCATTTGATATGTTTATTTCCTTATGGAATATTTCAATATTCAAAAATAATTTACTGTTATTTAAAGAAAAAGAAAATTTGCCATTATTTTGCTCAGATACATAAAAATGAAAATTTTATACTTTGAATTTTAATTTTTGGAAAACCTTGTTAGAGTTACCTTTCTTACCAAGATACAAAATGAAAGATTAACAATGTAAGAGTTATTTCTCTTGAATATTGTCATTGCTATCACTTTGTGTTGATAAATTGAGATACGGGGGTCTAGATTTTTTTTAAAACTCACTTGCCACAGGCAAGTGTGGTGGGAAAATTCACTTGCCCAACCCTAAAATTTACTTGCCCAATAAAAATGATAGAAAATTAATAGTTTCGTTTTTTCTTTTTATTATGTAATAATCATGTACTACAGTAACATATGATATCTAATAATGTTCACTCTTGCCACGATTCCGGCTCAACTTCTTTTCTTGGCAGGGGCAAAGCAGGACTTATAGTGTGTCTGTTTCATAAGTATGGAATAAAATAGTAAGCATACCCCTAAAACATTACACAAGTGACAATGTACCTTTAAAGATACAAATAATAAAGATTTTAATAGTGAAAAAGAATTTTAACAGTTTACCATAGGTTATCCACCTTAATTTCGAGAAAATCATGCTAGAAGGGGGACACCCCCAAAAATTGGCCAAACCTCAAAAGTAAACAACCACTCCTTTTTAGGTCATTAAATTTGTACATAAGTGAAATGAGATCAAAATTCATGATTTTACAACAGAATCAATCTTTATTTATACATAGATCAAATAATTTCATCCAATCAGAGCTCCTTATACATTGAAATAGTCCTTTTCTCCCTACACCACATCGGCTCTCGTTAATTACGTTTCTTTGACCCATACGAATTCATTCAATATGATACGATGAAGGTCGATTGAAGGATTATCTGTATTCTCTTTTTTAAAAAGGATATTTTCTAACAGTGATACATCGCCGATAAATTACTTGCCCACGGGTAAGAACAAATCTGCTATTCACTTTCCCGACCTCACATTTTACTTTCCCCGGGCAACAGGAAATGGGAATTCTAGACCCCTGAGATGTTAAGTTTTTTTTAGACTCCGGCCATTTCATGGATGGGGGCATATAGTGTTGCCCTGTTCCGTCATTTGTCTTGATTCAGTTTGCACTCATTTTGAAGGTTTGATGGATTAAAACTCCAATGCAAAAACAAGTGACTTTACTGATTATTGCTCCTCATATTATAATTTGATGCTGTAATTTGGTTTCATTTAATCATATTAAGGGCAAAGAATGCCACAGTAAAAGTTTTTTGTCAATATCATAATTTTTAGATGTTTTATGAAGATTATAAGATTGTAATATTACTGGTAATGAAACGTTTAAAGGAATCTTAAGGTTGTGGGTTCAAACCCCGCTGGGGGCATTTTTTTTTTTAATTATATGTATGAAAAGAACTTTTATAGTGAAAGTTTTTTTTCAATAGCTGAATTTTTAGATTTTTATTTATTTTTTTCCTTAATCAAAAAAAAAGGGGGGGGGGTTTATTCACATTTTCTTCTTTATCTTCAGAACTGTGTGAATTTAAGATGTGTCAACAGGTGGTGCCACCACAGGCCAATTTTTATAGATTTTATTCTATGCAAAAGGGAAAAGATTACTGCATCATTGCAATTTGCATTAACTTCTTCCAGTGAAGCAAACCATACAGATATCGCTATATTTTCAATATTTAACATTTACAATAATTGTTTGAAATATGATGGATTTGATGGATTAAAACTCCAATGCAAAAACAAGTGACTTTACTGATTATTGCTCCTCATATTATAATTTGATGCTGTAATTTGGTTTCATTTAATCATATTAAGGGCAAAGAATGGCACAGTAAAAGTTTTTTGTCAATATCTTAATTTTTAAATGTTTTATGAAGATTATAAGATTGTAATGTTACTGGTAATGAAAGGTTTAAAGGAATCTTAGAGTCGTGGGTTCAAACCCCGCGGGGGGCAATTTTTTTTTTAATTATATGTATGAAAAGAACTTTCATAGTGAGAATTTTTTTTTTCAATATCTCAATTTCTAGATTTTTATCTTATTTTATTTTTTCTTAATTAAAAAAAAAAAAGGGGGGGGGGGTGTTATTCACATTTTCTTCTTTATCTTCAGCACTGTGTAAAGTTAAGATGTGTCAACAGGTGGTGTCACCACAGGCCAATTTTTATAAATTTTATTTTATGCAAAAGGGGAAAGATTACTGCATCATGGCAATTTGCATTGACTTCTTCCAGTGAAGTGCAAACCATACAGATATTGATATATTTTCAATATGTAACATTTAAAATAATTGTTTGAAATATGAAATCATCATGTTCTTTCATAATAAATTAAAAGCACCTCCTCCCCTTATCATTTTTTTCATTTTTGGGAAAAAAACTGGGTTCATGATACTGTATCATTTTTCACGTCACAAGACACGATAGCGGGTGATTTTATCCTCAAGAAATTTTCACGTCAATAGCTTTGTATGTATGTCTTTTAAAGAATGAAAGTTTTTCTTTGATTATGTTTTGATTTAATTCACTTGAAATATACTGAAATCAATAGATCAGGAATGTGGAGAGGAAGCCGCCTTTCGATTTTCAGGTTCATCCAATTAGTAGTTACAGAGTTATGGGACTTTGATTTTGAGCTCACCTGAGCCGAATGTCATACCAGATTGTCTTTCGTCCGTCTGTAAACTTTTTAATATATTCAACTTCTTCTCTGAAACTATTGGGCAGAATTCAATGAAAAATTTCATGCTTGTTCCTCAACATATTATGTACAAATTTTGTGCTTCATTTGATCTAGATGTTCAGGTGAGCAATATAGGCCCACTTGGGCCTCTTGTTATATAAACATGTAAGCAGGATTAATAAAGAGTGTTATAAGTATGTTTAATATCTACAGTTTCTGTTATGATTTTTATAAGATGGCAACATGCAGTTCCCAGAATATCGTAGAACTTGAACTAAGCGTTTTGGACAGTGGTGATAAGAAGAGAGATACATTTGATGGTGCTTTGCATGAATTCAGTAATGAGATGTAGGTGTCATTGTCATTACATTCGGAAAATTTTTATTTAATTGTAAATTTTGGTAAGAGTTATATATAATTCATAATCCTCAAAAGATAAATGTAATGTTTATACATACTTGTCAAAAATAATCCATGAACCAAAAAAACATATCTTTTGAATCAGCATTTATATATTGAGATAGACCTATTTTTCTGTGCTTTTGTAATAGAGTATTTTGTTTCTTTCTGCAGTCCAAAACCAAAAGGTGAAGAGACCACATCAGAGGTGATTTCAGATGAAATAACTCCTAGATCTCGTCCAGCACCACATATTTCACAGGTGAAAATCCTTTAATATTAAAATATTTGATAGTATATCTTTATTTTTCCATAAATTACTTATTTCTGTAATGTTCTTTACTCATCATCATAACTCATTAGTTACTGTGAAGCTTCAGAGGACAAGGTCACTTACTCTATAAACTGGTCTAATTTTTGAAAAACCTTCAAATATAATTGTTGATTTATGATATTTCTATATGCAGACTATCGGAATTTGTAGTTGTTGTATTGAAATCTTCTTAAGAAAAATTTTACCCTTGAAACTTTGCATTTTTGGGTAAATCAGCATGAAATAGGAACGTATTCAAAATTTTGTATCTGATCATATTCAAGACCCAATATGATATTTTTGTTTCAAGTAGTTTGACAAACAAGTCGAGCATAAATAAAATTTAGTTATCCTTTTGTTGTATCTTGCATTATTCAAGAAATATGCAAATTGGAGCTCCTCAGTGTCAATTTGGCATATCTTTATGACATCATGCAAACTTTGGTGACATCATTTAATGAATAACTTTTTCATGTGTTATTTAATGGATATTAATAACAACAAAAAACACAAATCCTTTTTTTTTATAGCAAAATTCATTTTTTTGCAAAAATCACCAGGCAGAAAGGGGGAGTTAGTGACTTTGGTAATTTTTTATTCACATTTTCTACCAAGAACTTTAATGTGTCATATGAAAGCATCATGTCAGTTAAGTTTTGGAGGTTAAAGGTGGTAGTCTGTGGCTGTAAATGACAATCATTTGTGCAGAACAGCATCCTGAGAAATAAAAGAAAATTTTCAATTACAGTCAAAGACTTTTAAATCATGGTTGTTCTTACTCAAGTTTCTTTGTATATCTTACATACTGGTATTTGGTTGATCCTTATATCAGGTTGGTCATTATCATAGAAAATTTTATAATTTCATTTTGATACGCCCACATTTGAAAATGTGGGCGTATTATGCTATACCACTGTCGTCTGTCCGTCCGTCTGTCCGTCCATCCACCCTTGTCTGGGCTTCTCCGTCTTAACTAAAGGGGGAATAAAACTTTTGATGGTGTCATATGAAAGGGTGTGGCTTGTAGTTGTGCATGTGGGTTTCAAAGTTGGGGTCAGGCCCCTGGGGTGGGGGAAAATGGGTGGGTTTGGAAAAGCTTGTCTGGGCTTCTACTCCTTAACTAAAGGGGAAACCAAACTTTTGATGGTGTCAAATGAAAGGATGTGGCTTGTAGTTGTGCATGTGGGTTTCAAATTTGGGGTCAGGCCCCTGGGGTGGAGGAAAATGAGCGGGGTCTAAAAAACTTGTCCGGGCTTCTCCTCCTTAACTAAAGGGGGAACAAAACTTTTGATGTTGTCATATGAAAGGATATGGCTTGTAGTTGTGCATGTGGGTTTCAAATTTGGGGTCAGGCCCCTGGGGTGGAGGAAAATCTGCGGGGTCTGAAAAGATTGTCCGGACTTCTCCTCCTTAAGTAAAGGGGGATCAAAACTTTTGATGGTGTCATATGAAAGGGTGTAGCTTATAGTTGTGCATGTGGGTTTTGAAGTTGGGGCCAGGCCCCTTGGTTGGGAGAAAATGGGCTGGGTCGGAAAAGCTTGTCTGGGCTTCTCCTCCTTAACTAAAGGGGGAACAAAACTTTTGATGGTGTTATATGAAAGGATGTGGCTGTCTGGTTCATTGAATTTTGTAGGACCTTGAAAGTTTCTCTGGTATCGGAGTTTGAAAAGTTAGTTCTTCTTTCAAACATCCATTACCACCATATTAAAACATGATGCAGGTGTATCATGCACCCGTTAGCAGTGCCCTTTTTTTTTTTATTATTGAATAAAATGCTTTAAAACAACATCCAGAATTATGTCCTTCGAATAACAATCAAACAGCATGTTTAAAATTATGTTTTATTTTGTGTTTTAGGTTCCTAAGGTGATGCCAATGGTTCCTGAAGTTTCCCTTTTGTTTGGTGAAGATGGTCAATCTGGTATTTTAGTTAACTCAGGATTCAGAAAACCTGTAATAAATAAAGGTCATCCAAATGGTGTACCCCTTTTAAATGATTTCAATAATACTCCAAGTATTGGTATGAAAGCCAGCAGTTTGTCCTCTAGTCATCTCCCAGTGTCTACTCCTCAGAACTCTCGTGTACCTCATCATTATAACAGTGCTCCCACTCTACAGCAAACTACTCCACAGATGGTGTGTACTGGACCCTGCTGTGTCAGTAAAGGTGGTTTACCTCACCAGTACATGCACAACTTTCTCGCAGATAATGGTGCTATTAACAGACATTCAGCTCTGCACTCAAATGGCATTAGACATTCCACCCTAAAGTCAAATGACTTGAGACATCCAGCTCCACAGTCAGTTGACATAAGACATTCTCTTCAGCCACAATCTAGACAGCATCTTAATTATCCTCAACAGCCTAGTGCTCCACAACCTGAACTACATTTCCCAACTCATCATGTGAATTACAATAATAATATGCAGCCTCAACATGGGCCAAATTATCTACGCTACCCTCTGCCTCCTTGTGCATGTCAGGACTGTCAATATAGTAATCATGGTAATGAAGGTCATACAAGGTCACATTCTGGACATGTTCATCAAAGGAACAAACATTTGCGATCTTCATCACAGCCCATTCATCCAAGACAGAATACCAATGTTCCTGTAATCAGTAGCATATCTGCAGTACCTACAGTTTCAAATGAAAGACCTGTGGTAGCAAATGGCCATTCAAGTCATCCTCAGCAACCAACTCCAGAGGTACATCAGAATTCAGGCAATTTTAGTAATGGTTATCCTCATGTAAATTCACTCTCTCCAAGAAATAATTCTGTTGAGTCAGGGAATTCTCGGTCCACTGGTCGGGGTGACTCCACTGGGAAGTCGAGTGATGATAGTGGTCTAAGTGTGACACCAGAGAGACCAAAGGGAAACAACTCTCAAGATTTTCAGCAACAACCAGTAAGCACTTCCAGTGAAGACCCAGCAAAGCCTGTCTCGATGGGAAATAGTGCTATCAACTGGAATCAGGTGCCCCCTGAAGTTTATCAGTTGCTTATGCAGCAAGATGCCCAGCTTAAACAACTACAGGCTCAAATTCAGGTTCTGGTTCAAAACCAGAGTGCTTCAACACAGTGCACAACAACTACAGAACTTAATTCCACGTCAGTATCTCAAAAAAGTAAAGAAAACCTGACAGAAGAAAAATCTCAGACCTGCTCGATTGGTACAAATACTGGTACTTCCATGATGTTTCCTTTAACTCAAAATATGCATTCAATGTCAATACAAACCAGTCTGCAAAAAGGAGCACCCTCTAGAGTAGTCAAGACAAGCAGTGAGGATTCCTCCATATCACCTAGGGCTTCTGAGGAAAAGTCTACGCATAGCCAAAACTCTCGAAGCAGTCAGAATTCGGTATGCAGTAGTGGTGGATACGATGCTCGAACCCCGGCAGAGATCAGACATCGAGGAGTTATTCCCATGAATAGTACTGAGAGAGAAGACTTTGACATGGAAATGTCTCATGGAGAGTGTGTGGGCGTGGCCAATAATGTGGAGCTTCATAATGCTACAATGAATAGCATCCAGTCTGATATGATAGTAGACATGCCTAGTTATCACTCTTCACCGTCAAGGTAAACATGCAGTTTTCAGTTCATGTATTATTCAGTATATTAGAACTGTATAATCTATTTAATTGAAATTTATCAATGTTTCATAAAACAACAAAAAAGCAAAACAAAAAACTTGACTGGCACTATGAAGAGGGAGTAATCCTAGCATGGCATTAAACAACAAAAAACAAAAACTTTTATGTTATTCTGCAGGTCTCAAGCCTCTCCAACAGCAACAGGGTCTGGAGAGTTTAGTATGAACTCTCGAAGTCCCATCAGTGCTAGTATGTGTGGTGATGGAGATCCAGACAGTGATGAATCAGATGGGGAAGATCAGAATAACAATGAGGAAAATCATCTAGATGCTGATGGCAAAGACTATTATGACAAACTTATGGTTGGTTAAAGATTTATAAATAGATATAAATGTTAAAGAAAGGAACACTTTTGAGAAATAAAAAGAATTATTTTAAGTAAGTTCATTTTGCCTTATAAAAGATACAGAGATTTTATCTAAGTTTAAAGTTACTTTGATACTTAAGAATTATACAAACATCTTGTGATAGTTGTTGGTGTTAATGTTAGACCAAGTAAAAAAAAATTGTTTACTAGTACTGTTGCAAATTGTAAAGGTAAGATACTGGCAGGTAGATCAGAATTTTTAAAAAATTTCCTTTATTGTGTTTTTTTATCACAAAACAATATGTTGCCTTGACATTTCTTTCTTATACTTTTGAGAGTCAGTTTTCACATTTGATAACAGCATTTATAAAAAATCAAAGAAAGTGTGCTGCACGGCGCTGTTTGATAGTGTTTCACAAACATATCTTGTTTGTCCTTGAAAGGAGGTCAAAATTTTTTCTGTTTACAACTTAAACTTTTCATATTTACGGATTGTGCCTTATAACAATTAAAAAAGTGTATGAAGTATATCTTGTAAGACCTAAAATAAATGTGCTGTTTTATTTCAGAGTAATATTAATCGCCTTCTACATCAAGAGTCAGGAGATACACTCATTGATGACCAAGGGCAGAATCTACCTACTGATACACTACAACAGAGCATTATGCTGGGACAATATCTGAACTCAATGAGGTACATATTTCTCAGTATCATTACTCATTAAGCCATTCAAGGAACATACTGAACAAGTATTACAATAAATTGACATTAGGTTGGTTGATTGGTGTTGTATGTGACTTTCAACAATTTCTCAATTATATTGCGATAGGAAGCAGGAGTTGGTCAACCTCTTAAATGTAGCGGTGCAAATAGACTTTGTTGACTTTACAAATGTATACTCATTTGTGAATGAATGTGAATTATGCGCAGATTTATTCTTGATGTAATGTGTATTTTAATGGAAATGCTATGCAGAATATCAAGTTGTAAATTGAACTTTTGACATCAATTTTAAATGATTGAAGTGAGATATAAATATTTATTGTAGATGTACGTGTTCATGTAATAATGTATATTTGGTGTTATGAATCATAATTTTCTTTTTTTTTTTTTTTGTAGGGTGGAAGGGGGACAGAACCCAGTGGAAACTACATTTATCCCTAAAATCAACTACATGTCCATGATGTTCGAGTCAGATTCTGATTGCTCAATGGAAATTAATGCAATGGCCATGAAATATTTAAAAGATGAACAATTAACTCAACTCAACAAATTACAAACTCAGACACGTCTCAAGGGTAACAAAGCTGTAAAGGAGAATCAGCGACTTGCAATGTTGCGTCGAGTTCTTTCTGATGACCCAGAATCCACACCTAATGTTACCTCGGTAGGAATGTCTCCCAATGATATGACGTTTGCCACAAGGAATTACATGGAGAAACATGGTCTTCTTAGTGACACAAATAGTGCTAATTCTACAACTAGCACCAGAGACACCTCTGATAATGGATATCATCTGAAGGTTAACTTTAGCATGGCTCCTGATTCACCTGCTCAGCTTACACAGGAAGTGCTTGGTACACCAAATTTGAGGAAATCTAGAAGTCCATTTCTAGATTCATTGCGCAGTCAAAATACAACAGGACAGTCCAAATTGAATAATCTTGACAATTATCAGAGTCCACATAGAACAGTCAGTCCCCTTACACAGGATCATAATACACCTAATGACACACAGAGTCCATGTGTAAAATCATATAATACGTCCAGTAACAATAGAACACCTGTGGCTCATTTTACACCCTCTTCTAACACTCCTGTACGTACAGAAGATACATTAAAACAGCATTCTGCAAGACGATTAGAGCAACCAACCCGTTCAAGGGATTCCCCACATCTTAATTCTCATAACAATCCGTTGCGCAATATGTCAAGAGACTCCGGTAATGAGAGTCATAAACATTACATGCCTCAAGAAAATGCTTTTCATGACCACTCAGACAAAAATATGTCTACACCTCAAGGCCAACGTATAGGACTCATCAGGCAGAAAAACAACACTCCTAGTCCTGTACAAGTTGTGGATAACCCCAGGAGAGTTCTAAGTCCTGTGACCAAAGAAAGTATTCCAGACCCGCCATTACATGAAGAGTGTAGTAATGAGGAAAACACTTTACAGCAGAGAGAGCATGGTCTGGAGGGAGATAAAATCTTAGATATAACTAGACTAAAGTTATTACCAAAGCTTTTATAACCTTGATACACTACAAAGTGTAACTTTGTAATAGTATAGAGCACTTGGTCAGTATATATTAAAATATCTATAGCTTCTCATATTCTACCTTTAGTGAAAATCTATCCTTTGTTTAGTGTTTCCTTATTATGATGGAATAGATAAATCTATATACATATAGTTTTAAGAAAGCAGTCTAAGTAATAATTCTCTTCAATGTCACCTGTAAATACTTTAGCTCAACTTATTTATTTCCTGTTCTTTTTTATGTTGATTTTAGCACTTGTTCTGTATAGTTTAGCACAAATTTAGGTGGTATGTTGATACCATTCAAGTATTGTTGATTGGTTTTGTATTTAATGCCCAAGGCTGTGATATTATGTGACATGACTCAGCAAGTTTTACTGGTAATGAATTAGTAAATGTATGTTATTGATAAAGTTTATTATTGTATACATATAATCAATAAGCTCACTCATGACATAATTACAGACAATACCCCCAAGGTTTAATGATAATGGCTCTTATTCCAATCCAGATGGAAAGAAGCTCATAGAGTAAATAATAGTAAACATAGGATTTTGTTTCATTATCGAAACATTGATAATTTGTTTTCAGTTAATTAGATACATACTTATTTCAGGAACTGTAGATTTCATGGAAAATTGCCTATAGATACACAAATATTACCTGTCAAGCGAAAGGGGACCTTCGGGGGGACAATGTCATAAACAACATTGACTTTTTACAATATTATTTCAAAAATATGTAACTCTTTACACATTACAAAGCTTTCTATTTTAAACAAATGATTGGGTACATAGACAAAACAGGACATCACTTTCTACCTCTGTCCATGCTGATTTCTGCTTGCACCATAATTTCATTATGTCCTTTGAAAGTAGTTAAGCATGTTGGCAGCTGGCATTTACCTTCAAATTATCTCATTCTTAATGTAGTAGTTCAGTATCTGCACTGATAATAATCTTTTTCAATATGTTATTTAATAGTTTATCAATCAATATGTAAAAGATAATTTTGATTTATCACATGATGTAAATCTAACGGAGTGTCATAATGCTATTTTATAATTCAGTTTTATGAAACACAAGTTTACATAACATTTTCCATGAAGTGACAGTTATAAGTACTGTAACAATGGGTGAATCGAGAAGGAAAGTGGTGCCTAGATTTTAAATCAACCTGGTATCGTGTTAGTTACTATAAAGAATTCCAACTTTTACGAATATCGTGATAAAAATAATCTCAAATGCATTTTGATTTTGTATGATATTTTTTGAATTTGTGTTTATATTAAAACTTATTTCATAAAATATCCTATAAATTAAAAATCATTTGGGATGGTCTCCGTCTTACCCCTAAAGGTCCATTTTTACCTGATGAGTTACAAATATCTACAAAAAATATTTACTACACATATAATTCTTAAGTTAAAATTAGATAAAAGCATACCTAGACAAGATGTTTACCTTGAATGGTGATTGTATATCATTTATGATCATTAACATTATACATGTATAATGGATAGATTAAGTCGAATATTTAAATCTGTGTATGTGTGAATTGACTTTATTTATTATGCTTTGTCAGTTCTTGTATAGAATATACACCATCTTATGATAAGGTGGTCATGAATTAAGTAAATTAAAAATTTATAATTATTCACGTTATTTATTTTGATATGTAATGTAGTTAGAAGTACAACATACCTCTAGCTATAACAAATCTTTTGTCTGTAGGACTTCTGTAGCAATTCAGAAATGACATAAGAATGAATTTCATTGAAGTTTGCAAATACTCATGAGATTTCCATAGTGATACAAATAATAAATTCTCAGAGTTGGTGCCCCCTGTATTTAACTATAACCACAGTAGTATAATACTAGTATGTAGTACATAGATAGACACATCATTAGGTCTCCTTTAGTTTTGTTCATTAAAAGTAAAAAGATCCTAAATAGAAAGAAAAGGCATTATTTAAGTAAAAGGCCATACCTTTATTGTATTTAAGTGATTACCTTAGATTAGTTAAAATACTAACAATTATGTTTCTCAATCTTTATGCAAACATACAATGTCTTTATATTAAAAGATTTAATATTCAAATTTGTTTAATGGGAGAGTAAAAATTGATTATTTTGACTCTCATTTATTCAAATACAGATTACTCCAATTTCTCATCAACTGAAACTAGTTTAAAGTCCTAATTCTAGTTTCTGTATACAAGCATACCTCCCTGTCTCAAACTCTGCTTAAGTTGACCTTTTTCTACATGGTTTCTTAAAACAGAATTATTAAGAGTTGACTGGACTTTTGTTCACAATAATATTGAAAGATTTGTTTCTGAATATGTTGGAATTAATTGCTGTAGAATTGTACATGGAATTTAAGATAATAAATTACCTAGAAACTGAAATACATTGCATTTTTATATTTGAATGATTTACAACTTAGAATATATCTTGTTGATATTTGAATTTTCATTTCTCACAAATATCAGATTCAAGGTTATTGTCTCTTGCTTCAAGTACAATTTCAGAACAACTTGGACCTTTGAGATGTGCCTTTAGATGCTCGTTTCTTGATTTATGTTGCACTATGTTGGGACAGTATCTTTTTTATGGCATTGCACACACATCAAACCGTATGCAACAGGCCCATTCTATGAAACAAGGGATATTTTATGTACTGATGTCTACTTTGACAAGAATCTGTCACATCTGAGAGAGACAGGACAGCAGCAAACCATCAAAGGGACTCGGACCTTTCCTCTTCATGCAAGCACACAACCCTTGAATATGCCGTTTCAAATGCTACATCATAGTAAACAAAGTGTCATCAAAATCGATGTACAGGGACAATGACTGACCTGTCACTGTGAGAAGTTCTATAGGCCATCTCACTTTAGTTCTTAAGAAATTTTTAAAGTAATTTTTGTGACTTTTATCGAGATAGTATATGACTAAACTTCAGTATGCAAAGTATGAAATATTTTACTGTATTTTTGAATGAGAAATATAAAAGTGTATATAATTTGTGGTTCAGGTTCTCCCTTTCTTCGGAATCTTTGGTTGAAAATTAAGAACAATCCTTAAATGTTTCTTTTAAAAGAACTTGTGCCTTTAGATCCTTGAAAAGTTTTGTAAGAACTTGTGCCTTTTGCAGGGTTTGAACTGCTTCCCTTCAGCATGCCAGATCTGGCCTATAACACACGCACACACACATAAACAAAACTAATAAAAATCCAAGTAAACTTAACTTTGAAATGACCTTTTAGATATCCTCGATTAAAAGATGGCAAATAAATGCTTTATGGCTTGTATGTATATTGGATAAATCAAGAAAATGACCCCAAAATGTGAACAAAGGATGATGGGAATTTTCCTTCTAATGTGACATATTGAGTGCTGCAAAACGCTTCAAAACTTGTTTTGGTGTATTAGAATTTAAAAAAAAAACTTGCCTCCAGGAGGGTTGAATGACTAACTTTCAGCGTGCAAGAACTGTATCCAAAATGTTAAAAATCGTAATGAATCTAGAACACTTAATTTTCACATGAAACTTTCAAATAACCCTTTAATTAGACATTCTCAAATACATGCTTTATTGGTTCTCTGTGTTGAATAAATCAATAAAATGACGCACAAGCAAATTCAGAGAATTGTGCTCTTCAGCTTTTGGGGTTCTAGCAGAAAGGGTACAGTGATCTATGACATATTGTCATGGTTGTGCATGTCTACATGTGTCTGCAGCGCAACCTTGTAAAGTTTGATGATATTATACTCGATTCTAACATGATTGAGAAATTTCCCCTAAATTTCCCATCGTGTTCCACCGGTTATTATTCTCAAGTAGACTCACGGCCTGAAAAGTATGACCCAAACTGGTTTTATGGAAATCAAAATATTGTGTTTACTGCCAAGGTCACGTGATAAAAAATTTTGGTACCAACGGAAAGGTATTGCAATTAGGGACACACATACCAAATATGAAGGCCCTAAGTCTTACGGTTAAAAAGTTATGACCAAAGTTACAGGGGTTTTTTTGTGACAGACGGACAGACAGACGGATGAGGTTTAATGTCCCAATTCTTTTGCAAAAAGCGGGGAATAAAAAGTATGTGAAAATGACAAAGTCCAAAATTTGATTTCAAAAAGGAACCAATCTTATTAAAACCATATCTTTATTCTATTTGTTCCATTGCGTATAGAGAAACGGAATAAAGATATGGTTTAAATCAGATTGGAAAGGAACCAAAAACAATACCACCTCTCACGAAACCCTTTTGGATCACGCTGATGCATTTAGGGCAGCTAGTCTAAATGAGTTTGTCCAATGAAGGCACCTTTTGTCATCCACCCCTTGATGAATTTGGTCAACGAGTGGTCAGAAGACAACACAGCTTGCCGGTGGTAACCAAATTTAATATCATAGGTTTATTGTAAGCAAGTCAATCTTCAAGGTCAAGGTCAAAACGTAAAAATATATTTTGATACATAATGAAAGGTTATGTCACAAGAAATGCACACATGAACAATTTAAGCATTATCTCTTGCTGTTTGGAAGTTACCGTATAACCGGAAATGTTCGCGAGTATCAAATTTCGCGATTCAGTATCAGAAAAGCCTGTCTTTATTTTCGCGATTTCAAAAAAAAAAAAACTCTTAAAGTATGAAATTAAAACGACTGGACAGACGACAATCTATACCCGCATCTCTGTGAATCAGTTTACCTGTATGTATAACTGCACTTGTTTCCGCTCACATCCACAGCTTGTAGAGGGGAATCAGAATTTAGGGTGGCACTTATCTGTCTTCCCGCCATAAATGAGCATGGGAAGGAACACTCCGTCCATCGACCCGGGAAAGTAGCTTCAAACAAACAATAAATAAGCAAACAAACTAATTAAGGGAATACGGACACGTACAATGGCTTTGATTACCATACGCTGTATTCACTCACACGTTGATAATTGTTTGTTAGCTATTGACAGATGTGTGAAATCACTGACATAACGAAATCATGGGCTTTATCAATTAGGGTTTTAAAATTGTACATACCCGTAATTTGACTTTGTCGTCGACTCCCTGGATTTCTACTAGTTTTGCCCCCCTAGACGTCCATTTAGAAAAAGGGGATGCTATTAATACCAGTTTGGTATCCATGTTTTGGAGTACAAAATTTCACGGTACCTTCTTTTCGAATGTTCAAATTACTCGCGAAAATTTCTGGTTATAAATACGGTATGATCAAAGTTAAAGTTTGTAGAAGTAGGTGAAACTTTAAGGTTATTGTCACAAGGTAAAATATTTTGGTACTGAACGAAAGGTCTTGGCACAAGGATTACACATGTGCAACATTACAGTCCTATCTCTAATGGGTAATGATTCTAAAGTTATGATCCAATTTATATTTACCCAAGCAGATGAATCTTCAAGGTCAAGACGAATAAAAGTTTGATACATAATGAAAGGTTTTATCACAAAGAATACACACATGAAATATTTAAACCTATCTCTTATTGTTCATAAGTTATGGCCAATGTTAATGTTTTTAGCTCACCTGAAGGCTCAAGTGAGCTATTGTGATCAATCGTAATCCGTCGTTAACTTTTCACATTTTCGACTTCTTCTTCAGAATGGCTGAACAGAATTTGATGAAACTTGGTATGCATGAAGTATTTATGGTCCCCTACAAGTGTTGTTGTTTTTCCTCCAGATCCGCCAAGAGGTGGCGCCACTACAGGCAAAAGTAGGTCACAAAGGGTACCCTCCTTTAACAAACTTCTTCTTCAGACCGGGGGCATACAGAGACAAACAGAATGCATAGGAATGATCTAGAGGGATGTGTGAAGATGTGTTGTTATTTTTGGTTTTGTTCCGAAATCAAATTTTTGACGTTTTTTCGACATTTTTTAGGACTTAGTAATTTTAATGCAGAAAAGTGTCATGTTTTTCAGTTAATTGATAATGATGATTTCTTACGGACTATTTTGATTATAATTATGGTATGGAATATTATTGTAAAAGAATTTTGACAATATTTCAATTTTTGGATTTTTATGAATTTTTTAAGACTTCCAAATCAGGGTGTATAGGGACAATTGTTCACATTTTTAATTTTGAACTGCTGTTATACCACATGAAAGATTTTAATGAAACTGGGTATACTAGTACATGAAGTACTATAGGTCCTCTATCCATTTTTAGATTTCATCCAAATTGGTCAACAGATGGTGCAACCATGTCTAAAAAAAAAAATAGGTCTCACAATGGTACGTATACCACTTGGTAATTAAAATATGGAGAGTAGCGGTTCAAATCAAGCTGTGGTCAATTTTTTTTCATTTCTTTACACATCTAAATAAGTTTTTAGATGTTTCTCAACACTCAACATATGAAAATAGAACATTTTAAGTTAGATCTGGACAATATTTGAAACAATTGTTGTTCATAACCCTGACTTGAAATCAGACAACAAAAGGCCCAACCTAAAGAATGTGACTACCTTGTTGCCCTGAATCACATCTTGCACAGACAAAGCAAATGCTTAATATCCAAATTACCTGAATGGATGCGCAAAAACTGTTGTTATTTTTTATCCTGGTCTGAAATATAATTTGACATATTTTCAACATTTCTGTTGACTTAGTCACAGTAATGCAAAAATAAATAACTTCTGCCCTCGTGCATGACTGATAATCTAGGTACTCAGGTGAGCGATATAGGCCCACTTAGGCCTCTTGTTTAAAAGTAGGTCAAACTTCAAGGTCAAGGTCACAAATTTTGGTACCAATGAAAGGTCTTGCACAAGGAATACTCAGGCTTGAAAAAAGAATATCTTTGTTTTCTGTAACCTGACCGACCCCTCAAAAAATGGCGCCGATCTTTTTTATTTTCTTTTTCGCCATTTCCGGAAGGCAGTGGCTATATCCACGACGGTCGTGTATATAGCCGGTAGTGGCTATGTACACGACCGTCGTGTATATAGTCTATCACAGTCTATATACACGACGATCGTGTGAATAGCCTGGATGGATATTGAAGACCTAAATCAAAGACCTAAATTCTAAAATCACAGAGACTTTCTTGGTCCCAATGTGTTGCCCCTGGAGGTTAGTTGTGCGTACATAGACCATATTTGTTGTAGGCAATTGGCAATACTGAGGATTTGCAAGATCGTCGTGTATATAGACCATATATGATGTTGTTGGCTATTTGCAAGATCGTCGTGTATATAGACCATATACATGGGCGGATCCAGAAATTTTTGTCAGAGTGGTGTCCAACCAAAAAAGGGAAATTTTTCACTTAGACGAGGGGGGGAGGTCCAATCCCAAAAATGCTAAAATATTACCTTTTTTTGGTAAAAATTTTTGGATGCCGCGGGGGGAGGTGTTCTAGGCCCTGGTACACCCTTCTGTATCCACGCACGATATAATGATGCTGTTGGTTATTTGCACGATCGTCGTGTATATAGACTATAATATACGTTTTGGTTGGCTATTTACACGATCGTCGTGTATATAGAGACAATATTGGCTAGTTGCACGCGGATGGTATGGTCTTTCTTCAAGCCCATTCAAATTTCACTTTTCTTCTTTCCACCTTGTAAATCTTAATATAATTTTGTGAGCTTCGTTAAGTCTCGGACATTTACAATACCAACTTCTTCTTCTTCGTTGTCGTCTTCTATAAATCCCTCTTATCATACCAAGGACTTAAAAATTAACAACTTGAAACTTCATAATATACTTATTATGATAATAATTTTATTTAATTTTTTATAATGTATTAAAGTGTGATTAATATTTCCTCTAGTATTCTTATTCGCAAAACCGTCGTGTATATAGAATATTTCCGCGGTTTTAGCTATTCGCACGATTATCGTGTATATAGAAATTCTTTATGCAGTGGCTATATACACGACGGTCGTGTATATAGCATCGGCCTTTCCGGAATCGGTTTTCTGAAACTTCACGTTGTTATTTCCGGTGTTTTTAAAACAAATATGGCGACCCCCACGGCATCAAGCCTTATCGTACACGATGAATTATGTTGAACAATACCTTTTATTATACATTATGTATGTCCATCTGAATGTCAAGACCTTTTCCATAGAAAAAAATCCTACCTACCGACCCTATCTTTTTAGGTCATGTTACTGGAAACACACATTTTTTTGGCCTCGTGTGAAATATTCAAGTCCTGTCTCGACTCTAATGGTTTCTAAAGTAATGATCCAGGTAAAAGTTTTTGTCTACAGATGATGACTCGAGGGGTATGACAGTAGCTCTCCGGACATTCGTCCTGGCGGGCTAAAAACTTAACATTTTAAGGGGACTTCTATCAAAGCTCATCTCTACATGCCAATAATATAACCCCCTCCTTTTGCTAAATCTTGCAAACATACTATACATTTCTGTTCATCAAAGCATATTCTTATAAACTAATAGGATGTCCCCCTCCTTTTTTAATTTTAAAAATCTAACAAAAGAATACAAGAAATTATTTCTGCATTTCATTTCTCTCCAATTACCTTTAATGTGTATTACAATAAAATAAAAATACAAAATTAAATACATGTACAATATATTCTACGCAACCTACAAGGAAGAAATCTGAAGAATTACACTACAGTCCGGGTGGAACTTTGAATACCGTACCCACTGTCCACAGTCCACCTGCAATTTCAGTGGGCATTAGGAGTGGACATTTACCTGAGCTATCAAGCTGTCCCCTTACCTGTATGTTAATTCCAACTGGCTCTTAAAAGAATGTCCACCGTGTCCAGTGGACATTTTTAATTACTGCCCACTGTGACCAGTGGGCAAATTAAGTTCCACCAGGACTGTACTGTACCTGCAAATGGGCAAAGTAAAAAAAAATAATAAAACCCTTCAAAAATTCTGTTTCATATTTGAAGAAAAAAGAACAAACTTCAATCTCACATCACTCTGGAACACTTTTTTTTTATCCATGCATCCCTTCCGGAGAAAATTTTCAAAGTATGGTAATCTCTAGGGCATACATTTGGATATGGTGACACCACCTGGTCTGAATAAAAACACAAACTTTGTAGAGTTCCACTAGTACTATGAATATACCAAGTTTGATCAAAATCTGTTGGACAGCTTAGGTGAAGTTGAAAATGAAAAGCTTGTGACGACAGAAAAATCACCAAGACAATAGCTCACTCTAGCCTTTGGTTCCAGCGAGATAAAAAACCATTGAAACAAGTTACTGACTGGCAGACTGTGATCACTACAGGGTACTGGTCCCCAATAATACAATTCCATGCATATATAACAACCTTGGACTGTTTTAGTGTGAAATGGTCTTTTATGATACAACATTCGCCAAAAGGCCAAGATTGGTCTTGATAATACTGTTTCAAAAGCAAGTTACACAAGTTATAGTCCAATTCTATAAAATGGACAGGAGGAGAGACACTTCTTCAAAAATTTCAAGTGAACATGAACTATACCAACAAATCAATCCCACAAACAGAATGATTTCACATTTTCCCGATACCTCATACCAAGATTATCTCACTTACATGGTAACGCTATATTGCTGATGCATTATGCAGAAATTTCAATCTATGCAACTGATCCTCATAAAGAATTTATGTATCTTTATTGTGCTAACCTAACCTCTGTTAGACAGGACAAAGTTGTGTAAACCTTGCTCCTCTGTTCCATGCCAGCTATCTAGGAATAGAAGTAGGATCCTGAAAGTACTTACAAACTTCAGAAATTACGATTACTTTTTGTTTGGTATTTACCAATCCATCAGAATGATTTCACCTATATGGAGGCAGCTTTTCAAGTGGTAGAGGAAATCAGTGCCCAGAGAAATCCAAGTTGTTTGTACTGGCAGACAAACTGGCTCACTTCAATGTCTGAATAGGAATGCAAGATTGGGTTTTTGGAACATTTCTGTAGACTTATTTATTGTAAATCATCTATCTCTTCATGTTATTTTACAATGATACAGGTACAAATAAAGTACTGAGAAACATCAATTATTAAAGATTTTTAAATACATAACAAATTTTACTTCTGCATATTCAAGAAAGCACTGAATGCATCTACTTGTATGCATTGAATTGATTTAAACACAAAATCATACAAAAACAGCGGATTTCACACATCATCATCAATCATCAATGGGAACGTATGGCAATATGTGTAAAGGATCCGAATCATATGACATGAGAGTCAAAGTTTGTGTCCAGTCACGCCAAGCACCACTTATATCATAACACCCATTCACATTGTCCATTTGCTCCTCATGTAGTCGTGTCACTAGCATGTCATCTACATTAATCACAGGCAACTCATAATCATCTTGTGCATCATTATTAACAAGGTCATAATCTATTGGTGGGAGTTGACTATATAGCTCCTCTATAGTCAGTGTTCCAGGTTTTGTATCTTTTGATGTCTCATTTGTATCACATTCACCAGGGTCAATTTGCTCACTGCTCCCGACCTCAAGAGGCCTAAAGCTTGTATCCCCACCAGAACTATCAATGACATCTATTTCAGCACTTGTATCTTCCTTCTCAGGAGATTCTGACTTAGAAATATCATATTTAAACGGCCTCATATCTACAGCTGTACTAGGGGTGATTGAAGTCTCCAGGAATTTTTCGACAAGTTCTGTTTTGGTCTGACTGAGATTGGTATGTGGTCTTGAAGGAGTACTTGGTGTATCTGGGGGCAAATCCCCATGTTTGCGTCTGCGTCGTGGACGAGCACCTGGAGGGAGAACTGAAGGCATTTCATCACTTTCTTTTGCTATTTGGTTAGTTTCAATCTGACGAATCACACTACTACCAAGAGCTGTACTTCCACTTTTTGCTTGAAGTTCTGCTATAAGCTGTGCAGTTGTTTTCACTTTTGGTGTTTTTAGATTTTTGTCAGCATTTTTTTCTGTGGAAATGTTTAAAAAGGCATTTCTTCTAGATGACAAACTCTGCTTGTTTTCGGAAATACTAGAACTGGTTGGTGAGATCTTCAACTTGTGTGAATTTTCTACAGACAAAGAAGACAAAGAACCATTTGCAACTTTTTTGCATGGACAATTTTCACTTATATTTGAATTATGAGAGAGTTTATTTGGAATAGCTGATGAATTTTGATTTGCTTCTCTTGTTCGCTTCCTGTTGGCAACATGTGTTTTAGTATTTAATGACGTTTCATTTTGTGAACTTTGAGATAAAACATTTCCATTTTCCTCCCTGGAATGATGTGATTGAGGTGGAATAGAAGCTTCTGGAGAAATACTACGACACAAAGATTCTTGAGACAAATTACGAGAGAGTTTCCCCTCGGACAAATTATCGGCACTAACACTAGGTGTATTGGGTCGACTTTTATTGCTAATCAGATCATGAGAAGAAGCAGCATTTAAAGATCCTGGTGAAATCTTATGACTGTCCATAGGTTTAACAGCAGACTTGGGAGTACTATGATCCTTGGGACCTGTCGGACTTGACCCTTGTTTTGAATATTGCGACACAGTAGGAGTGTTGGGTCTACTGCTTTTTGCAAGCGGGTGCGGCAGATTTGGAGTATTGGGCTTTGATTTCACAAAAGTCTGTTTTGTTTGTGGTAAAGTAGGAGTATTCGGCTTGTACCCCATTTGTGGTTTTGAAAGACTAGATCTATTATGAATTTGTGGACTGTTAGTGTAACTGGCAGGGGATGAGGCTGATTTACATGACAGTGCTGGGCTGTTTGGTTTTGAACCGTTGCCCTGCACAGCCAGTAAGCTGGGGTGACTAGGTGTTAACCGACCTCCATGGTCACCATTAATAGAAGTGACATTGTCTGAAGAGGGGGTAATGAGTTTCTGCCAACTACGCACAAGTTTCTTTGCTCGTTTTGCAAGTTGATCATTTTTCGTCTTTTTCCTGAGTTCATTGACATATCTCCCAATTCGTGTTTGCTACAAGAGAAAAACAATAACAATATGCGATTAATCAGTCAAATTAAATGGTAACTAAAAGTATATCATACCGGTACATGTTATAAATTACAAAATGTAGTACATGTATATATATGTACATGACACTTTATAAACTTTGTTAAAAATATTTTGACAACTTAAATCAAATTATGAAAAGAGGCCAAAATGGGACTGTATTACTTGGTTTACTACAGTTTTTTTTTCTTTTATTTCTTCAAAGATGCCTGTACCTTTCCATTTGGGAATTTTTGTCCCATTTGCATAATACTAAAGGATCAATGTCTAGGGAAAACTTAGCCAAATTTTGGAAGGGTCCTTATAATGGACCCAATTTCAAGAAAAAAAAAAAACAATGATTGCGAACCTTAGCACAATTTGCTCATTCACAAACAAATGACTGCTTTAAAAAATTGCATACACACTCTTGCTTATTGTGTTTCAGACTACAGACAAATGACTGGTGAACTTTGATCTTCAACCTTAAGCATGTTGGCACAGGTCATACTGGGTATTACATGTAAATAAAAGTTTCATAAACCTGAGGAAAAAACAGAGAACATTTGGTTTCTCAATCTACTAATAACAATTGGAAGAAATTGGTCAAAAGGAAGGGGAAATTAACCTTTTTGGAGAAGGGTGTTGAAAGCGGAGAGATATAAAATCTATGTAACCCTTATCCCAAAATAAATAAAACAGAATAAATAGGGATCTTCCCCTCATTACACTTAATCTATATGTGAAGTATGAACCCAACAGGGACAAAACTATGACCTCTAGAGTGTCTACAAGGTTTTGTTACAGACATGTGCACTTGCCCACCCACTCAAGTACGGTAACATTACTATATTCCCTTGCAATGCTGTTGTAAGGGGAAACTACATAAATAATAGTATGACAAGATTTTTTTTTATTTTGAAGCAAATAATTATTTCAAAAATAATCAATGTACATGTATTATTCAATGATCCTAGATGAGGTCTGATCTAGATAATACAAGATCTTTCCTTAACAGTATTATATTACATTTACACATATAGTAAATAATCTTGGCAATGATTAACAGCTTACAATGTTCTTAACATAGAAATAAGTACACTGCCAAGCACAGCACTGATATTATGTAATTTAATGTATCAATAAATCAACAAAGTCAGCAAAGAGCCTCGAAAACGTGTGTGTTAATAAACAGAATGTGAGCACTGTACCAATCACCTGATTCTAAAGAACTTCTACAAAAGGGTCTGAAAGTTAATATTTGGACTCATTCTAGAATTAAAAACTTTGAATCATGAGTCATGAATTTCACAAAGTTGGTATGGAGTACTACTTTTTCAAATGATGTCTTTTGTTTCTCTTTAAAATGCATAGAAATGCAGAGGACATTTTTCTAAGACTAAATTCATGTACAGTATATGGTCATTTTGACCAATCATTAGGGACCTTTACACTGATGTTAAGAATTACATGATTTTGGTGGACATGCCGAAGGGCTGCATGCTTTTGATAACCATGTACTCAATTTCTCTTTACAATGCACAAAAGTGAAAATTAAATCATTTTTCATGGTCATTCAATAATTTTCACACTATTTTTAAGGCTGTGCCACTGTCCCTATGGTCATGAATTTCCTAAATTTGATTGAGAGCTTCATATTCTTTTAAACTAAGTTAAGCCCAGTTTTCTTTCCAATGCACAGAAGTAAAGAAAAAATCATCAATATAATACATGTATATGATCATTTAGACCTCATCCTATGAGCTAAAGCCATGTTCAGAGTGCATAAATTACGTTACTTTTTACTACTTTTTCTATCAAGTATTTACTTTTTCTTTCCTACATGTATGCATAATAGTAGCTGAAGAAGGAAAATTTTTCAGCCATACATGTAGTACATAAGCATTATATAGCTATATCAAATCCAATCTAGGACTAAACTCCTCCCCTAGGACTGAGTCACCCATTTCATAATTTTGGCAGAGTACTTCATGATCTTTAAAACCTTGTACACTGTTTATATTATCACAAAATGGTTATTCAGGCTCACCCTAGTGCTTGAATTGAACTTCTGCCCCTGGGGACCTGCCATTATTCAACAACTTTGGTTGATGACTTCATGCTTTAACTGAGCCACAAGTCGTGGCCCTATTTTGGTAATAGGCCAGAATTCCTTTGGTTGTGTAAACTTGCAAATTTGATAAATGAAATGATCGGCATGATTCTATGCATTACAGCAACAAATATCAAACATACATAAACATTCTGTAAACAATCGGCAATAATAACAAAAACTTACATCCAATCTGTTGTCTGAAGGCACCACACACATTTTCCCCCCAACCTGTCGTATTTTCCTGTTTATTTATATACATGTATAGTGCTAGTGATCCACATCTTATTCTGCCCATGATATGTAATTACACAAACATATGGATGATTCAGACTACTTATCTAAAGGTCAAAATTCCTGTTCAATATGTACATCTACATAATGTAATTTTCTTTGTACAGAGTTATAACAAAATCCACCAAAATAATTTGGAGGAGTTGCAAAAGACAAGATATTTACATGTGTACCATACAAAAATCTAAGTTCAAGGGTCATAACTCCTGTACATGTAATTTGACTGCATTCCCTTTGGCCTTCCAATATGCACATCTTAATATGGTGTTCTTTCTTTCTACCAAGTTTCATCAAAATCCCCCCAAAGGAGTTAGGAGGAGTTGCAAAGACCAGGTATTTTGCATAGAAAAATTTATTAAGAAACCTGAAGTCCAAGGGTCATAAGTTTTGTACAAGTACTTTTTTGGACAACATTCCCTTCCAATATACAATCTTCACAGGGTGTTCTGTCATTGTACCAAGTTTCATTAATAATACCCGAACAAGGTTTAGGAGTTGTGAAGTCAAGTTATTTTACGACAAGAAACTGTCAAAGACAGATTGCACAGAATAAGCCATGACATTATAGCCTATCTATAGAATTTCATCTAGAATCACGTCTATTTAAGTTTGAAGATGTTTTCTAGAGGTTTGAAGTTGGTATCATTAACGGTATGCAAGAAATCAAGCTAAACGTGAAATCAGATTGTGTTCACTGAAGTGTAAAATTGAGATTGAGATCACCAAATTTTGTGTAGGTCAGGAAGAACTCATTGATGTCTATAAACTGACCAAGTCTGAAGTTGGTATCATTAAGGGTATGCAAGAGATCAAGCTAAATACAAAATCAGAAGGTGTTCACTGAAGCATAAAATTGAAGTCAACGTCACAAAAGCCAAGTTTAAGAAATCAAGCTAAACACAAATTGTTGATGCCAGATGGATGGACACACAGACAGACACTGCCAATTCATACACCAAACTTGCTTTGCAATTTGGGTAAAAATCCAAATCTCAGGGCTGTAACTCCTGTTAAAATTTTTGGACAGCATTTCCCTTCCAATATGCACATCTTCATTTGGTGTTCTTTCGTTGTACAAAGTTTCATCAAAATCCCCCCAAAGAGTTTAGGAGGAGTTGCTAAGACAAGATAAGTGGGGCAGACGGACAACATCTGTATGGCTTAATACACCCATATTTTTAAGTGGACATATAAAAATTGACAATATTTGCCATGATATTTCATTTGACTTAGCATGCATTTGCATTATCTTTAAATCTATGTCATACATTACACTATGACCCAAGACACAGAATAATTTGAATTGCAGCTACCACAAACTTTGGAAAGAGGTATGACAACAAACTCAAGTCAATGATGGACTAACAGAAAGTTTCAGCATAAGCCTGTCCATCATCAGGAAGAACCGAGAGCTTAAATGAACATTTAATTTGAGAAAGGTTAAAATCATAGCAAATATTACAAACCTCAAGTGCATCTTTTGTGATGGGATACTTCTCCAATGTGGTAATGACCGCGGCAACAGCGGCCATATCCACCACCTGAAAAAAAAAACACCCATAAATACACCTTCAATACTAGTACAGTAATAATGAAAAAAACAAATAGTCAAATAGCTCATTCATTCATCAACCTGGCAGTTAAAGTTGTACACTGTTCCTTTCAGGAAATGTACAGCAGTGATTTTCAATTGGGAAAATCGGTGATAAAATCAATGAAATTAGGAAAATTTTGGAACATTTTATTTCAAAGATTGTAAATTTATGCAATAAGCTATATCTCTCATAAAATTTTTCAATGATTCTTAAAAGCACCATAAATGAGACAGCTTGTGTGTCATTAATTTGCTCTTTTAATTAAGTTCTAAAACATCTGACCATGGTCAATTTGGGAATTTTAGATTAATTTTTTGACAAAAATTGACAAAATTTCACAATGGGAAGGGGCCAAATTTGCGGCCCCAATATTCACCTAAAAAATCGCTGTACATGAACACAGATTAATGTAGAACAATTGACAAAGGTCTTGGGTCAGTCTTTCAAGGTCACTACCGTATACAAACTTGTGCTAAATGCAACAATAATGGTAAGTAAAAATTTAGCAGATCCGTGTTACAGCTTCGGTTTTATGGACCAGACATGGACAATAAGTTCTGTTAATTTTGCTTTATTTATCAAAATCAGTTTGTAATTTTTTGACCATACATTAAATATAATTCTTCCAGACATATCAAAGCTGTAGTGTTGCTGGTAAATCATTAAATGAACTGAATTCATTATATGAGTAATTGGCAAAATCTTTACTGATGAATATCCTATTAGCTTCCTAAAGTTTCTCTTTGTCCAGGGAAAACTGCTGGATTGATGGAAAATTAATTGGCTAGGCAGTCACCATTGTTACTCAGTATACATGTATTATCAAGTAATAGACAGTATTCACTAAGCGAAAATTCACAGGATTTATCTCCTGTTGTCAACCATTTTGTGGGTCAAAATGTGAAGTTTTATGCTTTAATCAACAAAAATACAGATTGAATTTCTTTAAAATCATCTGTTACAAACCAATACATGTTAAGATACAATTTATTTTGAAACTCAATTTTGGTGCCAAATTACGAAAACCCTCTCCAAACAAAGGTCTTAAAACTGGTACTACTATGAATGAAAATATCGTTTGACCCCAAATATGGCAGATTACGGGTGGTAATTTCAACAAATTTAGATGCAATGAAAACTAACTTTAGTAGTTGCAAGGAATCTGATATGATGTCAAAGAATATGATTGCTAACTTCCTAAACTGTCCTAAATGTGAAATCTAATCAGAATTGTTTTACTCATCAGATACACATAGTACTTCTTTACGCTCCCTATCAGAATATGCAGTTAATGCATAAATTTGACACCCTCATAAGAAAATAAATTCCACCAGTGCAGTGAATATGAAATTGTAAAACGTTTTACATAATACTCGGTCTGGTAAACTAGGACAATTCATCAGACTGAAGCAACTTTTACCACAATCTGATTAAAACAATATCTTTATTACGCTTCTCTATTTGTTCCATTGTGGATAAAGATCTGGTGAAACCCTGTAAGAGGTCATGCTCTGGTGAACTCTGATGATGTTTCAGTCACTGAAACCGTTATTTCCAATAGCCAATCAATGACTAGGCACGTGATAGTGACGCAATATATAACAAACACTCTGTTCAAAAATGGTCACGCACTATGTGGATGTTGATTTTATTCCTAGGAATTTGTAGCCGAATACACTGATTGGCTGAAAATCAGAGTTCACCAGAACATGACCCCTTACAGAGTTTCGCCAGATCTTTATCCACAGTGGGACAAATAGAGAATAAAAATATGGTTTTAATCAGATTGCTTTTACCACACCAAAAACAAAATGTACATTTTTAGAAAAATGGTAACAAATATCATATCACTGCTCACTTTCATTTTCATTGCTTTATTGCCAATCTTTGGCGAGCAAAAACACATCTCTCCAGTTTTCTTCTTCAACAATCAATACAATAATCATCATTGTCAACATCTTTTCCCATCTAAATGAAAGGGCCTCCAATCCTTTTGTTTCTCTTTTAGTTTTCATTCATCTGCACGGGTCGATCCGGAAGTCTAAGATTATTTATGGGACTGACAGCATTATTGCCGGAATTGTCTGTCAGTCTTACAATATTTCATTTTCACTGTAGTGGTGTAGCTTGTAGCATAGTAAAAAAATTTGTAAATTCAAAGAAAAAAAGAAAAGGCAGGGGGTCCACGGAAAACAGAACTTGTACCTATAAAAAAATATTAATAATATAATAAGGACCTACAATTAAGGTTTTTTCTTTAGCAAAATAGCATGGCACTGTGCCATGCCCTTTTTATACGGCGCCATGTCCTTTTTCAGTGTGCCATGCCCCTTTTTTGGCAAAAAAAAAAAAGAAAAAGAATTTTGAAAAGGACACTGTTGTTCTAGTTACAACTATCACATATGGGCATTTTGTACTACAGTACTTCCTGTGTAAACAACTTCAATCTGCGACCCACAAAAATGGCCTTGGTTAAGTTTTGGGGATTACATCTTAATATTTACTGGTTTATAAGCAATCTATATCTTCAAATATAGCTTTATTGAAATTCAGTATGTATTTCTGTTGATTGAAGCACAAAACTTCACACTTCGACCCACAAATTGGATGACAATGGGAGATAACTTTTAGCTCAATGAAAACTTCCGGCTCCATATCATTATGGAATGTTCAATCTCATCATTAAATAGACATACATTAAATTTTAATAAAGGGTTAATATTGAAAATCAAGTCGTAGGAAAATTTTCATTTAATCAAATTAATGCATTCAAGAGCTCAGCTAATGATTTTATATTAAATGGAAAAGCAGTGAAAATGGGTGCATGGTGGGGGTGGTAATGGGTGGGGGCAGTTTACAATTAACAGCTAAACAGATTAAAGATTCATTATCCAACCGAATCTTCTAATGTAATAAAAATTAATGATATAAAAATCATGCAAGTGGAAAACAATAACTGTTCAAGTCACAACTTGGATGTAGATACTAGTTACTACAGGGCTTGAAATAGCAGTCCAGTTGTCAAGTAGAGCCTAAAATCTCTTTGGGCAACCTAAGATTTCAGAAAAAATAATGTAACTTTTTTTTTTAATTTGCCAATTCGATGACCAAAAATTTTTGCCAATTTCGAGCCCCGAGATACAGTGTACTCCACAATATGCAAATTCTGAAATCATTTTTCCAACATGAGGAATCTTTCCATCCTCTGCCAATACAAGGTGTATTCAAGAGTTGAGCGTTATACTTCATAACAACAACACAATACAAAAACAGAAGAGTGGAAATAATATTTATTTCTTCAAAACCCAGCTAAACTTTTGTATATGCCAATATGGCTATGAATATGAACAATTTTGGTGATATGGTGAACACTAGTATGCAAAAATGTTGTTGGACCAATAGCCCACAGAAAATCTTACTGGACAATTAATGGGCATTACACGGTATATATATTGTTAGATAACTGTTACCAGCCCAACAATAAACAGGTTGGATATAGGTTCAAACGGGTTATATAACCCAATCAAGGTAAAATATCCTGATTGTGGGGTATCAAAATTCTTTTCAAAAGTAGTGTTACTGTATATACTGGCATATAAGTCGGTTTTTGGGAGTAAAAAATCGTGGTCGAAAAGCACTACCGACTTTTATGCGAGATACTGACAGAGAGAAAAAAATTCGGCCTTGGATTGAAGTGAAACTTTCCCGTTTATTATTAGATAATGAAGACATTAGACATGATAGATAACGTAGGTGAAAAATGTATATTTTGTGACTAACAGATTCTGTACTAAAAAGTCATAATATACATGTATCGCTTATTTGTTGTTGAAATATCCATTACAAAAGGTAAAACAAATCCGCTACAGTGCATCTACAGGTTTAGTGAGAAGTGACGTGATAGCCATTGATTAAATAACGGTCCGACACTAGAAGTATGTTAATGATACCGGTAGGTTTGTCGGTGTGGTAAAAGAGTCTTTGTCTGGTATCATTCACCGATTCATAGTAGGGTTTCACTGCGTTAATGAATTAATTACTTAATAGCTCAATAAACAAGCAATGAAGCCATGATCGTTTTCACGGCCACAAAAAAAACCAGTTGTTTTCACGGCTAACAAATTATTCAAAAAGTACTCACTTAAGCTACAGTGTATGAAGTAACACCATGTAGATTTTTTTATCTTCAACTAAATTCCCGTAGTGTGATCACGCACGATCATCAGAGCCGAAAATTCTCCCAAACCTTTGTATACATTTTGAAGTAATATTACTTTTGATAAGAATTTTGATACCCGATCAGAATATTTTACCTCGATCCGGGTATAAGCCACGATTTGAACCTATACCCAACCTGATAAATCTGGTAGTCTCTGGTGTCCGGCTAATGTGTTTTTACGAAGACTGCATTTTCAAATAAAGAAAAATAAATCTAAATGCTACTGATGTACCAATATTCACTTTCAAATTATATTGTTTATGCAGTGACTTGCTTTCAGTTTCAGCAATTAAATTCTTTTTTACATGAACATTTCACAAACTCTTTCTTTTGAGGAAATCACATAAAATCTAAATACTTCAAACAATATAATATTTAAATCGATCCTCCACAAACTACATTCTGTAATATTAAACAAAACTTGATGGAAAGTACTACTTGGTCAGAGTATATGCAGAACCTGAACCATAATTCAACAAATAAGAATAGTTTGAGTTGTTTCTTACATTATTCTCTTCATCAAGACCCTTCAGCAGCTTCTCTTTTAATTCGTGGGGAGATTGCTGCATTGGGATGCCCTAAAGCTCCCAAATAAAAGGTTTTCAGCCAGCTGTCTGACCGATCTTGTCCCACCGCAATGGCGGACGTCCATACATTGTACAACTGCTTTCTACGCACAGGCATCTGGGAAGCCTCTCCACCAGCGTGACGTAGAATGACGAACGACTAACTTAGCGAAAATCGTGCGCAAGAACAAATCACGTGACCTATGTTAAGCAGTAAATGACGTCATAAATTACAGTAATCAAGTGAAGTTCATTGTAGTCTACAACAGTAAAACGTTGATTACTGTTTAAATAAAATAATTAAGTATCATATCATCATGTGATGGTAAATTTAGGCACAAAATGTTGAAGCAGTGAGGGAACTATATTACATAGATAAATTAATATGTCATGAAAGGTACATGTGCTGATTGGTCAATGTGAAAATGTCATTGATTGGTTGAAAATATTTCTGCGGATACTTTCTAGATTTTTCATTTCCAGAATTAAAAGGATACCTGTTGTGAAAGTATTAAAGTAGGGAATATGTAAAATGGTAGGAAGGATATGGAAATTAGTTATTATTTTCAGTAATCGATTTACTATTTCAAGTTATTTCATATTGAATATTGTTATTTTGTGAAACTCCATAGGTATACTTCATTCAATTTTCTTCACGAACTTCTTGCACTAACTTAGTGACTAAGTCAAATGTTTTGTTCGTGTTGGCCTTAAAAGCGCACGTGTTCCTTTTTATAAACCCTGAACAGATAAAGTAGACCGTGCTATATACTACACAATAGGTTTATATGCTCAAACATACAGCTGAAATCAAGTCCAAATGATCCAAACTATAAATGTGTACAACACACTGAAAACATGTGCGGTTGAGGGGGGGGGGGAGGAGGGGGTTTAACTTCTATTAACTAATTGAGCCAGAATGTTTTATTATGTAACCATGCATATAGGAATCCTGGACGTTTCGGTACCTGGATGTTTTGGCACCTGGATGTTTCGGCACCGATGAAGATGTTTCGGCACTGATTAAGATGTTTCGGCACTCGTTTAGGACGTTTCGGCACCCATGATAAATTCATTATAGTGACTAGTGACTGTATGAGGGAGGGGGTCTGACTGTGTCATATGGTGTTTTATGTCATGTTGCGTTTTTGCCAATAAATATTGTCTATTGTCTATAACCCTACTATATCATGTAGTCAAAGTTGACTAACTGACACATATCAGATGAAACTATGTAATTATAAATTTATTCATTTATTTTAAGATAGACATACCACCATAAAATATCAGTACATACAGCACTAAACACACAGTCAAATATATAAGATAAAGCACAACTACAAGTAATTGGTATTGATTTCCACACTATTTAAAGACAACACTTTGATTTTAATGTCCGACACATTATGCGGAAGGTCTATAAATGCATGCGCATTTTTGAAGAAGTGAGGTTGCACTGATCTGTCTATTCTTATACATATCCCACAGAGCAATTAGAGACGGCCCTCTTGTGAAACGATCCTTTTCCTCTGATAACAAGTCAGTTTGTGTTCGCTGACTAGGTGGACTGCCATGGGGATGTTGGTGGCCTCCTTGTTCAGTTCAAGGACCAGCAGGTAGAAAGGCATTGGTCCTCTGGTGCTGGTTCTGGTGTTTAGCCTGTTAAGCCACCCCTCAACATCATTGTTCATTCGAATGGAACTGTAGAAAATGGACCAGTTCCTGGGTCTGAAGGACCTGGACGATTACAGGTGTTGTAAACATAGTCCATGACAGATTTGATCGGTTCTGAATCGGCGCGAGCGTCCAGCCACAGGAAGGTATCCAAGATGTGTTCATGCGGTATAAACGGGAGGGCCATGACCTGCCACAGAAACTCGTACACATCGCCGCGTTTGGAGTAGGCAGCCTGTGAAAAAATTCTACTATGATTGTATACTTACTAATACCACATAACCGATGGGTCCATCTCAAACAGTCGTCACATTGAATCGCATGCCGACGAGGGCGTACGGCAGACATGCAGGACACGCATAAGTTCGACATGATGAATGAATTGTTTCATCCTAGATTTTCTTTTATATATTTTACCACTTTAATTACACTACTCATAATTAAATGCCGAAGGCTCAAGTGAGCTATTGTGATCAATCACCGTCCGTCGTTAGCTTTTCTACATTTTCGACTTCTTCTTCAGAACCGCTGCACAGAATTTCACCAAACTTCATAGGAAGTAAGTACTCAAGGTCCTCTACCAAGTTTGTGTTTTTTGTGCCCATCCGTAATCCAAGATGGCTGCCATTGGCTCTGATTGGTTGACACATTTTCAACTTCTTCCTCAGAACCGCTGCACAGAATTTCACCAAACCTCATAGGAAGTAAGTACTCAAGGTCCTCTACCAAGTTTGTGTTTTTTGTGTCCATCCGTAATCAAAAATGGCCGCCATTGGCTCTGATTGCTTACGCATTTTTTACTTCCTCTCCAGAACCGCTGCACAGAATTTCACCAAACCTCATAGGAAGTAAGTACTCAAGGTCCTCTACAAAGTTTGTGTTTTTCATGCCAATCCGTAATCTAAGATGGCCGCCTTTGTCTCTGATTGGTTGATGCATTTTCGACTTCTTCACAGAACCGCTGCACAGAATTTCACCAAACTTCATAGGAAGTAAGTACCCAAGGTCCTCTACCAAGTTTGTGTTTTTACGTGCCCATCCGTAATCCAAGATGGCCGCCATTGGCTCTGATTGGTTGACATATTTTGGACTCTTTGAAACGACTGCACAAAATATCACCTAACCTTATAGAAAGTCTTGTAGAAAAAAGCAAAATTTTCTACTGAAATGAGCTGTCATTTTAATGTAAATAAGCAATTTGTGCTCAGGTGAGCGATATAGGCCCATTTGGGCCTCTTGTTTATAATGGGTGCCGAAACATCCTGCACCTGGTACCGAAACATTCTGCACCTGGTACCAAAACATCCTCTATCTGGTACCGAATCATCCCTTGTATAGGTGCCGAAACATCCTGGTGCCGAAACGTCCTGATTCCTGCATATAGTATTGTTCAATGTATTTATTCTAAATAGATGTGTGATAAACAGTTTTACCGGTAGCTCTGTGTGTCTTGCATTGTCAATTACGTTTACTTGTCCACGTATATATGTCATTCTGTATTTTCTGTTTGTAGAATCCATGTATGTTTATATGATGCCGTTTGGCTCAAGATAATAAAGAAAAAACAAAAGGATCAGTGACAGTTGACCAATGGAATAGACCCTTTTGATGTTACTGCAGGACAACATTTAGGTTGGCAAGATGATAGCTGTTCACGCAACATGATGTCAAAGACAATCTATTTTTTATTATGACGTCAAGATTTTGATGGGAAACGTTATCATCTGTGCCAATCAAAATGTTAGTACCACAGTAACAGTGAAAGGATCTATGTAAGAGTGTCTAATTATACTAACGGGTTTTAATCCAGTTACCTGCCACTTAATCATGTTTTGCGTTTTTGTATTATCATTCATTTGAGTAATTGTGTATATTTGAAATCATTGTCCATTATCATGTAAACCTATCTATGCATTATGTTTGAATTTGCTATATGTATATATTGTTGTACAATATATGTTACGAATTTTTTCGTTCCATTAAATTATTAGTCGTAGATGTTATCGTTACACAACAGTCCCTGGTTTCAAATAGAAATTAGTTTTAGGGGTACTCTGGAATGAAGAAGTATAAAGAACTGGACAAAAATAGAACCTGAAAAAATAAAACTCTAAAGAACTCCTTCTTTCTGTACTGTGCCAGATTATGAGAATCTAGAGTCACCTTGAATCCCAGATCGAAAGATATCAGTCAAGGGTTACATTCTTTGACATAATCACAACCGAGGTATTAGATCGGGGGTGTTGAAGTATGTCGTCTGAGACTGGTATCTTTCGATCTAGGATTCAAGTTGATTCTAGATTCTTTTTCTCGCCAAATAAACCCCTTTCTACCCTTACAGTGGTTCTCCATTCCTGACACTTTACACATCTTTGTTCTAGTTTCAATACTATGCTAAAAAATAGTTCCAGATAGGAAACTTATTTTAATAACAATAGTCATGTGTTACAAGAACATGAAACCAGTCAACATATTAAGTTAACAAACATATAAATATTTTGGGTCACCAAAAAATTTGGGGCGGGTTGGAGGATTTTAATTTTTATTGTTTTATTTCCTGAGAAAAAATATTGATGACAAAAGTGTTTTTGTCAACAGATGGGCATCATTTAATGCCCTTATTTCAACAGATGGATGTTATGCTATCCTTTTTCTCATAGATGGATTCCAAGTTAGGATTTAATTACATTTCCAAATCGGAAAAGGAATCAAAAGTAGAAATACTGGAATTGGATACGAAAAATTTTCCAGAAATTGTAAATTTTGCCAAAAAAAAAAAAGCTGGGCTGACCGATTTTTGATTGGATGACAGGAAAAATATTCTTTCAATTAAGTTGAATTGGCCTAACTTCGTGTTGATTTCCGATGTAGGTTTCTCTGTATTTGACTTGTTAACAGAATCATTTAATATAAAATGCAGTTTGTGACTCCCAGAGATGTTTGGCCTCCCTTCTCCCCCCACCAAAGAAAGATACATGTTTTTCTGGTTACATGATCCTGAAAAATAGGGTAGGTGGGTCGGAAAAATTTTTCTTATGCCCTTGGATTGATAGATTGGGGAAATACTATTTTTGACCTGTCTACTTGTTTGTTTGTCTGTCTTTAGTCGACTTTAACCTTTGCCATGACTTTCGAACTGTGAGATAGAGACTTCATATTTGGCCTATATACTTCACTAATAAAGCCCTCTCAAATTGCACCAAGGTCATTGATTTTACCACCTTGAATATGACCTTTGACCAACATTTCCAGTGCTCAAAGTTGTGACTAAATTTGTCACATATGCCACTTGAATTTGCGACCCAAATTTGAAGAAACTCACAAAATCGCAACTGAAATAAAAATTTGCCGCCTGTCCTTTTTAGCTCACCTGAGCCAAAGACTCAAGTGAGCTTTAGTCATAGTGTGCTGTCCGTCGTTAATTTTTTTACATTTTCGACTTCTTCTCTGGAACTACATTGCAGATTTGGATCAAACTTTGTATAAATGATGTACTCAAGGTCCCCTACTAAAATTTTGTTTGGGTTCCAGATTCCCTTAGGGATTTTACGCTTTTTTGACGTGTTTCTGGACTTAGTAATTTCAATGCAAAAAAGTGTCATGTTTTTCAGTTAATTGATATTGATGATTTCTTAATGACTATTTCGATCATAATTGTGGTAAGGAATATTATTGTGAAAGAATTTTGTCAATATCTCAATTTTTGGATTTTGTATGAATATTTTAAGACTTCCAAAAAAATTGTTGGAAGGATTTTAATAAATCTGGGTAGAAATAAATCACTTATGATCCCCTTCAAATTCTGTTGTTTTCCCCTAGACCTTTTTACAGGTGGTGCCACCATAGTCAAAAGTAGGTCACAAAAGAGTACCCTCTTTTGACAATATTCTTCTTCATACTGACTGTATACAAAGACAAACAGAATGCATAGAAATGATCTAGAGGCATGAGTGAAGACGTATTGCCATTTTGGTTCCCTTCCAAAATCAAATTTTAGAATTTTTTTTCAACATTTGTTTGGACTTGGTGATTTCCTAGTTAATTGATAATGGTGATTTCTTATGGACTATTGTGATCATAATTATGGTAAGGAATGTTACTTTGAAAGAATTTTGTCAATATCTCAATTTTTGGATTTTCTGTGAATTTTTTAAGATTTCCAAATGAGGGTGTATAGGGACAATTCTTCACATTTTTAACTTCTGCTGTTATAAAACATGAAAGATTTTAATGAAACTGGGTATACATGAAGTACTATAGGTCCTCTATTAATTTTGTACATTTCATCCAAATTGGTCAACAGATAGTGCCACCATTGTCTAAAAACTAGGTCTCACAATGGTACATGTACATACATGTATACCACTTGGTAATTAAAATATGAAGAGTGCAGTTCAAATCCAGCTGTGGTCAAATTTTTTTTCTTTTCTTTACACATCTTTATAAGTTTTTAGATGTTTCTCAACACTCAACATATGAAATTGGGTCATTTTAAGTTCTGGACAATATTTGAAACAACTGTTGTTCATGACCCAGACTTGAAATCAGTCAACAAAAGGCCCCACCTAAAAAAACAGACTAACTTGTTTTGCTGAATCACATCATGCAGGGACAAAGCAAATGCTTAATATCAAAATCACCTGAATGGATGTGCAAAAAACTGTTGTTTTTTATTCTGGTCTGAAATAAAATTTGACATATTTTCAACATTGGTGTTGACTTAGTCACAGTAATGCAAAAATAAATGAATTCTTCCTTCCTGCATGACTGATCATCTAGGTACTAAAGTGAGCGATATAGGCTCACTTGGGCCTCTTGTTTTCTATGTGCAGAAGTGATCAACTGTTATTGTTCCCCTTTTCTGGAGACACTAAAAGACAGAAAGAGGCAATCAAGTTTCAAGAAAAGATTGGTATTAAACTACAATCTAAAACTGCTTTATAAGTACCAATACACGCATGCAATGAGTATTTGTTGAATTTTTGAAAACAGGGGATCAGGGAACTGGCTGGACAAATTTTCCTGTTTATTTTCCGAAGAAGTATGGCATGGCACCCAGATTAGAAAAAAAAATGAGAGAAAAAACAAAATGTCACCTATACTATCTTACTTCATTTGTAGCCTGGTAAAAAGAAGAAATTTATTGACAAGAAGAATGCTGTGACTTTTCATCTTGTGCATAGAAGTCAACGAGATCCTTTACAAGCTAGTGAGGAAGCTTCTAAACACATCTTACAGCCTGTAGATAAGGTAGGAATGTGTCTAATTATCAAAAACATACTGAAATGAACTTTTTATAGAGTTACATAGTACTTATTTTTATAAAGTTTTAGTATTTATGAAATGAGTATGGTTCTCTTGTAAAAGTGAATTGTAAAGGCCATTGATTATCTCTATCAACTGCAGCACTAACTATGGTCTTAATAGATCTCACAGTATATATATATATATATATATATATATATATGTGTGTGTGTGTAGGTGTGTGTGTGTGTGTGCGTGCATGCGTGCGTGTGTTTTATTGAAGACTTTGCAAACGTTTAATTTAGATTACATGTGACCTGATTAACAGTAAATATCGATCTCTCCTTATTACACTACTACTGTATATTTGACAATTTCTTGAATTGATATCATATGAAGGATGCCAAAGAGAAGAGAATTGAAGAGCAGCAAAAGTATGGAGTATTTTTTGAGGATGACTATGACTATCTCCAGCATTTGAAGGAAACAGATGAGGCGTATGTACTTGAAGCAGAGGAGTCAAGGTCTGCCTCTGATAAAAAACAGGTTTGTATTTCATTTTCACAAAATTTCATCCTGTTTTTATGCTCCCCTAATACTTTCGGGGGAGCATAAAGTGGCTGTTGTGTCCATGTGTCTGTCCGTCCATGCATCCGTCCATCTGTCTGAGCTCATATTTCCTATACCTTTCATCAGAATTTGATCATACTTCACCAAAATATAATTTAGGTAAAGAGCTTTGGGATAAGGGTCACTCAAGGTCATTTCTGAAAGGTCAAGGTCACTTATTAACTATGACTTAACATGAAATACAATGTACTTATATTTGCTATAGTTTTCATCAGAATTTGATCATACTTCACCAAAATATAATTTAGGTAAAGAGCTTTGGGATAAGGGTCACTCAAGGTCATTTCTGAAAGGTCAAGGTCACTTATTAACTATGACTTAACATGAAATACAATGTACTTATATTTGCTATAGTTTTTATCAGAATTTGATCATACTTCACCAAAATGTTCCTTAGGTTAAAGACTTTTGGACAAAGGTTGCTCAAGGTCATTTCTGAAAGGTCAAGGCCACTTATTAACTATGACTTAAAGTACCATGAAGTATGTATATCTCCTGTGCCTTTCATCAGAATTTGATCATACTTTACCAAAGTATTATTTAGTTTAAGAGCTTTTGGACAAAGATCATTCAAGGTCATTTTTCAAAGGTCAAGGCTACTTATTAACTATGAGTTAAAGTAACATGGAGTACTTATATCTCCTATATCTTTCCTCAGAATTTGATCATACTTCACCAAAATGTTTTTAGGTGAAGGACTTCTGGAAGAAAGTCACTCACGGTCATTTCTGAAAGGTCAAGGTCACTTATTAACTATGACTTAAAACACCATGAAGTACTTATATCTCCTACACCTTTCATCAGAATTTGATCATACTTCACCAAAAATGTTATGAGCTTTTGGACAAAGTTCATTTAGGGCATTTCTGAAAGGTCATGTTCATGATAAAAAGTCTTATTTCATAACTAATCAAGGCCGAGCTTACTCATTTTAGTTTAAGATACTGTGATCACTTGTTCTTCTACAGTTGACTTAATTGAATATCCTTATGATACATTGAAATTTGAAATGGTCATCAATACAATGATTTTCTATATATTGAGTCATTCATTTCCTTCATTATTTCTGTGCTTCTTGGAGCATCCATCAGTTTTACTGATTTTTGGTCGGAATTGCATAGCAATTCCAGGCCCTAGTCGTTACAATATGCTGTGGTGAACGCGTGGAACGCAGAAAATACCTCCTCGTGTATAAATAGTGCGTCTATATTTAGAAAAAGCGTGATTAGATTTACTTTTAGTACTTATAGTTCATATTGTACGAGTCAATACAAGATAAGTTTGATCAGATGAGAAAATAGATGTGCCGTTATTCCATCGATTTAGACGAGTTATATTCATGCGCTGGAGGACATGCAGTCTTTCTGAATACTCGACGGAAAGTCCCGAAAAAGTACGATTGACATTATTGTGTAACTGTGCCGTAATTTAAGAAGTACACTACTAGTCCATACTAGTATCCGTTGTATTATAATTAATAAAACTTGAGAATATCGCTTCTTTTTATAGCAGTGGAATTCAAAGTACTCTACAATCTTCTCGTCACAACGATAAACAAACGTCTTGGTAGTTGTTGATGTGTAATGCTAATAGAAATAGCCAGTTATTTATAGATCTACATGTGTAGACGTGGTTTTCCCCAAATGTACTTGTACAGCGGGAGACTGTCCAGATTGCTAATTTCACACTACTGTCAAGATCAAAAGTGATAAGAGAGAATGAGATAACTATATAGTACGAGACGGAGACGTACAGGGCGGAGCCGTTGTTTATATGAAAACGAGCACCTGTGCGCAGACTGTGTTTTTGTCAATACTGATCCTAAACATTACACGCTTGGTGTGTGATCTCTTGGTGGATCACGACTTTATTACCTTTGATGTACTTGACAATGCAATTCCGACCTTGAGGACTTTCAAGTCCTTTCATTTGTATATGAACTGAGTCGTCAGTTTCCTGCATCATAACTTGCATTCGGGGAGCATACATCAGTTTTACTGATACTCATGGTTTTTTTTTTTGATTCCTTCGAAAAAAAGTTTGAGTAAGAGTTTGTCTACAAATTTGTCACATATGGAACCATGAAAGATTTTTTATGAGGTTTACTATGTCACAGTTTATCATTGCATCTCTAGTTCAGTCATCTGTCCTGATGATGAATCTTAACATCCTAGGAACGTATGATGTGTTCACTGATCAACCTGAATGAGTCTGAACATTTAAGGAACCACTGATGTGCTGTCTTCCTTAATGAGTCTGAACATCTAAGGAACCACTGATGTGCTGTCTTACTTGATGAGTCTGAACAACATTTAATGAATAACTGACGTGTTGTCTTCCTTGATGAGTGAACATCTAAGGGACCACTGATGTGTTTTCTTCCTTGATGAGTTTGAACATCTAAGGAACCTTCTTGATGAGTCTGAACATTTAAGGGGCCACTGATGTGTTGTCTTCCTTGATGAGTGAACATCTTAGGAACCACTGATGTGTTGTCTTTCTTGGTGAGTCTGAACATCTAATGAACCACTGATGTGTTGTCCTCTTTGATGAGTGAACATCTAAGGACCACTGATGTGTTGTCTGCCTTTATGAGTCTGAACATCTAAGGGACCACTGATGTGTTGTCTTCTTTGATGAGTCTGAACATGTAGGGGACCACTGATGTGTTGTCTTCTTTGATGAGTCTGAACATCTAAGGAACAACTGATGTATTGTCTTCCTTGATGAGTCTGAACATCTAAGGAACAACTGATGTGTTGTCTTCTTTGATGAGTCTGAACATCTAAGGAACAACTGATGTGTTGTCTTCCTTGATGAGTCTGAACATCTAAGGAACAACTGATATGTTGTCTTCCTTGATGAGTCTGAACATCTAAGGAACAACTGATGTGTTGTCTTTGTTGATGAGTCTGAACATTTAAGGAACTTTTCATTCTATTACCTAGAGATATTTACGGTAAGGAGTAGTTCTTGGGTGGAAATTAATGATACTGTATGACCATGATCAAACAGAGAATTATTTGTTTGATCTGTCTCACGGTCTTTCTGCCTCTGTCTCTCTCTGTATATATTTATATATAGATTGTTACTTTGATTTATCCTGGTTGTCATGTGGCAATTTCAAATTAAAATGTCTTCAATGTATCACTAATTCAGTTAAAGGATGGAGGGCTTTATCATTTCTCCACAATTTCACACTAATTGTCACTTTATGGGAAACAATCCGTGTGGCTTTATAAATAAACATTGTTTACATGGTTTTGTCAAACCCTAAAAATATAGTAAATTGAGAGTATTGGATATGAAACAGTAGTTAAATACATTATATTTATCAATAAAGTGTTTCTCTGTAGGCACCCAAAATACAGTTGCCCTCTTCAGTGTTTGCCTCAGATGTAGAGACTGATATTGGTTTGCTGAACAAAGCTGCACCACTTAGAGGTAAGAAAAAGAATGTAGCTCTCAATTACATGAATATTCAGTCTTCAAAACCACAACACCTGGAATTTACTGTATGTATGTTGTTTGTCGTTAAGGATTGAATTTTAGACAACATTAAGTTTTAGGGCACTTCCATAAATTACTGTACACAACTTTTGTTATAAATTATATTGATTTCATCTAGATTTGCCAGTAAAGAAGATTTTGATAGTAACTGATGATGAATTTATGTTGAATGCATTACTTTCTATTGTTTTCTCAGGATATACTCTATTGATTTCTCAGGATATACTCTATTGATTTCTCAGGATATACTCTATTGTTTTCTCAGGATATACTCTATTGATTTCTCAGGATATACTCTATTGATTTCTCAGGATATACTCTATTGTTTTCTCAGGATATACTCTATTGTTTTCTCAGGATATACTCTATTGTTTTTTAGGTCCACAATTAGATTGGGATCCGGATATTGTTGCAGCCCTTGATGATGACTTTGATTACAACAATCCAAATAATCAGTTGGAAGATGATTTTATAACCATTGCTAATGCAGAGAAAGAGGAAGAGGAATATGAATTGTAAGGTTATACTATCAACAAAGATTTTATGAAGTAAAAATGAACATTTCAAGTCAAAACTGGTATTATACACACTTATGCAGCCATGCATTTTGTTTGTCTGTTATAAAATTATAATTTGAAATTTCTCTGAAATAATGAGAGGCTGAAGGCAGTACTTTATTTAGGGACTCTAATTGTGGAAGACAGTGGAGCATATGCCATAGCATGTCATCTGTCATTTATAAAGTTTTTTATGCCCCAGAATCAAAGATTTGTGGGCATCTAGCTTTTGGCTTGTCTGTGGCAAAAAACTTTAAGATTCCACATAACTTTTGAACTGTAAGAGATGTAGCTTTTATATTTCACATGCATATTCCTTGTGACAAGACCTATTCATTGTTACAATAATTTTTGACTTTGTGACCTTGACATTGGAGTTTGACGTAGATTTTGGACCTTTTCATTGTTATAATAATTTTTGACTTCGTGACCTTGACATTGGAGTTTGACGTAGATTTTGGATAAAGCCGGCGTGGCCTAGTGGTATCGAATCGGACTCCTGATCGGGAGGCCGGGGTTCGAGTCCTGCTCTGGTCATGCTGGTGTCATGATTTGCAGGTGGGTCCGTTGCAAAGGTCAAAATTTGTATGCCCCGCATCTGCCTCCCCGCATCAGGCAGATGCCGTCACTATATACGTGAAATATCCGTGGTGTGACGTAAAAGAAAAATCAATCATAGATTTTGGATATAACAGTATACTAACAAAGTCGCCACTTGGGGCATTCATATTTCACAAATATGGCTTGTTTGTTATGGTACTAACTTGTCCTGAATGATAATTCTGATTGAAATATTATCTTCACTTAGTGACAGCACATGACCTGTCATTGGTCTAAAATGAAATTGGACAGTCTGAGAATTGAAATAGCTATAAAATTTCTGAACTCATCCTCTTGAAAGGATGGTGTGATTTATATAAGACCTTGAATACATAGTTAAATATGACCTGTAACTGGTCCTAATTTTAAATCGGATCCTTGAATAGACTATTTCTGAGTTATATCCAAAGTACAGACATTGCTGATTGCATACTTGGCGGTATTTTATTTATGACATAATAATCTTATCTTTGGATACCAAACGTCAATGCTTCTACCAAGTATGGCGTCACAAGCAGTTGTCTGTAGTCTGACGTGTTAAATCTAGGTTTTCAAATGGTCCTTTCCGGTTACTTGAAAGAAGCCTGTTGATGATAGGGGTAGGAGCTGAATGGAATTCTGATTTGTCCTATATTCAGATGAGTTTTGGACTCTTTCATTGTTTAGAATTTCTTGATATTGATAGTTTTTCTGAAGTAATAGAATAGTTATACCGGTAGCTGCACTAAACTGGATAGAATTGTCCTTTTATATTTTCAGTATATCCAGTTAGTCATTATTGACATCTCATTAAAAACATCATCTTAAAAGATTTCCTTGTCACTGGCTTGTCTTTTAAGCCATGATTGTCTGTTTCATTCATGAAACTATGGTACAGTTTGTATGGCAGTATAATGCTGAATACATCAGAATGCTTATTGTGGTTTTGTGTAATGCACCTTGTTCACTTATCAGTCTTGATGAGTTTGAACATCTAAAGAACTTCTGATGTGCAGTATATACTTACATGAATAAGTCTTAATTAGATTTAGCAGATATATAATGTATAAACAGGTTATATGTATGTTTATAATGGCAAGCCATTAAATGGGGGAGTCCGATGCATATAGATGTACATTTGGAACTCATAAAGTCCAAATTGATGGGACTAGAACCAATATTTTGAATTCTGTTTTGAGATAAACATCAAATGTTTATTAGGCCATTTGCCATCATTCTTGTTAACATATAAATGGACCTATTTACCTGTAATTCTTTGGTATTTTACGTCTGTGTAATGCATCTTTCTACTGATTAAATCTTAACTAGTGTCAGTCACCCTAACAGCAAGTCTTTGATTGAATAATGATCATGCTGCGAAAATGATTCCAATCTGTAATTAGCCCTAAATGAAGATGTTACTACTAATGAGATTTTAGAATAACAAGTTCTGATGTACGTTTAATCCAAAGAGCTAATCATCATCAATTAAATGGCTTCACGGGCAAACAATCAAAAATCACGATAAATCCTGCTGGCAGAATTGGTTGTTTGCATCTCTTCCATCTTTACTGCAGTGGTAATCAGTTTGTTTTATACAAACAATGACGCTTCGAGATATCAAGTTTTAATTATATGGAAAACTGAGTTAGCTAGGGATGTGATTGCTCAGCAGGTAAATGTATAAAACAAGTATATAATCCATATTTATACACCTATATTATAAAACAGATGCCAGTTTCATTTTTGAAGAAAATCTGTATATAATGTGAGAACATACTTCATTCTCTTACTAGTAGTTTGGTTGCCCTGCTCAGTGCCTTTCTTAAATGTAACTCAGAACTCATTCTGCTGTTGTATTTGTCCTGTATTGTTAGGATGCTATGCAAGATTTCAACTTTACTGGGGATGCCATTTTCCTAGTGAGTTAAAGTGCTATGTTTGTACTTGCTGTATGCTCTCACCTCTGCCAAGACTGGGTTTGAATCCAGACCAGTACATGAAAATGTCTGCCCATGTACCTGCTGAAGGTCAGGGGTTTCTTCTTGTAGATCATATGGTTGTCTCAGTATAGGTTAAATGATCTCATGTTACACTGACTAACAGACAAAAATCACCTATACAGTGGCAGCCAATATATTGTGATGAAAGGAACTAAAGTAGCTTGTGCAGGTAGACTGGCATACCTGCCCACTGACATCTGACAAACATGTCAGAGGTGATAGACTAGATATTAAGTTCCATTGTAGAATTTATTTTACTCTTAGTCTGTATATAATCTGTGTACAAATGATGAAAGCTTCTGTTCACTTATACTAATGATGAGTTTGAACATCTAAGGAACCTCTGATGCACAGTACATGGTTTAATGAAATGATAGAAGGATGATGACTAAGATCAGTGTAAAAGTCTATGTTGTTTCAGGGAAGAAGATTCTGACGAGGACTTTGGCTCAGATGAGTGTGACTTCTCGGGTGATGAAGATAGGTTTGGAGAGGCAATGTTTGGTAATGAAGAGACCAAGTCTCGATTTACAGAGTATTCTATGACATCATCTGTAATACGAAGGAATGAGGGACTAACGCTGCTGGATGATAGATTTGAAAAGGTATAAACAGTAAATTCCTGGCTGGAGAATTATAGCATGGAAAGGATAAATTACGACAATACAAAAGAAAAAGCAGAAGTGCAGTAGAAAAAAAACTATACACAGACTCTGAGGCCAAATAAAGAAAAGTGGAACAAATGTTAGGTTCGGGTAAAGCTCAAGTTTCATTGTCACGTGATTTCCTCATACCATCCTCATCAATGTTCAAAGAGTTGGCATGGTTATGTTGCAAATTTAAAATACTTTTTACAAATTGTAGATAATACACTAACAATCAATTTCTGTTTAAGAAATCCATTTACATTTTTTTTTTATACTTTTCCTGACTTCAGTCGGACCAGGCTCCTTTAAAATCTAATTGTAAATGATTGTTTAAGTTGATATGTCTTTAATTAAAGAAAGCAATTAGTTTCCTGATAGGAGTCAACTAAGTTTAGTTGACTTGTGTCCAAGAAAGTCCTTACTCTAGTGCTATCAGGGTCCTGATTTTGAGATGACACTGTAAAAATCCAGTCCCTTTGGTGTAGTAGATGTTGGCATGCAAGATATTCCCTGTAATGATCTGTTGCAACAGTTTAAATGTCTGCTTTCTGTCTCTCAAAATGTCTGTGCTTTGCATTACCCTAAATGTCTGTGCTTTGCATTAAACTAAATGTCTGTGCTTTGCATTAACCTAAATGTCTGTGCTTTGCATTAACCTAAATGTCTGTGCATTGCATCTGTCTAAATGCCTGTGCTTTGCATTAACCTAAATGTCTGTGCTTTGCATCAGTCTAAATGTCTGTGCATTGCATCTGTCTATATGTCTGTGCATTGCATCAGTTCTGAATGTTTGTGCAATGTATCAGCCTATATGTCTGTGCTTTGTATCAATCTGAATGTATGTGTGTTGCATCTGTCTAAATGTCTGTGCTTTGCATTAACCTAAATGTCTGTGCTTTGCATTTACCTAAATGTTGGTGTGTTGCATTTGTCTAAATGTCTGTGCTTTGCATTAACCTAAGTGTCTGTGCTTTGCATTAACCTAAATATCTGTGCATTGCATCTGTCTAAATGTCTGTGCTTTGCATTAGCCTAAATGTCTGTGCTTTGCATCAATCTGAATGTCTGTGTGTTGCATTTGTCTAAATATCTGTGCTTTGCATTAACCTAAATGTCTGTGCATTGCATTAAGCTAAATGTCTGTGCATTGCATTGACCTAAATGTCTGTGCATTGCATTAGTCTAAATGTCTGTGCATTACATCAGTCTAATTTTCTGTGTATTATATCAGTCTAAATTTCAGTGTGTTTAATCAATCTAAGTGTCTGTGCATTGCATCAGTCTGAATGTCTGTTATTGCATCAGTCTGAATGTCAGGTAGATGCGTCACCAGATGAGTGAAATAATGATATAAATACAAGAAAGAATAAAATTAATTTCCTTATACAGAATGAGGTGATAGAATTCAGTTAATTTTGCAAAAAAAAAAGGTATTCATTTGGAAAATGTATTTGATTTTAAAGTAGACTTTTAGATTATCAACTAGCACAAGAAACCCACTTCATGTTCTATATTCAAGCTGTTGAAATTCCCCTTTATCTCCAAATTTAAATATCTGAATTAGGGAATATTGCAGGAAATATAGACGGTCACTACATATTCCACTCTCTATAGCTGAGAGGTTTGAATCCTGGTCAAAAAGAGTGGGAATGTCATAGAATCTGCCAAACTCTGGTATTAACCAAAACAAACACTGCTAGTAATTGGTTGCTTGTTAAACTAAAAAGAATACATGTAAAAACGGAAAGTAGGTCAAAGGTCAAGATCAAGCATTTTGGTGTCAACAAAAAAGGTTTTGTCACAAGGAATACATGTGAATCCAGTGATAACCAGTATGTAAGTTGTGTACCAAAGAGGGGCAATCCATAAAAAGTAGACAGGCAAACCAGACTCTCTGATCATCGGGCATGTTAATCTACATAATGATGAGTTAGACATCAATTTGGTTTCATTTCAGCTTTATGAACAATATGATGACACAGACATAGGTGCATTGGACCATGAAGACATAGATGGATCTGTCCAGCAGGGCAGTCATTTACTGGACACTATTCTTGAAGACTTTGAGAAAAAACAAGGCGATCTCAGGTAATTGTTTATTACCTAGTCCCTAATGGCAATGCTGTTGGGTGCTATCATTTTTGTCTCCATTTGTGTATCTGTTTATTCATCAGTCAGTCATTCCATTACTAAACTGTTTCCAGATAATGACTCAAATACTGATTACTCAAATTCAAACTAGATTTGGTTTTATACTTAGGTAGGACAAGAGTGAGATGAAAAGGGATATGAGGTCAGTGAGTGAATGTTATAACATCTGAGCTTACAATGCAATTCAGGTGTTTTGTAGAAGATACACAAAACACAGTGTGAAAATTACACAAAAACACAATGAGAATTCACATTTAATTTACTTGTGCTAGTTCACACCATAGTATTGAATCACAGTGTTTTGTGTAAAAATTACAAAATATTAGGACAATGCTGAAGGGTGAAAATATGGCAAAAAAACTTGTTTCTGGATAATAATAAATCAAACAATACCAGATTCAGTGGTAAGTTTGAATCATGTTTGAGTTTTGTCACAGTTGACCTACTTCTATCTGAAAATTTGACAGGAGATTTATAGCATCAGAAGTACTTTTAGAATGCTTAGTTATTTAAAGCGGGTGTGGCTCGTGGATACAGTGCTCATGACCGAGAGGTCCTGGGTTTTACTCCAACAGTGGGCACACCAGTTTTTTGTCTTTCGGACAAGACCATAAAAACCAAGGTGCTAGGTTAAGGTAAGCGTGGCATGTAGAATATCCCTCTCTGCTTCCAGAGAGTCCGTTACAAAGATGTAAATTTGTATGCAATGCATTACTGGTAGCAAATGCTGTCACCAAATACGTGAAATAATTATGTAGTGACATTAAACAATAATCAATCAACTTAATCATTTAACACATTAAAGGATGGTCCATCCATCCATGTCACTTAAGATTTGATGTTGCTTTCAATATCATATGTTAGTAGTTGTGTATGTGGCATGTCTATTACACCTATAATACATGTGTTATCTATCACACATATAATACATGTGTTATCTAGCAGTTCTATCATCAGTACTGATATTTACATTTGTATTTAATGTGAAATTTCAAAACACTTAAACCAGACTACTTCAGCTTATTTTCTTTTAGAAACAAATTTTATGTACCAGGGCTGTTTCATATTATCAAAAATTCTCCGATTTATTCAAACTTGATTATTGATCAACCTAAAAATACAGATTTTGATATCCAATTTTACCTCTCAAACACATTCAATATTAACAAGATCATCTTTATATGTTAGAAAATAAAATTTGGTTATATAAAGTGAGAAGTTGAAAGATGACTATGTTAAGTAAGTAATAAGTGTGTGTTATGAAGAGAAAAGTTCACACAAATGATGGAAAATGTGTTCCCTTATTTACAAATGATGAATCTGAACATCTAAGGAACCTCTGATCAGTGTGCTGGACTCTCTCTAGCTCATGTAACAAAGTGTATTTAGAGTGATATATTACAAATTAAGAGAAAACTCTTTAGAGGAATAAACAGATACTAAATAAATGTTCTATATTTATATTTGAAAAAAAAGAAGGCTTGTTATTCGTTAGAATGTTGTGTTTTGAGAAAATGTTAATGCCATTTTTGTCTTAGTATTTCCTTACAATATTTATTATTATTATACTAATGTTATTATATATGATACTGATGTTATTATATGATACCGAGGTTATCATATATGATACTGATGTGATTTTATAGGATATTGATGTTATATATTGATTGATTGATCATTGTTTTATATCACTCCACGATTATTTCACGTATATGGTGACTGCATCTGCCTGATGCATTGCATAGCAATTTCTACCTTTGCAATGGACCAACCCGAGGCAGTGAGGAATCTTTTACGTGCCATGCCTACCATTACACAGGACCTTGGTTTTTACTGTCTCATCGGAAAGACAGAACACCGGTGTGCCCAGGGTGGGAATCGAACCTGGGACTTCTAGGTCATGAGCCCAGCAGCTCAACCACTAGGCCACACCGGCTTTGATGTTATATAAGATACTGATGTTATCATAAATGATACTGATGTTATTACATAATACTAAGGTTATTATATATGACATTGATGTTATTATATATGATACTGATGTTATTATATATGATATTGATGTTGTTATATATAATACTGATGTTATTATATATGATGCTGATGTTATTATATATGATGCTGATGCTATTGTGTGATACTGATGTTATAATATATGATACTGTCGTTATTATATATGGTATTAATGTTATTATATATGATACTGCTGTTATTATATTTGATGCAGATATAATTGTATGAAATTGATGTTATTATATACGATATTGATGTTATTAGATAATATATTTATGTTATATATATGATGCTGATGTTATTGTATGATATTGATAGTAGTCATTTCATACCTTGACCAGGTAGAACTAGTATAACTCAGTGTGTAGTGTGCTTATACTGAATTGGATAGCAGATATCATGTCTTCTCCAGATTATTTTACTATGATGGATGTAGAAGTTACTCAGATGGATAAGATCTTTTATAAGCAGTATGATATTGATATGATATTCACACAAATGATGGAAATCTTGTTCACTTATTCATCACTGATGAATTTGAACATCTAAGGAACCTCTGACCAGTGTGCAATATCATGTAACTATAAACAGCTTCTGTCTCTACCAACTCTATGCAATGAATAGTTCTTTAAAATAGTTTTTTGAGTGGAAGGTCTGTATATTGAATTAAAAAATAAAAAAAGCACTACAAATTGGCATGCCTCCTATTATGATTTTTACTCCCATGAATCAGCACCAAAGGATCAAAATGGTTTATACACTAAATGCTTTTGAATATACCTAATGATGGAGATGCATTTTTTTAGCATTTAAGATATAAGTTTGCTGCAGTATAAAAAGGATTGTTCTGAAAAGCTTTCAATTCCCCTGCTATTTGCAGAGACATATATAACTACATATACATCCCTACTATTTGTTATTATGAAGATATTAATAAAAAAAAGTGTTATGCACAAAGATATATCTTAATTCTAATTATTGTTGCTGGATATCCAACATATTGATCTTCAGCAGTAATTGATGCAAAACTAAACCTTGAGTATTCACAACAAATTTTTTTTTTTTTTTGTGATTTGTCTTTCAGAGGTTTGAGTGATGTATTGGATACCAAGTCTATCCCTGATGATGCTGAGATGGAGGAATCCAGTGATGAGGATGACCTTGTGAAGATGGTCGTAGAAGAACCTAAAGAAAAATGGGATTGTGAATCTATACTTAGTATGTTATATCACACAGTCAGATCTCAAGGGGAATAGAATTACATCAGAGATCTCGAAAAATAACAAAGCTATACCATGTTGATGCTTATAAAGTGATTGCATAGGTGAAATAGATACCCAAAAGTAATAAATATTCCAGCAACTTAATTTATATGCCTTTGTATAAATGGTTTGTTGTTCTTCATGTGCTTGCATTCCATGTAGGAAAGAAAAGTAAATGATGGCCTCAAACAGTTTAGAATCATTCAGCATCTTGAAATCAAAGGTGTAATAATCAAAAGTTTCTTATTAGGGTTTTTTTTCAAATAAATTACTTATATAATTTGAATATTCATTGTTGTAGGGCTTAGTTTATGAATAAGAAATAAGGCCAGCTTCATTCTGTCAGGGGCATTTCCATCTGCATTGAAATGCATAAGTAAATCAATCTATTAATGGTTGAACAGTATACACCACAAGTGTAAACTAATGAGATTTTGCATTTGATTTATTAAAAAGATTGTTTACAGAAGTCAGAAATGTGTTGTGGAGTTAGTAGTAGTGTATTTACAGTGATCTTGTCAATTTGTCTCATTAGGAGCAAAACTTTAAATTGGGGATTACCGGTAAGGTGCTTTTTGTTGTAGAATATTGATGCTTTATAACCGTTTTCTATTTTACTTCAAGGTACATACTCCAATTTATATAACCATCCTAAACTAATAGAGGAACCTCAGAAGGTAGTGTATCAGTGAACTGTAAAATCTTTCTTAAACATGTTTATAGAATGTTCATTCAAAATTTCATGTATATTTTATAATGTAGTTTTAGTAAGTTTTTTTTTTTTTATACTTTTTTCATTGTGAAGCATGATTAATCTTGCAAATTTAGATGCATGTTTATAGTTAATTTATGAATTATTACATTTCAGGAGAAAATTAAACTGACATCAAAAATTGGTATTCCACAAGGCGTTATAGAGAGGACTGGGGTTTCTCGAAAACAACTTGAGGAGGAAATTCGGGCTAGTAAAAAAGCTGACACTGCTGGCACTTACAGACCTAAAGATGAGACAACAGACGAGCGAAAAATGAGAAAAAAGGCTGTGAAAGAAGAAAGAAAAGTAAGTAGGAGGAAAGCAAGACGATTTATATAAATCAAAAAAACAGATAGGGACAATAAATATGTTTAAACATGTATGGGCAAGAGAAACAAATTGAAATAAAATAAAAAAGAAGAGAATTATATTGCCATTGTATTACCAGATGTGTCATCACTTGGTCTCTCTCCATCCTATCTATTGATCCTGTAATCTGTCCGTCTGTTAACTTAACTTGGTCTCTCTCCATCCTATCTATTGATCCTGTAATCTGTCCATCTGTTAACTTGGTCTCTCTCCATCCTATCTATTGATCCTGTAATCTGTCCGTCTGTTAACTTGGTCTCTCTCCATCCTATGTATTGATCCTGTAATCTGTGCGTCTGTTAACTTGGTCTCTCTCCATCCTATCTATTGATCCTGTAAACTGTCCATCTGTTAACTTGGTCTCTCTCCATCCTATGTATTGATCCTGTAATCTGTCTGTTAACTTGGTCTTTCTCCATCCTATCTATTGTTAACTTGGTCTCTCTCCAGCCTATCTATTGATCCTGTAATCTGTCCGTCTGTTAACTTGGTCTCTCTCCATCCTATCTATTGATCCTGTAATCTCTCCGTCTGTTTATTTAACTTGGTCTCTCTCCATCCTATATATTGATCCTGTAATCTGTCCATCTGTTAACTTGGTCTCTCTCCATCCTATCTATTGATCCTGTAATCTGTCCGTCTGTTTACTTAACTTGGTCTCTCTCCATCCTATCTATTGATCCTGTAATCTGTCCGTCTGTTAACTTGGTCTCTCTCCATCCTATCTATTGATCCTGTAATCTGTCCATCTGTTAACTTGGTCTCTCTCCATCCTATCTATTGATCCTGTAATCTGTGCGTCTGTTAACTGAACTTGGTCTCTCTCCATCCTATCTATTGATCCTGTAATCTGTCCGTCTGTTAACTTGGTCTCTCTCCATCCTATCTATTGATCCTGTAATCTGTGCGTCTGTTAACTGAACTTGGTCTCTCTCCATCCTATCTATTGATCCTGTAATCTGTCCGTCTGTTAACTTAACTTGGTCTCTCTCCATCCTATTTATTGGTCCTGTAATCTGTCCATCTGTTAACTTGGTCTCTCTCCATCCTATGTATTGGTCCTGTAATCTTTGCATCTGTTAACTTGGTCTCTCTCCATCCTATCTATTGATCCTGTAATCTGTCCGTCTGTTAACTTGGTCTCTCTCCATCCTATGTATTGATCCTGTAATCTGTGCGTCTGTTAACTTGGTCTCTCTCCATCCTATGTATTGGTCCTGTAATCTGTCCATCTGTTAACTTGGTCTCTCTCCATCCTATCTATTGATCCTGTAATCAGTTCGTCTGTTAACTTAACTTGGTCTCTCTCCATCCTCTGTATTGGTCTTGTAATCTGTCCATCTGTTAACTTGTAATCTCTCCATCCTATCTATTGATCCTGTAATCTGTCCTGTTAACTTGGTCTCTCTCCATCCTATCTATTGATCCTGTAATCTGTCTGTCTTTTAACTTGGTCTCTCTCCATCCTATCTATTGATCCTGTAATCTGTGCGTCTGTTAACTTAACTTGGTCTCTCTCCATCCTATCTATTGATCCTGTAATCTGTCCGTCTGTTAACTTGGTCTCTCTTCATCCTATCTATTGATCCTGTAATCTGTCCGTCTGTTAACTTGGTCTCTCTCCATCCTATGTATTGGTCCTGTAATCTGTCCATCTGTTAACTTGGTCTCTCTCCATCCTATCTATTAATCCTTTAATCTGTCCTGTTAACTTGGTCTCTCTCCATCCTATCTATTGGTCCTGTAATCTGTCCATCTGTTATCATAGACTTACCATCACTCTATAAAAGATAAGCCTTGCAGGCAGATTGCCTCCAATCTCACAAATCAAATATATAATTTATGAGAATTTGATCAGATATTGTATTTGACTTTCACAGAAAATGGTTGATTATGATGGGATTCCTTTATATCCATTACATGATGCCCATTTATATGCTGACTTTGGTTTTGATTGATTATTTATTTCATAGGAAAGAAGAATGGAAAAGAAAGCAAACACAAAAGCTTTTGGTGAAGAGAAGAAGAGAGTAAATAAGGAACTGCTTAATGTGCATAACAATCTTAAAGGAATCAAGATTTCATGATTTTGAATTGTCAACAATATTGAAAATTTAAAGATCTGGATGCATCATTCACCCTGATGACATTACGCCTACCTGCCAGTGAATATTAAAGCTGTTGCTGTGTTTGACAGCAAGTGGAAACTATTTAAAGAGACTTGAATGCGGTTACATGACGATATCCACCTGTAATAAGAGTGTGGCAGGTTTAGGTTGATCCAATCATTGGAGCTTGAAGAATCCCTCTACTCCCTCCCAAGTATGGATTGGTGATCGCTGTGTTATTGCAGAAAGCCAAGAATAGTGTGTTAGCAATTCAGCTCTTAATAGCATAGAATTAATTTGATAGAAAAGAAATTTTCAAGTTGTACTGGTTATTATACTCTTCACTACGGGTATTTCTTCAGTAATATCAACACAATGTATTACATCATTTACAACAGACATACTATATAACCTCTCTTTTTAGCTACTTACTTTATCTCATCTATTGTGTTGTCATTTTAAAGTCATCACTAAGTAGCTATAGTTGAGTATGAACCTTTTCTGACCTAAAGCTGGCATGTATATGTGGTTTACAGTAATCATGTACAATAGAGAGCCCTTTTTGGAAGTGAAAAGCTATTTTAATAATTACCAACAGAAATAATTGAAAGCAGTGATAAACTAGTAGCATTAGGCATATTTTGCATCATAATTCTTCATTAGATATATAACACTGTATGTAATTATCAGTCAAATTTAATACAATACTTTCTCTGATATTTACTTGTTGCATCCCGAGTGTGCGAATTGAATGTGCGTTACTATTGGATGTGTCCTGAGAGTATGGCATTTGTGTAGAATGTGGTTTAGGCATATCTGGGCATTTTCATTTTACCAGAAGATGAAAATAACTCCCATCAGAGAATTACTGAAGTGTTTTGTTAAAGAGTCGGTTGTTTGTGCTTTTAAAGTTAGAATTGTTTCATGATTTAATAAATGAATTCCTATATTTATGAAAATAATAAACTAGTTGTTAAAATTAAATAAATATTAATATATGTTTACCTATGGTGAGACTGATTTATTCATTTGCACTTCAGTAGAGAGGGTTAGACTTGATGTAGTGGCTAGGCACTTGGTTTGTGGTGCAGATAATACAGGTTCAGTGCCTGCATTGGGCTACTATCGTTAAAAGGATGGAAACTTTTGCTTCCATATACTTTGTCCGTTTATATTCACCAGAAAGGTATCTTCGTGGGAAACCCATATTTGGTCTTGATTCTTCTGTTTTGACCAAGCATGGGTTTCTTAGGATGTAGGTAAGTAAGTATATGGATGCTGTTTTTATTTTCTGACTGAATCATACAGTTAGAAACTAAATGTGTGGATTTGTCACTGTAACACCCCTATTAAAACAACTTTATGACCTTGTGTCATGGCCAAGATGATACAGAGAAAGCCTCAATAATGGATGATGAATTTGATCACAGTAAACTCTATTTAGACAACCCTTGTAATATAGGTTAGTTTGAGCTACGAAATATTTGTCTCCTTCCCAAACAGTTCCAAACGTAACGTACACCTTTTACATTGTTTACCAATATAATCACGTATAAACGTAGGCTTCAAGAAAAATGCAATTGACGTACACATAAATTTAGTCACAAAGTTTACGTCTACGTTTGAGCTTACGACCTTAAGTGAAACCCCCTCCCCTTTTTGCCACTAAGAACGATATGGATTGTATTGTTAATTTTTATGCTTCTCGAAAAGTAATCCCTAAAATATTTGAAAGACCTCATTTCTCTTAAATCATTCATTAGAATTATACAGTATTTGTTATACAATATTTCACACAAATGTTTATGGACCGGGGCGTTTGGACAATGGTTACTGAATGTCATTTTAGCAAGGTCACGGTCATTCAACATATATCCCTCAAATATTGGAATGGAGTCTTATCTCTTAAACCACTCATCGGATAAGTATATGTTACAAATATTCCTTGGGACAGGGACTTATGGACAAAGCTCACTTAAGGTCATTTCAGCAAGGTCACTGACCATAAATATATCCCTAAATAATTGGGAAAGACCTTTATTCCAGCATGTGTCGTTGGCTGTTAATCAGAATTTTATCATATTTCACACGTTCCTTTGGACAGGGGTTCATTGGGTCAGGGACTTTCGGACAATACTCACTGAAGGTTATGTCTTAAAATACATGTATTGGGGAAGGTCCTAATTTCAGATGTTCATTAACATATCTTGATAATTCTACAAATTGTCATTGTTTTGATGCAGTTCGGAGAGCATCCATCAGTTATAGTGGTATTGTTGATTTCTTGCTGGCTTGTATTTGAACCGTTTATATGACAGTTGATGTCTGATGAAGGAAATACAATGTTTGCTCATAAAAACCTTTGTAGATAATTCGCACTCGTTACCAACATGTGTTACTATTTCCTTGAATGCTTTATACAACGGGCATGATTACAAAATGATAAAGAATTGTACACACTGCAACGTACACATTTGGCCGTATTTTTCATCTGACAAAATCGGTGTGGCTCAATGGAGGATGTGCTTGGCTTCTGAATGAGAAGTCCCTGGTGCGATTCCTGCCGTGGGATCACCGATGTTCTATCTTTCATATATCCTGTATCACGGTAGACGTGACACGTAAAAGATCCCTCCCTGCTTCGGATGGGTTCGTTGTAAAGGTCTAAAATTCTATACAATTTATCGGGTAGATGCCGTCGCCATATACGTGAAATAATCGCAGAGTGACGTAAAACAATAATCAATCATCTATGACATCTTTCGGAAAAGAGACCAATGAAATTCATACCAGTCTTTATGAAACTTGAATAAATGAATACATGAGGTTGGCTGATTGGTGTTTTACGTCGCTTTCAACAATTTTTCTGTTATATCGCAACATGGAAGCTGGAGGTAACCAACCTCTAAAGTATACTGGCGCAACCCGGGAATCGAACCCGGATCGTCGACGCCGCAAGCTAAGCGCTTAGCCACTACACCAAGCCTGCCCCTGAATACATGTGACATATTGGCCGGATCTGTGTTAGATCCATTGTAAATCGCCTGATTAAAAACAGGTAAAGCATGGCTGAATGCTGCATGCAAGTTTATTGAAATATATACAACATAATTTAAAATCTGTTTCATTTTTAACAAAATGATATCTCCTGAGACAGACTTGTTATAAAAGCGCATGGAAAATCCACCACAAATCTTCACAAATAGTCGATGACTGACATGAAAATTTGAAATCTGAAGTAGAAATTCTCCAAGAAACATTACGATAAATACATCACCAAGCAGTATATGTAAGAGATATAAATCAGCTGTCATTAAGGGCTTACAATGTAAAAAGTGCACTGTTTAATAATTAGAATTGTTATGTTTAACTTTATTGTACCTCCATCTAATTTCTGCCAATGTAATATGCAGAATGAAGTCATGTGATTGTCACCTCCAATGTAATACGCAGAATGAAGTCATGTGATTGCCACTTCCAATGTTATATGCAGAATAAAGTCATGTGATTGCCACCTCTAGTGAGTTTGGAAGACTTGAAGACTAATGGCAGTTTAGGATGGCACGATGACCAATATAAGTTCTGTACACGTATTATTCCAATCATATGCTATCAAAGGAATGTTAAATTCTCGATAAATTCATGTTATTATAAAATTTGCTGATTAGGGTAAAGGAAATTGATTCCGATCTCGATGAATAGCAAACATAATGGTCAGAACAGTCTGTATGAAGATATAATGGAATATTAACAAGCTTTCTGTTTATCATTTATAACTTGATGCACGATTATGTCCATTTTTATGTAGGAAAGGTAATAACAGATACAAAAATATAATCCGATGCTGACGCATAAATGAAATGCCCTATAGCGTCGCCGCAAACTTCCTCTATACTATGTACTGTAGAAAAAGTGTGAGAGTCATGTAAAGTTTATAGATCGCGACATCTGCCAGGTTCTTGTATGTAGTCCGTGTAGTCCACAGATTTGGATGCTAACTCGGAAAGTACACGGCTGTAGCTTTCTCGTTCTAGTCGTATTGCTTCCGGATCCGTTTTTCTCACGCAGTGCATTTGGACGGGTATTGATTTTTGGTCACGTGGTTTGCACCCTTGTTCACATCGTTTAATCGGTTTCTTAGAGAAACAGATCTGAGATATGTTATTATGGAGACGTGTGCGTTTCAGGGTTTCGATCTTGGGACTGCATATACCTACAAAATATGTAAAGGTGATTTAAAAACTGCTTCTCCCATATATGTTTTACTAGTTACTAGAAAGAGCAGCATTGAGTTTCACGCACATATAAACACATACTCAATTGTATTTCAGAACAAAATTACCTAGGAGTATAATCGGGATACTCATAAATCTGTTTCTTGATTATTTAATGCTATCTTCTTATATTGTTGAATTTTAAATAAAAAAAGATAATAATAAATCTTGGAGAATTATTGCTGTACCCGAGTTAGCAGACTGTGGGAGATGCTGGCAGTCACGTTTGACGTCATCGGCCCGACACTGCTGATTGGACATGATGTAACTCATGACGAAACATTTGGGATCCGTATGCATGTCGCGATCCGCAGTTTCGAAATCGTTGTCGGGTTTGCCATCATAGTTTCCACACAAACCACACATTCGTGAGTAGAAGAAAGGCGATACCTACAGAAAATGAATTTTTCAAATTATGTTCTAGTCTTACTTTTGTTAAGGAAGTACATGTAAATTAGCATAGCATAGTTTGAAATGCAAAGGATACAGGCGCCGGCAGATATTTATTATTGTTTTTTTTTTGTCTTTAGATAATATTCTTGCAACAAGTTACCTGCTTATAACCGATGGACATCAATTTTTCTGTGTTTTTCTTCATGTTGACCGCTACCCTATTGTTTGAGTGATATCGTCCTAGGTTTTGTTGAGGAGCAAACAAATGAAGAAACGGATATGTGCAATGCCTTATAGGCATTTATTCGAGGTTGAGCATTGAAAGCAGTCACTTGCATAATAAAAAAGTTTGTTGAAGAATTTTAAAACTTAAAACTATAAAGCCACACCTTAAAACTCTCACCTTAATATCTACTTTCACTCCATCAGACCTCACTTGTATTCCCTTCCTGGTAGCGTCCACTCGCACATTGCTTCCTTTCCTTTCTATCTCGAGTATAATGGGCGCGTGTCTGAAATGAAATCAAATGTAAATTATCATTCCACGACCATCCTGCAATGGCATTGCCGAATCCAATCGTTTATCAATGACAGCATACAGTGAAAATTGCTTAGTACAACATTTATATTTGACAACATCAATCAACAATCAAATCTGAAACATATTTATAATATCTACATACAATACAGGCAAAACAGTCGAGCATGGGCGCCAATATAAAATGCCGGTGTTGTAGCATAGATATACCACCATAAAGCGATCCAGTATATAATTTTCATTCCGTGGGATAAACACGATATACTGGAATATAACAGCCCCAAGGATAAGCACGTTGTACTGAGATATAACAGGCCCAGGGATAAGCACGTTGTACTGGGATATAACAGGCCCAGGGATAAGCACGCTATACTGGGATATAACGGCCCCCAGGGATAAGCACGCTATACTGGAATATAACAGCCCCAGGGATGAGTAGACTATACTGGAATATAACACCCAGGGATAAGCACGCTATACTGGAATATAACAGCCCCAGGGATAAGCACGCTATACTGGGATATAACGGCCCCCAGGGATAAGCACGCTATACTGGAATATAAGTCCCACTGATAAGCACGCTATACTGGGATATAACAGCCCCATGGATAAGCACGCTTTATTGGAATATAACAGCCCCAGGGATAAGCACGCTATACTGGGATATAACAGCCCCAGGGATAAGCACGCTATACTGGGATATAACAGCCCCATGGATAAGCACGCTTTACTGGGATATAACAGCCCCAGGGATAAGCACGCTATACTGGGATATAACAGCCAGGGATAAGCACGCTATACTGGAATATAACAGCCACATGGATAAGCACGCTTTACTGAGATATAACAGCCCCCAGGGATAAGCAAGCTATACTGGGATATAACAGCCCCAGTGTTAAGCAAGCTATACTAAAATATAACAGCCCCAGGAACAAGCACGTTATACTGGGATATAACGGCCCGAGGGAAAAACTACTCGGCATACTTTTTCTCCAACGGAAAAAGGCGAACTGGTATAAATCATCCCCCTTGGCACCATTACGCTCCCCTCAACAAAAATCCGTTTTGAAAAAAAAGAAATATTAAATAAACATTAGAGTTAAAGATTAATATTTTCATACGTATTTTTTTAATTAGTTGATGTATTGCCACTCACAATTTCTCATCCATTTTTTGTGGAATGAATTAGAAAACATATTGTGGTAGTCACCTTCAATAACATTGATAAAAAAAGAAGATTAAGCCTTTCATAAATATTTTAGAGGAAAGAGAATGAACATCTCAAGAGAATAAAGGATTTGCTTGAAATTTAGTCTAGAAGATTTAGTCTAGAAGAAATTGGCAGTGAATCTTATAACCTTCTCAATCTCAATCAAAACTATAGAAAAGTGTCCTAGCATTAGAGTAGAAATATATGGAACAAGAGAGGATGTAAGAAAAATATAGGAAAGTGTCCATCTCTACCACGAGAATAGAAATACGTAGAACAAGAGAGGAGGTAAGAAAATTGTAGGAAAATGTCCACCACTACCACGAGAGTAGAAATACATAGAACAAGAGAGGATGTAAGAAAACTATAGGAAAGTGTCCATCTCTACCACAAGAGTAGAAATACACAGAACAAGAAAGGATGTAAGCTAACTATAGAAAAATGTCCAGCACTAACATGAGAATAAACAAATTCAGAACAGGAGAGGAGTTAAAAGATCTGACAAATATAAAAGAGTCCAGTCCTAACACGAGAATAAACAAATTCAGAACAAGAGAGGAGTTAAGAGATCTGACAGTTATAGGGGAGAGTCCAGCCCTAACGTGAGAATAAACAAATTCAGAACAGGAGAGGAGTTAAGAGATCTGAGAGTTATAGGAGAGAGTCCAGCCCTAGCGTGAGAATAAAAAACTTCAGAACAGGAGAGGAGTTAAGAGATCTGACAGTTATAGGAGAGAGTCCAGCCCTAACACGAGAATAAACAAATTCAGAACAAGAGAGGAGTTAAGAGATCTGGCAGTTATAGAAGAGAGTCCAGCCCTAACACGAGAATAAACAAATTCAGAACAAGAGAGGACTAAAAGAATTCTGACAGTTATAGGAGAGAGTCCAGCCCTAACACGAGAATAAACAAATTCAGAACAAGAGAGGAGTTAAGAGATCTGACAGTTATAGGAGAGAGTCCAGCCCTAACACGAGAATAAACAAATTCAGAACAAGAGAGGAGTTAAGAGATCTGACAGTTATAGGAGAGAGTCCAGCCCTAACGTGAGAATAAACAAATTCAGAACAAGAGAGGAGTTAAGAGATCTGACAGTTATAGGAGAGAGTCCAGCCCTAACACGAGAATAAACAAATTCAGAACAAGAGAGGACTAAAAGAATTCTAGCAGTTATAGAAGAGAGTCCAGTCCTAACACGATAATAAAGAGAATCAGAACAGAAGAGGACTAAAAGAATTCTGACAGTTATAGGAGAGAGTCCAATCCTAACACGAGAATAAAGAGATTCAGAACAAGAGAGGACTAAAAGAATTCTGACAGTTATAGGAGAGAGTCCAGCCCTAACACGAGAATAAACAAATTCAGAACAAGAGAGGAGTTAAGAGATCTGACAGTTATAGGGGAGAGTCCAGCCCTAACACGAGAATAAACAAATTCAGAACAGAAAAGGAGTTAAAAGATCTGAGAGTTATAGGAGAGAGTCCAGCCCTAACGTGAGAATAAACAGATTCAGAACAGGAGAGGAGTTAAGAGATCTGAGAGTTATAGGAGAGAGTCCAGCCCTAACGTGAGAATAAACAAATTCAGTAGAAGAGAGGAGTTAAGAGATCTGAGAGTTATAGGAGAGAGTCCAGCCCTAACACGAGAATAAACAAATTCAGAACAAGAGAGGAGTTAAGAGATCTGACAATTATAGGAGAGAGTCCAGCCCTAACGCGAGAATAAACAAATTCAGAACAAGAGAGGACTAAAAGAATTCTGACAGTTATAGGAGAGAGTCCAGCCCTAACACGAGAATAAACAAATTCAGAACAAGAGAGGAGTTAAGAGATCTGACAGTTATAGGAGAGAGTCCAGCCCTAACACGAGAATAAACAAATTCAGAACAAGAGAGGAGTTAAGAGATCTAGCAGTTATAGAAGAGAGTCCAGTCCTAACACGATAATAAAGAGATTCAGAACAGGAGAGGACTAAAAGAATTCTGACAGTTATAGGAGAGAGTCCAATCCTAACACGAGAATAAAGAGATTCAGAACAAGAGAGGACTAAAAGAATTCTGACAGTTATAGGAGAGAGTCCAGCCCTAACACGAGAATAAACAAATTCAGAACAAGAGAGGAGTTAAGAGATCTGACAGTTATAGGAGAGAGTCCAGCCCTAACACGAGAATAAACAGTGATAAATCTCCATTGTTATAATTCAGTCAAAGTTGGTTATGTGATGATAATCATTGAATTGCATTTTCTCGTCCATTTTGTCCTTTCTGTCAGATTATTGATATTTTTAGAATGGGGTTTATCAAGATTATCCATCTATTGCTCTTTTACTTTATATCATATCTATTTTTCTCATTTCAATTAATTGTGTTACAGATGCCCAAAAACTCACTGCCCCTGAGGCCTTGTTTCCCGGATGATTACTGGCGATCCCTTTCTGACAGGTTGACTTTGTCCATCGACTTTGACACGGACAGATTGACGGTCTGGTACAATTTCCACTTTCCGATTTTCAATTGAAATCTTGATAATCTTCAATTTGAGATTTATAAATTCGGTTCAATACACACATCAAGACTTTAATAAAAATATGATACATATTCCTAAACATACCTTTTTCATCTAATGCATGTAAATAAGATTTCGAAAACACAAACAACCTGATGTCCTCAGCGTTGGGTTTTTTATTGTTCTTTATGCGTAAAATGTAGTTGGTTAACTATAATGAAGACTGAAAAGACCGTCTTTAAAATTTTGTCATTCTATCGTGAAGAATGTTTTAATGTTTTTATTTTGTAATTGATTTTTATTGATCAGATTGAATCATGTATTGATCAGACTGAATCTTGAATCTTGTATTGATCAGGCTGAATCTTGTATTGATCAGTTTGAATCTGTATTGATCAGACTGAATCTTGTATTGATCAGATTGAATCTTGTATTGATCAGACTGAATCTTGTATTGATCAGACTTAATCTTGTATTAATCAGATTGAATCTTGTATTGATCAGACCGAATCTGGTATCGATCAGATTTAATCTTGTGATATTGTAATATTATTTTATACTGCCGTGGTTGTGTTTAGTATCAGTGGTTCTAACCTTCTTTTCCGGAGAGGTTGGATCTTTCCTAGATTTTATGGAGAATTGTTTGGATGAAGAGCAGTCCATGGCTAGCAACACGTCACACGCTCCTATATCAGGTAGTCTATATACTCTATCATCCAAGGACTTCAACAGAGAGCGCTTCACTTCACATGTACCTGCACACAAATGCATTGTGAAATGATATATATAATTGATGCCTATAATATAATAGAAATATAAGAACACTTGTTTCTATTGAAGATCTGTGAGTACATTAGTCTTGTAAATACAAGTGTGCTGCATGATTTATTTTCAATATAGTGCACTATGCGTGTGATTCCAGTATACAATCTTATTTGCATTGCTGATAATCGAATATAAGGTTGATCGATTGATTTTTGTTTTAAGTCACTCCACGATTATTTCACGTATATGGTGACGGCATCTTCCTGATGCATTGCACACAAATTTAGACCTTTGCAACGGACCCACCCGAAGCAGTGAGGGATCTTTTCGTGCCACGCCTACCGTGACACGGGATCTCGGCTTTTACTGTCTCATTCGAAAGACAGAACACCGGTGTGCCCAGGGCGGGAGTCGAACCCGGGACCTCTCCATCATGAGCCCAGCAGCTCATCCACTAGGCCACACGGGCTTTCGAATATAAGGAAATAATGAAAAAATAAAAGACAAAATAATTTCTGTTCTACCGCTCGATTATATGCGCCCATCCGGCAATAATCTGTTTCGTAAACGGCAAAATAATTTGCTTTGTACCAGGTCATAATATGTGTTCTATCTGGTAATAATATGTGTTCTATCTGGTAATGATATGCGTTTTATCTGGTAATGATATGCATTTTAACTATCAATAATATGGATGTTATCTGAAATTATTTTGCGTTGTACCTAGTCATAATTTGCGTCCCATCTGGTAATAATATACGTTCTATCAGGTAATAATTAGGTCTTACCCGGTAATTTCTTTGTAATTTGTTTTAGCGAGGCTTGCAGTTTACTCGGACTTTCATTTCGTGACATATCCATACTCTCCAAGTACAAGTCGAGATAGTAGGGCAGATTCACGCTATAAAAGCGATCAATTTCCTCATAAGTTTTCAGGGAAAGGTCAACCTATAAATACCCAATTTTTATATTTAATTTTACAGTAGAAGGACAAATTCTACAACGGTTTCGGAGGATCAGATAGAAATAAACACATTGAATGTCACAAATGTTCTATTATATAGCAAACACTTTGCCGATTAAGGTCAGTCAAATGAAATACAAAATTAATAGGAGTCAACAATCAACTGAACACTTTTCAGAGTTAATAAAACAATATTGATATTCGAACCTGTCTGTTATTCTTTTTGAACACCATGAGAAATTCGATCCGGTCGTTCCTATAACCTGGTTCTGGCCAATCCTTCTCTAGATGGTCAAACAGCCGGCATTTCATTTCGTCTCTGAGATCCCACATTGTCCTGAATACAAATCTGGGCATTTCATGCTGGAATTGTAAGTAAAGATTTGGCGATGAAATATGAGTTCTTGTGATACTACAATACTGAGACAGTTATCAATGGCTTACACATCGAAACCTAATCCTGCACCTGAAACCATATACTTATCCACAACTGTAAAATAAAATACAACTGTATGTATGTCCCTTATTAGAACAACTGTATATATGTCCCTTATTTAATACAACTGTATGTTTAACTCTAATAAAATACACCGGTATGTATGCCCCTCTTATATAACAACTGTATGTATCTCCTTCACAAAACAACTGTATGAATGCCTCTCATAAAATAACAAGAGCAACGCCTAGCGTGGCATAATACGCCCGTCGCTTAATTGGGACAGGATCAATTCGCATTTGGCATGATTTTCATGAAAAACATCTGACGTTTACTGAAGTTAATTGCGTTTCATAGTATTTTATCATAGGAATAAGTCCAAAGGCAATATCTCCTGCAGAAATGGTCCTATGCAACCCATCTTGCAAATTGACCTGCAAAAAAAAACTTGAATTTTTTAAGAACTAGCCCCCCCCCCCCTTCTAAAATTATAAATTTCTCAAAAATGAAGAAAAAGATATCAATACCTGTAAAATATGTGGAGGTTGGTACATTTTACTTGTTTCATGATAGATTTCATAATGTTTTTACAGAAATTAGATTTTTAATGAATTTTCAAAACAAAATCCGAGGGCCATAAATCCGTCAAAATTATGTCAATCGTAACAAAACTCGAACTGGTACTGATGCCGCTTCGAATAAGCCTATATATCATATTTCACCTCAATATCTTGAAAGACGGCAAAAAAAAAATCCGGAAAACATGACCTAGGACATATGGTAAACCGCCCCCCCCCCCCCCTGCTAAAATCATAAATTTCTCAAAAATGAAGAAAAAGATATTAAAACCCATAACGTATGAGATAGTTGGTACATTTTACTTGTTTCATGATAAATTTCATAATGTTTTGACATAAAATAGATTTTTAATGAATTTCTGAAAAAATCTTGAAATTTATAAGTCCAAGGGCTATAAACCCGTCAAAAGTAGGTCAATTGTAACAAAACTCGAACTGGTACTGACGCTGCTTGATATAAAGGTATATACTAAATTTCAACTTAATGTCTTGAAAGACGGCAAAAAAAAAAGTCCGGAAAACATGACCTAGGACATATGGTCAACCCCCCCCCCCCTAAAATCATAAATTTCTCAAAAATGAAAAAAAAAGATATTAAAAACCGTAACATATGTGATAGTTGGTACACTTTACTTGTTTCATGAGAAATTTCATAATATATTTTGACAAAAAATAGATTTTTAATGAATTTTTGAAAAAAATTTGAAATTTATAAGTCCAAGGGCCATAAATCTGTCAAAAGTAGGTCAATCGTAATAAAACTCGAACTGGTACTGACGCCGCTTGAAATAAAGCTATATACCAAATTTCATCGCAATATCTTGAAAGACGTCCAAAAAAAGTCCGGAAAACATGACCCGGACAGACGGACGGACGAACGGACGCACGGACGAACGGACAGCGCCATAACATATTACGTCCCGTCTATTGGACGGGCGTATAAAAATGGATGTATGTGCCTCATAAGATACAACTGTATGTATGTTTCTCGTGAAATACAACTGTTTGTACGCCCTTCATAAAATGCTATTGTATGTATGCCCCTCATAATATAAACTATTTATGCTCCTCATGAAATACAACTGTATGTATGTCCCTTCATAAAATACAACTGTATATATGCCCCTCATAACATAAATTATAAAATCCAACTCCATGTATGTCCATTATGAAATACTTCTGTTTGTATGCCCTTTATAGAATACAACTGTATGTATGCCTCTCATAAAATAAGGTATGTAAGCTCTTCATGAAATACAACGATATGTATTTCCCTTATAAAACACAACTATATATGCCCCTCATAAAACAAACTGTCAAAACTCATCTGTACTTATTTCCCCATAAGATGCAATTCTTTTTATGTCCCTCATAAAATACAACTCCATATTTGCCCCTCATGAAATACAACTATTTGTATGCCCTTCATAAAATACAACTGTATGTATGCCCCTCTTTAATAAACTATGTATGCTCTTCATGGAAAACAACTGTATGTATGCCCCTCATAAAAACAGCTGTATGTATGCCTCTCATGAAAACAACTGTATGTATAAATACCTGAATAACTGAAATAGGTAAGTACCTTATTTTGTTTTGATTATTTAGTGACTTTATAACCTGTGTGTTTTAACTAAATAACGACACGTGCTTCTGTTACATATGGTATAAAGTAAAAACACACTTGCCGCATGTAAATAAGGAAACTGAGTTACCCTGACATTCTATTTCGGGCAATACTACAATTATACACAGGAAATAACTTCGCTTGATTTGTCTGTCGTTGGTGTTTGTATCTTTAGCCCTTACTTCTACGTAGATGGAAGTAACAATGCTTTTAATAAATATTATGTATAAATAATTATCAATTCAGCTATGAAGGTGCTATTATATATAAAGTATAAGTATGCACTAATACTTACGAAGCCGTTTTCGTGCCATTTTAAAGAAGAAAACTTTTTTTTATCTTGTTCGAACGAGAAATTATCTCGTTCGAACGAGAAAATTATCTCGTTCGAACTAGAAAATTATCTCGTTCGAACGAGAAACTTTTATATATATGAATTAAGGTGTTTGGTTATTTAGATAAGTATGATTAGGAATTATTTCATTTGATACATACAATGATACATTTATATATGCATAATTGCATATATTTCAACTACACACTTACAACACAACGTACGTATGCATGGTTATTCTAAAACACACAGCTTTTCAATAGAAAGAAAATACTTTAGTTAAAGTATAATTTATTATATTGCGAAGAAGATGAATGCGTGGGGAAAAAAGAAAAAAAAAGGGGGGGGGGTATTATGCCATCAGAGATATTCTGCCCTCCTCTTGTAATTAAAAGTATTATAATAGTTGTAAATTATGATTTATACATTTCAGAATTGAAATATAAACTGAATGGTACTTACTGATATACAATAAAACACTTATAATTATGCATTATTATTTCATTAATGATTAATGTTAATTGGTGAGGTCACTGAGCCAAGTTAGTTTGATTTCAGTGGCTTAAAACATAAATATGAAAAAGGAGGAGATGAAGCTCCAAATCAAATGTCACAAACACACTTTAGATCTACCATTTGATAGACTGAAATATTACGTATAATGTGTTTCAACTAAATTCAGGCCAAACACGGCCAAATGCTCCTGCCTATGTAGTTATTTAAATGATAAAACATCCGCTACTAAAGAAATTGTTAGAAAATATCAAAAGATTTATTGATGGACGATATTCCATTTCTTTCTGTCGCTTAATAACACCTATCACTGTAGACTATGGTATATGATATTAGTTTCTCGTTCGAACGGGAAAATTTTCTCGTTCGACCGAGAAAAAAATCTCGTTCGAACGAGAAAATTTTTTCTGGTTCGAACGAGATAATTTCTGGTTCGAACGAGATTTTTTTTTTCTCGTTCAAACGAGATAGTTTCTCGTTCGAACGAGAAATTATCTCGTTCGAACGAGAATTTTTCTCGTTCGAACGAGATAAAAAAATTTTTTTTCTTCTTTAAAAGGGCACGAAAACGGCTTCGTAAATACTGACAACATTGGCCTAATACTATTATATATAAAGTATAGGTATGTACTAATACTGACAACATTGGGCTCATACTATTATATATAAAGTATAGGTATACACTAATACTGACAACAATGGCCTCATACTGTTATATATAAAGTACAGGTATACACTAATACTGACAACATTGGCCTCATACTATTATATATAAAGTATAGGTATGCACTGATACTGACAACAATGGCCTCATACTATTATATATAAAGTATAGGTATGCACTAATACTGACAACATTGGCCTCATACTATTATATATAAAGTATAGGTATGCACTGATACTGACAACATTGGCCTCATACTTTTATATATAAAGTATAGGTATGCACTGATACTGACAACATTGGCCTCATACTATTATATATAAAGTATAGGTATGCACTGATACTGACAACATTGGCCTCATACTATTATATATAAAGTATAGGTATGCACTGATACTGACAACATTGGCCTCATACTATTATATATAAAGTATAGGTATGCACTAATACTGACAACAATGACCTCATACTATTATTAATAAAGTATAGGTATACACTAATACTGACAACATTGGCCTCATACTATAAAACAAAACAAAGTAAATAATCAGAAAACTTACACGATCATATCTTATATTGGCATGGAAATGTCGATAGAGATTGAGCTCTTTTTTCAGTTGTTTGTAAGACTTTTTAAGTTCTTCTTCGCCATCTTCCGTTTCATCGAGATAGCGCTTTGTTCTCCTGTCTCTAAGTAACGGAGAAGCTTGGTCACTTTCCCAAAGAAGTTGTTCTAGTGATTTCTTACCTATCATCTGTTTTTAAACAAAAACGGAACATGTGATTATAATGAACTTGCTAATGAATTATATTCTAATTATATCTCCAAAAAATTCCATCATATTCAATTACTATGCACTATACAAGTATTTCAGATAATCAGCAGTACTGATTTATAAAAAAAACCCCAAAATATTGAGAAAAGAACAACAATAAAGCACACGACATAAATATCTATACTGAATGTAAACAACAGGCTACTTACTTCAATAAATATCTTTTTTGGACTGTCCCCCTCATTTCCGAATTCTATGTCGAAGGTCATCTTGAACGGGGTGTCGTCCACAGGTCTTTTAATTTGTTTGCTCTGTCTTATAGAATCCTGTACTGAGGTATCAGAAGTATTTGAGGAATGCAGTTGGCGGGGTGATTTTGTTTTTGATTGTGGTCGTTGAACTGAACTTTGAACCTGGTTTGACATGGGATGGACAGACGACACCTTTGAATGTGATACTTGATTTTGACCGACGGTTTTAGAAGAATCTGCTGGATTTTGACCGATGTTTGAATCGTTTGGTATCACTTCATTCTCAAGTCTTCTTTGGTCACTTCTTAGTCTATCAAGACTTTGTACTTGTGAAGCAATGCGTTGATTAAGTTGTTTCTGGGATGGAACATCTGTGACCGCAGTTTTGACGGCTTTTCTTGCTTTATTTAATACTTGTTCTTGTTTTTTTGTTGCTATTTTGAGATCTTGAATTAAATCTTTTGATTTACGGTGCAAACGGCTGGATTCAATTTTCCTTTGTGTCCTTGACAATCTATTCTTTATTTCTTTTAATTTCAAAATAGTCCTTGATAGTTTCTCCACAACTTTTGGTTTTTGTTGAGGCGGTGAATCACGTAGGATCTCGATTTCCTTTTCCTGCTGTCGTTGCTCTCTTCTTATTTCCTTTACATCTTGTTCAATTTCTTCTTTGGTGTCCAATTCTTTAGAGCTTAATCGACCATTGTCTTTAAGTTTTGAAAGAAGAGACTTTTGTATAGAAATTTGCCGTAGTTTTTCTATTTCTGATTTTTTCTTTAATCTTTCTAATCTATCATCTGGCCTCGATGTCTTTGCAACCTTCCTAATTCCTTCATCTCTGGCTTTCCTCAGGACTCTGTCAAGTAATTCCGATTGAACGTGAGCAACTTTAACAATTTTAATGAGAAGATGTGGTTTAATAGAAGGCACATTTTTGATTAATATGTCCAACGCCTTGTTGACTTCTTCAGAAACCTGCATACTCTTTTCTATACGTTCTATTCTTTCTGTATCGCTATTGACATCTTCATCTTTTGATGGTTTCGGTGGAACAATTCTACGGAGAGCAAGAATTTGTTGAATTTCCATCTTTTGTAATTTCTTTAGGATTTTCCTTTCTTCTTGTTGCAACTTATCCTTTAGAGCATCTTGTTCTGTTCTTTGGTAGACTAATTGTCCGATCACCTTAGACAAAGTATTAGCTTGATCCCGCAATTGTTCTGCCTGTTTTCTTAACTCTCTTTTTTGAGTTCGGCGTTGCTGTGTATCTGTTCTACTGTCCCCAATCTTATCTTTTAAGCTCCGAATAACTTGTTGCTGTTGAACACTGACTTCTTTCACCTGTTTTTCTACTTCCTTATCAAGGGAAGACGACGAGGATGGGAGTTCATAAATTTCCTTAATGACGTCTTTTGCCTTATCCACAACTTCCTGGACCTGGCTTTTATCGATACCGAGAACATCATTTGGTTGTTGTGATGAAGCCATGTGTTGTATAACTTGGTCTTGTTTGACCGATAACTGATGCAGAGATCGAGAAAGTCTCTCTTGTGATGGATTGCGTGATCTTACATCACGGACAATATCTAGTCCTGATCTAGAATTAAGAGTTTGGGATTGAAGCTTCAGAATAGAATCTAATGAGTGTTTATTGCTTGTCAGTTTTCTTTGCAATGAGGATTTTTCCGAAGAGGTTAAACGAGCCAGGAGAGCTTTTGAAGCCTTTTGTAAAGACTTCTTAATTAATTGTTGTTTAAGCACAGAGTATTTCAGCAGTGTTTTTGGAAGATCTTTTGGGGTCTTTCTTCCTAGTGATATGCTCTTTTGTCTTATTTCTCTCAATACATCACCAGCTCTTATTAAAACTTTTTCAAGTTTATCCTTACATTGTTTTATCTTTATTGATGTTATGGATTCTCTGGTAATTTCTTTGGCTTCTTTAATAATACGTCTCTGTTTTCGTAAGATGCTTTCTAAGCTTTTTATTTCTATGTCTTGAGATGTTTTCAATTTTTCAATTTCATCTCGCATCACTTCATCAAGGACAGACCGAGAATTGGATTCGCTAAGGACTTTTTCAATCCAAATCAGTTGGCCCCTAGGTAATATATCCTTGACGCGATTTTTCAGTTGTTCTTTGCCATCTTGCTCTACGTAGAGATTTATTTCATGTTGTACTTTACGCTGATGTGTTGACTGAAGTATTTGGGAAGGGTCATCTGTTTCTGTAGGATATGTCATGTCAATTTTCATGTCCATCTGTAAATATGAATATTTCTTTATGAAAATATAATGATGTGCTCTAATTGATTTTTTACTGATTTTCACGGGTAAAAGTATGATTATTTTTATTCTTCTCCACGGAAGGTTTGACTAAAGTTGTATTATATGGCTATTCTAGTATTGTATTGCTCTGACGCTTCCTATACAACACTAATCCACTTTTATGTTGTGTATGCAGTTGCATTATTTTGAGTCGACTGTATTTTATGACATCCAAGGTGGGTGTAGCTAGTGAAGACATATCTCCCACGCACCTGTTATTACCTCTGATATGCAGGGATCCACAAATGTCTGCTGTGATACATGGTTATGGGTGCCATAGTAACTTTGCACCAGTTGCCTTTGTATCCTTCACTGATATAATACTAAATCAGCAATATAAGGTAAAGCAGTTGCTATACTAAAGACAGTTCGTTAAGAACGTTGCACTTATTCAGAACAAAAATTCATGAATTTTATTCTGAAAGGAACATTTTTTTTCAATTAAAAAGATATAAAAAGACTAAAATATATTTAAAAACAGATCTATTCATAGAATAGTAAGGATAAATAAAAGAACTATATATTTCTGAACTCTTAATAAATAGCAGAAAACTTTTTATTTATAAAAGGTCTTTCGATGAGAGAGTGAAATTTGCAATATTTAAGCTTAAGTTCGATAAATCTAAGGCTTATATCCTTAGAATACCTTTATGGCCTTTATTTCTATAAAATTAAATTTCGAATTAAAGTTTGCTTTGTATATATTTCGGCCATGAAAATTACTCGAAATGTGACCCACAACATTGTGAAAGCCTAGTTGTACGTGTTCTTACAATTATTAAATATTTATTATTTTACATATGAATTTGCATAATAAGGCGAAATGTGCAACTGGAAAACATGTTCTTATAGTTTTAATTACATTTATGTTGATATGCAATTATTAGAAATTTTCCTAAAATATTGACCCAGCATTCCTCAACCAGTATGGTGCTTATTTCGTAACCTCACTTAGGGCCAGTTAAAAGTTCCTACACTTCTTTGATTGGGTTTGTTGCATAAGCGTAATTTTTGCGCAATGCATTAGGTCATGCGTATAAGTGAAATAGTATTAATGTGACGTAAAACAAGAATCAGACAACTAAACAATCAAAATAAAAAATATGCAGTATTTTGAGAATTTTTTACAGCAAAAAATTCATTTACATGTATAAATGTTCCACCAAGGAAAAAATCGTATTAGTGCTCTATTAATTTTATAATGTGTTAATTAGTTGAAATTTATAAATGTTTTGACAAACCTTCCATGGTTCCTTTTCAACATCAGGAATCGGTGTGCGATCAATGCGGAAATACAAAGTTGGTCCCTCGTTATTTTTCGGACATTCATAAAGGAACATCAATTGAGCTTTGCGTTCAGAATTCCTGTTATCCTCTACTCCCATAATACTCATTACAAGTCCTGTCTTGTAGTTATACTCTCGATTATCGGGCAAGTTCTTCTTCAGTTTTTGCTCCAGCTCTGGTATGGACGAATCTGAATTCCTAAGATCCTTAATGACTGGTTGTGAAGCAGGATCCGGTAGAGATTGACTGCTGTCATCGCTGCTACCAAAAAGGTCGCCTAGCCATGACAGAACACCACCGCTTTTACTGCTATCAGAAGACAATGTAGAAGACGATGAAGAAGGTGACGGAGTTCGGGATCGATGTGAGTGGGGTAGAAGCATCTGTAACTGTATTTCAGCATACTTCTGTGGTTTAGGGCCTGGTGATGTAGTAAGGTGAACGAGTTGTTTGCCATTCAAAGGACAGTATGGTATCCCACGAAGGAAGTTTCTCAATACACGCTGACCTCTTAGTTCAAATGTCATTCCAACAGTGTTTGTCCCAAATGTCCTAGACACCTTTTATGTAAAATAGCAGAGATTAATTCAGAGACAAAAGAGAGAGATGTAATGCAACGTGGAAACACTGAACATAATATTCAATTCTTTGTTTGTATGCTTAATCTTAGGTTGAGTTTTAATTGTTATCTTGACATACTGTATATTCAATGTACTGAATTACATACAGGAAATACAATGGCGCCATCTGCTGCAGTGATTTCTTTATTTTCAGGTACTGTTGGATACTCTGATATGGCTATTGGATCACGTTTGATAAATGTCAGTGGAAGAATCTCCATTTTTAGCAGTTTCTCCTTCTGTAAAAATTTATATGATAATATATGATATGATATAATATAATACTTGATATAACAGTGTTTTGAACTATATAATGACGAAATACAAGTCCTACCAAACAAATACTATTCCTTAACATTAATTCGAATTCATTTCTTGCCGAATGAAGTTTAAAGGCTTGGGCAGCATGGGGATGGTATAGCGTAATTATATATCTCTGCTGACAAGTTTTGTTTTATCAATTGAAATTCGACGAAACCAAAAGAAAAACCAAAATAAAAAAATTATCCTCTTCCCAAAAAAGGAACACCCCCCCCCCCCCAAAAAAAACCCCACAAACAAACAAACGAAATAATAATAGAATTATTTTTCTTTACCTTTATTAACTTACTTCAGTTAGAATTACTATTAACGATTTATTTCTATTCAAACAAACTGAATTCAATTCTATTGACCATGACTCGACAAGAGTTTATAATATAACAAAATATTACGGAATTAGTACCAGTTTCTCCATGTTTATCTTTGTAAACAACTTGGCTTTTGGAAGGTCAGTAGCGAAATTCATTGACATAGGGGAATCACTCTGAGTCATCAGTTTCACAGAGGCCCCAGTTTGGTAGTATCCGGCATCCACCTCCATTTCACCTCGTGCATCAAAAACAATGCTTTTGAAAAAAAGAAAAAGAAAGAAAATATCAAATTAACTAAAACAACCAAACATTTAGTAGTGATATTTAAAGATATAAAATAAATAGATAAAGATGTACAGACACAAAATCTTAAGCCCTACCTAGGATGGAAATCTAGCTGCACTTCTAGTTCAGTCGCTTTCTGTCCTGGTCGTCTGCTTTGAAACAGAGATGGTGTTCCTTTGGTAGTAAATGTTCCCGTCATCTTGGTCATCAATCCACCACGAAGTTTAAGGTTGAGTGGGAAGCCGGCTTCGGTGACGACCATGTGTAATGCGTCGGTAAACAACCAGGAACGCTGCAAGTCAAAGTGGCGCCCTGCCTTTAATTCTTCTTCAGTAGTTCCAGTTTTAACACTTCCTGCAAAACACATAAGATGTACTTTATCCATACACATAATAACAGAGTAATTAATGCACCTAATAACAGAAAAATTAATACACCTAATAACAGAGTAAATAATACACTTAATAACAGAGTAAATAATACACCTAATAACAGAGTAATTAATGCACCTAATAACAGAAAAATTAATACACCTAATAACAGAGTAAATAATACACCTAATTACAGAGTAATTAATACACCTAATAGCAGAGTAATTAATGCACCTAATAAGAGTAATTAATACACCTAATAAGAGTAATTAATACACCTAATAACAGAGTAAATAATACACCTAATAACAGAGTAATTAATACACCTAATAACAGAGTAATTAATACACCTAATAACAGAGTAATTAATACACCTAATAACAGAGTAATTAATACACCTAATAACAGAGTAAATAATACACCTAATAACATAGTAATTAATACACCTAAGAACAGAGTAATTAATACACCTAAGAACAGAGTAATTAATACACCTAATAACAGAGTAATTAATACACCTAATAACAGAGTAATTAATATATCAAAGTAAAACTTTTCATCGTGCATTTTATAATAATACCTTTAAGGAAAAGATCTAGAACCGTATTGCTATCCAACTGGAAATATCTCAATTCATTTCCAAACATCTTTAAGTAGATATGACCCTCCGGATCAGGTGAATCACGTGGAGACACGTTCAGCTGGAAGTAATGATGAGATGATAACTGACTATACTATTGTTAGTAGAATAAAATAATGTAAAGTAAAATATACTACGGCATTTTTGGTCGTCTGAAAATTTGAAAATAGATCACTTGTCCCCAAGGAGTACGTGTCCCTTGCTTGGTAAGTCACACCTGCATTGAATGCTCAAAACATATAAACGAAATAAGTGATGTTACATCTCAGACAATGATTTCTAATAAGCACAAAGAAAGACTTTAAAGCGACCGTAAAATATGCATAATGTAAATTTCAAACGTGGTGTGATATTTACCATTAAATACACTGAAAAATGTAAGTAAACCTCACTTTGCGGATGAGTGGAGAATATATAATACCAGTATCATTAGTAGTGTAGCTTTGCGTTCATCATACGTCATCATAAGAGATGTACATTAATCATAAGGACATATAAAGCCATATAATTTATTTTTAATTCGTATTTTAATCCATTGTACACTAACAGGGGTATTACTAATATTAGTAAAGTTACCGACCTGTCTATGCGTTTCCGATACTTCATCAGGTTTTGGAGATGATGGGACACTTCGTGTGTGGCGCTCTTTCAGCACATCTACCAGCGATTTTCCTTTTGTAAGTAATCCATCGGGTCCCACAAGTTTTGAAGTTAATTTCTGAAGACCTTCTGTATTGTACCCAATCTGAAATTCGTTATTATTAGACCCATTCTCTTTAAAATGTCCTCGTTTATTATTGTTATTGTCATTAAAACCAAATTACCTCTCCAATGTTGAATGAGGATCCAAGAAAATGCATATTCAGATGAGCTGCTCCGGACCGAGGTATGAATTCCTCTGGAGATGATATGTAACCGATTTCTAAAGCTCCTCCCAACTGTGTACGTTCTGGAGAGAAAAAAAATACATAATGTCACAAAAATGTTCGATTACTTCGCACTTTTCAGTTTGGACTAGAGAAATCATGCGAGATGTCACCGGTATTACACAAAAGTGAAATTATTCAAACGGGTTTTTTCAGACAACTATTAGTCAGCAAAGAAAGTTAAGGGACATTACATTTAAAATCTTTTTCATCTGTGTCTTACCATCATACGTGTCGTATTGCAGGAATCGTGAGTAGTGGAAAGAAGGAGAATATTTTCTGGCAAACTGTAATGCATATGTTGCATTCTTTGCCCTGTTGCGAAAAAAGGAATTAACATCAAACACTAAGAACTGTCGTGGAAGACTTGTTAACCCTTCACATTACTGAAAACATCTTTGCAAATTCGAAGTTTACTAATCCTCGAATATTAAGATGTACTTTTACTACAGTACTATGTCAAATTTTACTTCATTGAATATAATGTCTACTCAGTTTGCTACAGCTTAATATTAATAGTGTCACTACTAGTGAATATTATATTAATAGCAGGAAGCTATAAAATAGTATACCTTTTTCATAGTTTCATTATTTAAAGTTCGATTAGGACAATGTTTGTATTAATTAAATGTTTGTATTAATTGAATTAATCTTTTGGCACCATAAACCAATTTATTTTCTGCAATGAACACCTTGAAAATTCCGAAATTTGGCATTCGTATAGTTATAAACTTGTATCAAGCGGTGCATGTGAAATGTGTAAGTGAATATAACAATGAGATTTTAATTGATTACAGTTCAATTATTTTGTATCTCCCTCAAGCAAGCATCTGTCCTTGCGGGATTGGCTCTTCTTATTTGATCCGTCTGGTTAGTTTAATTTCTACGAATAGTTTGGATTTCAACAGTTTCGGTCATTAGCATCATTGACATAATGTCAAAATGCTCATCTGGTGTAGGAAAATGGTTTTATAATTATTATGCAAACAAATAGATAATAATAGTACTATAATACAATTTCGGCATCTAAACGTTTCAAACACTAACCTTAAAACGGAAAAAAAGTAGAATAAATAATCTGTAATATCCTTTAGCAAAGCTTTCAAAAAAAATTCCAGATGCCTCCGATTTATTTGTGGTGCATATAAAATCAAACTAAAGTATTTCGGCAAATTTAGACATTCTTTATAAGCAGTGTTCTCAAGATAAACATCTGTTTGTTCTCAAGATAAACATCTGTTTATGAGTGTCTATGCACTTGTTTTGATAAAGCAAGAAATTGAAATAAGAGACAATTAAAATAATGAACAATGGCCGGAACAGTTGAAATCCATAGTATTTGAACAGTGAACTTTTTATCAAATTGACCTTAGTGGAAACCCCAATCACTTCTGGAAAAGCCACAGCTTTCCACGAGATTCTCAGTTATATATGTATATATATATATTATTTCCATCTAAACCACACTTTGAATATTAAACAATTCAATTAAATCTCTAAGTCATTATAATAACATTGCACATTATTCCTTGAAACAAGAAATGTATATCCACTTACCAAGACAACAGACATGGGTGAGTAGAATTTGATAACTGCTCCAGATATGAGTACACAAAAGTACCCACATGCGGATTAGATTCTCGTCTGAGGTACTTGGCAATCATCTCTAATGTATACCGTGGAGGATTTGTACCCATTACTACCAGGTACGATCCTACACGGATCTCCTCTCTTTCTGTAGGGTCGAAAAACATGGGCAACAAAATACTGCGTACCTGAAAAGCATTTATATAATTTTTAACAGTTAAATACTATTAAATATTATAAACGATAAATACTTTGGCGGAGTTCGCACCATTTTCATGCATTAATTTACGACTGTGCCAATATAAGGATTTTCAATTATACAAATAAAAAAATTCAATGTCTTGCTAACTGTAGATATATTTCATATCTCTACCTTTTCGTTTTTGTGCTAAAGGATGGCGACGCAAAAATAAACATTGGCGGAATAAATAAGAATGCATAATACATGATACCGTTGGAGGAAATAAATACCTGCTCGGGTGATTCCCGTGCTAGTTTACGTAGGGAGTAGATTGCTTGTGTCCTGAACAGCTGAGGTTGGGATCTATCGTAAAGAATTGCACGGGCGTCATTCAATAATTCCTCAAATCCTGAGTTACCCATTGTTTTTAATGCTATCAATTTGTCGTCGCGATTTGTTGACTTCAATAGATTTTGAATTTCCTGTAAATTGAATTTCTTCATTTATTACATATAAAGTCATAATGTTCTTTTAGCAATACTGCAGATTGTTATATGAAAATCAATGAATATAAAAGAAAATAGTACACAATTTGTACTCTCATTTCTGTCTTTCGATACGTTATTTGTATTGCCAAAGTTCTTAACATTTGAGAATAAAGTTGGAAAATCCACGTAACCACTCTTTTACAGTTTTGCAAGAAGTGGTGTTCTCGAGATATTAATTTTTTTTTCAAAGCCTAGATATGAATTCCCACAGGTGGTACGGTACTATGATGAATACAGTTTGACAATTAAAGATAAACGATCTTGCCTTTATGATTTCAATTCTAATCTTCGAGAAGATAGTCTGAACACGCTGTTTTTCATCGTCAATCTTGACCAGTTTCGAACGTAATTCCTGTTGGCTTGGAGTCTGCGTCTCGGATACTAAAACTTTCTGAACGAGTCTTTTCTGTTTCTCAAGTTGTTTGGAAAGTTTTCTACTTTCTTCTTTCATTCTGCTTGCTACAGCTCCAATGCATAGGAAAACTGACCTCTTAAGTTCTCTGTGTCCCAGTGTTTCTCTATGTTTAACAAAGTCCTAAAACAAAACATATCTACATTTATTCATAATAATTTTAAAACTTACTACAGTAAACTTTAAAAAATATTGAATAATCTAGTATGGTGAAAACAACGAACATTTCGAAATAGAATAGGAAAATATGATATATCACTCCATGTATGAATTAAGTAAACTACTTTATCGTACTCTTGGTAAACAAATTTCTGTTCTAAGGCAATGTTATATTTTTTCATCGTTCTGTAAAACAGTTATAGTATTCTCTGTGTAAGAGAAGAGAAAACAGAGGACCTCTGACAAAGCTGTATGACACAAATCACTAGGGACATGCACACAGAACATGATAATAGTGAAATATACAAAAGAAAACACATAAAACGTTTACAGAATAATATGCTGCTACATGTATCAAACATACAGTAATCAAAGATTACAAAGCTCATCTCATAGCATATTTGCCAATGAAATATAATATAATCCCTATAGCAGAACCAAGATCTTTGGTAGCTGTCCAAATAAAAAAAATATAAAACGTTTTCACATGTTGCTTTTTCTAAACAAGTGTACTGAAGCGTAAAATATAGGATATGACCTAGATCTGACACTTAAATACATCTCTACATACAAAGACACATCATTTGTGCAAGTTTGGACGTCCTAGCTGTCCAAATGAAAAAATAAAACTTTTTAACATTTTGCTCAATTTTTCGTAACAAATGCACTGGAGCGGGAAATATAGGTCATGACCTTAATCTGAAACCAGCATCCATCTTTGCATATATAGATACATCATTTGTGGAAGTGTGGACTTCCTAGATGTTCAAATGAAAAGATAAAACTTTTTAACATTTTGCTGAATTTTCCTAACAAGTGCATTGGAGCGGAAAACATAGGTCATGACCTAAATCTGAAACCAGCATCCATTTTTGCATATATAAAGACGTCATTTGTGCAAGTTTGGACTTTTAACTGTCCAAATAAAAAAATTAAACTTTTAACATTTTACTCAAATTTTCCGAACATGTGCACTGGAGCGGAAAATGTAGGTCATGACCTAAATCTGAAACAGGCATGCACATCAACCATATAAGTAAAAACTTCCTAGTTACAATAGTTCTCGAGTTATGGCCCGGACAGACGCTGACGCCGAGGACGGAATGATAGCACAAGCTCCCTCTCACTTTGTGAGGTGAGCTAAAATATATAAGGCGACATCAACATAAGTAAACCGTGCTCTGCCCGTCTGTAAGCGAGCTCAGATCCTTGATCAATAGGAGTCCCGACTAACAGTCAGAGGGGACAAGGATCAGGGCCTGAAAAAGTTTTGGATAATGGCCGTCATTTAGTCCCCACCGCTGTTAGTCAGCGTGTAACGCTCAAGTAAATTTCTGTACTGGGCTGTAGAGGGACTCAATACTTATGGTCCTAGCGATGATCTCGGGTCATATTGTCAATGTCGAAAGCGTTTAAGAGTTTTAGAACCCGCCGATATGAAATTATCGGAACTTTTGACCTCCCACTTGGGAAACATTTAAGAAAACACTTGAAACGTTTAAGATCCATAGCTATGATCAAAATCAAGATTTTCAAGGCAGTAAAGTCTTCCTTACTTTATGATACAGAACAATGGAGAACCATTGTCACCACCTTGAGGAAAATACCAAAAACTACTTTAAAATAATTCTTGTTATCATCAGAAACGACCTGTTAAACAGAACGACATTACAACCAATAGAGAAATACATCTACCACATGTGGTGACAGTGGACTGATTACAATATATGAAAGCTGACCACCAGCACCACAAGACGAATCCTAAATTGGAATCCACAGGGAAAGAAAAAGAAAGGCTGACCAAAGAATACTTTGTAACGAGATCTAGATGCTGAATTAAAACAAAATTGAAATGACTTTATTAACACGTAACACAGGTTCGATCAGGATCGATGACTCGAGTAGACTTGTCATTGGCCCATTTCTTGCTCAGAACAACAGGTGACAGTAGTAGTAGTAGTAGTAATGGTGTATCATTTAATGTTGTAAATCTCGTTGTTAATCTCGTGGTAGACGTTATATCAGGTAAATATGCAAAAGCTCGGATCTTACATTTAGGAAAACATGTCGAATACCATACCATATGGTCAGATGATATGAAAACACAAATATACAACTATTTTCTCCAAGATGTGTTCATTTTTGCTGCTCGATGATTTGTCCGATAAAGGGCATGCCAATAAAGACTGAGCTCACTTTTATCTCTAAGATAACTCTGCCATTATTGGCTTGTCCTTCCATGGATCATGTCACATGAGATTTTCCTGAACACAGCATTTATTTTTCTAGTTTCCATGTCATATATATATAACTTATTTGTACTGATCATAATGAACATGGGCTGCTACATGGACTACTAGCTCCCTTTATTGTATGAATCGTGGAATACCAACAAAAATATATAAACATCTCTGTGAGCGTTAAAGTTACTGGAATTGATATGCTAAGATACAAAGTAATGGAAATGTAAACAGCTCCTACTGATCGACCACACACTACGTAATTTATAATTTGTATCTCATGATGTCTCAATAGAAGTTTGTCAAGATTTTAATTGTATTCTTCTTTATCATTATTATAACATTTTTCCTCGTACATGTATGTGAGTTACACACAGTTTACGTGTCTTTGTAAGATCTCTGTGCAGTGAATAACACCTTATGAATAGTAACTGTGTAAATCTTTATTACCGATTAGATACAAGACGTAAAAGATATACACTATCATAAGATAGAAGTGTTGTGAGAAAGCTTTGTACTATAGCTTACAAATAGTTTCTGGGCATTGTAGACATCAGGTCTAGCAGTGACAGCCAGGATATTCATGGAAAGCGCTGCCTCACTCGGAGTCATATCCCCTTGATCCAAGAGAGTCAGCAAAATCTCGGAGGCAGCAGCAGTTCCGGTGGCCGGTAGGAGATCAAAGTATGCCTTCCTGAAGAAAGAAAAACCTCACGTCTTAAAGCGTACTTTCGTAAGGTATAAAAGGAAATGATGAAATCTCACACAATTTTTAAAGTTAAATTAATGTGTAATTTGTAAAGTTAAATTAATGTGTAGTACACATACTTGATGATGGGTCGTTCGGGTGGTGGGAGTGACTTTATATATGTGTAAAGGTCGCGGAGGACGGGGGTGTCACTTCTCTTCATCTCCTCCACAAGCATTAACAATGTCGGACCAGCTTCTTCCCTGACATAACCATTGCTGTACTCCAACAATACTTTGAATAATTTGCGAATCTGTCAAGTTATTAATTTTTATTGTTGTAACTGCATAACTTAAAGGAATTGATAATTTTATCACAAAATAATTCATAATTAGTGATATTAATTTACATTTAAAAAAAACATTAATACATACTACAGAATATAAAATCTGGTACAAACTATATCTGTGTTAAAAAGAAAAAATGATTAATCAACAATTATAATTGTGGAACTGTGGAATTTTTTTTCTGGAATTTAGAGAAAATAGAATTTCAATTTTATCATATCAATGTAGATAATAAAATTACTGAAAACTTCCAATTTAAGAATAGTTCGGAAATATTATAATGTATTCAAATGTTACCAAAAATTGTATGACTTGATAGATATTAGAAGCAGCAACAATCCTTAATGAAATACGTTATGGATTGTTACCATCTTGCTTATCGTTACATATATAACTATAGGTGAAAAAAAGATAAATTAAACTGTTATACCAGATGAAAGCTTGCTTGTTTTATAGGTAAATGTACTTGAAATGCACTCTTAGATTTCCATAGGGAAGCGCAATGTTTATAATAAATACAGAAATACTCAATATCACGACTTTTTGACCTCTCTGTTTATATCATTTTGGCAGTCTGTTTATATCATGTTTGACCTCTTTATTTATATCATTTTTGACCTCTCTGTTTATATCATTTTTTGGCACTCTGTTTATATCATGTTTGGCCTCTCTGTTTATATCATTTTTGACCTCTCTGTTTATATCATTTTTGGCACTCTGTTTATATCATGTTTGGTCTCTCTGTTTATATCATTTTTGACCTCTCTGTTTATATAATTTTTGGCACTCTGTTTATATCATGTTTGGTCTCTCTGTTTATATCATTTTTGACCTCTCTGTTTATATCATTTTTGGCACTCTGTTTATATCATTTTTGGCCTCTCTGTTTATATCATTTTTGGCCTCTCTGTTTATATCATTTTTGACCTCTCTCTTTATATCATTTTTGGCCTTTCTGTTTATATCATTTTTGACCTCTCTGTTTATATCATTTTTGACCTCTCTGTTTATATAATGTTTGGCCTCTCTGTTTATATCATTTTTGACCTCTCTGTTTATATCATTTTTGGCACTGTTTATATCATTTTTGGACTCTCTGTTTATATCATTTTTGGCCTCTCTGTTTATATTTATATATATATATCATTTTGACCTCTCTGTTGATATCATTTTTGACCTCTCTGTTTATATCATTTTGATCCTTTGATAAAGGCCAAGACGCAGGAAATATTAAGTTTACCTGTCTTTATTGTATTCATATGAAATATATTAATAATCGTACTTTTTGTTTAATTCTATCCTGCTCTTGTGACGTCAGAGGTTGAGGACGGTAACTACTTAAAGGGGTAGTTTCTCGATTAACCTCTCGTACTTTCGGAACCAGTTGAAGTCTCGGACGTCTATGTTGCCTTGGTGATGATATTGGTTGCTGTGTAGTTTCAGATTTCTTAAGATACAGAGTTTGACTGAAATAACAAAACATAGAAATAACAAAGGGCAAGGTCGTATAATATCTGGCTGAATCACATGACAGAATCCACACCAGACTGGCAAGAAACCCAACCCAGAATGACAAAAAATAAAAATAAGAACTAATATACAACGAACTTTATAAAACTATTTCATTACTTTGATATAAGCATGCGGACGTTGCACAGTAAATGGAGTTGACTTGTTTATGGGATTACGGTGTGTATACCATACGGCGTGTATATCATACGGTGTATATATCATACGGTGTATATCCTACGGTGTATATTATACGGTGTGTATATCATACGGTGTATATATCATACGGTGTATATATCATACGGTGTGTATATCATACGGTGTATATATCATACGGTGTGTATATCATACGGTGTATATATCATACAGTGTCTATATCATACGGTGTATATCATACGGTGTATATCATACGGTGTATATCACACGGTGTGTATATCATACGGTGTATATCATATGGTGTATATTATACGGTGTGTATATCATACGGTGTGTATATCATACGGTGTATATCATACGGTGTGTATATCATACGGTGTATATCATACGGTGTATATCACACGGTGTGTATATCATACGGTGTATATCATACGGTGTATATCATACGGTGTGTATATCATACGGTGTATATCATACGGTGTATATCATACGGTGTATATATCATACGGTGTGTATATCATACGGTGTATATCATACGGTGTATATATCATACGGTGTATATCATACGGTGTATATATCATACGGTGTATATCATACGGTGTATATCACACGGTGTGTATATCATACGGTGTATATATCATACGGTGTGTATATCATACGGTGTTTATCATACGGTGTGTATATCATACGGTGTATATTATACGGTGTGTATATGATACGGTGTGTATATCATACGGTGTATATCATACGGTGTGTATATCATACGGTGTATATCATACGGTGTATATTATACGGTGTGTATATCATACGGTGTGTATATCATACGGTGTATATCATACGGTGTGTATATCATACGGTGTATATTATACGGTGTGTATATGATACGGTGTGTATATCATACGGTGTATATCATACGGTGTGTATATCATACGGTGTATATCATACGGTGTATATCATACGGTGTGTATATCATACGGTGTATATATCATACGGTGTGTATACCATACGGTGTGTATATCATACGGTGTATATTATACGGTGTGTATATCATACGGTGTGTATATCATACGGTGTATATTATACGGTGTGTATATCATACGGTGTGTATACCATACGGTGTATATTATACGGTGTGTATATCATACGGTGTGTATATCATACGGCGTGTATATCATACGGTGTATATATCATACGGTGTGTATATCATACGGTGTATATCATACGGTGTGTATATCATACGGTGTGTATATCATACGGTGTATATTATACGGTGTGTATATCATACGGTGTGTATATAATACGGTGTATATCAAACGGTGTATATCATACGGTATATGTTATACAGTGTGTATATCATACGGTGTGTATATCATACGGTGTGTATATCATACGGTTTATATCATACGGTGTGTATATCATACGGTGTATATCATACGGTGTGTATCATACGGTGTGTATATCATACAGTGTATATCATACGGTGTATATCACACGGTGTGTATATCATACGGTGTAAATCATATGGTGTATATTATACGGTGTGTATATCATACGGTGTGTATACCATACGGTGTATATTATACGGTGTGTATATCATACGGTGTGTATATCATACGGTGTATATATCATACGGTGTGTATATCATACGGTGTATATCATACGGTGTGTATATCATACGGTGTGTATATCATACGGTGTATATTATACGGTGTGTATATCATACGGTGTGTATATCATACGGTGTATATCAAACGGTGTATATCATACGGTGTATATTATACGGTGTGTATATCATACGGTGTGTATATCATACGGTGTGTATATCATACGGTGTATATCATACGGTGTGTATATCATACGGTGTATATCATACGGTGTGTATATCATACGGTGTATATCATATGGTGTATATTATACGGTGTGTATATCATACGGTGTGTATATCATACGGTGTATATCATACGGTGTATATCACACGGTGTGTATATCATACGGTGTATATCATATGGTGTTTATTATACGGTGTGTATATCATACGGTGTGTATATCATACGGTGTGTATATCATACGGTGTGTATATCATACGGTGTATATCATACGGTGTATATCACACGGTGTGTATATCATACGGTGTATATCATACGATGTATATCATACGGTGTGTATATCATACGGTGTATATCATACGGTGTATATATCATACGGTGTATATATCATACGGTTTATATCATACGGTGTATATATCATACGGTGTATATCATACGGTGTATATATCATACGGTGTATATCATACGATGTATATATCATACGGTGTATATCATACCGTGTATATCACACGGTGTGTATATCATACGGTGTATATCATACGATGTGTATATCATACGGTGTGTATATCATACGGTGTATATCATACGGTGTATGTCATACGGTGTATATCACACGGTGTGTATATCATACGGTGTGTATACCATACGGTGTGTATATCATACGGTGTATATCATACGGTGTATATCATACGGTGTGTATATCATACGGTGTGTATATCATACGGTGTATATCATACGGTGTGTATATCATATGGTGTATATTATACGGTGTGTATATCATACGGTGTGTATATCATACGGTATATATATCATACGGTGTGTATATCATACGGTGTATATCATACGGTGTATATCACACGGTGTGTATATCATACGGTGTATATCATATGGTGTATATTATACGGTGTGTATATCATACGGTGTGTATATCATACGGTGTATATCATACGGTGTATATATCATACGGTGTATATCATACGGTGTGTATATCATACGGTGTGTATATCATACGGTGTGTATATCATACGGTGTATATCATACGGTGTATATCACACGGTGTGTATATCATACGGTGTATATCATATGGTGTATATTATACGGTGTGTATATCATACGGTGTGTATATCATACGGTGTATATCATACGGTGTATATATCATAAGGTGTATATCATATGGTGTATATCACACGGTGTGTATACCATACGGTGTATATCACACGGTGTGTATATCATACGGTGTATATCATACGGTGTGTATATCATACGGTGTATATATCATACGGTGTGTATATCATACGGTTTATATCATACGGTGTATATATCATACGGTGTATATCATACGGTGTATATATCATACGGTGTATATCATACGGTGTATATCATACGATGTTTATATCATACGGTGTATATCATACGGTGTATATCACACGGTGTGTATATCATACGGTGTATATCATACGATGTGTATATCATACGGTGTGTATATCATACGGTGTATATCATACGGTGTATATCATACGGTGTATATCACACGGTGTGTATATCATACGGTGTGTATACCATACGGTGTGTATATCATACGGTGTATATCATTCGGTGTATATCATACGGTGTGTATATCATACGGTGTGTAAATGATCACACCATTGAAATAGAAGTCACAAATTCGTGTTTCCAGTGTTTAATAGTTGTCAGAGAAGGGTAGACAGCAAATCACTTTTTTCAACAACAATTATACGTACTGTTCTAAATGGCAGCTAAAGTCCTCAGTAACCCCCCCCCCCCCAAAAAAAAAGACCAAAAAAACAAAAAACAAACAAACAAACAAACAAATACCACGACCGTGTCTTTTGAGAAGTGGTTAGTACAGGTTACTTTACGGAGTCTTAACCGCTACACCAGTGTGCAATATGGAGGAAAAAGGCCTTTTAAACGTGTGGATTTGATTCAATACTATACGAATGATTTGAATGTCACAATTGCTTTTAAAAAGTATTGTAACGAATTTTACACCCCCAAAAGATCCTCTTTTTGAACATTTGATTCTTCTTAATTTGTAAACGGACGATCGTAAAAATGAGTAATGGCGAGTCCTTTGAATACATGACAAGTTACAAAACTGAATATCATCAATAATTCTTTAATAAGATCCAAAGAATTTACAAAGTTCTGTGACGCTTTTATTTGGTATGTAAAACCTTGGGGCAAATGTGCAGCTGTAAGTAGATTTTTCAGGTGGAAAGAACCTCTAGCATGACGAATTAGATATGAGGTACAGGTGTTATAAGAAAACTTGGACATTCCCATCCAACCATGGAAAGTTGACTCTAGAGAATCCAAAGTTCTCTCGTTTATCGTAGATGCTAGAAAGAATGTCACCATCGTTACTAGTTCAAGAATTTCACCATCGTCTTTACTAGTTTTATTCAGTTGATGATCAATGTCATAGATGTGGTTTGATAGATAAAGTTTATAGTGGGAGTTGTCTATAGTCAATCTACCATCAAGTACCTGGCAAGACCGTTTGAGATTGGGATGGGAGTATATATATATTACCACCAAAAGTACTTTCCTTTGTTGTTGAATAAAATGCCATAGTATTTAATGACAAGATCCTTTATAAGTGTAGGGGAAGCAACGTGTTTTGAAGAAAATAGAAGTATATGAAAGTTTGTGTTGTTTATGAAGCCAGTGTGTGACAGGAATGCCAAGTTTCAATATTCATAAAAGTTAAATCCGCTTGTTGAGTAACCTACCACACATCCCTGTCAATTATTCCGAGAGTTGAATTATAACATTGTGAATACTCTGTGATACACAATCAATACACAGTCAATGATCATTTGGGGTAAGTATGTGCTTTTTACTTTCTTTATTTTTAACACGAAAAAAAGGTTTACTGAAACATGAACTTGATAAATGTTTATTTGTCTCATCAATATTACACGGATAATTTTATGCAGTAATGTGTTCATCTTCCAAACATCAAATTTATCAAATACATCAACCAAAAGAAATTAGTGTTATCGGTTGAAGTCAGTTTTATATAAAAAATACTTTAATCTGTTCGTGGAAATCCAATATGCATCGACCATACAAAGCAATAACTGGATATGCCGATTTGATAAGCATTCCCTGTTCGCTAACTACGACTGCCATGTAGATTTCTATCACTAAAATCGCGTTAAGAAAACAAATGCCGGTTTGTATATGAACGACACAAAGTTCAGCTATAGCCAAAAGCACCACGACAGTACACAGTATTTGTTAACTGTGAATCACCGGGGTATTATCATTATTATAACTAATTTGGATGTTATCTTTATTATGATGTATACTTATCACACGCACCAGTTTTCATTACGTAATCATAATTTTGATTTATCGAAATAAGATCAAACATAGTTTAACACTCACTTGACAAAAGTAGCAACATGTCCTCCTTCGTCAGAATATAACGTGAAGTAGTACTCGCTTTCTGCTACAACTGATTGAATCATATTTTGGCGGGAATCCCCACGTAACTGGTACCGTATTTCCGTCCCTGCTTTCAATGGTTCCAACTTGAAAACAAGAGAAATTTGTATAATGGAATGCGAGAGAATGTTGTTCAATAGAGAAATGGTGAAACGTGGATTTTTGTTTATATAATGGCATCTATCTTGAATATGCACAATCATCATAGGTTGACACAATTATCTGGCATATTAACATGCTTATCAAGCATGTCAAACCAAAAACGTTGTTGACATGAAGTAACTATTATGGATAGGTTGAAATGTGCAGTTAATAGATATAGACTTTTCTATTTCATCCTTAATGTACTAAATGCTCTAGAACCGATATAGAATTACCTTATCTGATTCACACTGAGCACACTTAAACCCACGAAACATCGTTCTGGTCAGTACAGGGCGGTCAAGGCACTTGTCAAAGTTTCGGACCTTGGTAACAAATAGGGACGGAGATCCATCTGTCATTCTCTCTGACAACACTTTATACATGGTCTCGCATTCACCCGACACGCTAGGCTAAAAGAAACAAGTGTTTTAGCATCAGTACTTGGCTTATATCTGCTTTAATTTATCCATTTATCCTTTGATTTATTTGATTTATATTTAAACGTAACACCGTCATCTCAATAGAAATTCTAAATGAAATGTTTTCATGAATTTAGAACAGAATAAAAATTCGATATTGATATACGGTAGCTATACAGCGGTTACCTCCATGACGGTATAAAATCTGTAGAGGTCATTAGGCATGCGCCTGGAGGGAGGCGGCCTGCTGATGTCATTGGTTGACATTCTTTCGTCTAGATTGATTTGGAACAAGCTGAGGATACCACGTTTGATATTCATTGACCATTCCGGGTCGTCTCTCTCGCTCTCAATGTCACTTATCTCTCCACGAATATACCTACATGAGAAAAATACAACACAATTACTATATCAGTATTACATATTATGATTGAAAATTTAAAAGGAGATTCATTCCCCAGTCTAATTCTCGCGCAATTTCGGTTTGACCTGAATCTAATTCTCACGCTGTTTAGGTTTCACTTGAATCTAATTCTCACGCAGTATAGGTTTAGCTTTATCTAATTCTCACGCAGTTTAGATTAAACTTGAACTTACTTCTCATGCAGTTAAGGTTTAACTTGAATCCAATTTCGAATAATATCCATTAAAGATACATTTATCATCTATTATTTTTAGTTTTCAGTATATTTATACAAGAAAAAACCCCCATACATGTAGACATTAAATGGAAGTGATAGATTTGAATTTTGTTTTACTTTTGATTTATATAGTGGGGCAGTAACTTTAAAATAATAAATGATATAACGTTATTGTAAGTATCAAAATATATAAATTTTGCTTCTAACATGAAAATTTAAAACGGTACTCTTAAGTCACATCATTGACCAGAATGTTGAATGTCAATATAAACAATGTTGTTAATTTCATAAGTGCTTGTATTAAGAACAAAAATTAAGTTTAAGGACAGAAATTAACTGATGTAATGTAGTAAACTGAGAGTTACAAGTTACAAGTTTGTTTTATGGATTGGATATTTACAAAGACAAGAAAAGTTCTGCAATAAAATCAATTAAGTAATGTCCCAAAGGTAATGGCCTATATACTCTCATTTGAAAATTAGAGCAATTCTTAAATACTTATATATATTGCTCATGATGTGGGAAAATTATTCTTTGTATTATACAATATAGCTTAATAACCACAGAAAGTCTCATGCTTCTTAACAATCGAAAATAACTTAATACATTACTTGAATTTGAAAGGTTTCTCCAAGTCTTCTGCCATCTTTTTAGTCTCTGGTTCCGTGATGATTCGGAAAGCACTATCCGGAACTGGTTTTCTCGTAGGATTTACAGACTCTATTGGGTCGTTTATCTTCATTAGAGTCAGTTTTTCCATCTTAACAAAGACAAAAATATAATTAGTGACATGGGAAAAGACTGGCATATATATACACACACACAACATGTATCAAAGCATTAACAAGCTAAATTTTAAATAAGACCTAAAACAGTGATCTGAGAGAGAGGGAGAGAGAGAGATGATGATGATGATGATGTATCCGGTTTTTTGTTTTTTGTTTTTGTTTTTTGTTTTGTTTGTTTGTTTGTTTGGTTTTTTTTTTGAAAAATCATATGAACTCGGTATGGAAGAAATGATGAATATGACAAATCCAATGCATATGTAGTATTATGCTAAACTTACAGAGGAACAACCACCCCCCCCCCCATGTTTGCTCTGAAATTTGCCACTGCACTGCACTGGATCGATTAAAAGAGGATATGGTCAATAATTACTGAAAAATCTATAATATACAGTGGCGGATCCAGGATTTCGGAAAAGGGGAGGGCCCACATGTATATTAGCAAACTACAACCATTTTTGGTGCAAAAACTGGATTTTTACTGGTAAATATGTGGCCAAAAGGGGGTCCCCACCCCCTCTAAATCCGCTACTGATATACAACTTACAATATACAACTTTTCATAAAAACGGTAAGTACATGCATTCTCTCTTACCTACCTGAACAGCTACCCTGGATGCGCTCTCCATTTGAAGTTTGAGATCTGTCCTGAGCTTGAATCCTGAATAGATTTTACTTCCACCCGGCAGACCGGTCAATATTTCCGTCTCATACTCATAGATATATTCATTACCCGGAGTATACGCTATTCAACATGTAAATATCAATCACAATCATACACAACGGGACTGAGCAGAAATAATGACATGTAGATATCAAACGCAATCATACACAACGGGACTGAGCAGAAATAACGACATGTAGATATTAAACACAATCATACACAACGGGACTGAGCAGAAATAACGACATGTAGATATTAAACACAATCATACACAACGGGACTGAGCAGAAATAACGACATATAGATATCTAACACAATAATACACAACGGGACTGAGCAGAAATAACGACATGTAGATATCAAACACAATCAAACACAACGGGACTGAGCAGAAATAACGACATGTAGATATCAAACACAATCATACACAACGGGACTGAGCAGAAATAATGACATGTAGATATCAAACACAATCATACACAACGGGACTGAGCAGAAATAATGACATATAGATATCTATCACAATCATACACAACGGGACTGAGCAGAAATAAAGACATGTAAATATCTAACACAATCATACACAACGGGACTGAGCAGAAATAATAAAATGTAGATATCTAACACAATCATACACAACAGGACTGAGCAGAAATAACGACATGTAGATATCAAATACAATCATACACAACGGGACTGAGCAGAAATAGCGACATGTAGATATCTAACACAATCATACACAACGGGACTGAGCAGAAATAATGACATGTAGATATCAAACACAATCATACACAACGGGACTGAGCAGAAATAACGACATGTAGATATCTAACACAATCATACACAACGGGACTGAGCAGAAATAACGACATGTAGATATCTAACACAATAATACACAACGGGACTGAGCAGAAATAACGACATATAGATATCTAACACAATCATATACAATGGGACTGAGCAGAAATAACGACATGTAGATATCAAACACAATCAAACACAACGGGACTGAGCAGAAATAACGACATGTAGATATCTAACACAATCATACACAACGGGACTGAGCAGAAATAACGACATGTAAATATCTAACGCAATCATACACAACGGGACTGAGCAAAAATAACGACATGTAGATATCTAACACAATCATACACAACGGAACTGAGCAGAAATAACGACATGTAGATATCTAACACAATCATATACAACAAGACCGAGTCGAAATAACGAAAAGCTCAAAATAAACTTTAAAATTTCACCATGAGGAAATGAAGCATGAATTAAAACTTCACATTATCACTTTTTCATATTTTATATATGATATACATACATACATATATATACCAACACATGTACAAACATGTATATTCTTAGATGAATTGAGTTGAATATCTATAAATTAATTGTCACTTTACTTTAAAAAATTGAACATCTTTTCAAACTTTTATACACCCTTAAACCATTTTATTTATACTTTTTAAGCTTTCGTCTCGTCAAAGAGATGCCAGACAAATTATTTCAAACAATTTTAATCTGTGTGTTTGTTGTTGATTTTATTTGTTTGCTTAGTCAGGATTTTGCTTACTTATTAATTCATTTAAACATCACATGTAAAACATGCAAGAAGTTATTAACAAGAAAACTATTACAAATGAACAATTTCAAACAAAATGGTATGAAATCAAACTCATTTATCTGTGATCTTTTAATAATTGTACTCTCATTCGTATAATAATTCATTATCACGATTCCTATTTGAATGCCAGATATTTCAATTTCATTCTGAACATATCAAATTCATCATGTTTCCACGGGATTTGTCAAAGTAGTACTCACATAGCTCCACTTGTTGCTGGGGCTCTGAAACACAGAAATCAGTTGGAGTCTGAGTCGCGAAAGGATGTCATACAGATTCGAAATATGTTACGTGCATTGTGATTCATCTGCTCATTACACGTATTACGCTCATCACATTGTGTAACTTTTGTTTTTCGTATTGTCGACAAAGTCATTGAAAACCATTTATCTTGAACGCATTCATGTCCTAACATTGCTATTTACTTACCGCAACAATACATTTCAATTAAAGGGGATTTAATCTAATAAATTACATTAAATTACACTAGTGTCGGCGCAATCCGGGAATCAACCACAGACCGTTTGCATTGCATAGTAAGTACTCCATCACGGCCCCCGCCCTTCCTAACCTTAATTCAGATCTGTTGGTATTCAGATATTTTCCATTTTACAAATATATAAAAAGACATTATCATATGCATATTCTTATTGATGAATAATCGCTTGAAAAATAAATTGAATAATTCTAGTATTACTGAATTTATCTATACATGTCTTTTAAGGTTATTATGCATTACACACCTAATTAACAATTTATTGTGTATCATGAAATATTGATATTGAGAAATTACTATACTTTAAATACAAAACTGAAATTGAAATGAATTCTAATCAAAATTTATAGTGCAATTATTGATATCTTAAAATTAGCTGTATTTATTTATTTATATATTTATATATATATACACATTTATTTATTTATTTATTTATTTATTTATTTATTTATTTATTTATTTATTTATTTATTTATTCATTCATTTATTTTTCTTCATGTGAACAAATTTTGTAAAGCAAATAACTTACCTGCAAATGCCAATATGGCTGCCAATAGCAGCAATCGACACATAGTGACCCTTGTCCACTGTGGTCCCGAATGAAAGTTGATGCCTCTCTGAAGTCAGTTTTATCTACCTCATCCGGGGAACAAACTTGTCGTTGTCATCAAATTTGTTCATTTCTGTTGCTCTCATGCGAAAGTTCCGTAGAACCGAGAATAAACAGCAAAGTTTGTCAACTGATGTCATAATATTTTAAAATGACGTAAGAATGACAATGTTTACTGTTACTACATGTGAAGTACGCTAAATACAAGTAGCTCTGATGTATTACCATCTATGTTTTCAGTTTCTCCTGTATTGTATATTTGTACAAATTATTCAATACTTATATTTTAATTATACATTCAATATAAACAATAAACCAACCAAACAAACAAACAAAAACAACAAAAGTAAAAAACAAAACAAAACAAAACAAAACAAAATAAAAAACAAAAAAACCCCCCAAAAACAAAAACGAAAAACAAAACAACATTTTGCATTGTAGTATGCCACTGTCAAGAGGTAAAGCACTTCGAAAAGTAACTGAAGCAATAAACCAGTGGTGTAGCATAGACTATCCCCCGCATAGACCCCCCCCCCGGATAAACCGACCCAGTATAGAACTTCCCCCCACGGAAAAAACCGACCCAGCATAGATTATCCCCCAGGGATAAAGCGACCCAGTATAGTTTATCCCCCCCCCTTGAGATCAGTACGCTTTTTCCCCCTCTAGAGATAAAATCCGTTTGCTTCGAATATTACAGCAAGTGAATAAAACTAAATATGCATAATGCCTTACCGTGTTTATTTGACAAAATCTCATCGGATATTGGCACATTGCCAGTTTGAAATTGAAAAATTTTAAAAATCCTATTTCCTCGCATAAGGGATGTGATTTATTTTGCAAATTAAAGATATCTCTTTACTCTAGCTGGTCCTAGATGAGAATCAAACTATGAATTGCTTCCCCATTAGGACACATTATCACCTACATGTCTAGCAAATGCAGATACAAAAACATAATTTTAATCAAATTTCATTTTAGAAGTGCCAAAAAATTCCTTTTTGGAAATTATATGAAGTGACATTCAGAATTCGTTTAACAATTATTGGATCTAGAGAGTGGACGTTACATGCAAAAATTATCGGGAAAAGGAACCAAGAGATCCCTACAAGTTTTGCGAGAAGTATCACTGACAAGAAGATATTTTTATCTTGGGAAGCTTTTGTAGTATTTGTATAAGGATCACACGATGCTGCATACTTACATATATATTTACATACAAGCCTCTCTCACATTCATGTAGCCGTCGGTATTATGCACCAGTAATCGAAGATTTGTGATATGTAGTTTTTGTCCTGTCCGTGAGTTTGTCTGTCTGTTTGTCTGCAAAAA